>CM070831.1:32264998-32882498 GCA_036326025.1 Chrosomus eos
ATTCTCTGCACTTCTGTCCTCTCCATCATCTGCACAAACACAAACATAACAGATAAAACAGCAGCGCCATCCATTGGTCAGGATTAAAACTACAAAGGAATTTCTGCAGGTCAATAGTTACTACTACTGTGCACATTAACACACATCTGATCATGTATCTAAATCCTAACTGGTAACACTTCACAATAAGGTTTCATTTATTACCATTAGTTAACTGCATTAGTTAAGTTGAACTAACTAAGAAAGAGCAATTCTTCTACAGCATTTATTAATCTTAGTTAATGTTAATATCAATTTACTAATACAATCAAACGTTACTTGTTAACATTTGTTAATGCACTGTGACCCAACATAATAAAAAATTAACTGTTCATTGTTTGTTCAACTAATGTTAACACATGACACATTATTTCAAAAGTGTTACCTCCTAATTTGATGCTTTTGTAAAAACTTGGAAAGATGGAAAATGGCTTTCATGCCTTAAAGTTTTAATATTTTTAACTGAATCAATACAATTAGCAAATGGCCAAAATGAAATAAAGAAATTTATATATAGGCCTAGTTATATAAAATACTGTAATATTCATTTAAGAAAATTTGTGATTTTATTCAACGGTGACCAATATGATCAACATTACATATGGTTAAAATGGTACTCAGATATGGTAGATTTAGCCTCAGAACTCCAACAAGTACAGAAATAGGCATATGTCCCACTCTTATTAAAATCTCTCATTAATTAATTATAGAGTCGATTTTAAAATGACCATTAGCTTTCAATGGTTCGGTGTAATTATATTTGCAAGATTTACAGTCATACCATTGTACTCTCTAGTAAACAAGAAAATTACACGAGTGTTTTAAATACTTAATGAGCAATAAATCCAAACATTGTGTGAAATCAATATACTCTAAATAATTAAACAGCAGAATTAATGCACCTCATATAAGTTCACGCTTTCCCCAATAGCGGCTATAAAAATATTGCTGTGCAGATGATAGCATTTCACCCAGGCATTTAATGCGTTTCAAATGCAAAACTGATTGAAGTTTAGCAGCCGCCGTAGCAATAATGGGCTTCTTTGAATATTTTATGGAAATCGCTCACATTTATTAACTGTAGTCCAAAACCCAGACTGTAAGCAGGACCGCTAATGTAACAATAAACAGTTAAATGTGATTGAGAGAAGGGCTCGTCTCATAAAAATGCTAAATCAAATTAAATAACATTTTAAAACCTGCCTTCATTAAAGGCTGTTGGATGGGGGATAGGGGGAGGGGGTTAAAGCCTGACTCCAACGATGCAAGTTTTTCCGCCTTCATTTCCAACACAACTAGTGTTAGTTAGTAGGTTTTATTTCTCTGCATATTAAATTAGTCTTCATTCTTTCTTTCTGTTGTCTGTGCATGAGAATCACTGTATGTCACTGTGTAGTGTAAAGACAGCTATACACTGTCCAAGAAATGCAAAGATTAATCACAATTATGGAAATATGACATGAGGAGACAGTCAAACTTAAATATTACGGCAACATACTCCAGTAGGGTCTCAACATACATTCGTTGTTGATTGGTTACATTAAAGGGTTAGTTAGGGTTAGGTGAGTAAATGATGACTACATTTTTATTTTTGGGTGAACTGCAAACATTTTTTGTATAACAAGTTTTCTGGAATGTTATGTTTAAATATGCAAACGAGGCATTTTTTAATTAATTCCCAAAAGAGAAATCTCAACATTGGAGTAAGCTATAGGTTCAAAATTCTTGTTTTATTGTGTTGACATGACAGGGTTAAAGGTTTTTACACAGGGGATTTAAGATGTCTCTTTTTATTGACCAAAAAAATGCAAATCAGGCAAATGCCAAATGAATTGATTTGCTGTATGTAAGTGCTGCTAAAGTGGATATTTCTGACTTTAAATATATGTATTGTTATTGAAATCTACAGATGCAAATAGATATAAGTGCAATAAAATATACACGTAAAAGTGTATTTTAATGTTTTCTTTCAACTGGTCTTAAACAACACGTTATGAAAAGCCAAATATAGACAAAAATCTCAAAATTGCAAGAAAAAAAACATGTTTTGGCCTGAGGTGCCTTGCCTTAAATTTACTAAAAGAAATAAGGTTTACATAAAGCAATCTAAAGCATATATAACCATAACTAAAACATAACCATAAGAAAACAAAGTCTCAGGCAGAATCAACCACAGAATTGTAACACTTAGTGTTAGAGGTTTAGAACAAAGGAAAATGATTGAAGAACATCATGTACTCCATTCATAGTTAGAAATGAAGACTTTCACAACAGACGGTGACAAGTAAACAAAGCCGCACTACAAGTGAGATGTGTGTTTGAAAGACCCGTGTCAGATGTTCAGCACTTCTCGGACGATTTTACACAAAGGACCGGCTCCAGCGGTGATGTGAAGAACTCACACATGTGAAGCTGTTAAAGCAGTCATTGGTTGCTAGGCACTGGGCCAATCTTTTTAACTCCCGCGGGCCTGAGAAGAACAAGTCCTGCTGTTTACACGCTATAGAGGAGGTATTTATGGATTATTTTAATAAAGACCTCCTAAAGCTCGCTATAGCTTTCCCTCATATGCATGTTACCAAGCAAACTACACGACCCACGAGACGGAGCATCAGAGTTACTCCGCTGTCAGGAATTCTGTTTTACATTACTGTTTGTGACAAGCTTTATTTTCGTTCTTAGACCACGTGATGCATATTGAATCGGATGCAAATCAATTACAGCAGAAGCAATTGAGCCAAACATAAGAATATGGTAATAAAATGTGCAAATGCGATTGGTGTGCATGCACCTGGCATCAAAAGCATTGAATGATTTTGCTCTTATGCAAATGAGGACAAAAACATGTGCTGCTCCAGAGGCAACCAATCACACTCTTAACCTCATCAAAACTGTGTATGAAATATGTATGACAGAAACATTTCATCTGATTATAAAATTAGAGGTAGCTATGCACTTGGTATTCTTTGAGTGTGTATAAAATATTAAACATGGATTTCGACTATTTATTGTATTAAGAATTTACAGGTCATATATGTATATCAACCAGGCAGTATCTGCAAGATATTAGCAAAATAAATGGATGGTAAAAATTGCATGTTATCTGTTGTCCTCGCAGGAGTTTTTTTAAAAACTCCTGCGAGGACAACAGATAATGCAAACTCATGAATTAGCATGCGCCAATGCAAAATTTCCATATTCTAATCATTATGTTCACAACTCATAATAATTACTTCAATTAGCTCATTGTTTCTGCCTTAAATCGCTGAAATACATTACTTAGACACAGTCACCTCTGATAACAGTTCACTCTAAATTGTACTGTAGACACATTTCTGTAATGCTGCTTTGAAACGATATGTATAAATAATCATCTAAATCGCCACAATTGTGGCCAACGTGTTTTGGAGAAAAACATTTATTTCATAATGTGATTCCCCCCCATAATTTCAATTATTTTACTTCAATGAAAGGTTAGAATTTTGCATTTTTTTTTAAATGAAAGATCAAAAGGATAAACAATGCAGATTTATTTTTTACAGACAGTTTAGATCATATTTACCAGAGGTGCCATTAATTCTGACCATGACTGTATAAAATGTTGTTGGGATAATTCCGCTTCATGTGGCTATGCGGAAGTGATAAAAAAATCTGTATTATACATCAGAGATTCCGCTAGAAAAAAATGGTGCCTGGCAGAGGTTGCGTTTTACGGACATTTAGATGATATGCCGGTCAAATATCGCCTCTTAATTAGTCAAGTTGAGGAAAACTGGAGGCAGGCTATGTAACTTAAAAAAATGACATAATCAAGCCGTATAGAATGCAACATGTTATTATTAGCCTAACTTTCAAATAGACGGAAAAAAACATGAACGTCCGATTGGCGTCAATCAACGCCAATTGTTTTTTACTATGGTTTCACACACATTCACTTTTTGAAACATTGAGGCACGTATGTACCTAATACAAAAAAATAAAACATCTTCAGTTAACTAGCAGATCATTCATTAAGTTCGCTATTAAAGGTTCTCTAAGCGATCCTGGGTGACGTCACTTCTTGTTGACGTCTAAAGTATTGTCAAACAAAACGTCTCAGGTTACTATTGTAACCATAGTTCCCTGAGAAACAGGGAACGAGACGATGCGTCGAACGACACGGTGGGAACGCCTCTTGCGTGATTGCGTCTGAAGCATCTATGCCAACTAGTCCAATGGAATGAGAGAATGAGCGTCACGGGCGGGTGACGTCATGAACCAGGAAAGGATAAGAGCACTTCCGCTGCTCGCCGGCATTTAGCTTCGACAGTTGCCGAAGCAAGCCGATCGCAGGGACGCAGGAAGTATGGCAGGGGGACGCATCGTCTCGTTCCCTGTTTCTCAGGGAACTATGGTTACAATAGTAACCTGAGACGTTCCCTTTATCGAAAAAGGGAACTTCGAGATGCGTCGAACGACACGGTGGGAACGAGAATACCCAACCCGCCATAATTACAAGTAACTGAGTGTCAGTCTGTTGATCTAAGCACTCAGCACCTGAGAACCTGGGGCAGCATCCAGGTCCAAACTGTAAAATCTCACGAATGTGAGCGGAGAGGACCAGCCCGCCGCATCACAAACATCTTGAAGAGATACCCCCTGCAATATGGCTTTAGAAGCCGCCATACTCCTGGTCGAGTGAGCTCGGACCACCAAAGGACAAGGCTGGCCCGAGTACTCGTATGCCAGTGAAATAGCCTCGACTATCCACTTACTGACTGTCTGTTTTGAAGCAGGAAGACCTTTCTTAGGTGATCCAAAGCAAATCAGTAATTGGTCGGACTTTCTGATTGAGGAAGTCCGCCGTACATAAGTGTCCAGTGCTCGCACTGGACACAAAAGGTGCAGTCTTTCCTGGTCCGCAGTTGCAAAAGGAGGACAGAAAGCCTGCAGCACAATAGGCCTCGGAGTCAAGGTTGGAACCTTAGGGACGTATCCCTGTTTTGGATATAGGAACGTCTTGACCATCCCCGGTGCAAATTCAAAGCAGGTGGGGGAGACCGAAAGAGCCTGAAGGTCACCAACTCTCTTTAGGGACGAAATAGCTAGCAGAAAGATAGTCTTGAAAGTAAGGAACTTTTCTGAGACCGAATCTAAGGGCTCGAATGGGGCCCTAGACAGGCCTTCTAGAACTATAGTCAAATCCCAAGCTGGCACCTTAGTGCGAATTGCAGGCCTCAGCCTCAAAGTGCCACGAAGGAAACGTGTAATCAGGGGGTCTCGACCCAAAGATATACCTCCCACCATGGTATGGTAAGCCGCAATGGCTGCCACGTAAACTTTTAGTGTGGAAGGACAAAGACCTGACACAAAGCGCTCCTGCAGGAACTCGAGTACTGTGTTGACAGAACAGTTAACTGGATCCCACTGATGTCGGTGACACCACAAGGAGAAAACTCTCCATTTAAGCGCATAAAGTTTCCTCGTAGCCGGAGCTCTGGAGCTTAGGATGGTCTCAGCAGCCTCAGCTGAAAGACCACTATCTATACGTTGGGCCCCCTCAGAGGCCAAACCCAAAGATTCCACATGTCTGGTCGAGGGTGAAATATTGTGCCCCCGGCCTGAGACAGAAGGTCCCTCCTCAAAGGGATCTCCAATGGAGGCCCGTCTAGCAGAAGGATCAGGTCCGCAAACCAGATCCGACTTGGCCAGCGTGGTGCTACTAGCAGTAGGCTTATTCCATACCGACGGACCCTCTCCAGAACTCCTGGGAGCAGAGCAACAGGGGGAAAGGCGTACAGACGTAGCCTCGGCCACGTCTGCACCATGGCGTCCAGCCCCAGGGGGGCTGGGTGCGTCAGAGAATACCAGAGAGGACAGTGCGTCGTGTTCTGAGACGCGAACAGATCCACCTCTGCCTGACCATATGCCTCCCAGATTTTCTCCACCGCCTCGGGGTGGAGTCTCCAATCCCCTGGCCTCAGCTCCTGCCTCGACAGGATGTCTGCTCCTATATTCTGGTCCCCAGGAATATACACTGCCCTCAGAGAGAGTACCTTCCCCAGAGACCACAGGAGGATCTGGTGCGCCAGTTTGCAAAGTGGACGCGAGCGCAGACCCCCCTGGCGGTTCAGATAAGAGACCACTGATGTGTTGTCTGTTCGAACGAGCACATGATAGCCTCTTAGGTCCGGAAGGAAATGTCTCAACGCATTGAAGACGGCCATCATCTCCAGGCAATTTATGTGCCAAGAAAGATGATGGCTTTTCCACAGACCCTGAACCGAGCGGCCTTCCATTACCGCTCCCCAGCCGGTGAGAGAAGCATCTGTCGAGATCACTACTCGATGGCAAAGAGCTCCCAACACCGGACCCTGGGTTAAGAACCAGAATTTACATATAACTAAGGCACGAAAGCATCGCCGCGTGCCTTGATATGCAAAGTGGGTTTCCCCTCGGGGAGAACCTTCTGGTCCTGAGCCAGCACTGTAAAGGTCTCATGTACAGCATGCCAAAAGGAATTCCGTTGGACGCTGCTGCCAGTAGACCCAACAGTCTCTCGAACTGTTTTACAGTGCGTGACTGGCCTAGCCTCAGCTCTTCTGTGGCTGTTAGGATAATAAATCCCATACCACACCAAGGAAAGTGGTTCTCTGTACTGGAGAAAGTACACTCTTCTTGGCATTGAGCCTCAACCCCAACATCTCTATATGAGCGAAAACGACACCTCAGTGCCGAACCGCCAACTGCTCTGATTCCGCTAGAATCAGCCAGTCGATATAATTCAGAATGCGTATGCCCTGAAGCCTGAGAGGGGCTAAAGCTGCATCCATGCATTTCGTGAACGTGCGGGGTGACAAAGCTAGGCCGAAAGGAAGAACCCGATATTGGTATTCTTTGCCCCTGAAAGAAAACCTCAGGAACTTCCTGTGCTGAGGGAGGATGGAGATATGGAAGTATGCATCCTTTAGATCTATCGTGACGAACCAGTCCTCGGATCTGATTTGGGTCACGATCTGTTTGAGGGTCAGCTAACTTGAACTTTAGTTTCTGAACTGACCGAATAAACAGGCGAAGATCTAAAAGGGACGCAACCCTCCATCCTTTTTTGGAACAATGAAATAATGGCTGTAAAAACCCGACTCTCTGACGGGTGAGTACACCTGTTCTATAGCTTCTTTGCTAACAGGGCCTTTACTTCTTGTCCCATTACCAGAGCCTGCTCGGGATGCACCACTGTGGGCAGCACCCCGCTGTAATGAGGAGGACGAGAGCCAAACTGGATTCTGTATCCCTTCTCTACAAACTGCAGGACCCAATGAGAAATATTCGGCAGAAGCATCCACGCTGCCAGAAAATTTACTAAGGGAACCAGCCCCTCGAGGCTGGTCTCTGGTGTTACTGAGGGAGCCAAATCTGGAGCCTGAAACATAATGGCAGGAACTACCTGACCTGACTACTCAAAAGCCCCCCTCAGAGGGCGCGAAACCAATGCTGTACCGCAGCATAGCATCAGCGACTCGCTGGAGACCGCTGCGCCCTGAAGCACCGGAGGTGGCAGGGTTGGCAGGAGGGTCTCGTGAGGACCCCGAAATGGAACGGGCACCGTAAAATGAGGTGTACACCACTCTACTTTGGTCGGGGCTGTCCTCACAGGCCTGACGCCTAAACGTCAAGACCCTTGAACCGAAATTTTCTTCGCCTGAAGAACGGTCCTCAGATTCGGCTTAGGCTTAGACGACTTCGGTTGAGAGGGTTGCGTCTGTCTCCAGTATCTACATGGAGGAACACGAGACGCAGCACTCTCTTTCTGTGCACATAATATGATGAACTCGACGGCTGGGGCTGCTCACGCCCAGCAGCCCCAGGGGGGCTGGACACAGCGAGGGAGAAACCTTATTATATATATATTTTTATATATATATATATCTTGTATCACCTAACAACGACCGCATGGAATGCGTCGCCGAAGAGACCCGAAGGCTCAAATTTCGCTATATCCAGAACCCCAGCAGATCAGCCTGATAAGCCTGGAGCATTATAATATAGATTTCTATAAACATTCTCCAGCTGACCTGCTGCCGTATAAGCTTTACCCATAAAACCAAAGTAGTTCTGCTTAAACCTACGCGCTGCCTCGGCAAACGCGAGATCCCAGCCACAGAATCTTATTTTTGCAAAATACACTCGAAATCTAAGCGGTGCCTCGGCAAACGCGAGATCCGAGCTAGATTCTGATTACAACATTAAACCTACATGCTGCCTCGGCAAACGCGAGATTCTTTAGTATAGGCTTATGAGCAAAGCAGAGGCTTAAATTATGATACTGGACCAGGTGAAAAAATAGCATTTTCCTATTTTTATTTCTGTTCAGCCTGGGGCATCATATCATAACCGTAATCTTTCAACCCTCTAATCTTGAATAAACATTTAACACGAGGGCTGAAAGTAGTGATAAATACGGTTTATTCCATAATTTAAATATTCAGTGTGTAAATCAGGGAAAAAATGGAAGCCTCGTGGTGGAGATAATGTGATAGAAATAAGAAAACGCTCGTCAAGTTTCTTAGGACGAGCGTTCCTTTATCTCAGCTGGCCATTAAATATTTAATTTACTAACAGCACGGGACAAAACCTCCACCAGTTCATCATATACTGGAAAAATAGATGGCGAATCTAATTCAACAGTGTGTGTGCTTGCTTTCACTTTCAACATTCTCAAACACAAACCTCCTCGGAGGAAGAATATGAAGGAAAAAGGGCTCTCTCTCCCCGAGCGGAAGAAACCGCAGAGCGTGCTTCCAACACCGGGGAGATAGAGCTGGATCTTCCGGGCAAGGAAGAAGAAAAGGCCCTCGGACCGTTCTCCCACCCCTCCAAAAGATCCTTTTGCGATCCCCAGGAATGCATTCTCCGCGCCGCCTCGGCAAACGCGGGTCCTGCATCCCGTGAGAATCGCGAGCCTGCCACTATCATAGTGACAGGCGAGAGCAGAGCATGCAAAACTGGTAGTTTCACTTTCACAATGTTAGCACTCAACATGCTATTACTCTCAAACAAAATGACACAAAGCTGTGTGTGTCCCCACCCGTTTAAATAAACGCGGGCAGGGAGGAACACACTGTTTGTACATTTGTTTCGCCATAACGTTTCCGACAATATTGTAACAGACAACAATAAATAGACAGAGACAGTTTGACACAGATCGCTTGCTGAGGCAACAGAAGCTAAATGCCGGCGAGCAGCGGAAGTGCTCTTATCCTTTCCTGGTTCATGACGTCACCCGCCCGTGACGCTCATTCTCTCATTCCATTGGACTAGTTGGCATAGATGCTTCAGACGCAATCACGCAAGAGGCGTTCCCACCGTGTCGTTCGACGCATCTCGAAGTTCCCTTTTTCGATAAAGGGAACGGAGGCTAGCTAGACCCTCCCTCATCGTCATCCGCGCACTAACCCCCCAAACCCTTCTTGTCGGTTATTGGCTGGAACAGTTTGGTATGTTTCGTGGAGCGGGTCGCTACAGTTGTTTTTGTTGCCGTTTGTGGAGTCTGGGGTTTCTGCAGAGACCGCGTCTTTTTACAGTTCAGTGTTCAGGGGACAGGCAGCTAGAGGTTAGTGAGGAGATGTTTGCTGTATGTGACAAAAAATGTTTTGGCCTAAAAAACGCGTGACATCGCTTAGAGCACTGTTACGTCCCAGGTCTAGGGTCCGGGAGAGTAACATAAATAACTTCGCAACACCTGACTTCTTGTTTCTGTTTTTTTATTATCTTAGAAACAAGTTCAAAATGCGCAAAGAACGACACAAGACATCAAAGAAGCAAAATTACCTCAGGGTTGGGTCATAGCCAAAATAACAAACAAAAAGAGGTTCTACCTTTGTTTAGAAGAAATCCTTCTAATCTATCAAAGAAAAACGCTTAAACAAAAATACAAACTCTAAACTGACTCCCTTACTAGCCAAAAACAAGAGAAAAAGTAATGTTTCCAATAAAGAAAAATTGGCAACCCAACCCCTACAGCTTCTGTGCTGAGAACAATAACCGTACAATAATTAAAATAACTCGGGGAACAACACTCAACCACGTTGAGTGTTAAAAGAAAACTTACAAAAAGAAGAAATACAAAAAGAACAACAAACCGGAAGTTTAAGGCGAGAAGAAAAATAAATAACACAGAGGGGCTATTTATATAAGTCACTTCACGGAGAATTCTCTTTACAACAACAGTTTCAACATCGGCGCCATGATCAAACAACATTCCCCCTTCTCTCTCTGTTGATCCACGTCTCTTCCTCTTTCTTAAAAGACGCGCAGTCCCATCCTGACCAACCACGGGGCACGTTAGCAGCACGTTCAATTAGGGCGGTGCAATCTGCGAGAGTGAGAGTGAGGGAAAAAAGGAAGAGAGAGAGAGACAGACACACAGCAAACACGTCTCAACATAACACCCCCACCCATAAAAGTCAAAATCCCATTTTGACTCAACTATCACAAACCTTCTCACACCCTAGAAAGTGCATCAGCGATAACATTTTCTGTACCCTTCTTGTGGCGTATGTTAATGTTAAAACCCTGAACCACCAAAGACCAACGCATTAGTCTTTGATTGGAGTTGGCCATACGCAGGAGGAAGACTAAGGGGTTGTGGTCGGTGTAAACAGTTAAAGGCAACGAACTACCACCTACATAAACCTCAAAGTGCTGAAGTGCAAGAAGTAATGCTAAGGCCTCTTTTTCAATGGTGCTATAACGTTGCTGTGTTTTAGAAAACTTTTTTGAATAATAACACACAGGGTGGTCTATTCCAGCTTCACTTTCTTGCAATAAAACTGCACCTGCTCCCAACCCACTGGCATCTACCTCGAGTTTGAATGGTCGTGAAAAATCAGGGGCAGAGAGGACTGGGGCACTACACAATAGGTCTTTGGCAGCATTAAAAGCGGCATCACATTCATGACTCCAAATAAAAGCTTTGGAGCCACTCAATAAATCTGTCAGAGGGGACACAACAGAGGAGAAATTTTTGCAAAACCCTCGATAATATCCCACCATTCCCAGGAAACGGCGCAACTCTCTTTTACACTTGGGTATGGGGAATTTTACAATTGCCTCAACTTTAGCATTAACAGGACGCACCTGTCCTTGTCCAACCTGTTTTCCTAGATAAGTGACCACTGCTTTTCCGAATTCACATTTTTTTAAATTCACAGTTAATGAGGCTTTTGCCAAACGAGCAAACACTTCATGTAGTGTTTCCAGGTGATCACTCCATGTACGGGAATAAATGACCACATCATCCAGATATGCTTCGCAATTTTCCACACCAGACAATACCTTCTGCATCAACCTTTGAAAGGTCGCGGGAGCGTTTCGCATTCCAAAGGCCATAACGGTATATTGAAGGAAATTATCTGGTGTTACAAATGCAGAGATATCGGAGGCCCGCTGGGTAAGTGGCACTTGCCAGTAACCCTTTAATAGATCTAACTTGGTTACAAAGGAGGCAGCACCAACGCGATCTATACAATCCTCCATCCTAGGTAACGGGAAAGAGTCTGGTTTGGTAACAGTGTTTACTTTTCTGTAGTCGGTACAGAATCTACTCGAACCATCAGGCTTCGGCACTAAGAGACATGGTGAACTCCAGGGACTCGAACTGGGTACAGCCAGTCCATGTTTTAGCAGATAATCTACTTCATTCCTCATCTCTTCTCTCTTCGAAGGATTTACACGATACGGATGCTGCTTAATTGGCGTTGATTTTAAAATTTCAATATCATGAAACAGAACATTGGTCTGGGTGGGACTGTCTAAAAAGAGAGAGGAGAATTCACGAATCAACGAAACAACGTCCATACGCTGGGATTGTGGAAGATAAGACAAATGATCCTCTATATTTCCCAACAATTCAGAATTGGACAATTTAGCAGTGATGGCCATATCAGTGGGAATCAACTCTTCATCCTCAGCTAATGGTGAGACGGCGTCAGATAGGGGCAGAGGAGTAACCGTCATTAACGGTGCCACAACAACAGAGGGTTTACCAGTTACCCTATTCACATAAGCTTTAATCATGTTAACATGACAAACACGGCTTTTTTTTCTACGCTCAGGAGTATGAATCAGATAATTTGTCTCACTTAATTTCCTTTCCACCACATAAGGCCCCGAAAACTTAGCCTGAAGTGCAGAGCCAAGCAGTGGAAGGAAAACGAGCACTAAATCTCCCGGTTGAAAACTTCGAGCGACACTCTTCTTATCAAAATGTTCTTTCATCTGTCTTTGTTTCAAAGTCAAATTTGATTTGGCAATTTCCAACACCCGACTTAAGTGCTCACGCATTTTAGTCACATACTCGCATACGGTCACAGGAGTTTTTTTTTCCATTAACAACTGTTCTCTTAGCAGTTTTAGAGGTCCACGCACAGTATGTCCAAAAACTAATTCAGCCGGACTAAAGCCTAACGATTCCTGCACTGTCTCACGAACAGCAAACATCAACATCGGCAGACCTTCATCCCAGTCCTTCCCGGTTTCCACGCAGAATGCGCGCAGCATGGATTTAAGAGTCTGGTGGAAACGTTCGAGCGCGCCCTGAGACTCGGGATGATAGGCGCTCGAAAGCTGATGTTTAACTGCTAGTTCGCGAAGAACCTGGGAGAACAGTGTGGAAGTAAAATTAGAACCCTGATCGGTTTGAATAATTTTTGGTAGGCCAAATGTGGAGAAAAATTTAATTAACTCTTTGACCACTGTTTTAGTTTTTATACTACGTATGGGAATGGCCTCTGGGAAGCGCGTCGCGGCACACATAATCGTGAGTAGATATTGATGACCTGATTTAGATTTTGGCAACGGTCCCACACAATCAATAATGATGCGCTCAAATGGTTCGCTTATTACTGGGATCGGATGTAGAGGAGCAGGAGGTACAGTCTGATTTGGTTTACCGGCTAACTGGCAAATATGACACGACCTACAGTGAGCTACCACATCAGACTTCAGACCAGGCCAGAAGAAACATCGCAAAACCCGATCATATGTCTTTCGAATACCCAAATGACCAGAGAGGACGTGGTCATGAGCGAGACTCAGTATTTGCGACCGGTAAGCAGTAGGAACAACAACTTGACGAACACTATCGCCATTTTCCCACTTTCTCATCAAAACGTCATTTTCAAAAAAATAGTTACCTTTTCACTTGGAACTTTTATACTGTCCGATACAGCCGCTACACACGACGCTAACGACGGGTCAGATTTCTGCGCAGCAGCCAGTTGCGACCGACCCATCTGTAAGGAGGCCCCATCACTGGTCAAAGATGTTGGCTCCAGGTATAACTTCCCTACCATCCTATCACCTGTAACCTGTAGACAAGAATCAGACATGTCCACCACATCTTCAAATTTACGAGCCTGCGCTCGTGTCACCACACAGGAAGAGAACACAGTTGGAAACTGAGAAGACAAGTCATTTTTCACCTCTGCTATGGAGGATTAATAACAATTGGGGAAGGAAAAACTATACCACCGGCTAAGTCGTTTCCCAAAATAAAATCGATTCCTTCCAAGGGTAGTTCACTACAGACTCCAACGCACACATTACCTGTTACTATATCTGTTCGGAGATAGACGTTATGTAGGGGAACTTTTACACAGCCTGTTCCTATTCCTCGCAAAACGACATCGGAACCTGTATATGTTTCAAGTGACAAAGGCAGTGTGCCAGACAGCATAAGACTTTGTGCAGCCCCTGTATCTCGCAATACAGACACTGACTTAGGTATTTCCTCACGGCTACCTGCGACCCATCCCTGTAACATAAACGGTTCATATCGCGCCGTACTGTTATCCGGTGAATAACTTTTTCCAAAGTTTGTACCAAACCTACACCCTTAGGCTTAGCTGATGCATTTTTTTTCTTCCATGCCTCACAATCTGCAATTAAATGGCCAGCATCAAGGCAATAGAAACAGATTCTGCTTTCCCCTGGGCGGTACTGAGCACCAGCACCCCTACGAGCTCCAAAAGATACTCCTCTCACATGCTTAAAAGCACCCCCTAACCCCCTCACCTGCCCTTCAGCACCATGGACAGCAAACTTATCATAACGTGTCACAGGAGAAAAAACTGTTCGATGTGTCAAGACAAACTCGTCAGCCAAAACAGCAGCTGCTGAAAGTGACATGACTTTTTGTTCATTCAAGTGTACAACTAAATTTTCAGAAACACAGCTCTTGAAATCTTCCAATAAAACCAACTCCCTTAAAGCATCGAAAGTAGTAGTTTTATTTGCAACACACCATTTATCAAACAAAGCGTGTTTGTCTCTGGCAAATTCCACAAAGGTTTGTTTGTCTGCTTTCTTGTGGGCTCTAAATCTTTGCCTATATGCCTCCGGCACTAACTCATAAGCACGAAGAACAGTCTGTTTCACCAGATCGTAATCAAGACTCTGTTCTACCGGCAGCGCAGAGCAAACCTCTTGTGCCTTGCCAGTCAGCTTACATTGCAGTAGAAGAGCCCACATCTCTTTCGGCCAATGCAAGGCAGCTGCAACACGTTCAAAAGCTGTAAAATAACTATCTACTTCAGCTTCCCGAAAAGGAGGTACTAAATTAATGTTTTTGCTCACGTCAAACCCCGGTGACGAAATCGCCAACGGAGCCGAAACGGGACTGGAGGAGACTGGCACAGGTGCAATCGTAGGTAACGGAGCAAATGAGGGAGAAACAGGAAAATTCTCCATCGCGCTCCCAGTCGGGTGAAACCGGCCGTGATCACGTTGAAACCGTTCCCTCTCTATCTCAAGCTCCAGTTCCCTTAACCTAAGCCTTTTTGCCTCACTCTCCTCCCGTTTAATTTCCAATTCTACCTCTTTCGTTCTTAACATTAACAGCGGGTCTGAATGGGGTACCAACAAAGTACTACTGGGTGGCGCTAATACTGGATAACTGGGCCGTACGGGCGAGAGTGACACAGACGCAGGCTTCTCGTCGACCTCCGTCGGCGTAGAAGCTTTTTCCTCTGTACCACTCATTCCCGACTCATCAGGCAATATCCGTTGTACAACCAATTCCTGGTGCAACATTTTTTTTAATTCTTTCTTCAAAGCCCTACGCGGTACCACAATTTTAAAAAAATCGGCAATTTTAAACAGATCATCCTTACGACAGCGATTAAACTGTTCCGTGCTTGGAGATAGTGTAAAGGCGGTCAAATCAAACTCCATAATAACACACTGTTCAGTAAACCCCCTCCACACCAAAAGGAAAGCAGTCAAACAAAGAATGAACTGGAATGCCTTACCAACTGCGCAGCCACAAGAAGGGTTCCTGGATATATTTTTGCCATAATAATCCGTTTTTTTGTGAACGAGCCCCCAATTTATGTTACGTCCCAGGTCTAGGGTCCGGGAGAGTAACATAAATAACTTCGCAACACCTGACTTCTTGTTTCTGTTTTTTTATTATCTTAGAAACAAGTTCAAAATGCGCAAAGAACGACACAAGACATCAAAGAAGCAAAATTACCTCAGGGTTGGGTCATAGCCAAAATAACAAACAAAAAGAGGTTCTACCTTTGTTTAGAAGAAATCCTTCTAATCTATCAAAGAAAAACGCTTAAACAAAAATACAAACTCTAAACTGACTCCCTTACTAGCCAAAAACAAGAGAAAAAGTAATGTTTCCAATAAAGAAAAATTGGCAACCCAACCCCTACAGCTTCTGTGCTGAGAACAATAACCGTACAATAATTAAAATAACTCGGGGAACAACACTCAACCACGTTGAGTGTTAAAAGAAAACTTACAAAAAGAAGAAATACAAAAAGAACAACAAACCGGAAGTTTAAGGCGAGAAGAAAAATAAATAACACAGAGGGGCTATTTATATAAGTCACTTCACGGAGAATTCTCTTTACAACAACAGTTTCAACATCGGCGCCATGATCAAACAACATTCCCCCTTCTCTCTCTGTTGATCCACGTCTCTTCCTCTTTCTTAAAAGACGCGCAGTCCCATCCTGACCAACCACGGGGCACGTTAGCAGCACGTTCAATTAGGGCGGTGCAATCTGCGAGAGTGAGAGTGAGGGAAAAAAGGAAGAGAGAGAGAGACAGACACACAGCAAACACGTCTCAACATAACAGCACCTTTAAATAAGAGATCTAGCGCTAAAATCTGTTGTTTTTGAAATCAAGCTTCGTAAGGACACGCGTTTCAATATATTGCCGTTGCGGAGACTCTCTATTCATTCCGGTGAAATCACAAAATAAAATGCACACAAACGTGTCCCTGCTTGATATAGGCTGTAACCACTGATAAACATAGGCTATTCAGTTTTGAAAAAAAACTGTACGAGTGCCCGGATTAGAACCACTGATCTATATAATGAGATGTTCCTGATTCACCATCGTCCGTTGCGTCTGGCCTCTGAAAAAAGCTTTTAAGGCTTGTCTGCCTGGGCCTGGCCATATTTGAAACGTCTCACTCAATCGTTCATTGTTTAGGTCTATATTACAGCTGTTTTAGGCATGCGCTTTATTTGAAATGCAGCATACGGTGTTGTCTAATAACTTTCAAACGGTAGAGCCTGTTCCTCTATAACATAGCCAAAGGTCGGTGTATTTTGGCTTTATACATTTTAGGCTTCATGGCTGCATTTAATTTTTTTCCCGGCCAATGTCCGGTAATTACCGGAAACCCTGTTATACATATTTCAAGGCTTGTACCTTGGAACCTGTTTCATGGTTTGCGTTCTCGAGCCGCCAGGCACTGTTTTGTGCAAATGAGCGGCCGGATCGCATTAAGGGTTTTCTGTTAGATCGGTGTCGTGTTAGCGGCCCTAGTTAATAACTAATGATCGCTGCGACGGAAGTGAATCAATCAAAACTAACTTTAGCTAGACAATAACTTTATTCTAGAGCTGCTACAAAGCCAAAACAATCTATTTTACTTTAATTTCCTATTATATCTCTGTAAAGCTGCTTTGAAACAATCTATATGGTTTAAAGCGCTATATAAATGAAGGTGACTTGACTTGACTGTTCTCCATTCTTTGGTTTTCTAAGCTACACTGAGTTACAGTGCTTATGGAACAAAATTAGCCTATTAGCAACAAGAGCATTGGTGACATTATGCTTTTCTGTGATACTGATTTTAATAGTCGTTTCATTCTACTGCAGATAATGTACAGTGTGTGCTCCTTAATTCAAGAAGAGATCTAAGTCATATCTAAAAGTAAAAAAACGATCACAAAGAATCATTTTACACTAGACTGGACGAAAACACCTAGTATCACCCCAGAAACCACCCAGCACCTTAGCAACAGCACAGCATCACCTTGGAACACAACAAGGTGTCCACAACACACCAGTATTGTCTTCAGAAAAACAGTAAAATCTAGTTTGATCTGTTTATTCGATAGAAATGGTAGAAATAAAACCAGAATAATAATGATATTGCACACATCAACCCCTCAAACTGTTAATCTCTCAGGTCAAGCGCAACTCTATAAATGTGCAGAAATGTTTTTCTCAACATGCTCTACATTTAGTCTACCGACTAAAACGACAAAATATTATTTCTTTCTCCTAATCCAATAAGCCTCTTTCAAAGGATCATAAAACAGGATGGTTGGCAAGCGGGATAAGGATGTAATGTTTTTATGGCAATTCATGAAGAAGTGACACGAAACCAGCACAGGGCTCAGACACACTCGCTTACAGATAGACCTGTCTGCTCAGACATGCAGTTCCAGTATTTGTTTTCATAAGTGAAGACTGCTGTGAAGCATTAAGAAGACATACTGATTGGCTAATTCGCTTTGGCAGCGTCACCTTTTTCTATCAGAGCTGAGGGGAAATATTAAATCTTGTTGTTTGCTTATAAAAGCAGCTTTTAACACGCTGATTGCCAGTGCGCTTTTAATCACATGCTACCACAGTGTCATAAACACATGGCTGTAACGCTGTCCTCTACAACAAATGAAGATGAGAGATCAACCAAACGGCCAACTTCAATTGAAACTGACCTTGAGTAGATTAAATTTACCAGCTAAAGGAGCTTTTCGTTTCATTGCATGATGTTGATGGCACCAAATTGCTCTCACAAGGTTAAACTATGAAAAGATTGTGCAAACAGAAGGAATAGAAGGCAAAACTGAGAAAACCGACAGAGACATGATTTCTTAGTAGGCGGAAGCCTTGAAATGCAACAATGACCAAAATGACAGTTTTATCATTCCCAAAAAGTGATCATGTCTAATCTTTAAAGGAATTTTAAGCAAAAACCTGGCAGTGTGGCAAAATGCATTTATACTTGATTATGACTGCCAACCGATATACCAACACTAAAGCTTCTATGGTGCAATTAAAAAGACATGTGTAACCTTCAGTCTACTGGCAGACTTATTGAAGAAATGTGCACGATGAAAGATACCTATTCAACATGAGGTGTTTTGTTATGCCTCTATAAAGCACAAGGGCAAAGAAACACACTGATGATCTGTGGCTCTTAATTGTGAAAACATTTCAAGATTTGTACTATACTGTGATTAATTGCATTGTTCCGAAGAAAATGCGAGTGATGGTTGCTTAGTACCAAAGTAAAAGTGCCAATATCTCTATCAGGTCTCACAGGTATAGAGAACAAATACACAATCTTTAGAACAGACCCCTTACCTCATACATCAGCATGTTATAGTCATAGTCTTAACATACATGTGGATGACAGCAGAGCTCTCAAGAAGCAATTTATTCACCTATAATAGTGATGTAAAGCTTATATAACTCACAATAGAATTCATTGCTGGGATTTTGAGTCTTTAATGGGCTTGACACTGCATAATCAGTACGAATCACTCTGCAATGAGGCTTAATTGGGAATATTTTAAGGCACAGTTTTGGTGGAAAGCAATTTGCCACTTCTGACAAAAATAAATCACCATGCTTTTGGTGGGAGGACTGTATAAAATCGCACTGATTACCACCTCCTCCTTGTCTAAGTGCGTACAAAAACCGGGGGAGGGATAATCAGTGCTGACTTTCATTCGCTGGCGTGTGTTCTTGCATTCCTGTTGATTTGTCAGAGGCAGACAGGAGAATCCTATAAGAGCACTGTTACCAGTTAGCAGCAAACCCATGGAGGCAACTGTCCAAGCTCCGCCCAGCAACTGTTACACGGACCATCATCTCAGCCAATCATGTACAGCAGCCTCTTTCAGAAGAATTTCAACAGATAGTCCTGGTAAAGTTCCTTCAAAATATCATACATCCAGGGGCCTGATTCAAAACCACACACTAACTCAGCCTTGGCTTAATTGTAAACATGAATATTTCATGCATCATTGAAGAAAAATATTTTATGATTTAGTCAGCAGACCGAGAGGTGTGAGCATTTATAGTGACCATTTCTGCAGGTACATAGTTATACAAGTGGGTGGCAACAAATTACTTTATGAGCAGGTCATTGAATCATTGATTTAACCGATTCATTCAAGACTGCAGCAGCATCCAGAATATGCATAATTCTTGATGCAACACAATTGATCCTGGTACAATAGGTCACATGACAATGACAAGAAGATGAATGCATTACATCCGGATTATATTCATATCACACAAATTCATACCATACACTGTAAAACATACTTTTTAATGGTCTGAATTACTTAATCAAAAGTACATACTCAAAGATGCACGCAGTCACTGATTCAGGAATGAAAACAAGTGCCTGTCTCTATAAGAGGGTCATTGAATGATTCACTCAACTGATTCATTAAAAAATTCTGATTCATTCAAGAATGAAACAAGTGCTTAGATTGTTTAAACATTTTTGCTTCAAGTAATAACATGAACTATTTCTATGACAGAATTAAAAATATTTTTACAGGTGAAATGTGTAATGTATGTAATTTCTAAAAACAGGTTTTCCTGAACACTTAGTCATCAACATGGTTAAACAATTCACCATGTCAGGCTGGTTGGAATGCTCAATCAAACTTGCTTATAGATTTCGCTGAATATTAAGGTAGGATAGGATCAAGTTTTTTACAATTAAAAAACACCACCGACATTACCCTCAATTGTGCATCTCAGTAGCTGCACATTCATACTGTTATGTTTTAGAAGCGGTGATGTGATATTATCATTGATTAATAGTATATTTTTGCATTAAAAATATGCACTGCACTACTACAGTACAAGTTCTGGTACATCTAATACTAATGAGATCCCACTGGCAAGGACACATTTCTGACTCTTTCTTCCAAATCCTCTTTTATTCTCTTGTCTCTCACCTCTGGTTCAGATATTGCATTACTGCCATCACTGCAGGCCATGATCTAATTAGAAGCGAGCAAGACTTTAGCACTTGTAACATCTCAGTCTGTTCGGAGGTGCTGAAAGACCTCAGACACACACACACACATACACACATGTTCTGATCAGTGAAGTGAGGCACAGAGAGGCACCTTAATGGCCTATTTCAGCATTATTACAGTATTGTGGATGGATTGTCACCAGGAGCTCTGAGATACTGAACTGTGAAAGCCATCAGCGGCTCTTGTACGACTCTACACTCCTCTGATCCCTCCCTGTCATTACTGGAGTGGGACGGAGCCGCAGCAATTTCCCCTGATTCCTCCTTCCCTCTCTCAAACACAGCCACACATCCTCACTCTCCTCCAGAAACCTCTCTGACTTCATTACACCATGTGAGTGGAGAATTTGCCCTACATTCACTTAACACTTATGCCATCTGTTAGACTCCCTCGTTAATGGTGTCAGATCCTCACAAATCATTGATATTCAAATGTATGCACGTAGTGTTATATTCCAAGCACATAGTTTCCTGCCTTTTAATGCACGGTTTATTTATCAAAGAGGGATATTCATCAGTGCAAGACGTACAAAATATTTTGCCTGCGTTGAGAGCTGCGCTTTATTCTGAGCAAAACAGTCTTTATGATTCATTGACATTTTAAAATGGATGTGTCATTTAACTAAGGCACACTCTGTAAGTTGTTCCTCATTTAAAAGTTTTATACACAAAGAAATTTACAGTACTTTTAAAGTATGTTATTTTTTTAAGTCACACTTTATATAGGTGTCTTTAACTATTATGGACTTACATAAATACATACAAAATTGGTATGTACTTATTTTGTTCATGTTGTTTGCTAGAATCGCTGCTATAGACCTTATGCACCAGAGAAACGAGGGCGCCGCCATCTGTAGAATATTGTCTTTGAACTTCCGTTTTTGCGGTCGCTCTGTATATTTCTATGGCATTGCTGTCCAGGAGTATTTAGCTGGTGAAGTTGATTTACTTATTGTAGAGTTAACGAAAGTTATCATGAGCATTGTAATGTTTATCATAAGCATTGTAAAGCATATGTCTTAACAAATGGACCTTTGAATTTTTTTTAAATGAGCTGTTCATTCATAACTACGCAAGATCGCTGTGAAAATACAGACCGGAAGTCAAAAGACAACGAGCTCAGCGCTGAAACGGGGCGTGGCTACATGAGGTCTATGGTGGGATACGGGTATGGTTAGGGACAGGTTTAGTGGCATGGGTGGGTTTAAGGGTAAGGGAAGGGTCAACAGTGTATATATGCTGGTATTTGTTTTTTAAACATAAGTACATAAAACATAAATGCACACAATCAGTGCATTGTATCAACTGAATAATTTAAATGTTTCAAAATGCAAAATAGCAGACGTTTTTATCCAAAGCAACTTGAGTTGCAATGAAGGTACAGTATGCAGTTTATATAAGCCTTGGCATTGCTATTCCCATTACTTTTTGAGCAACAATATAAGTACAAGACTGCCATATTGACAGAGAAAAATTTGTGGTTCACCTACATTTTGTGTGGAACATGTATTAAGAAAGTAAATGTGAGTATGTGTAGGCAGTATGTGATGTTTCTGATCTCTTGCCTTTTAATTCAGATTTGTAACCATGCTGATGTTAGGTTTAACTTATTTTGCTTTTCTAAAATATCCCATATCAAGACAATTCTTACAGCAATGGATTTTTGCAGGTCACTTCAACCACACTTTTACCTTAATAGTAGATTAAGCATTACATTTCACTGCCTGTGATGACAAATAACAGACTATAATAAATCCTAATTCCTGAACCTCAATTATTAGCAGCTACACAACTGAATACAACCAGCTCTATTAAAATATGAGACTAGCCAGTGCAGATAATTACATCAAGCAACTAAACTCCCTGGCTCTATTCATATATGCTGCACGAAGGAATCAAATAGAGACATTTATCCTGTGACAATGGAAACTTCATTTTGATATGGTCAAACTGACTCAATATTACCACTTGTTTAATGGCTTGATTCTGTCATACACACTCAAATCACCAACTTGGTAAACCTTGGTAAATATATTCCTGGAAATAATTAAAGTCGTGGCTAAAGTCTTCATTCATGAAATAAACAGAACAAATGTCCTTTTAAAATCACAACAGATTACAAAAGAACAGCTTTCACACAGAAATACATTCTGCTCGGCCCAAGAAAAGAAGAGAAGAGATGTGCTTTTGTTGATTTCATCGCCATGGCGATTTAATAGGCTTGTTTCAGACACCTGGGTACCAGCAAGACCTCGAGTGCTAATGAGGGAGAGACGCTTTTACACTGACTACATACACTGCTCAATATGTGACCTCCTCAATACCAAAGCTCTTATTCCTGAGCTTTATTTTCATCACATCAATTTAAGTATGAATCAATTTCGTTCATAATCTGGAGCGTGACTAATAGCATTTGCAGGCTATCTCTGCAAGGGCTCTTTTTGCACTGAAATGTCATCATTCGGTGAGATGTTCTGAAAAGAGACACGTGCAGTCAAGCATGGCGCTGATCGCACAACGCCGGCTGCAATCTGAGGACACACGATGATGATGATGATGTAATCCCTCTCATGCCACAGCAAGAGCATGAACAACACACTCACAGAGCACCAGTGCCATCTCTTGAACACACAGGGAAGCGCATTATATAAGCATCACTGAATTACATCATCGTTATCCAGACAATAGTGGCTGCAGAGACACTTGGGTGAGTGCACAAAAGACAACAAAAACTAGATTGTGATAGTTCCGATCCAATCTGACTTCTGACCTGTAATGCTGCCTTTATCATAATCATGCACTGTTTCATTGGCCAGAGGAGAACTGGACCCCGACTGAGCCTGTGTTCTCCCAAGGTTTTTTCTCCATTCTGTCCTTGCCACTGTCACCTTTCTCGCCTTTGGCTTTTGGCTTGCTTAGTTGGGGACATTTAATATTCAACAATATTATTGATCTGCCTGCATTGACACCATTATATGAAAACTGAACTGAACTGGACGATGACATCATTGTTTTCTCCAGAGCAGCTGTATAGTTAAATAAACTAAATTATTAAATGAACAGAAATGAACCATTACTGAACTATGACGCTGTTTTCTTCTAGTACAGCCGAAACAAATTCTGTTGCATTAATTTCCTGTTAACTCTGTAAAGCTGCTTTGAAACAATCTGTATTGTAAAAAGCACTATAAAATAAAGGTGACTTGACTTGATAGTGATAGATTATGCATATTACAGTTAAATCAGTAAAATATTCTGCCTTTAAACCTATTCATGCTGATTCATTTCATCACACTTGTCATGAGACAGTGACAAGCTAAATGTACAACTGTACATTCTTACAGTGTACATAAACTACTGTTCAAACGTTTAGAGGCAGTAAGATTTTTTAATTGAAATGAATACATATATTCAACAAAGATGCAGTTAATTGTTCAAAAATTATGCTAAAAACCTTTAAAATATTACAAAACATTTCTGTTTCTAATAAATGCTGTTCTTTTAAACTTTCTATTCATCGAAGAATCTTGGGGAAAAATCATGGTTTCGACAAAAATATGAAGCAGAACAACTGTTGCCTTTATCGAAAAAGGGAACTTCGAGATGCGTCGAATGACACGGTGGGAATGCCTCCAGCGTGACTGCGTCTGAAGCATCTATGTCAACTTAGTCCAATGGAAAGAGAGAATGAGCGTCACGGGCGGGTGACGTCATGACCAGGAAATGATAAAGCACTTCCGCTGCAAAACGGCAGTAGCTTCTGTTGCCTCAGCAAGCGATCTGTGTCAAAACTGTCTCTGTCTATTTATTTTTGTCTGTTGCAATATTGTTGGAAACGTTATGGCGAAACAAATGTACAAACAGTGTGTTCTTCCCTGCCCGTGTTTATTTAAACGGGTGGGGACACACACGAGCTTTGTGTCATTTGTTTGGGAGTAAGAGCATTGTGAAAGTGAAACTACCAGATTAGCATGCTCTGCTCTCGCCTGTCACTCTGAACGATAGTGGCAGGCTCGCGATCCTCAGAGATCAGGACCCGCGTTTGCCGAGGCAGCGCGGAGAATGCATTCCTGGGAATCGCAGAAGGATCTTTTGGAGGGGTGGAGACAGGTCCGAGGGCCTTTTCTCTGTCCTTACCCGGAAGATCCAGCGCTATCTCCCCGGTGTCGGAAGCACGCTCTGCGGTTTCTTCCGCCCGGGGAGAGAGAGCCCTTTTTTCCTTCATTACTCTTCCTCCGAGGAGGTTAAATGTTTGAGTATAGTAAGTGAAAGCACACACGGTTGAATTAGATTCGCCATCTATTTCTCCAGCATATGATGAGCTGGTGGAGGTTTTGTCCCGTGCTGTTAGTAAATTAAATATTTAATGGCCAGCTGGAAAAAAAGGACGCTCGTCCTAAAACCAAACTAGACTAGCATTTCCTTATATTTATCACATTATCTCCACCACGAGGCTTCCCTTTTTTCCCTGATTTACACACTGAATATCTATAGGCTATTGTGGAATAAACCGTATTCATTACTACATTTCAGCCCTCATGTTAATGTTTATTCAAAGTTAGAGGGTTGAAAGATTACGGTTATGATATGATGCCCCAGGCTAAAAAAAAAAAAAAGAAAAATGCTATTTTTTCACCTGGTCCAGCATCGTCATTTAAAGCCTCTGCTTTGCTCAAACCTAATACTAAAAAATCTCGCGTTTGCCGAGGCAGCGCATAGGTTCAATGTTGCCTTGCATTTGCAATACAGAATCTAGCTCGGATCTCGCGTTTGCTGAGGCAGCGCTTAAATTTCGAGTGTACTTTGCAATAAGATTCTGTGGCTGGGATCTCGCATTTGCCGAGGCAGCGCGTAGGTTTAAGCAAAACTACTTGGTTTTATGGGTAAAGCTTATACGGCAGCAGGTCAGCTGGAGAATGTTTATAGAAAACTATAGTATAATGCTCCAGGCTTATCAGGCCGATCTGCTGGGGATCTGGATATAGCGAAAATTGAGCCTTCGGGTCTCTTCGGCGACGCATTCCATGCGGTCGCTGTTAGGTGATGCAAGATATATATATATAAAAATATATATATAATAAAGGTTTCTCCCTCGCCGTGTCCAGCCCCCCTGGGGCTGCTGGGCGTGAGCAGCCCCAGCCGTCGAGTTCATCATATTATGTGCACAGAAAGAGAGTGCTGCGTCTCGTGTTCCTCCACGTAGATACTGGAGACAGACGCAACCCTCTCAACCGAAGTCGTCTGAGCCTAAGCCGGATCTGAGGACCGTTCTTCAGGCGAAGAATACTTCGGTTCAAAAAAAAAAAAAAAGGGTCTTGATGTTTAGGCGTCAGGCCTGTGAGGACAGCCCCGTCCGAAGTGGAGTGGTGTACACCTCATTACACGGTGCCCGTTCCATTTCGGGGTCCTCACGAGACCCTCCTGCCAACCCTGCCACCTCCGGTGCTTCAGGGCGCAGCGGTCTCCAGCGAGTCGCTGATGATATGCTGCGGCACAGCATCGGTTTCGCGCCCTCTGAGGGGGGCTTTAGAGCAGTCAGGTCAGGTAGTTCCTGCCATTATGTTTCAGGCTCCAGATTTGGCTCTCTCAGTAACACCAGAGACCAGCCTCGAGAGGCTGGTTCCCTTAGTAAATTTTCTGGCAGCGTGAAAGATTCTGCCGAATATTTCTCGTTGGGTCCTGTAGATTGTAGAGGAGGTTACAGAGTCCAGTTTGGTTCTCGTCCTCCTTGTTACAACGGGGTGTTGCCCACAGTGGTGCATCCCGAGCAGGCTCTGGTAATGGAACAAGAGGTAAAGGCCCTGTTAGCAAAGGAAGCTATAGAACAGGTGTACTCACCCGACCGAAAGTCGGGTTTTTACAGCCGTTATTTCATTGTTCCAAAGAAGGATGGAGGGTCGCGTCCCTTTTTAGATCATCATCTGTTAATTCGGTCAGTTCAGAAACTAAAGTTCATGATAGCTGACGCTCAAACAGATCGTGACTCAAACCAGATCCGAGGACTGGTTTGTCACGATGGATCTGAAGGACGCTTACTTCCATATCTCCATCCTCCCTCAGCACAGGAAGTTCCTAGGGTTTTCTTTCGGGGGCAAAGAATACCAATATCGGGTTCTTCCTTTCGGTCTAGCTTTATCACCCCGCACGTTCACGAAATGCGTGGATACAGCTCTAGCCCCCTTGGGCTTCAGGGCGTACGTATTCTGAACTACATCGACGACTGGCTGATTCTGCGGAATCGGAGCAGTTGGCGTTTCGGCACCGAGGTGTCGTTCTCGCTCTTATGCAGATGTTGGGGTTGATGCTCAATACCAAGAAGAGTGTGCTTTCTCCAGTATTGAGAACCACTTTCCTTGGGGTGGTACGGGATTTAGTATCCTAACAGCCACAGAAGAGCTGAGGCTAGGCCAGTCACGCACTGTAAAACAGTTCAAGAGACTGTTGGGTCTTGTTGCAGCAGCGTCCAACGGAATTCCTTTTGGCATGCTGTACATGAGACCTTTACAGTGCTGGCTCAGGACCAGAGGGTTCTCCCCGAGGGGAAACCCACTTCGTATATCAAGGTCACGCGGCGATGCTTTCGGGCCTTAGTTATATGTAGTAAACACTGGTTCTTAACCCAAAGCCGGTCACGCATTGTAAAACAGTTCGAGAGACTGTTGGGTCTACTGGCAGCAGCGTCCAACGGAATTCCTTTTGGCATGCTGTACATGAGACCTTTACAGTGCTGGCTCAGGGCCAGAGGGTTCTCCCCGAGGGGAAACCCACTTCGTATATCAAGGTCACGCGGCGATGCTTTCGGGCCTTAGTTATATGTAGTAGACACTGGTTCTTAGCCCTCACCGGCTGGGGAGTGGTAATGGAAGGCCGCTCGGTTCAGGGTCTGTGGAAAAGCCATCATCTTTCGTGGCACATAAAGGCCAGGGGACTGGAGACTCCACCTGAGGCGGTGGAGAAAATCTGGGAGGTTTATGGCCAAGCAGAAGTGGATCTGTTTGCGTCTCAGAATACGACGCACTGTCCTCTTTTGAGTTCACTTACTCACCCAGCCCCCCTGGGGCTGGTTGCTATGGTGCAGACGTGGCCGAGGCTACGTCTGTACGCCTTTCCCCCTGTTGCTCTGCTCCTAGGAGTTCTGGAGCGAGTTCGTGGGTATGGAATAAGCCTACTGCTAGTAGCACCACGCTGGCAAAAGTCGGATCTGGTTTTCGGACCTGATCCATCTTCTAGACGGTCCTCCATTGGAGATCCCGATCAGGAGATATGTGGGTTTGGCCTCTGAGGGGGCCCAACTCATTTAGAGTGGTCTCTCAACTGAGGTTGTTGAGACCGTTCTAGCTCCAGAGCTCCCGCTACGAGGAAACTATATCCACTATTTCGAGAGTTTTTTCACGTCTTGTTGTTACCAGCGTCAGTGGAATCCGATTAACTGTTCAGCAACACAGTATTGGAGTTTCTGCAAGAACGCTTTGTGTCAGGTCTATGTCCTTCCACGCTTAAGGCATACGTGGCGGCTTTAAAAAAATGCAGCTTTCCACGCCCTGGTGGATGGTACGTTTTGGGTCGAGACCCCCTGATCACTCGTTTCCTTCGTGGCACCTTGAGGCTGAGGCCTGCAACTTGCACTAGGGTTCCGGCTTGGGACCTTACAATAGTTTAGGCCTATCTGGGGCTCTCTTTGAGCCCTTAGATTTGGTCTCACAGAATTCCTTTGTTTTAAGACTATTTCTGCTAACTATTCGTCCCTATAGAGTCAGACCTTCAGGCCCTTTCGGTCCCCAACTGCTTGAGTGGATCGGGGATGGCCAAGGCATAAAGTTGCCTACCATTATTCTGAGGCTTACTGTGCTGCAGGTTTCTGTCCTCTCCCTATTTTTCGGACCAGGAAAAAGCTGACCTCTTGTACCCAGTGTACCACTGGACACTTATGTGTTCGGACATCCTCAACGAGGAAGTCCGACATATTACTGATTTACTTAATGGATCACCTAAGAAAGGTCTTCCTGCTTCTAAACAGACGGTCAGTAAGTGGATAGTTGAGGCTATTTCACTTGCATGCGAGTACTCGGACCAGCCTTGTCCTTTGGTGGTCCGAGCTCACTCGACTAGGAGTATGGCGGCTTCTAAAGCCTTACTGTATGGAGTTTCTCCTCAAGATGTCTGTGATGCGGCGGGCTTCCTTTCTGCTCACATTCGTCAAATTATACAGTTTAGACCTGGATGCTAAGGCCCCAGGTTCTCAGGTGCTAAGTGCTTAGATCAACAGACTGACACTCAGGTACTTGTAATTATGGCGCTTTGGGTATTCTCGTTCCCACCGTGTTATTCGACGCATCTCGAAGTTCCCTTTTTCGATAAAGGGAACGTCTCAGGTTACTATTGTAACCATAGTTCCCTGAGAAACAGGGAACGAGACGATGCGTCCCTCTCCCATACTTCCTGCGTCCCTGCGATCGGCTTGCTTCGGCAAATTTCGAAGCTACTGCCGTTTTGCAGCGGAAGTGCTTTATCATTTCCTGGTCATGACGTCACCCGCCCGTGACGCTCATTCTCTCTTTCCATTGGACTAAGTTGACATAGATGCTTCAGACGCAGTCACGCTGGAGGCGTTCCCACCGTGTCATTCGACGCATCGTCTCGTTCCCTGTTTCTCAGGGAACTATGGTTACAATAGTAACCTGAGACGTTTTCAACATTTGTCAACAGAAAATATGCATATTCTAATGAATTCTGAATGACCATGTGACTGAAGACTGGAGTAATGAAGCTGAGAACTGTCGCAGTGAAGGAATTTCCCTTGCGGTAATTTTGAGTGGCTCAATAGCATGATATGAGGTATTATCGCAATTTTTTTTTATTTTGATTGATTTGTTGCTATATAAATGAGTGTTACGATGTGGTCTGCATGCACAAAAACGAGGTCTTTTTAAGTAACCAATGTAACCAAAACTAAACAGCGTCTCTGCGCATTGAAAGGCTGTCACTCAGCGCATCTTTACGGCAACGGACTGTCTTTGAGTGAGTCATTAAACCGTTCATTCAACGAACACGTTCAAAAATGCTGATTCATTAAAAGATAGATGTAATGAAACAAGGTGTTAATTATTTTTAACTGAGCTCCACTTTTCAAGGCTCAGCTGACCAGCAATGCGTCGCATGGGTAACGCTGACGCTGATGCTTCACTTAATAGAGACCAGTGGCATTGATTCACTGACTTTTTTTCCCGCTGCTTCTTTGCGCTGTTGATGCTGACCAGCGTATATATATGAGTATATATGACTTGACCTCAAAGACAGACGCAGGTAATCGCACACGCTCAGTTGATCTCACATTCACTGTCTGTTTAGGCTGATAAGTGCAAATCAACGAAGCCTCTGTACAAATCACCATGATAAACAGTCTTGTTATCATTATTATCTCATTTAACATTCAATACACATGGCAACGAAGTTCAAAACAAGAAGGGTATAGCCTTATGAAAAAAGAAAACATGCGAATATAGCGGTTGCTGCGTTTACTTGCATTCCTCTTTGGTTATCGAGACACAGCCCTAGCTGAGAATTCAGCTTTATATAATTTATATATATTCACAGAGAAAAAGCTATTTTTAATTGTAATAATATTTCACACTATTACTGTTTTTACAGTTAAAAAAAATGCAGCATTAGTGAGCATAAGTGACTTCTTTCAAAAACATTAAAAAATGTCTTACCGGCCCCAAAACTTTAGAACGCTAGTGTATGTAGTTGTGCAAGGTGTCTTCCTGTTTTGCACAGACGAATGTGTGTGTATGAATTTCTTCACTGTTTGTGCTTTCATTGATTTCAGATTTTCTGCTGATGGTCAAACGTGTGTCTCTTACCATCGTCCTGAGCCTCATGAGATGCTGTGAGTTTGCTCATCTTCTTGCGTATGCTCACGAGTCTGGCCTGAGACATCTCTCTGACCATAGACGACAGCTGTTCTTTGGAGGTCTGGTCTGAAGGACTGCTCTTCTCTTGTCCACACTCAGACTTACTGATATGATGGTTCACCACCTGACACCAGAAAAATTCAACAATTTAACAAATGAATGGCCAAAATCTTTATTTTTTTTAGTTTTTGTACTCACATCTCCATTTTGTCGTCTGTATTTGTATATAGGTGGTAATGACGCAGCTTTTGACCTAAAATCACATTCAATTGCATTCTGTTTGAAAACAGTAACACTTTACAATAAGGTTTAATTAGATAACACTGGTTAACTACTTTTATTTAGTTAACATGAACTAAGCATTAACAATACTTCTGCAGTATTTATTGATCTTAGTTAATGTTACTAATACATTATTGAAATAAAAAGTTGTTTTTTCTTAACATTAGTTAATGCACTAATTTGAACAAACAATGAACAACTGTATACATTTTATTAACTAACATTAACAAAGACTAATAAATATTGGGTCCCACTTTATGTACTAACATTTAATCATGTGATACAATGCACTTATTGTATACTTAAATATTAAAAATAATAATAAATAATAAATAACTGCATGTAGTTATAGCTGTAATTCATTTCTAATTAATTACACATATCATTACACTGTTGAGCCTTCCCTTAAACCTTAACCCACCCTTAAAGCTATCCATGCCACTAAAACCTGTCCCTAACCTTACCCATATCTCACCTCAATAGCAGCAGAAGTGTTTTGCAATACAATATGAACACAATAAGTAAAAAAAAAAATAATTTTAAGTACTCAGAAGTTAAGGACACTTAGTATAAAGTGTGACCAAATATTCTGGAGTGCAAAGCCAAAAGACCTAACTTTGTGTTTGGTCGAAAATTAGTTGATATTTTTGACACATCCAAGACCTCCTTTATCATGTGGATCTCAAGTCTCAAGGGGGAAAGCACTGCGTTAGTACTTCGTACTTTTCGTGAACGTACGAGGAGCGTGACACCTTCAAACACGAATACACTATATTCCAGTCCCTGGTCGAATCTGCACGAGGATCTGTTTTAGCGTGACCATTTTGAACGAGCGTTTAGCAAGTCTAATGCCACTCGGTACCAATTGAAGATACTCTTTACCGCTATGGTGATATTTGGTCATGTCTAATGTAACCAGAATGCAACCAAAGCACAGGATAGCAATACATAGATGTCTATAAGTAATTGTAAATCATAAAAAAATGAATGCCATGATCAATAGATTGTATACAGGTGTTGTTACTATAATGATTTTGTTAATGGTGATCAGCAACCAAATATTGATAATGTGGAAGTTACTGCCTTTTGGCTTGGCATAACTTCTCACTTTTTGCTTACAATACAAAGGCAGAGTACAGTAACTTTAAAATAGTTGACAAAAGTCAAGTTTGAGCTCAAGATTTTTTTTTATGTAGATCATTTTCATTACTAAAACATCTAATTGCCAGGTTTCCAGTGCCCTACCTATAATTAATTTGGTGGGACAACAAAAAAATCTTTAAAGTCATTTTTATCAGTTCCACACTCTTTTGTCTTTGTAGGGCAGTATTGTAACAAATGTATTGCTCATTGTATATGTTGGTTAATGCATTAACTACTGTCAACAAATAAAACCTTATTGTAAAATGTTACCGAAAACATACTTCATCTGCTGGGGAAATGCAGCATCTTTCTCTTACCCGTTCACTCGCTTTATGCCTATGGGTTTATTGAACAGGAGGTCACTGTATGAAAGCTTTTTAAATTTGTCTCGGCCAACAGCAACATAAAACTGTCCATTTTCTAATTTCTTTCCATCCATAACAAGAGTCCCTTCAAAGGTGTACAGGCTGCAAAAGAAGATGTTAAAGGCTAAAATAAGTAAATATTGCTCAGATGATATAGAAATGCTTTTTTTTCTTAAATGAGGAAAGGGCACATTCCATTTTAGCATTTTGCAAACATTACTGCAACATTACATTTGAATGTTCTCTAAACATTCTGCCAGATGTATAGTAACATTTAAAAAAAAAATCCAGTTCCAGGAAAAAAAAAAACTCCATGTGTAATGATTATATATTAAAGGGCACCTATTATGGCATTTAAAATGTTCCTAATATTGTTCTGGGAGTCCCCAACAACAGTTTTACAAGCATGAAATGACAAAAAACACTTTTGTTGTCTTATAATATGCATTTATTTTTACCTGATTTGCTCACCGACTCCCTAATGATTCGTTCAACGACTCATTTTTCCAAACCCCTCCTTTGCGTGACGCTAATCTGCGGTGATTGGTCAGACGACCCAGTCAGTTATTTTTTGCGTTAGCCCAAAGCTTAAAGTGTAAATTGCAGGTTAAACACCACAACCAATTAATGTGTAAATTAAAGTGCTCAATATTTATATATTTAAAAATTTCTGTCTAAAAATGCGTTAAAATAACATTTTTTGGGGTTTCTTCAAAGTTAGCGTGTTTTTTACCATAACTGGGTGATGACGTCATAACAGGGAGCGCGGGCGGTAATGCACTCACTCTGTGTGTGCGGGTCGAGTGAGAATAAAACGATTCGCGGGACCCCCGCAAACTAGAAATATCTATGACTATAACATAAAAACTAATACCTTTGTATTCATCTGTTGCAGAAAAGCAATAAGAACAACTAAAACAAAATAGAAATGATTAACAGGCAGAGTTTCTATTTCTAACATGTCTGCAGCGAGGAGCGATGTAGCCAATCACAGACATGTGTGTTGATTTCTAGAACGCGATAATGGCCAATCAGAAGCATTTACGATGGACTCCCATCACCGCTCAAAACAGACTTTTTGTTCAGTGCTGAATTCTGTATGCTGGCAAATCCTCTAATTATAACAAGTGTATATATTATGAAAGCTTCATTGATATTAACAGAGATGTGCGAGATCTCTGTGAACTGATGTCAGCTTTTTAGGGATTATTATGGGAGGAGCGCACTTTGCACGCCAAACCATGCACGCAGTAGCCCGCTTGCTTTTATGTTATAACAGTGGTTTGTGTGTTAAAGTGTAAATTGCAGGTAAAAAATTTCACGAAGATAATGCAATGTGCTTACTAAATATAAAGATAAGAACCGCCCACCATTGTTTTTTTTTATATTTTTTATACCAAATGCTGAATATAATGAAAAGTTGGTTCGTTTTACAGTGCTTTTAACCACGCCCCCTCCTTCCACAAGGCTGGGCGTGATGTCATAACAGGGACTCCAAGCTTTTACGGTCTATGCAACAAGCCTAGAGTTACGTTATATTGGAGTCCTAGCTAGCGAAAATGGTTAACTATTGTGCTTGTGCGGGATGTACGAATACATCAAAAACGGGGAAGAGGCTCCACAAGTTCCCCAAGGACAAACGGCTGATTCGTGCCTGTAAGTGTTCGCATAACTTACCCGAGGTAGAGCTTAGATCGGCCCAAAACATCAAGCAAGACCCTAACGTTACCCGAGCCCGCTGTGTCCGAGTCCGGCCCGACACATAAACTGTAATTATGAGCCCAAGCCCGGTTTAAACCCGGCTATTTTTGAATACGTGTGTCGTTATAACTGACGTGCTCAACTACTTTCTTATATTACTTTCTCCCGACCGCAACATTCATGTTTTGTCCCGCTCCCGCCCGCAAAAATACTTTTTTTCTGTACCTCCAAATACTTTCAAGTTAGCCTACGTGTTAGCCCACCATACACATCAGCATACATGCTCCTGATTAATTGTTTGTTGCATTAACACACAAACCACTGTTATAACATAAAAGCAAGCGGGCTACTGCGTGCATGGTTTGGCATGACTGCGCGCAAAGTGCGATCCCATAATAATTCCTAAAGCTGACATCAGTTCTCAGAGATCTCGCACATCTCTGTTATTATCAATGAAGCTTCCATAATATATAACGTTACACTATGTTTGTTATAATTAGAGGATTTGCCAGCATACAGAATTCAGCACTGAACAAAAAGTCTGTTTTGAGCGGTGAGGGGAATCTATCGTAAATGCTTCTGATTGGCCATTATTGCGTTCAAGAAATCAACACATATGTCTGTGATTGGCTACATCGCTCCTCGCTGCTGACATGTTAGAAATAGAATCTCTGCCTGTAAACCGTTTCTATTTTGTTTTAGATGTTCTTATTGATTTTCTGCAACAGATGAATAAAAATGTATTAGTTTTTACGTTTTATTCAGATATTTCTAGTTTGCGGGAGTCCCGCAAATCGTTTTATTCTCCCTCAAACAGCACACACAGAGTGAGTGCATTACTGCCCGCAGCTCCCTGTTATGACATCATCACCCAGTTACGGTAAAAAACACGCTACCTTTGAAGAAACCCCAATAAATGCTATTTTAACGCATTTTAAGACAGAAATTTTTAAATATATCCATATTGTGCACTTTAATGTACACATTAATCGGTTGTGGTGGTTAACCTGCAATTTACACTTTAATGCTAATGCTTTATAACAAATAATTGATCAGGAGCATGTATGCTGATGTGTCTGGTGGCGACATGTAGGCTAACGTGAAAGTATTTGGAGGTACAGAAAAAAGTATTTTTGCGGGCGGGAGCGGGACAAAACATACATGTTGCGGTCGGGAGAAAGTAATATAAGAAAGTAGCTGAGCACGTCAGTTATGACGACCCACATATTAAAAAATAGTCGGGTTTAAACCGTGCTCGGGCTCATAATTACAGTTAATGTGTCGGGCAGGACCGGGTTGTGTCGGGTATTGCCGGGCTTGGGTAGGGTCTTGCTTGATTTGGCCCGATCTAAAGCTCTACCTCGGGTAAGTTATGCGAACACTTACAGGCACGAATCAGCCATTTGTCCTTGGGGAACTTGTGGAGCCTCTTCCCCGTTTTTGATGTATTCGTACATCCCACACAAACACAATCGTTAACCATTTTTCGCTAGCTAGGTCTCCAATATAACGTAACTCCAGGCTTGGAGCATAGACAGTAAAAGCGTGGAGTCCCTGTTATGACGTCACACCCAGTCTAGTGGCAGGGAGGGGGCGTGCTTAAAACCACTGTAAAACGTACCAACTTTTCATATTATATTCAGCATTTTGGTATAAAAAACATAAAAAGCACTGCAGTACTACAATACGCTCTATTCTTTATGACAACTCCAATAACAGCGACAAACATTTCACATATTTAAAAAAAAAATTACATTGGAGACCTAGAAGCTGCGCTGAGCGTAACTTAGGCTACACAACACACACACATACTTATTGAACATGCTACAAAACCCATAAAAGCAACAATTATTAATAATACTTACAGGTTGTGATTCGGAGGAGGAAGCTGATCCAAATAAACTTGGTACTGAACCTTCCTTCAGTATTAACCGGCTCGCGAATCCACACTTGAAAGCATTTATGTTTGTAAAGAAATCGTCATTAAAATGACGCGAACACAGCACAAGGTTCGGGTACAGTTGTAAATATAAACTCTAGCCACTGATTCTTCACATGCTCGTCCCTGGGCAGTGAAAAAAAAGTTCGCTTTTGATTCGCACTTCAGAACACAGCATCTCGTCGACATGATGTTTTCAAGTTTCACTGGTGTCTGCGCGGCGCGCGCGCAATGAGTGGGCGTATCTTATTCAAATAACTTGTCGAGGTGACGTCATATAGATCGAGAAAAAGCATCGTTCGTCTATCGATTCATATCAGCGACTCAGAGTCGACTCTTACTTTTGAGAGACAATAACTTTGTATACGGTGAACTTTCATATTTATAACTTTGCAGGATGTTTTCGTTCACTTAGATCTATGTTACACACTACATGAAAGGTAGTTTTCAAAATTCCATAATAGGTGCCCTTTAAATAATGATTTAAATAATGTTAAAGATCAGATAACTTAGATTATTAAAGATCAGATAACTTTGAATGAACGTTCTATTAATGTTACTGGAAGCACAATAATGAAAGTAAATTATGGTGTAAATTCCCAAATATCTGAAAATATATATATATGTTTTAATTGCTGTACTTTTTGCATCCCTTAAAAAAAAATTATCATAATGATAATAATGACAACTGCACAAATTTGCCTGAAAGAGTTAACCTCTAGTAATACAAAAAGAAGCATATGGTATGTTTTTTTTAAAAAAAAAAGAATCTTTTAAAAAGCCAATTCATGTTATGAATTCGGACTAATATAAACTAAATATAAACTATTGTATTGTACCTCCGCACACCACCCACAATTCGCAGGCCCATTTTCTCTGTGATCATCTCCAGAATCCGCTCAAACTGGCCAATCACACGGCTGGGAATCAGAAGCCTCGCTGCTGGATTCTGGACATCTCCATTTGCCACAACACTGAGGACACAGAAAAAAAATTACATTTATATTACAAATGTATATTTGTAATACTGCAATGTATACAAAGAAAGGGAATGTATGAATTCAGTACATCCGTTCATCCATAAAAACATACATGCTGGTTCATTAGTTGCTTAAAGTAATAGTTAATCAAAATGAAAGTTCTTCCCAAACATCCAACCTCCTTACAGTTTGACTACTAGTGCTTCTGGTGTTTTTTCCATTTCTGAGCTTAACCACTGTGGTAACCTGCAAAATTCCTAAAAAATAATATTTACTGAAAAAAAAGGGTTTGGAACAACAGGAGGGAGTCTAATGGAAGAAAGGTAAGGCTTTCAAGTACCCCACAGAGATATTTGATTAAATGTAAAAAAAAAAAAAAAAAAATGACTGCTTTTAGACAACTAAGGTTTCAAAGGTTTGCAGTGATGCTGATTGAAGGGTGCCTAGGTTAAGGACTATGAAATAAACAAATGTACTTACAATATTGTACAAGGTTCATTGATGGGTTTGAGGAATCTGGCAGACACTATCACACGACTCTGAGGAACGGGTTTCATCTACACATAGGGAAAAGACTTAAATGTGTGGCACACAATAACAGTTTTAATCTTCTCATGCTCATGAATCTCATCTTTGGTTACCCTTTATGAAAAAGAAGTGTGCTTAATATGGAAGTAAAATAATGACAAATGTTTTTGAAACAAAAACCCTGTTGAATTGTACTACTTGAAAAAATATGCATTGCATTAACCCTGCTTGTATTTTAATGCATTGGGCTGAAATTTTGCATGGTTGAATATTTAAGCTGTGAATATTTCAATTCAAAACATTTCAAACACATTTTCATTAGTACATTTTCAATAATCTATATTCACCTTTCATATTTCACTTCCAAAATATTCAAACTGATTAAAAATACAACCTATAGTATTCAACAGGCGGGTTTCGGTCCATTTTATTTCGCTTTGCAAATTCGCTTCCACAAATTCAGTGGTTCAAATTCGACAGTAAATTCAACGTTGACATCCAGGAACCGCAGGAAAAGCAGTAGATTACCGAGCATAATCTCCATCTGCTGTTAGTCACCTCACCAGCAGGGGGTGCAATGAATGGCTTGAATCTAACTGCTCTATCTTCGTCAACAACACGCGCTTGCACCCCCTGCTGGTGATGTCGACTAACAGCAGATGGAGATTATGCTCGGTAATCTACTGCTTTTCCTGCAGTTCCTGTTGCCTTTAAGGGCAGTCAAATAAACCAAAAACAAAAATCTGAGAGGATATTGCTACAAAACTGACTGCAACTAGAGGCATTAAAAGTTCAGGGAAGGAGGTCAGGAAGAAGTTGCAGGACTTTGCCAGCCTTGCTAAAAGGAAAAGGGCACTGCAGAGGACAACAATTAATAAAACACGTGGTGGGACCAATGAGTCCCCCCTTCTCACAGCAGAGGAAGAAAAGACATTGTCACTACTTGGCAAAAGTGCTTCAGATGTGTGTAGTGGTATTGACATGCACGGTGGAGTAGGGGTAACTCAACCTAAGCTTGAGTCAGGTCCTTCATGCTCAGAGGAACTATCCGTTTCATCTGCCATCTCCCAGCATCTGCCATCTACTAGTCCTCCAAACAATCTTCCCAGGCCTCAGCATCCATCTTCTGTTGTCCAGACTGCAGCCACAACACCTCAGCAGTTTGAGAATGTTTGTAGTTGTAGTCAGGACATTTGAGAGTGTCCTTACTTAACAGGGAGGAAGATGAAGAAGTGGAGGAGGAGGAGGATGAAGATGGCATGATGGGACCACATGATGGCCAACCAAGAAATGCCCAATACATGGCTGGGTTTCGTGCCCATCAGTAAGTCATTGACATATTTTTTTTGTACATCCCTATTTTTCCCAGTCTTTGAAGAAATATTACATCCTTTATTTTATTTTTTGTTTATTCATTTAATTTAGATTAAATGTATTATATTAAATGATTTACATATTTTTTGTTTTCTGCCCTTAAGTGCTACTTAAGTTATGATGCTTTTGGGAAACACAGCCCTGTTTAGTTCCTGTCTTTAGTTTCCTGCTTCTGAACGGCGCAATGTGCTCTGATTGGTCGGCTGGACCAATGTGTAATGATTGATCAACCACTTCAACCAGGCCTTGCATGTGTCTTGGGCGGAATGTTTTAATAAAGAATATATTTAGAATATGCTTATTGATATAGAGAATAACCCTTTGGAGTGACTGTCAGATGGTGGACCTGCAAATAGGCATGACCACAACTCATGATGTAGTCAGCCGGATCCAGATCAGATGGTGGACATGCGCGTAGACACGACCACAACGCATCGCTGAAGTGTCAGCAGAGATTGTGTCAACTAGACTCTACCCTGTGAAGGCCTCATCGACACGACAGTAATCGGCACTAATCCTCACCAAACCCGTCTCCATACCGGTGTGATGAGTCTGATCTTCAACCACATGGAACTGGATAATATTCTGAATGTTCCAATCCACCCTGAATCATAATCATATTTGGCTTGCTTAGTTGGGGACAATTAATTTAACATTCAACAATATTATTGATCTGCCTGCATTGACACCATTATATGAGAACTGAACTGAGCTGGACGATGACATCACGGTTTTCTCCAGAGCGGCTATATATCTAAATTAACTAAATTAATAACTTTTTTTTTTTTACAACAAAAAATTAACCATCCCTGAACTTACTTCAGCTGGACTGTGATGCTATTTTCTTCTAGAAACAAACTTTATTGCATTATTTTCTTGTTATCTCAGTAAAGCTGCTTTGAAACAATCTGTATATTGCAGTGCTATATAAATGAAGGTGACTTGATTTGACTTGACTCTGCTTTCTAACTTTGCAGACCTTTTTCACACTCAAACGGCAACATTACACACTTGAGAAAGATGCAAAAAAAACAATGTATTGGTTACTATTGTAGCCACCTTTCCCTGATGGAGAGCATAAGACGTAGTGTCAAAGACCCCCAAACACCTCTGATACTTCAGAAAAATGGCAATGAGAATTGGAATATGTGGGTATATAAAAAGAGGCTGGTGTGCTCCACTCATTCAGGTTTGTGCTGAGGAGCTGAGATAGCGTCCCGGCCATTTCAGAAGGCAGTTCAGAGTTGTGGCAGGGACACAACCTCTTATTACTTCTATCAGAGATTGGAGATTAAAATTTTAACAGAGAGGTTCCCTAAGTAGTCACTTAGTCGTTGTGTTGATGTACTGACACTAGAGGTCCCTATAACAAATTCCACAATCCGCTGTGTTATGAGTTTCGGCAATGCAGATGTAACAAGTGCACTTCCTGGGGCGGCAGTGGCTTAGTGGTTCATGTAGATTGTCTACTAACCGAAAGGTTGGTGGTTCAATCCCCGGTTCCATCTGACCAAGAGTCGAGGTGTCCGTGAGCAAAAAAACCTAACCCCAGCTGCTCCCGACGAGCTGGATAGCGCCTTGTATGGCTGACACTGCCGTCTGTGTATGAATGAGTGAATTAATGGGTGAATGTGAGGAAATATGTAAAGCGCTTTGGTGACCATTGGTCTGTTGAAAGCGCTATATAAATGCAGTCCATTTACCATTCCTTGATCTTTTCTGATTTTTTTTAAAGGAAAACAGCTGATGCAGATCAGAGCGTTGGGGAAGCGGTCTACTTCCCAGATGGGAGAAGAAACACTACAGAGACCACATCCTACCCGAATGGGAGGTTAGTGTGTGGATATTACATCACATGGACTTCTGGGACATCTGAGAAGTACCACACATGGAAAGAAGTCCCTGTGGTAGGTCCTATCTGAAAAGGAAGAACTACTACAAACGTAGCGACTGTCAGCAGAGATGGAGTTTTCAAATCTCTGTGGGTCTTCCCCTCAGGAAGCACACCAGTTAGCGAACAGACTCCCCTTCAAAGCATAGGCCCGCCTCGTGAAGGGAGCTCTAGCCGGAGTGATAGAATCTATAACCACTGGTGAAAGCCCACTGAAGTCTTCCACATTCCGTACAGGAGCCAGACATGGAGGTGCCAGAGGTCTGGGCACAGGTGCTAAATTGCGCCCGGTCCCTGAAAAAGGAGGTCCTTCCTCAGGGGGATTCACCAGGAAGGGGCCAACGCCTTCAGTGTGAGCTCCGAGAATCAAGGCCTATACTGGCCCAACCTTGTTCTTCTTTCTTCCTGATCTTGCACAGTGTCTGTGCGATGAGGCTCACTGGGGGAAAATTGTACTTACACAGACTCCAGGGCCATCTGCGTTGAAGTGACTGACAGATAGGCAACAATAATTTGAAAAGTATGCTAAATTGTATTTCTTCAGGCACACTTACTAACAAGTTTCAAATTGTGGTTAAAATTAAAATGATAAGTCTACTACCCAAATCTGTGGTTACATTATTAAAACCTGAATAATTACATCAACAACTGTATTAGTTCATCAGCTTTTGCAACTGATAGCTCATGTTGAATGTTTCTAAATCTGTTTTTTTGTTTTGTTTACACTTAATCAACTTAAACATAAAAATGAATCCAATAAAATAAATAGGAAACTGCATTTCAGACAGTAGAAAACACTACCTCAAGATGTGAAATGTAAGAGCTGCTCACTTGCTGTCAGTGTTAGACGTGAGTTTGATTAACCAGTGTGTTTAAGCGAGGGCCTTGCTCAGTTCAACCCAAACACAGGCAGACAACTGTTCTCATCTAGTGTTTCAGTGTCTCTCAGGCCCCTGCCGTATCCCCTGGTAACCCCGCAGGCGCTTGTGTAAAGAGCAGAGGGACAGTGAGTCTTTGGGAAGCAGCCAGGCCAAAGCAGCCGCTCTAATTGAGACAATCAGAAGCTAGTATAGAACAAAGTGTGACCCACATCATAAATAAATTGGCCTCTTCAATATTGCCTAATGATGATTAGGACATTGTATAACCAATTACCACAGCAACAGCCATTAAGTTCACCGCAAAGGGCTCTCTGAGCAGGTGTGATGATACTCACTCTCTTTGGCTTAGAGAGTTCATAAAATTTTAAGACTGTTGTAAAGTCCCTGTGCTCGTTTTCTTTCTTTTCATTCTTCTCTTCTTTAACTAGTCTTGAGTATATGAAGTGTCATTCAGATTGTCTCCGGAGAGCTTTGTTTGCGCTCTGGGTCAGAGCCATTGACTTAAATATGCATCCAAGAAGGTGGATAATAATTCACAGGTTAATAATTCATTGCCAAATGAGCCAACAACAAAGTGATTCTTCCCAGACGACAACGCAGATGGTGTGTGTCTAAACATTACACCTCGCTTAGGTAGTTTTTCTTGAATGCTAAAGCAGGTGCGATATGCTGAGCTAGCACATTGTCTAGACATATGTGTGACGAGATCTGCATGCTACTTTTCCTTTAAATGTGTACCATGAAAAAAAGATTGTGTTTTGAAAAACAAGTTCTTAAAGGGTACCTATCATGGAATTTTGAAAATTACCTTTCATGTAGTGTGTAACATAGATCTAAGTGAACGAAAACATCCTGAAAAGTTTTAAATATGAAAGTTCACCGTATACAAAGTTATTATCTCTCAAAAGTAAGAGTCGACTCTGAGTCGTTGATATGAATCGATAGACGAACGATGCATTTTCTCTAACTTTCGTACGTCACTTGTACAAGTTATTTGAATAAGATACGCCCACTCATTGCATTAGGAGACACCAGGGAAAACATCATGTCGACGAGACGCTGCTGTGTTTTGAAGTGCGACGCAAAAGCAAACTTTTTTCATCTGCCCAGTGAGGAGCATTTGAAGACAGTGGCTACAGTTCATAACTATACCACAGAAGTATTATAGCCCGAACTTGTTCTGTGTTCGCGTCATTTTGAAGATGATTGCTTCACAAACCTAAATGCTATAAAGTATGAATTTGCGAGCCGGCTGATACTGAAGGAGGGAGGTTCAGTACCGAGTTTATTTGGATCAGCTTCCTTCTCCGAATCACAATCTGTAAGTAGGCTGTTGCTTTTATGTTTGTATCATGTTCTATAATTATTTTGTGTGTTGTGTACGCACAGGCACAGCGCAGCTTCTAGCAGCTAACTTAGGTCTTCAATGTCAATTGTATTGAAATATGTGAAGTGTTTGTCGTTGTTAATGGAGTTGTCACAGGGCTCTCGAGTGTCACGCATCACGCATTGAGCGTGACAGTCACTCATTTCGGTCTTTTGTCACGCTCTCCGGTCACACATTGTATTTCTCACGCTGAAAAACTATTTGTAATATATTTAATATGCCGCAGTGCCCAAAACTCACTCACTGTGGAACCGGCAGGATTCAAGCGCGTCTCCTCCAGTGTTGCCAGGTCCGTATGCCTGCACTGTTTCCGCGGGTTGTTTGTGTAGTGCACGCTGGTTGACGCGATTGTTTTATCCACTGGAACATGATTGTTATTGAGGAAACACCCGGGAACGCTATTTGAATATTTTTGGCCGTGATTGGGTTAGTTTGATGAGCAATTGGGCTGGTTTTGTTGTGCAGACCTGGCAACCCTGGTCTCCTCTGGTGTTGTTCGTCTGGTGTTGTTAGCCAATCAGAAAATAGCACTGTTGTATCTGGGTAAGATCTAGCGCAACAACCAATGACACCCCGTCGGCTGGGTGTCTAACATATCACCACAGATTAGCGTCACGCAAAGGCGGGGTTTGGAAAAATGACTCGCTAAACGATTCATATGGGAGTCGGTGAGCAAATCAGGTAAAAATAAATGCATATTATAAGACAACAAAAGTGTTTTTTGTCATTGCATGCTTGTAAAACTGTTGTTGGGGACTCCCAGAACAATATTAGGAACATTTTAAATGCCATAATAGGTACCCTTTAAATCATTTTAAGTGTTTGCCAATGTCTAAATCTACTGGGGTCTTCAGTGTTCTGGCACATAGTCCTCCAGGACACATGGATGGACATATATACCCCGCTGACTCCATTGACAAACAAACTGTGTAGCGACTGACTGCTTTACACTGCATATTCTTATTTAATAGGATCAGAATGTTTTATGAGTTGAGCTTGTATTCATTGTATACTTATACACAGATTTCAGCTGTAAATAAAGTGTAATAATTTGTCCTTACCCCTCCATTGAGCTGAAGCATTCTTTTCTTCCTGGTTCCTATCTGTAAATAACTAGAAAGTAAGCTGAATTAATTTCCCCCCTTTAACAATGCAAAGTAAAAGATTATTTGCAGATTTTGTTCCTTGTTGCCATAAAACAGATAGGCTACAATATTAGTCAAATGTTTAATCATTTGTGTTTGATCTAAATGTGAATATGAAATTAGTTATCTAAATTTGTATCACACCTGTACTAAAACTTAAACTTTGTTGAAATTAATGAGCATATGAAGGCAAAGAATAATCATGTGTCCACATGGGAACTTTTTAAAAAAGCATAGGATGCACCTCATGAAGTTGGTTGATAAATGTCAGAGCTAACTCTGCAGAGTTTTTATTTGTGCCATTATATGTTCTTAATCTGCAGACTTTCATTTGTGTTTTTCGTAACTTTCATTGTAAAATATAGAAAATAGAGAATCATTTTAAATGTGTGAAAATGTTTGACAGGCAAGGTTACGATATTATACATTTACATGCACCCAAATAATCCGTTAGTAATCGGATAGCTCAATCGGATTGAAAAGGCTTCATTTCACCTCAATCAAACAGAAAGAAAATTCGATTGGATTGAAAGGGGAAAAAATTATCTGAAAACATTTGTTTAATTAAGGTTCTGAAACATTTTAAAGACAGAAAGAAAAGAAAAGTTCTATGAACGATATATAAAACTGTTTGTATTTTGAGAACATTAAGACTAACCTTACTGGAAGAATGTTTGAATGTTTGCAGAGAACTTTCCCTGCGGTTATGGCCTCCTCCCCAGCTAACAAAAAATATGTTTTAAGAACGTTTTGATAATGCATTTTAAGTTATAAAAAGTTATTTCTGAATGTTCTCAGCGCATTCAAAACATCCTTTAAAAAAAAAAAAAAAACATTTTAAATAGGCTAGCTAGTTGCCCAACTGACATTAAGGAAACGTTCTATTTTATCATTTCTACATTATGGGAATGTTACTTTTGGATGTTCTCTGAAACAACTAACATTAAAGGAATGTTGGATAAATGTCCAGCTAAAATGTTTAAGCAAAGCCAAAACCTTCCATGACAGATTTATAACATTATTAAATATTATTAAAGACCAGATATTTGAACATTCTATCAACGTCAACGTTACTGGAATAATTTGTTCATCACATTGAGAGAACCTTTCCAGAACGTTGGCGATAGATAGATAGATAGATAGATAGATAGATAGATAGATAGATAGATAGATAGATAGATAGATAGATAGATAGATAGATAGATAGATAGATAGATAGATAGATAGATAGATATGTCTTACATAGATAGATAGATAGATAGATAGATAGATAGATAGATAGAGATAGATAGATAGATAGATAGATAGATAGATAGATAGATAGATAGATAGATAGATAGATAGATAGATAGATAGATAGATAGATAGATGTGTCTTACTCTATCTTTTTGAACTTCTCTCGTCCAGCAGCCACATACTGTTCTCCGCTCCTCAGGTGCTCCAGTGAGTCTATCCGGTGTCCCGCTTTGGGCGTGTAAATGTTTCTCACAGCTCCAAACTGAGCCCGGACGCCACCAGTCACCTCCCGCAGCAGCGTGTCGAAGGTTGAAACCCTCTTCGCGTTGATCACCAAACGCCTGGGCTCGTAATACGGATCCCCATTCCGATAGAAATAGATACTTTTTACTTCAGGTTGAGACAGAAAGTTTGGCTTCTCCGCACTCATGGCCACAAAAGGTAAAAGTTATCGCGCAATTCGGCTATATCTCCAGTGTAGTGCTGCAGTGCATATCATCCTCATGGTCTCGTGTAATTTCCGCAAATAAAACTTTCGAGCGGGATGTTCCTGATGATATAAAGCTTAAACAGAAAGATGCTGAATAGCGGTGTCGCAGCGCGCGTAAGCGGACACGCAGGCATCACGCGCACTAAACGCCTGTCTGCAATGGTCATGGTAACTTGTGTTCTTTCCAGCGGTTTCTATAGTGACATTACAATCTTAAAGCCCGTTAATACCACACTGCTCATACTCAAGAGACTCAAGATAATATAGCCTATGGCAAGCCGTTTTAACATTTATACCCTAACATGCTGCTATATATTGTTAGTAGGCTAACTAGGTTTTTTGCTAATAGTAAGTAGCCTATTCCAAAAGTGACTAGTATTTTTCCCCAAGTTCACTTCACCAGTAACTTTATTTTATACTACTAGCCTATGTAATTGCTAGTCAGAGACAAGTTTCATATTGTTCAAACTGAAATTTTTTCAGTTCAATTCTCTTGGCTAACGAACAGTGTATGATTATCATGATTCAGGCAGCATTACAGGTCAGAATTCAGATTGGATTGGAACATTATATTATGCAGCTCATCTGGTTGAAGATTGGAGTCATCACTGGCGGTTGGAGAGGAGTTTGTTGAGGATCAGTGCCGATGGCTGTTGTGTCAATTAGGCCTAAACATGGGAGAGTCTAGTTGACACAATGCTGCACTTCAGGGATGCATTGTGGTCGTGTCCAGGCGCAGGTCCATCATCTGATCTGGATACGGCCCGGGTCCGGCTGATTACAGTTAACCTCGGAATAAACAGAAAGACTAAAATTAGCATAGATGCCATTCTTGTTATGATGTAGCGAATACATCAGGTGTTATAGGAAGTGTTCCCGTTCGGGCTGACCTGATTTATGCAGCCTAATAATCATTTAACTGATTTGAATAATAGGAAAGTATAGTGTTATGTGTGTGCCAAGTTGAAGAGATGTGTTTTTAATTAGATTTAGAACTAGATTCAAACTGACTGAGTGTGTCTGCTTCCCGGACAATGTTAGGAAGACTGTTCCCAAGTTTAGGTGCTAAATAGGAACAGGATCTACCGCCAGCAGTCAATTTTGATATTATAGCTATTATCAACTGGCCGGAATTTTGAGATCGCAGTAGACGTGAAGGACTATGCGTCAAGAGCTCGTATTTTTTTCTTCTTGTTTTTAGCAGAATATAGTTACTGGTCAAAGTTACTATGCCCGGATATGCAAGGCAAGCTCAGTAAGTACAATCACACCGTTGGCTTGCCATACTGAGTATATTTCACATCCAGACTTTACATCCAGATGTTAATGTATGACCACTTTTGGATGTGGATGTAGGCCTATACTATCACACTCAGAGTAAAACGGAGTCTCCATTCAGTCTAATTGGTCACCAAGGATTTCGTGTGCAAGTACAACCCCTCTGTTGCTCGAACCTGGTTATATCTTGGAACAAAAACATGTTTGTTTGGTGCGTTGCATAACAACTATGTGTTAAAAGCCTTGACCATTTGCAAGATTAGTGTCAAGGGAAAGCAGCCTTGGAAATTTGGTTAATTAGTGCATCTCTCTGTACAGGTTTGGGAACCGTGTTGTCCTATGAAGATGAAGAACAATATCCATTATACACACATGCCGTTTAGCAGATGCTCTTATCCAAAGCAACTTACAAAAAGTGTTTTAATAATTTGTCAATCATTTTGGTGTTCCACAGGAAAAAAAAGTCAGACAGGTTTGGAACGACATGAGGGCTGTAACGATGCTGACATTGAAGCAGATGAAAACAATGATGTAGAGGATCCAAGTGGAGTTTATTATATAATCCAAAAAATGTGAAACAAAACCCATCAGGTAATCCAAAGCATGAAACTTGACTAGAAAACATACCTTAGTAAAAAATAGTATACATAAGCACAATTTATTCGTATGTACCGTAGTATAACTAAATGTATTTGTGGCACACTATAAATTGGTATGCTTAAAGTCTGTTAATTTGGAACAACAAATTTTGTACAAAATGCATTTTAGTTGTTCAAAAGCAGTTGTGAAGTTCAACTAAAGTTGTATTAAATATACTAGTTTGTGCTAAAGTGGAACTATTCCAAGTATGCTTAAGTGCACTTTAAATATACTCTTGTATTTAAGTTTTGAAATGCAGAATTCAATTAGTATAAACTTCGAATGTATTTTGGTGACATTACAATTGCAATTCAACAATCAAACCCGGGTCGCTGCCACACAAGTGCACTCATTTTACCCGTTGCGCCACCACACAAATATGTATAACGCAAAGCTGGGTTCCTTATAAAATGTTACAAAAAGGCCCTACTACTATTAGCACAAATTATATTGATTTAAAGACTGTGAATAGCGGAAAAAAGTCTCAATATAGGTGCATGAAAATAAACGCAAAACTGAATAGAACATGATGCGTTAAACTTGAAGCTGTTGAAGAAATAAAGCCAGCAGACACAACATTAAATATTATCTAAAAAATGATTGGCTTCCCTTTTATCTGACGTAATCTTTCATTAATGCTGCAGGAAGCAATTTCATAAACTGGCATACCCTATTGAATTGTTTTTGAAATATATTCCCTTTTTCAATATAGTAACAAAAATAATACTATCTTTAAATATATAAAAAGTATTTTAGCATCACACTTTTACTTATTTTCACAATACAAATTTTAACACGCTCTAAAATAATTGTACTTTAGTATATTTTCTAAAAATATATTTTAGAAAACTATATTTGGAGTGATTAAATATTTTAATCGTTATTAAATATATATTTTAGATGCTGGAAATGATCATTGTAACAATGCATTGAATGTATACTTTCAAAATACATTAGTATACAATAGTATTTTGTACAAATTATAGCTACATATTATTTGTCTATTAATGTCCATTTGTTATTGAAGACAAAGGGTGCAATTTGTAGTATACACTTATGGTTGACGTCGACTAGCCTCTTAGGCAAGTGCGTCTACATGTAGTGCCATTGTGCTTCGGGAGACCCCAGTTCGAGTCCTGGCTCGTGGACCTTTCCCGATCCCGTCCCTCCTCTCTCACTTCCTGTCTAACTACTATCCTGTCCTAATAAAAGGCAAAAAAACTCAAAAAAGGACACACTAATATACACACACACACACTTATGGTATATTGCTTTATGTTTCGAAGACACCCCTAATGATTTTGTAATGTACTTGTAACATAAATAAAGCACACTTTAATATCACTAATCAAGCATGTAATTAGTCCCTACCCTACAGAGGCATATATATTTAAAGTAGGTATACTTGAAGTTGGTCCAATTTAGTACACAAAAGTACACTAAATACACTTAAAGTTATGCTTTACTACAATTTAATTACAACTAAAATATACTTCATACAAAATTAGTTGTTTCAAAATAGTACACTTCAAGGTAACTGATGTAGCCTAAAACGCAATTAAATGATTTGGTGGTTTGACGGTCTCGCATATATATTTTTTATACGATTTGTCAAATGTGGCAAAAATCGTCTGGAGACACTCCTAACACAACAGTTTTTTTATTTCTTTATTTGCAGATTAATCTAATAATTTTGGCAAAAACGTATATCACATAGACTAGTGGTACACGCGTGCTGACAACGTCAAGGAGGACAAAAGTCTTTCAGTGAGATAAATATATACCTGTGAATCAAACAATTCACAATATTTTCCAGATGAATTGAACACTATTGGCAGTAAAACACCAAAAATGTGTACTCCTTTATTATAAAAATGTGTACTCCTACTCTGTTACGAAAAGGTAGAAAGAGAACCCAACAGCGAGATGCAGCAATCAACAGTCTTTAATTAGTATTCAACTGTCCTTAAACAAAAGTCATTTAGTTCAGGGGAAAAGCTTGAAAAATCAGGAACGGCAACTCGGCTCTTAACGAAAACAGAATTCAGAAAGCAGGTAACACAGTAGCACTTGCAGGTAAATTGAGCATCAACACACACCAAGACAGGACAAGACAGGACACGGATGAAATAGAGTGTGCGTATATCATGAGCTTTACATCGAATAATCTGACAATGAGCCAAGGACAGGAAGAGCTAGAAAAAGGAGAAACAATCAGGAGAGAATTAGGAAACAGCTGGTGAAAACCAGCGCAGAGAATGAGGAGAGTGAGATCAGCTGAAGGACCATACCCCTCCCAGTCGACTAAATATTGGTACCCACGACCCCGTCGGCGCCTGTCCAAAATTCGTCTGACTCTATAGACAGGAGCGCCCTCAACACGAACGGGGGGCTAGAAGGACGTGAAGGCGAACGAATGACGGGTTTAATGCATGAGACGTGAAAAACAGGGTGGACCCGACGGAGACTGGGCGAAAGGCGAAGTCGGACAGTGACAGGATTGATGATCTTGATAATGCGGAAAGGACCAATGAAACGGGGTGCCAATTTACGAGACTCGGATTGGAGAGGCAAATTGGCTGTGGAAAGCCACACTCTCTGACCGCGAACGTAACGAGGACTCTTAACCCGACGTCTATTAGCCGTTACACTCATGCGTCTTTTGGAACGACAAAGTACTGATTTAACTCTCCTCCAAGTGCGTCTACAGCGAGCAATAAAGGTCTGAACGAACGGACACCTAGACTCCGTCTCCTGCGAGGAGAACAGAGGAGGCTGGTAACTGAGGCAACCGTGAAAAGGCGAAAGACCTGTGGCGGAAGACGGATCAGAGTTATAAGCGTACTCAGCCCAAGCAAGCTGCTCAGACCAAGACGCGGGATTTCGAAAGACCATACTACGGAGAATGCGAGCGATAGTTTGATTGGCCCGTTCGGCCTGCCCATTAGTCTGGGGGTGAAAACCCGACGAAAGGCTGGCGGTAGCCCCGATAAGACGGCAGAATTCCTTCCAGAATAACGAGGCAAACTGCGGACCCCTATCAGATACAACATCGGTAGGAAGACCATGAAGCCTAAAAACATAGTCAACCGTAATCTGGGCTGTCTCCTTAGCTGAGGGGAGTTTAGGGAGTGAAATGAAGTGAGCGGACTTTGAAAATCGATCGACTACAGTCAAGATGACTGTATTCCCAGCTGAAGAGGGAAGCCCGGTGATAAAGTCGAGCGCAATGTGCGACCAGGGACGAGCAGGCACGGGCAAAGGTCGGAGGAGACCAGCCGGAGGAGAATTACCAGATTTAGTCTGAGCACATACGACGCAGGAGGCAACAAAACGGCGTGTGTCGTGTTCTAAAGTAGGCCACCAAAAGCGTTGACGGATAGAGGCAAGCGAACCCCGAACCCCCCGGATGGGCAACTAATTTGGAAGAATGACCCCATTTAAGGACCGCTTGACGTGCCGACACGGGAACAAAAAGAAGACCCCTAGGACAATCGGGAGGAGCGGTGACTCGAGAGAGAGTCCGTCTGACCAATCTCTCGATTCCCCAAATGGTTGCCCCCACGATATCACCAAAAGGGATGATAGTCTCGTGATTAGCCGGAGTAGTCGAAGAGTCAAAGAGATGAGACAGAGCGTCAGGCTTAACGTTCTTCGAACCTGGACGGTAAGAAATCGAGAAGTCAAAGCGAGTAAAAACCAGAGCCCAACGGGCCTGACGAGCGTTTAATCGTTTAGCTGAACGGATATACTCCAGATTACGGTGATCCGTCCAAACGAGAAACGGAATGGAGGAACCCTCTAACCATTGCCGCCACTCTCCTAAAGCTAAGCGAATAGCGAGTAACTCTCGATTGCCAACATCGTCGTTTCGCTCAGCGGGGTGAGAGAAAAAGGCACAGGGATGCACTCTTCCGTCAGCGGCGGATCGCTGAGAGAGCACAGCCCCGATCCCCACCTCAGACGCATCCACCTCGACGATAAATTGTCTCGAGACATCGGGAGTGAGAAGGACTGGTGCAGTAGTAAAAAGGGTCTTTAGACGATCAAATGCCTCTTGAGCGGCGTCTGACCATCTAAAGTTGGATCTGATAGAAGTCAGAGCAGTGAGGGGCGTGGCAACCTGGCTAAAATTTCTAATGAATCGGCGATAAAAATTAGCAAAGCCGAGAAATGGCTGTAACGCGACGCGGGACTCTGGAATTGGCCAATCAGTAACCGCCAACATCTTGCCTGGGTCCATACTGATCCTCTCTGCAGAGACAATCGAACCTAAAAACGAAATCGAAGATACGTGAAAAGAACACTTCTCTGCTTTGACATAGAGTCGATTCTCTAAGAGCCGCTGAAGGACTCGGCGGACGTGCTAAACATGAACCTGGGGAGACTCAAATCAGAATGTCGTCCAAATAGACAAAGACAAAAATGTTGAGCATATCGCGAAGGACGTCATTAATGAGAGCTTGAAAGACTGCGGGAGCGTTTACCAATCCGAAAGGAAGAACCTTATATTCAAAGTGCCCCAGGGGAGTGTTAAAAGCGGTCTTCCATTCGTCTCCCTCCTTAATACGAACTAAATGATATGCGTCACGGAGATCGAGTTTAGAAAAAATCTTTGCTCCTTGTAATATCTCAAAAGCTGACGACATCAGAGGCAAGGGGTATCGGTTCTTGACAGTGATCTCGTTCAGCCCACGATAATCTATACAAGGACACAAAGAACCATCCTTCTTTTTAACAAAGAAGAAGCTGGCGCCGCCAGGAGACGACGAGGGAACGATTAAACCAGCATTAAGGGAATCTGACAGATAATCTTCGAGCGCCTTACGTTCGGGAGCGGACAACGTATACACTCTTCCCCGTGGGGGTGTGGTCCCCGGGAGAAGTTCAATGCTACAGTCGTACTGGCGGTGAGGGGGGAGAGAACGACTAAAGACCTCCCGCAGATCGTGATACTCCTCCGGTACTCCTGACAAATCACCTGGTTCTTCCTGGAAAACAGAAACAGAAGACACGGGAGGAACAGCAGAGGTTAAACATTTAACATGATACGACAGTTTCCAGGACAAAATGCAGCCATGTCCTCCTCGTGCTTGCCCAGCAAAGCACCCTGCATCTCGCCGGCCGCTTGAAAAGGATTGCCACTCGCTGGGTCCATCGTGCTGGTCAGATTATTCTGTTACGAAAAAGGTAGAAAGAGAACCCAACAGCGAGATGCAGCAATCAACAGTCTTTAATTAGTATTCAACTGTCCTTAAACAAAAGTCATTTAGTTCAGGGGAAAAGCTTGAGAAATAAGGAACAGCCACTCGGCTCTTAACGAGAACAGAAATCCCCTCTTCTGGACAGCAATAGTGCAGATGCGGACGGCGGCTGCTGAATCAGAGAACCCTCGAGCCTCCCGTGAAGAGAGTTGAAGCCGGTTGTAGATCTATGGCGAGGTAGAGGATCTCAGCGTCCGGAACTGAACAGAATTCAGAAAGCAGGTAACATAGTAGCACTTGCACCGGCCGGATGACCCAACCCAACCAGATGAACTGGATAATATCGTGAAAGTTCTGATCCCATCTGACTCCTGACATTATGCTGCCTAACTCATAATCATACACTGTTCATTCGTTGGCCAAAGGAGGACTGGCCCCCCGACTGAGCCTGGGTTCTCCCAAGGTTTTTTTCTCCATTCTGTCACCTGATGGAGTTTTGGTTCCTTGCCACTGTTGCCTTCGCCTTTTGGCTTGCTTAGTTGAGGACATTTAATTTTCAATTGAACAATACTATTACAACATTGTTTTCCTGTAAAGCTGCTTTGAAACAATTTGTATTGTAAAAAGCGCTATATAAATAAAGGTGACTTGACTTGACTTGCAGGTAAATTGAGCATCAACACACACCAAGACAGGACACGGATGAAATAGAGTGTGCGTATAGCATGAGCTTTACGTTATGACCACAAGAGGGAGACAGAGAAAGAGAGAAGAACCAGGATCATGACACATACAATTTATGAATACTTTGACAGATTATAGCTTAATAGAGACAGCCTATTTGAATGTGGCTCTTTGCACAATATTAAGTTATGAGCTCAAAACTTTTACCATAGTGCATGATTTGTAAACTAGAGCCTAATACATATTGGTGTTTGCATCAGCTTCACATATGGCTATATGGCTTTTCTGATGTAGGAAACTTGCTCATCTTATTTATTAGTAAAACATAGCCAGATTCATGTTCATTCTTTTTCTTTTTTTTCTTTTTTTTTTTAGATAAAACTGAATGGGCTTTTAGAGCAACTCACTGTGGACATTTCACGAAAGAGCAAGTAACCTATACATCTTGAAAATTTTCATTATACAGGGCCAGGCACGTTTTCCAATGTGTTAAGAGTTAAAGATGAAATATTATTAACATTGGCCCACGGGTTCAGACATTGAACATTGATTTATGACAGTTCAGTAGTTGAGTTCAATAAAGTTGTGCTTAAAGTATATGAGGACATTATTAAATTGCACAAAAAACAACATAAACCTCTGCAGACACACCAGGCTCCACAAACGGCAACAAAAACAAACTGTAGCAACCCGCACCATGAAACATAACAAACTGTTCCAGACAATAACCGACAAGAAGGATTTGTGGGTTAGGTTTGGGGGTTAGTGTGTGGATGAGGAGGAGGGAGGGTATACCCAGGTGAAAAATAAATGTGCTAAAGTGTACTAAAATTTAGCATACTTTTTATACTTCAAGTGTGTTCATGATTAGTTAACTTGAAGCATGCTATTTTGGAACAACTAATTTTGTACTAAATCTATTTTAGTAGTAATTAAATTGTAGAAAAGCTTAACTTTAAGTGTATTTAGTGTACTTTTATGTGCTAAAGTGGAACAACTTAAAGTATATTTTGTATACTTTAAGTATATGCCTGTGCAGGGACTAATTACATGCTTAAAGTGTACTTTATTTGTGTTACAAGTACATTATAAAGTCATTATGAGTGTCTTAGAAACATATTTGTACTATATTTTAATATACTAAATTATGCTAAAATGGAACCACTTCCAGTACATTTAAGTGTATTTCTTTGCAGTCCATTAAAATATACTTTCATGTCTAAAACTAGTTATAATGTGAAGCATAATTTTAATGTACTTCAAGAACATTTAAAAATATTAAAAGTGTATTAGCATTACACTAACAGCATAATATAAAGCTGATTTATTCAGTATTTAAAATTGTATATTAAGTGTTCAAAAATAATTAAATATAAACATTAAGACATACACAGACTTTAAAAATCAAGAAAACTTTAATATAGTATCTTGTGTAAATAACATGAGTAAAAAAAGAAATAAAAGTAAATTAAAAAGATCAGTAAATGCTATGGCAGATGGCAGAGCTATATTTATATATTTTTCGTAGAACATTTCAGTTATACATGTATTACTGAAAAGTACACTATGAATTTTACATCACTAAATAGCAGCATCACAATGCAATTTTCTGAAAAAATAAAAATAAGTTTCAGAAAAATCATGTGCAGAAGTGAATAATGCATTTACAAACTTAGGCCCACAAATGGCTGAAACAAAGAAACAGAATAGTTTAAACGTCACATCTTCATCTTCAAGTGCACCAACACTTCTTTGAGTTCGACTCATTTTCTACAACTGGGGCTTGTAGTATTTGAAGACTGCTTTATCATATGATCTTTGAAAGGGAAGAATTAATATAAAATTAACCAATGATTGACATTTTTGTATCCATGTTTGAATATATGTATAATAATTTGCATAGAAATGCATGAGAAGTCAACGGAATTCTAGTTTACCTTTAAAAGCTTTGGCTATATCCTCCTCATCCTCCTTTATCCTCTTGTCTGTCATCACTGTACAGCACTCTATGAGTTACATTGAACATGAGATTAGAAGCAGCCCAACACAATTTACAGTGAGCAAAGTTCAATCAAAAAGTTACTGATATAGTTATTTGCAGCAATAAAGCAACCTGTGAGTATTAGAGGATATGTTTTATATTGATAATTGTGGTTTATTTAAAACCTAGGATATTTCCCATGAACCTGTCTATGTAAAGAAAAATCTAAAGATTTAAGGAAATTAGAAATTGTTCAAAATATTGTATGCCAGGACAACTAGGACAAGTGACTTACAGCTTTACTAAAAAACAAAACAATTAAACAAACAGATTTTACATAAATGACTCAAAGGCAGCACAAATTAGACACCTGAAATGGACACGTTGCTAACATCTTCCTGTCGACCACCGTTCAATAGGCCTGATTCATACTACTCTCTTCTTCGCTTGTCTCTGCACTCAGATTTCAGTTTCTTCTATAGCAGCTGTCTGAAAAACAAAAAATATTAATATGAAAAAAAAATATTATATGCATACATACGGCAATAAGGTTGTCAAGCTTGATCTACTATAAACACCAATCAACACACACTACCATTATTGGTCAGCTCAAGACAGTAACTTTGTTCATAACATATTTTCCCCAAACTTTTCAAAGAAAGATCATTAGCATAATGAAGCCACATTTTTCAGGAAATCAGAAATAAATACACAGCTTCATTTTGAAAATAAAAATGTTAATGCAATGTTGTTATAGGCTAATGACTAGTTAAGTTTTTTTTTTTTTTTTTTTTGCAGATGCATAGGACAATGTTTTATATTTGTTTTAGATTTGTTTTAAGACAAACAAATGTCTCCACATAGATTTTTAAAAGATTTATTAAGATTAAAAAACAAAACAGTGAGCTTTTTATTTATGCAAACAGCAACTAAAACTTACCAGTAACTTCTGAGGCAGCATCTTCATCTCTTCGAGACTTCGACTTGAAACTTTGGCTCTGATAGGTCAAATTGAATGTAGCTGAACTGAAAAAGACGTGCTGTTACACTTTGTGTCAAAAATACTACTGGCAAAGACAAGTAACGTTAATGTAATACAAATCTTACCTAGAATCACAACATAAATGAGGTTCCAAATGTCACACGCCATTCAAACTTGAAGCTGGATAAAATCAACACTATGTTTTCTCAAAACGCTAACGTTATGTTTCAAAAAGTTAATCACAAAAAATATCACCTAATCCATATGAATCGCGTGGTTTCCTCCTAGTCCTCTAAAGAGACACGATCGCTCTATATATTTTTAACAGTTTAAATTTAGGATTCTAAATCTAATCACATTCAGAAGTAACACAAACGCACAGCAGCATATCTGATTAATGGAGGCTCTGAGTGAGGGTGTGACAATCAGCGGCTGGAGTGCCCGCATGAGCCACTGGAGGGCACTCTCTTCCTGCGTTATGTTCCACCATGGACTCATTATGTTTAATTATGGTTTCATCAGTCTCACCTGTGCACCCTCAGCTACCCTTTATCTGGACTGTTCTGTTCTGTGCCCATTTTGTGAAGTATTGTTTTACCCAAACTCTGTCTCAGTTTGTAGGCTCTTGTTTAGCTGTGCTTGGACTTGATCTTTTGTGTTTGAACTTGGACTCTGATATAGTTTTGTGAACCTTTGCTGCCTGCCTCTGACCATTGCGTGTTTGACTACGATTCTGGATTCCCTTGACATCTTTTAAGTTTTTGTCTGCTTGTTCTCAGTTTGTCATCTCCATTAATAAATATCTGCAAATGGATCCGACCGTCTCCGCCTTAGTGTCACAGAATACTTCACCACAACAGGATCCAGCAGCCTTGTATGCCTCCCAGTCAGCCAATGCAGATCGGAGCACTGTACAGCAAGTTCGACTGGATCAACTCACCTCGTCGTTGGAGAGGTTGGCTAAGATGGTTCGCGGTCTTCATTTCTCCACACCGGGACCATCGCGCACTCAACGCGTCTCCACTGTTGTCAGCCCTGAACCGATCCGGGTTCCACGTCAAGCTCGCCCAGTGAAGTACGACACGGATACTGGAGCTGATATCATGCGTCTACGCCAGGAGGGTCGTTCGATTGAGTGGTATGTCGAGGAGTTTGTTGAACTTGCACGCTTCACGAGAATGACCACCGTATGTTTAAAGCTCTTCTTCCGCGGGGGATTATCGGAACCACTCCGGTCTCAGATGCCCAACCTGATCCGCACGGCTCCTTAGAGTGGTATATTGACCTTGCCCTGTTGTGGAGCGGCTCTTCATTTACTGTGGGCATGGAGGCGAAAAAGCTGCGAGAGCCTGCACTCCACGTGAGCCATGCCGAGCCCGCGACTCACGTATGCCCACTCAACCCCGTATTCCGCACTGGTCCTATTGGATTTGCCAATCCGGAGACCGCGGAGATTTCGCCGGCCGAGTCAAGTGATTCAAGCGCCAAGTCAAGTGAGTCAAGTCCGCCCGCCGAGTCAAGTGAGTCAAGTCCGCCCGCCGAGTCAAGTCCGCCCGCCGAGTCAAGTGAGTCAAGTCCGCCCACCGAGTCAAGTGAGTCAAGTCCGCCCGCCGAGTCAAGTGAGTCAAGCGCCACCGAGTCAAGTGAGTCAAGCGCCACCGAGTCAAGTGAGTCAAGTCCGCCCGCCGAGTCAAGTCCGCCCGCCGAGTCAAGTGAGTCAAGTCCGCCCGCCGAGTCTACTGTGTCAAGTGAGTCTACCGAGTCTACTGTGTCAAGTGAGTCTACCGAGTCTACTGTGTCAAGTGAGTCTACCGAGTCTACTGTGTCAAGTGAGTCTACCGAGTCTACTGTGTCAAGTCAAGTCAAGTCACCTTTATTTATATAGCGCTTTTACAATACAAATTGTTTCAAAGCAGCTTTACAGAGATAACAGGAAAACAATGTTGTAATAGTATTGTTCAATTGAAAATTAAATGTCCCCAACTAAGCAAGCCAAAAGGCGAAGGCAACAGTGGCAAGGAACCAAAACTCCATCAGGTGACAGAATGGAGAAAAAAACCTTGGGAGAACCCTGGCTCAGTCGGGGGGCCAGTCCTCCTTTGGCCAACGAATGAACAGTGTATGATTATGAGTTAGGCAGCATAATGTCAGGAGTCAGATGGGATCAGAACTTTCACGATATTATCCAGTTCATCTGGTTGGGTTGGGTCATCCGGCCGGTGAGGAGATGAGTGGTGAGGTGTCCATGGGCCTTCACAGCCCTGATAATGCGTGTCGTTGTGTCCATGTGATGGTCCTTTATCAGATCTGGATATGCCCTGGATCCGGCGGTCTGCGGTAAACCTCGGGATAAACAGAGAGACTAATATTAGCGTAGACGCCATCCTTCTTATGATGTACAAAGTACATCAGGAATTATGGGAAGTGTTCCCGGTTCCGGCTGATCTAATCTATGCAGCCTAACATTGAATTATAGAAATCTATAATGTGTTATGTGTATGCTAAGCCAAAGAGATGTGTTTTTAGTCTAGATTTAAACTGACAGACTGTATCTGCTTCCCGGACCGTGTTAGGAAGATTGTTCCAAAGTTTTGGTGCTAAATAGGAAAAGGATCTACCGCCAGCAGTCGATTTTGATATTCTAGGTATTATCAACTGGCCAGAATTTTGAGATCGCAATAGACGTGCAGGACTATAATGCGTTAAGAGCTCGCTCAAGTACTGGGGAGCTAAACCATTTAGTGCTTTGTAAGTAATCAGCAATATTTTAAAATTTATACGATGTTTAATAGGCAGCCAATGCAGTGTTGACAGAACCGGGCTAATATGGTCATACTTCCTGGTTCTGGTAAGAACTCTAGCGGCTGCATTTTTGAAACTAGCCTGTAGAGTTTGTTAATAAGCTGAGGGCAAACCAGTGAGCATTACAATAATTAGCCTTGAGGTCAAAGAAGCATGAACTAATTGTTCCAGCATTTGTTCATGAGAGATATGAGTAATTTGATTATTTTAAGATGGAAAAATGCGGTTTTACAGATACTAGACACGTGACTTTCAAATGAAAGATTGGTATCAAAGAGCACACCCAGGTTCCTAACTAACGTCGAAGACTTAACAGAGCAGCCATCAAGTGTTAGACAGTATTCTAGGTTATTAGGTGAGGAAGTTTTTTGTCCAATGATTAGAATCTCTGTTTTTTCAGAATTTAGTAATAGGAAATTACTGGTCATCCAATTTTTTATATCAGCTATGCATTCCGTTAATTTTGTGAATTGGTAAGTTTCGTTAGGTTTTGAAGAAATATACAGCTGAGTATCATCAGCATAACAGTGAAAGCTAATTCCATATTTCCTAATTATATCTCCTAATGGTAGCATGTACAGAGTGAAGAGCAGCGGTCCTAGTACTGAGCCTTGTGGTACGCCATACTGAACTTGTGATCGATAAGACATCTCTTCATTTACTGCTACAAACTGATATCGGTCAGATAAGTATGATTTAAACCATGCTAGTGCAATTCCGCTAATGCCAACATAGTTTTCTAGTCTATTTAAAAGAATGTTGTGGTCGATAGTATCAAATGCAGCACTAAGATCAAGTAACACTAATAGAGAGATACAACCACGATCGGATGATAGGAGCAAATCATTTGTGACTTTAATGAGAGCAGTCTCAGTACTATGGTACGGTCTAAATCCGGACTGAAAATCCTCGCAGATATTATTTCTTTCTAAAAAGGAACACAGTTGTGAGGATACTGCTTTTTCTAGTATCTTTGACAGAAAAGGCAGATTCGAGATCGGCCTGTAATTGACTAATTCTGTAGGATCAAGTTGCGGTTTTTTAACAAGCGGTTTAATCATAGCCAACTTAATGGTTTTTGGTACGTATCCTAATGACAAAGATGAATTAATGATATCTAGAAGAGGATCTATGACCTCTGGAAGCATCTCTTTCAGTAGCTTAGTCGGTATAGGGTCTAGCATACAAGTTGTCGATTTAGATGAATTAACAATTTTGCAAAATTCTTCCTCTCCTATAGCAACAAATGAATCAAAATGTTCCTCACAGAGACTACAATATACTCCCTGATGCGATACTGTAGTAGACGGGTTGCATAGTTATAATTTTGTCCCTGATATTATCAATCTTATAAGTGAAGAAGTTCATAAAGTCATTACTGCTGTGTTTCTTATAAACTTCTGGGCTTGAAGCTTTCTTTTTCGTTAGTTTAGTCACTTGTTCAAATAAATACCTAGGATTATGTTTATTTTCTTCTAATAGGGTTGAAAAATAATTAGTTCTAGCATCTTTTAAGGCCTCTCTGTAAGCAATCGAGCTCTCCTTCCATGAAATCCGAAATACCTCTAGTTTTGTTTTCTTCCAGTTTCGCTCCATTTTTCTGGCTGCTCTCTTAAGGGCCCGGGTGTGCTCATTGTACCACGGCGTTGGACTATTTTCTTTGATCTTCTTTAAGCGCAGCGGAGCAACTGTGTCTAAAGTGCTGGAAAAGAGAGAGTTAAAAGTTTCTGTTGCAATATCAAGTTCTTCTAAGCTTTCTGGGATGCTGAGATTATGAAACTGATTTGGAAGATTATTAATAAAGCAATCTTTAGTGGCAGAAGTCATAGGTCTAACATATTTATAACACGGAGTCGGCTTTGCAGCCTTGGCTAAATGTAATTTACACGAGACTAGATAGTGATCGGAGATGTCGTCGCTCTGCTGCAGAATTTCAACGCCATCAACATCTATTCCATGTGATAATATTAGATCAAGAGTATGATTACGACAATGAGTAGGTCCTGACACGTGTTGTCTCACTCCAATTGAGTTTATAATGTCTTTAAATGCCAATCCCAATGCATCTTTTTCATTATCTACATGTATATTAAAATCACCAACAATTAGGACTTTATCTGCAGCCAATACTAATTCTGATAGAAAGTCAGCAAATTCTTTGAGAAATCTTTATGGTGCCCTGGTGGCCTGTATACAGTAGCCAGCAGAATTCTCAAACGTGATTTATTGTTTACACTATAAATTTTTCCATTAAGCACCAACACTTCAAAAGAAGTATATTTAAAACTAGATTTCTTAGTGGTTTTCAGAATATTACTATAAATTACAGCAACACCTCCCCCTTTGCCTTTCGGACGAGGCTCATGTTTATAACAATAATCTTGCGGAGTGGACTCATTTAAAGTAATGTAATCGTTTGGTTTTAGCCAGGTTTCTGTCAAACACAGCACTCTAGGTTATAGTCTTTAATCTTATCATTAACTATGAGCGATTTTGAATTAAGGGATCGAATATTCAGCAACCCAAGCTTTATCGTTTGCTCATCTGTATTATATCTGTTTTTTATTTGTTGAACATCAATTAGATTTTTAACCTTAGAAAGGTTTAGCAGTTTTTTGGATTTCCAAATTCGGGGAACAGACACAGTCTCTATATGATGATATCTAGGTGAAAGAGTCTCTATGTGATGAGATTTATCTGACCTTGGTGACGTGAGGCCGCTAGCAGACGGTCGGTTTAGCCAGTTTGTCTGCTTCCTGACCTGAGCCCCAGATTGTCATGTTTTATCTCTAAGACTATGAGCCAAATTACTAGAGAGAAGAGCAGCACCATCCCAGGTGGGATGAATACCATCTCTTTTCAACGTGTCAAGTGAGTCTACCGAGTCTACGTTGTCTACTGAGTCAAGTACGTCCAGTAGTGAATCAAGCCCAGTGAAGCGCCGTCGCAGAAGGAAGAGAGGGAGGACTCGCTTGGCTCGCCGGGCTCCGGAGGGCGTTCCCGGACTCCTCGCCCTGCCGGCCCCGCCTCTGCGCCTCGCCCTGCCGGCCCCGCCTCTGCGCCTCGCCCTGCCGGCCCCGCCTCTGCGCCTCGCCCTGCCGGCCCCGCCTCTGCGCCTCGCCCTGCCGGCCCCGCCTCTGCGCCTCGCCCTGCCGGCCCCGCCTCTGCGCCTCGCCCTGCCGGCGCCCTTCAAGCACCTTCCTCCCGTGGATTTTCCCAAGTATTTTTTGGGGGGGGGGCAGGAGGTACCCTGTGAGGGCCATGGGGGCTGCGTCTACATGGACCTTTGCTAGTAGGTACCCTGAGAGGGCCATGGGGGCGGCATCTACATGGACCTTTGCTCTACTGCCTACGTCTGAGCTTCCTGGATTACTGGTCCCGGCTAGCCCAGTTAAGTGTGTTCTACCCCGTTCCCGTGTTCACTGTGCTCCGCCCTGTTCTCCTGTCGGTTATGCTCCGGCCTGGTTCCCTGCCAAGCATGCCCCGCCTTGGCTGCCTGCGGAGCTTGCTTCTCCGTGGTCCCGGGTCTTGCTCCTGTCTCCAGGTCCCCTGCCTCTCCACGGACCTGGCCCTCCATCCCATCCCCCGTTGACCTCCCCCCGGAGCTCTTAGAAGCGTCTGGAAGCCGCTCCTTAGAGGGGGGGTTATGTGACAATCAGCGGCTAGAGTGCCCGCATGAGCCACTGGAGGGCACTCTCTTCCTGCGTTATGTTCCACCATGGACTCATTATGTTTAATTATGGTTTCATCAGTCTCACCTGTGCACCCTCAGCTACCCTTTATCTGGACTGTTCTGTTCTGTGCCCATTTTGTGAAGTATTGTTTTACCAAAACTCTGTCTCGGTTTGTAACTCTTGTTTAGCTGTGCTTGGACTTGATCTTTTGTGTTTGAACTTGGACTCTGATATAGTTTTGTGAACCTTTGCTGCCTGCCTCTGACCATTGCGTGTTTGACTACGATTCTGGATTGCCCTTGACATCTTAAGTTTTTGTCTGCTTGTTCTCAGTTTGTCATCTCCATTAATAAATATCTGCAAATGGATCCGACCGTCTCCGCCTCAGTGTCACAGAGGGACTCCCGAGGCGAGCTCATTATCATAAGAACCAATCACAACCATTTAACGGCTCTGGAACCAATCAGGACTAGTCATGTGTATTATTATTATTATTATTTTTTTTTTTTTAATTTAAACAAGTACAAACTTTTTTTAACATCTCTGGAAAATGTATCTATGATCAATTTCAAATAATACGATGTTGAAATCTTTGTGGGAATTTAAGTAGTACAAACGTAGCATGCAATGGACAACAACAGCCTTTTAAGAATCCTTTTACAAGTAGCCTACAAACAAGTAAAAGTGAACAACATTAATTTTAGGTAGGCCTATGCTTATTGCAATGCTTAATAATAGTTGACAAATGTTTCTAATACATTATAAGTTGGTACATTGTATATATATATATATATATATATATATATTGTTGTGGCAAAAACTTCTGTTAAACATCATCACTGCGTAAGAGACACTCAGAGTCAAATTAATAAAAAGAGAAATGTTTATTCTTGCAAGAAGGCCCAGTCGCCATCACAGCCGTTACATTCTGTGAAGTGAGTGGCACGCACCAGGAAGACATGAGACAGCTTTTATACTCTTTTCAAGGTTCCTTCTCACCCGCTGTACTTTTCCACCCAGATAAGGCCCCCACTTCTGTTCAGTTTCTACTTAATAACACAAACTGGTACTGGAATAAACCAGCCAAATTTGACCATTCCTAAGGTCGAGATGTCCTGTCCCATATATTCCTGAAACGTCACGCACAAGCATGTACACACATATACTTTTACACATTGAATAGATTAGGAATAAATGACTATTAAAATTTCTACAACAATTCCACACTTTTTATCATTCAGATTACCCATAATCACAATAATAAACAAAAAGACAAATTTTAAGTCATATCATCACACTACTCTTCATCTCTAGTTTTCGCATAACTGATCACTCTTCTTAAACATTTGTGAAAATAACATTTGAAAAGAAAAAGCTTAGGCTGTTTTTTGTAAGGATAGGCCCTTAAGTATTAGCAAGCAGATAAAGAATTCAACTAAAGCCGGGCTAGATAAACAATCACTGTTGTTGTACCCCAAGCATAGCTTGACCCTCAGTCACCTTAGTTAAATAAGAAATAGTGTACAGACTAGTTAGAAAAACAACAAATCATCAATCCACAGTGGTTACATCAAAATATAAAGTATAAGAAAAGTATAATAAAACCCTTCATTTCAAAACCCTCTCCTTGTACCTTATCACATAGCGGATAAGCACAGCTTTTAACCATCTGTTCATAACAAAAACATTCATAGGAAGAAGAAAAAGAAAAGAAAAACAAACACCAAATGTCTAACACATGTCACTGTAGCTTCCACTACTAGAATCATCATCATCACATTTCTTGTCATTGTCATCATCATTTGGATAAAACTGTCATTTTACCAATTTAACTGAGCTGGAAACACACAATATTGACAATCCTACCCCCGAAACCCCAAAGAGTAATCAAACAATCCATTCATTTTCCTAAAATACTTTCTAATTAATCAGTGACCAATCAAATCTCGTTGGCGTTGTTTAAGGTGAGATGTTTGGACGGTGGTGTTGCAATCTCTATCCTTGCAACCTTGTTTGTGGAGTGGACCATAGCCTCTGTCACCTGTGAATGGAGATCTTAAGTGTTTTGTTAGTGCTGCTGGTCGTCCTTCTGGTGTGACCTGTGGAATTTTCACCATTTGTTTACTGATTATATACATTATTAGTTCCAAATTTATTCTCAACATTTGGCCAATTCAGCAACCTGAAACTCATTCAACTATTACATTAACATTCAACCCACTTTACTCATGTCAACAACACAATATTAATACATTTTGGAACAGAATCATTCTGTTAGCTGCAATCCAATCCTGACATTCTGTGAAAGGAAAATTTTAAGTTATGCTCTGCTCCATTCTCTGTAAAGAAAACAAAATGTCGAGGTTATTTTCAGATAGTAAAACTACACGTAGTTTCTTTTGTCTACTGTTCTGCCGTGACCTTCGCTGCCACATCTGCCCCGGCGTTTCCTGTTGAAACAGTCCTGCAAATACATTTACAGAAAGCAAATTTTGTTTGGGACGGCCTTTTACCCAATTAGACCCAGTGTCCTCCCCACATATATTGTCCCTTAGTAAACCATATTTGGCAATTGTTATACCATCTCCCTCTTGATGCACGACACAACTCGAGCATCAATTTAACATAACATTTAACATAGTGTTTTGATAAAGTTTGCATCAACACTAACCCAAAAGTTGTCCTTCAGACAAATTTCCTCCAGACATCTTTATCTGCCTCTGAAACAAAAATATTACATTCTTCACTTAAAGCCACATTATCATCTGCTCAACGAAGTATTTGAAGGGCAAAGGCCCTTGGTCTCACAGCGTATCCTGCTTTTCAGGCCTGTTGTTTGGTCTCTTAATTCAGTCATCTACAACCATTTTCAAAGTCATCAATTGTTTCTATCAAGTCAGGTCGTGCTGTACAGACTTGGTCACTTGTCAGTCAAATAACATTCTCATCCTTCTGCCCACAATAATCATACATTTTTAGGGGCTCTCTTGATAATTTCATGTTTGACTTAGCCAATATGTCACTTTGTTGTTGCCATCAAATCTATAACATTTTCATTTATCTCAGACCATGCCAGATGGTGATCTACAACTCCACAATTCCAATTTACACAAATTCTTAAACTGATCCAGAACGTAATTCAAATCAACATCACAAAAGACAAAAGTAATTAATACCAGACAGAGCTTGATGACCAATCAATTTAAAGCTCGTCCTATGTTCTGTATCATCTTTTCATCCGATCCACTCACAATTATCGCCCTCTTTAAAATTTGTCATTTGCCTCAATCCATCTGTAATGATGAAACAATATACTCACTATTCCGGCGGAATATTAGTACCCTAAACTAATACATACAAGACCTAAAGTGCTGTCACCATCACACACACTCATACTAGACACACATATGTTAACTGCTCATTTTCAATGTTCGCTTTTTTTCCAATATTAACTCTTTCTTTTATATATTATTGCTAAAAAGATTTAAATTTTAAATAAGATTTTAAACTTCACATTTTTCTGTAGCTTTTACCTAATTTTACATGGTCTCTTAACCAGTTCCAAAGCATTTCTGTTCATTATTCATTAGATTTTCAGTCTGCTGGGTTGCTTTGTTTAATTTTTCCTTATCATTATTTTGCTTCAGCTTGCTCTAGCAGGCCGACAACAGAAAGACAGACACAGTTTACCATGCCTTCCTCCACTCAAACAGTCTCTCTCTCTTATTAACAAATAATAATCACATTAAATTAATCACTATCCTTTTACCATTAAATTTTGTTATCCAGACTTTTCTCAAATCAAAAACTGTCTTCATCTTTAGCCACCCACCATGTCAAACGACCTTCAGGAGTTAAAACATATTAGTTCAAAATCAACACTTCTATAAATTTTCTTATTCTGGCCCATGAGGCAGCCAATACATAAAAAGTTTTGTTCCTGTCTCCACAACAAACAATGGCAATCCCCTCTGTCTCAGCTGGCTCTCGAAAGCGCATTTCCCCTTTAGCTCTTTATCTATAATTTTCTTCTCCTCAGGGTGTTGTCCCCCTGGCACATCTGCAGACACAAGCCATGCACTTAATGCGGTTTCTTCTGGCAAGTGGTATAGAGGAACTCACATTCTCTTGGGTCAGACTGCCGCAACTCCTCACAGCGCATCTCACCTCTCAATGCTCTGCTGACCCCAGTGGCCTCCAGTAGTCAGCGCTCAACTCTCACTACCTTTCTTGCATGTAACAACACCCCCATCCTGAGGTGCCCAATGTCCGTGACCCCCTGCGTTAGGCTGTCCCCTGGCCAGGAGAATCATCCCGTCATTGAGTAGCCATCGTACACACTGGTACCGCTCTTTGCCATCACACAATCAGTTTGCTTTAACAGAACTCAGCTGCTTTCTGGAGCTTAGGAAAGGCACGTTCAAGAGTCACCAGAGCCATTCTGATTGCCTAATAGTGTTTACACAGGGAGACAGGTTAATAACAGCAGTATTTAATCACTTAAATCCATTAACCATCTTAAAATCATCAACCTAGCTATTTAGATTACCCTCAGTGAATTTAGATCACAACCATACATTCAGTGTACTGTTACTGTACATCTGTAGCTGTAGCCATCGGGCCTGTTTCAATGGTGGAGACTTAAGATAAGACAAAGAAGTTACTGGTCCTAAAATAAAATAATCAAAAATGTTATTTCTATCTTTTAAGATCTGCATTATTATTTTAAAGACTTCTTTAAAGTCATTCAGTTTTACATTTTAAAACATTCACAAATACAAATTGCCCTCTTAATGGCAATGATTTCTTTTACATCTCTGTGTCTGATTTTTTCAACTGAAACACTGTGCTTTTACTATAAATAGCTTATTATTACTTATGACACAGGGTCAGATAACAGCCTGTTAGCTGAAATTGACTGAGAGAGACTCTGAGGCATTCAGGACAGGTAAACTGTTCTCTCAAATATTTCTAATCATCAAACTTTTATCTATAATCTTTTAACCATCCCAGCTTAAGGCATCTTTGCCAGAAATGACATTTGTTTCCAAATAAACATCATTTTATAGTTGTCTTTTGCCCATACAGGGAATTTAGACATTACAGATTTCCACTCAGATTGAGTGTCTGTCGTACTGGCCGTTTACAGCCACAGCACACATCAGATTCAGATAAGCGAGCTGTTTCATTACAGCTCCTAACAAACTTATCTTTTAAAAGCAAAACATCAGCTTCTAGTTCTCTCATGGTCAACACTTTTCAAGCTGTTTGTTTAATCAGATGCCTTTTACATTTTACATTTTAGGAACTGTTAATTCAGTAGCCTACTGCCTCTGCTTATTTGATCTTAATTAATTATTCTAGTTCTATATAATCTAAACCCTTTTTAAAATGTTTAATTAAAACACAATCATCCTTTTAGTTACTTTTTCCTTTCTGCAACTCACATTTGTTGTCATTATCCATAATTTTACATCCAATTTTATTCATCAATTCACTTATAAGAATTCAATCTTTTGACCTTGTTTTTTTTCTCTTATTCTTTCTCAGACGAAAATGTTAATATCGTCTTCCCTTAAACACTGATCTACTTTCAAACCCACATTATTACCAGAAATGTGTCACTATCACATTTTCAAACACTTTCTTAGTGGGCATTTACATGTTAAATGGTCCTTCTGAGCACAATTTAAACACTCTCCATCTGCTCTAACTTACTGCACACCCTTGAAGCAGTGTGTTCCATTGAGGAATGCAAACAGAGCCACTGATAAGCAGTGCTCCATATTCTTTTACAGTCCACCAATGGCAGATACAACAATAGCCGAATCATCATTATTACTGGCACAACATACATTATTGATTTCCGGAATCTTTGGACATAGCTGTCTTTACATTTTACTAATTTGCTATTATCATCAACACTGATTACAGAACAAGTGCATATCTAACATCCAAAAGCCGGGCTGAATAAGAAGACACTGCTCCTGTACTCTCGACCTTGATCGAACCCTCAGTCACTCCTCAGATATTAAATACAGACATTGTCTGCAATCATAAACACCAGGATATGCATTCGTTTTTTTTATAAAACTATAATTTCCAATTCCTTTCATAATAAACGAAGATGGATGGTAAATCCATTCCTTTCACTACCCCCATTAGACCCTTTAGGTTCAAAAACAATGTTTGTCAAACTAAAACTAAACCTAATTTCAATCTTTATTTTACCATTAAAAATATAGAATTGTTCCCCATACTGCTTAAAACATTCTTCATGTCATGTTAATTCCTGTCAATCATACAATGCCTTATTTTATTCTAAAACTGTATTTTCATACCAATTAAACAGTTAATTTGACTTAAATTCTGTCAGACATTTTATTTTCATCACATATAGTTTTTTTCCTACTATATTTCATCTCAATCTTCCCCTACATGCCATTTTCATTCTGTATCCTCTCCTTTCTTTTCTCAGACATGCCAGTTCCTTCATTATCTAACCAGTACATGATTGTTTGCACAATCCCCACATAAACATATCTCACACACCAACCTTCTTGTTTTTCACTTCCCTCTTCCATCAAGTTTCTCACTTACAGTTCTCTCTTTTTCTATCACTCTATCACTCTATTTCACACAGACAGCCTTATTGCTGCTTGCTACTTCAATCCTTATCGTATAAATTAAAGTTCTTAAGACATCTAATGTCATGCATCCATTTACTGGATGAAGAAGTAAAAACATTATTTCTCCTGGCAGTTCGACATTTTATCTTCAAGCCAACATTTCATTATCTGTTCACATTTTTACACACATGTTGAACGCAGACACTTTTATTTCTCACTGCCCTGTTCAACTGTTCCCCGCACCACCTTTAATCTTGTGGCGCTCAATATCATACATTTCTGCCCTTAATTTTATCTCATTTGACAGAAAACCGGTGTACCAAATTTCGCAAGCTTGCTTTTGAGACATCCCCATACTGCTGCTTCTCTGTTCTCTGTGGATTTCTCTTCAACGCGCGTTTTCTTTAGTCTGTTAGGCGTCCCCAACAAACCCGATTCTTTTCTTTTAACCCAAATCGGTCGGGTTGCACTATTAGTGCCCTCCTAACTATGGTTTACCAAAAAATCTGTTACGATTGTTCTGGTTCCCCCTAATTAGCCTCAGCACCTAAAAACAAATTGCTCCGTGGTGGAACAACTCATTTTCAGGTTACCTATCTGTTTGAAATCTCTTGATCTGTCACAGTTCTCAATTAATCCCAGATTATTTATCTGCTTGAAATTTCTTGATCTGTCACAGACCTCAATTAATCTCAGATTATTTTCCCTCGTATCTGTTTGAAATTTCTTGATCTATATATAGATCTCAATTAATCTCAGATTATATACACTGTAAAGAGATTGCTGTAAATTTTACAGTAACTTACTGGCAGCTGGATGCCAGTAATTTACTGTAAAATGTTTTACAGTATTATTACTGTATTTTCACTTACAGTACACTGTACCTTTACTGTAATTTCAATTACAGTATCTTTACTGTATTTTCAATTACAGTATACTGTACCTTTACTGTATTTTCAATTACAGTATACTGTACCTTTACTGTATTTTCAATTACAGTATACTGTATCTTTACTGTATTTTCAATTACAGTATACTGTACCATTTACTGTATTTTGTCTGTTACCGTATTGTCATTTACAGTATTGAGTTTTTTTTTGTTTTTTACATGTTTACCCCACCCCCAAAAATTACAACAACTCATGAACATTTGTCCTTAAAATATTATTTTTAATTGTTGAACATTTTGTTTTTAGAAGTACAAATTACAAATCTTGACCTCAATAGCTGAAAAAAAAAAAGGCAAAAATCACCAAAGTCCATAGAACTAATCTCCTGGGGACCATTTGTATCTGTAGCATGGCAAAAACGTGCGTACACGCACTGAAAACCAAAACAGGCCTTAAAATAATAAAATACCATAAAAGTCAGTTTGTGTTGTTACATTTCAGTAATTTTGCCAGTCAAAGTTGACAAGCTCTCTGATGAGAAACACTGAGGAGGTTCAGGCTGATGCTTTTTTGTGTGTGGATCTTTCCAGATTTCCATCTGCTCTGTGCCTTTAGTGTTTGGTGCCATCAGAGTTGATTCTGAGAATGAACCTGCAAGCACAAAGGGGAAAAAAATACATTAATTTTGAGATCGGTGTTGTCAGAATTTGCCCTAACTCTCAAACTTAATGATGCATGTTATGTTGATAAAAGCAAAACATCTGATTCTGAATGCACCTACAGAGATGGTACATAATTACCTCATAATCTATTACATTCGAATCATTTAAGCTTCATTCTTTCACAATACATTCCTGTGTAGCTTCAAAAGTAGAGAAAGATGCGAGAATGCTGAAACAATGAGTTTGATTTCCAGGGAATGGATAACTTAAAGGAGAACTCTGGTCAATTTTAACATTGAGCTCATTTTTTGTACATTTGGAGTGCTGTCAGTACAGAGAACAATGACAAAAATTAGGGATGCACCGAATATTCGGCCACCGAAAATTTTCGCCCGAAAATGGCCCAAAAGGGCATTTTCGGTTTTCGGCCGAAAGACTTTTATTACCGAAACAATACGGCCGAAATGTTGTGATGACGTCGGGTTTAATTTATCACCTGAAATCCAAACATTCCGATCGCTACGCTGAATATGAGAGGAACACGGCCCAGAGAGAGAGCGCGCGAGAGAGAGAGAGAGAGAGAGCGCGCACACGAGAGGTACGGAGAGAGAGAGGGAGAGAGCGCGCGCGCGCGCAAGAGGTACGGAGAGAGAGAGAGAGCGTGCGAGAGATACACAGAGAAGAGAGAGAGAGCGCTACGGCGCTCTGCAATCAAATACGATTTTAAATAGGCTTAGTAAAAAATAGTAAAAAAATAACCTAAATGCACTTTGAGAGAACATTTAATTTTAAAACCTTTCTGCAGGCCAATAGACCTGTACAGACCTGTACAAATAAATATTTGGATAATTTGTAATTGATTTATTCTTTGAAACTTTAATATTAATTTATGCAATTGCAATGACTTGATTTTAGTAAAGTTAGTACACAGTCATAGCCATAAATGCAATGGTAGGCCTACTAATAATTGGCATAATTTCTTTCGGTGTTTCGGTTTTCGGCCTTGGTTTCCTCTTTTTCGGTTTTCGGTTTCGGCCAAGAATTTTAATTTCGGTGCATCTCTAACAAAAATCAGTGTTTTCTATACCGTGTTATCCTTTTTTTTAAAATTCGCACCCTGTTGACTTAAACGGGGCAAGTTCTAAACCTGCTTTTAGCCTCTTAACATCCTTGATGTGTCATTACAAGTGCACAGCCATGTGAGTGGTGTTATTAAGAGTGACCACGGTCAATCTGACTGCAGTAGATTTGAAAGATATGAATAAAAATGATGTTTATTCAGCCAGCTCACATACCTGTGTTTTCTTCCTGTTTTCGGTCGAAGTCGACAGTAGTCTATTGTCGAGTTCGCGCGTGCGCGATCATTGGTAACTTGTAATGACACATCAAGGATGTTAAGAGGCTAAAAGCAGGTTTAGAACTTGCCCCGTTTAAGTCAACGGGGTGCGAATTTTAAAAAGAGGATAACACGGTGTAGGCAACAACACCGATTTTTGTCGTTGTTCTCTGTACTGACAGCACTCCAAATGTACAAAAAATGAGCTCAATGTTAAAATTGACCGGAGTTCTCCTTTAATAATAGGAACATGCCACCGTTTTTTGAAAAAGGTGGTTTTCACCGTCTCCCCTATATTTAGCAAACGCATTTTTGTCTCAGTGCATGCATTGTCTTAGTCTGGCAGTGCCGCCACTAGCTTAGCTTTGCATAATAAATGGAACCCTTTGTTGCCGGATAGCATGTTGGGAGTAAAAGTGATTAAAAAACTCAATTACTTTTTGTGGCCTGCGTATTGACCCTTTTACAGCCCACGTGATCAAATAGTTTGGCAACGGAAGTGGTGTTGTTTCCCACTGGCTCTAACGTGTTAGCAACTCCTAAAGTTTATCAAAACGGTTTCCCAGCATCAAAATGTCTGGTGTTGCGTTTACGGTTGCACTAATCGATATTCCACCATGGGACTTAAGTTTTATAGGATTCTGACAGGATCACGGCCGTTTCAGAAGAACCGGCGGCGCCTGTGGCTGCAGGCGATTAAACGTGTTGATTGGAGCGAGGACATAATAAAAAAATGCTCGCGTCTGCAGCGCCCACTTTATATGGGCTGATTCTCGCCATACTTCCGTTGCCAATTTGCGCACGCATACGTTGCCACGTCATCAATGTGTACAAACAGTAAAAGGGTCTATTCACAACGAGTGCAAATAGCAATGCAGATTAAGACTAGGCGATTTCCTAGGCAGATGTTGACTTGGGACGGAGCACAGGCGAAGCACTACTACTTGGTCACAGAGATATCACGCAACACCTGAAATCCCCCAACTTCCGTCAACATACCGGCATGAATATTAGCTGGCTATTTTTCCTACAGTAGACATAGTGAATGGCGATAAACATGGCTGATTTTGTGAGAGACGAAGAGGGTGACTTCTCAGACAGCCAAGATCCAGAACCATAACTCTACGAACCAGAGTTTTCAGAAGAGGGGCTGCGTGCTTTGGAAATAAGACAGACAAAAGGAGGAGGTTGCGATTGTTCAACAGCCTGAGGGCGTGAGGATGAGAGCCGACACTAACTGGTGGTGTGAGTGTAGGAATATGCCAGCCTATGCCGACTGAAATAGAGTATCTGTGCTGTGGCGAGTGGGACAAGGTACTGCCATCGATGACCAGGCTCAACGTGTCAGATCAAGATGAGGTGCCCGCAGTTGTGTCTCAGCTACCGAGGACTTCTCTGCATTGATCCATCCTATAGTCTTCGACTTTTTTGAGAACTCATCTTCTTTGTCTCTCACAAAATCCGCCATATTCATCGCCATTCACTATGTCTACTGTAGGAAAAATAGTTAACTAATATTCACACCAATATGTTGACGGAAGTTGGGGGATTTCAGGTGTTGCGTCATATCTCTGCGCCCAAGTAGCAGTGGTTCGCCTGTGATTCACCGCAATATAGTCCCAAGTCAATATCTGTCTAGGAAATCGCCTAGTCTTAAAGGAACACGCCTTTTTGGGACTTTAGCTTATTCACCGTATCCCCCAGAGTTAGATAAGTCTATACATACCTTTTTCATCTCTGTGCGTGCCGTAACTGTCTGACGCACCCACCGCTAGCCTAGCTTAGCACAAATACTGGATGTAAACGGCTACAGCTAGCATACTGCTCCCAATAAGTGACAAAATAACGCCAGCCTTTTCCTATTTACATGTTGTGATTTGTATAGTCACAGAGTGTACAAATAATAAGGTCACATGAGACACAGCCATATTTTAACCATATAAATACTGGGAACTATATTCTCAGAGGGCGAAGCACTGCTACTTCTGTGGAGTGATTTGCTCGCAGCACTTGAGAAGCCCTGTAGTGAGGAGCAGAGAGTTTGCTCAGAGCTGCGGTAATCACTCCACAGAAGTAGCAGTGCTTCGCCTTCTGAGAATATAGTTCCCAGTATTTATATGGTTAAAAGATGGCAGTGTCTCATATGACCTTATTATTTGTACACGCTGTGACTATACAAATCACAACATGTAAATAGGAAAATGTGGGTGTTATTTTGTCACTTATTGGGATTAGTATGCTAGCTGGAGCTATTTACATCCAGTCTTTGGTCTAAGCTACTGTAGGCTAGTGGTGGGTGCGTCAGAGAGTTACGGCACGCACGGAGATGAAAAAAGTTATGTATGTATCTCACTCTGGGGGATACGGTGAAAAAGCTCCCCAAAAGTCGGGAGCGGACATGCTATCCAGACATGCTATCCGGCGGCGCTGCCAAACGCGAATAGAGCGTAAAATTCTCGTCTACCACGTCTAGTTGGACGCTTGAACATTTAGAATCCAATCGCGTGTCCAAAGCTAAGTTGACACGCGTAAAAAGCAAGTGTTTGAAGCGAAATTGACGCGCGTCAGAGGAGAAATCCGCTTCTTGTGGGAGGGGCAAGTGCTAGACGGTTGTCTGTTTGCAAGATGGCTGATGTTGATTGACCTCTAGAGGTGCATAATTGCGTCTTTACATTGACTTAACATTTAAATCACTCGCACCAGACGTTCTATTCGCGTTTGGTGTGAACGCACCTTAAGACAATGCATGCACTGAGACAAAAATACATTTGCCCACTTATCTAAATATAGAGGAGACAGTGAAAAAACCCTATTTCAAAAAACGGTAGGGTGTTCCTTTAAACTTAAATACAATGTAATTCCTTTGGATAAAAGTGTCTGCCAAATGCATGAATGTAAATGTAATGTAAAAAATATATATATTTTGGGTTACCTAATTCTGCATTCGACAAAATGGACAGTTAATGCTGAAGAAGAGTCTGTTAGCTGTAGTAACTGGATGATGATTCTTCATAGTCAGCATCCATGTTTTTGCTTAGAGAACAGACTCTCCTGAAACAGACAAAGTCACAGCAGCCTTTTAGTGTTATTATAGTTCACAGAAATAAAATACAATGACAAAACGTATTACTAACAACAACGACATGAGGGGTAAAGATGATGTAAGATATGATGTTGTATGGTGTTTATAGTTTTTTTAATAAATTAAACAACATTTAAAATATTAGTTAGCAAAATTTTGCTATATTGATAATGGTATATTGCTAACCCTTTCCTCCTCCTCCTCCTCCTCAAACGTCAACCTGTTCTGTATATTAGTGGAGAGCGTCCGCAGTGATGTACAGTCCGGAGGGAATGGCTTCTGCAAATTCAAAATAAAGAACAGAAACTGATGAATGATTATTTAAAAGCACTTTAACTCTGCTGCCTGGTAAACCCGTTTTCTCCCCTTCCGTTGGTTTCATCGGGAGTTACATTATATTATGTTTGCCTGCTAAACTAACGCATAATTCTGCTAATTTAGTTGATGTCATCTTACCCACCTGTAGATGTCATCACCATTAGGACGGCAATCACAAGAAAAGACTCCAAAACACACCTCCGACATTGCAGACATGATTCAGGCCACAAACTTGAAAATAAAAACAAAAGATGTAATTAACAATGGTGTCGCTTAAACGGTTAGTTTACTTAAAAAATTAAAATGATATCCATTTACCATTTACTCAGCCTCAACTTGTTCATAACCTGTATTAATTTATTTCTTGTGCTGTGTACCTAAGAAGATATTTTAAAAAACATGAGTAACCAAACTAAACCAAACCAGACATCCATAGTATTTTTATTTATTTATTATAGAAGTCAATGGGGACCAGCAAACTGTTCCATTACCAACATTCTTCAAAATATCTTCTTTTATGTTCAGAAGAAAGAACTTCATGCAGGTTTAGAACAACTTGTGGGCAAGTCAATTATGACAGAATTTCTTTTTGAGGTGCACTATTCCTTTTAACTTATTTTTTCACTTCAGCTCACTGTTAACGTTGTTACATCTCCCTAACTAGCTAAGTTGTGATAAATAGGGGACGGAAGTTCACGGAACATACGTTATTATTATTCTCTGTTTAAGTTTACTTCGGCTTATTTAAGTGAAGTTAACCTACCAGTTGATGTTATGACGGCAATGAAAAGGCTCCAACACACACCTCCATCGTTGCAGACAGCAGACATTATACAGATCACAAACCTGAAAATAAATCAAAGCATATACGTAAAAATCTTGTTTAAAAGCCTCACTTAAACAAATGTTTCGTCTATCTCACTTTACCTCAGTATTTCACCACGACACGTTAGTTCGTTGCGGTTAACGTTAGCCTAACCGACGACTCCGCCTAGCGAGCTTACGTTAAAGAGGCAGAGATATGTACAAACGTTATTGTTATCGTTTTAACTAAAGAATATTTCGGATAATATAGGTGAACTTATTAGCTTACTTACCAGTTAATATTATCACCGTGACGGAGATCCGGCCGACTGTCAGGGAAAAAAAGGCACCAAAACCATTCCGACGAAAACAAAAAGACAAATCATGTTAGTTTGCTGTTAACATAAATGAAAACATTTGCAAATTTTTGTTTTACATAAAATAGAAATAATGTACTAACCTTTTTGGAGTTACCAGTAGGCTACATCTTTTGTCCACATTAACGGCCACTTCAACCAATACAGTCAAAAAAATTCAAAAGAAATCTCTCTTGCCATTGGTCAGTTTTACGCGGGCTAGTTCACTACTGTAAATTGATTTACAGTAGAGAAGAATTACAGTAGTGACCATATATTTTCCCATAATCCTTTGCGGTTTACAGTAACATACTGTATAAACATTTTACAGTATCTTACAGTACATATTACAGTAAAATACTGTTCAAATTACAGAAATCAGTTACAGTGTACCACAGAAACAGCCCTCAGCCAGTATGGTTCAGTTTCACTCTTTGAAAAATATTTTAGCCCAAAAGAAAAATATTTTAGCCGTCTCTTACCAGAGATGTCTTGAGTTGCCACGGGTTCGTTTTCATCTGATTCCAGTGGAGCTTCTCCTGGCCCTGATAGCGGTCGGCCCCTCTCTCTGAAACTTACGAGGTAGAGCTGGAACTGCTCAGTCCAGGTGGCCAAACACCGTCCGCTCTCAGGTCCAGGAGGTACTGCCAAGGAATCCCACTCTGACACCAAATGTTGTGGCAAAAACTTCTGTTAAACATCATCACTGCGTAAGAGACACTCAGAGTCAAATTAATAAAAAGAGAAATGTTTATTCTTGCAAGAAGGCCCAGTCGCCATCACAGCCGTTACATTCTGTGAAGTGAGTGGCACGCACCAGGAAGACATGAGACAGCTTTTATACTCTTTTCAAGGTTCCTTCTCACCCGCTGTACTTTTCCACCCAGATAAGGCCCCCACTTCTGTTCAGTTTCTACTTAATAACACAAACTGGTACTGGAATAAACCAGCCAAATTTGACCATTCCTAAGGTCGAGATGTCCTGTCCCATATATTCCTGAAACGTCACGCACAAGCATGTACACACATATACTTTTACACATTGAATAGATTAGGAATAAATGACTATTAAAATTTCTACAACATATATATATATATATATATATATATATATATAATATATATATATATATATATATATATATATATATATATATATATATATATATATATATATATATATATATATATATATATATTTAAAATATATTGCAGTAGGCCTAAGTGTTTATAAAGTTAATATATTTTAAACCCACTAAAAGCTTAATCATTTTGCTATGTTCTTACACAAAGTACTCCAAAAATGTATTGTAAGTAAGAGCAACATAAGTATGTTTTCTTTAAATGCGCTAAATCTTCACTAAAAGTATGTTTGTGTTTAGCATATTTCTTAAAAATGTAACTAAGCATATTATTATTACCAAAGTACTTATAATGCACTTTTTAGAAATATATTAAAAGTATGCTTGTGTTTAGCATATTTCTTAAAAGTGTAACGAAGCATATATTTTTAACCAATCTAATTATAGTGCACTTTTTAGAAATATGTTAAAAATATGTTGTCTTTCAATATACTTTTTAGAAAATATACTAAAGTACAATTATTTTAAAGTGTGTTAAAAGTTGTATTGTAAAAAAAGGTAAAAAGCATGATGCTAATATACTTTTAATATATTTCAAGATAGTACATTTTTTGTTAGTATATTTGCAATGTACTATTGAAAAATTGAATATTTCAAATACAGTAAAGTATACTTTTTTTCCACCTGGGTAGCTAGCCTCCATTTTGTTTGACAATGCTTTAAACGTTACGTCAACAAGAAGTGACGTCACCCGAGCACCTTTAATCAGAAAACCCTGCTGTCTGGTGCATTTTAGTCAGAATCAATAACAACCCTTACAAAAAAAAGAACTTTATTCAAGTGTGCTATTAGCATACTTTTTACTTCTAAAAACAAAAAAGTAGCCTTTTTTTGCACTTCTCAGAAATATACTTAAAATTTAATTTAAGTATACTTGATTTATACAGACAGAAAAGTATATTTGGGCTATACTCGTACTCGATCTATGGAAGAAAATGAATGTTTTTGAAACAAAAAGCTTGTTGAATTGCACTAATTGAAAAAAAAAAATATGCATTGCACCTTGCTTGCATTTTAATGCATTATATTTTTAGGGCTTGCATTTTTATGGGCTGAATTCAACATGGCCGTATAAGCTGTGAAAATTTCAATTCAAAACATCAATTCAAATCACAAGGTTTCATTATTACAAATTCAATAATCCAGGCAAGTAGAGGGACTGAGAATACGAGCATAATGCATAATTACAGTGAAATACTGGCATTAAGTTGGCTTGACATTGAACGATCGATATTCACAATTTAGGGACCACCTCTAAAGTTACATATGACATTGGTATACACTAACTTCAATATCATTTGAAGAGAATGACTTACAGTCATCAAACCAACTGTAAAGTGTCATGTAGGTGTCAGGCATGATGCACAACTTTTAGATTGTTGATATGTAATAAATATGAGCTCATGCGGTAGAGAAAAAAAAGAAATATTTACACATCACTTTCAAAAATCAAAAACTTTTGGCATTATTTTACTTCCATTAATCTTTTGATTGATACATAAAGCAGAAGTAAGTATTCTAATTATTTTTATTGAGTAGCCTATTAAATAATATTTCACATAGTTGAACATACTGTTTTGTAAACTTATATACAGTAGTTTAATAACATTTATTTATAAATCAAATGTACAGTTTTATACACTAAAAGTTGGCCAATTTAGTCTCAAGTAGTACTGAAATAGTACACTTATACTACTAGTACATTGATATTAGTATTCTTGCTAGACTTCAAATATATTTGAACTTTAAGTATACTTAAAAATACTTTTATTTTTTATAATTTATTTATAATTTATATATAATTTATTTTTCTGACTCATGTAATTTTTCTTATTTCACATTGTTTTATAGGCATTTCAGGATGTTTGCAAAATATTATGTTGATAGCCTATGTTTTTGTAAAATTATTTATTTAAAATAACAGCATATGCAAAGTAAAATATCAATCAATCAATCAATCACTCTGAAGTATGTTCATGCTTCTCAGAAGTTATCCTCTAGTCAGGCACCTTTTTGCTCCTGAATGCTGCACACTCAAAAATAATGTTAAAGTCATTTAACATTAGTATAAACTAAACGTGACCCATTGACCTAATATAATGTACAGAGTGCTCTTGTACACAGGTCTGTGTGAGAACAGACTACCCTGTAACACCTCTCTTGTTCTTACACTCTACTGTCTTCACTTGAGGCTGCAACTGTATTTGCTTAGCGTTCACTAATGTTTCAAATTCACGTCTTTATATATTGTTTTATTTTCTGGATTTACCAAGACATATTTAATGACATGTTTAGGATATTTATAATATCATCTACATGATGTCATTGTTGATTTTAGATCATACTGTAATTTAAAACTTAGTTTTAGCACTGCATTATTATCATTGACCACAAGATGGCGATATATATCAAACTAGAGATGGAATGGCGGGCTTGAGTAGCTCAGTCTAAAAAAGACAGGGTGATTTGGTCAAGTTTAGCCATTTTCAAAAAAATACATGTTAATTTGATTAATAGTCAATTCAACCATGACATGTGGGGATGAGCTTTATCAGCTCAACAATCAGATGGCTTAAAACTTTGCACAGGACTGAGATGGCTTAACGTAGGCTAAACTTCCTGACATTATCTGCATTACACTTGTGAAAAAAAAAAACTATACCAAAATGTATTTTATTTACATTAATTTCATACTAAGTATACTACAATCCATTAACATATTTACTGACATATCGCTTGAGACTTGCTGCTATAAATATTATAATTAAACTTTATTTTGAGTATTTCTTTATTGCACAAAGCACATTTCTTAATATAAAGCCTAAAATGTTTTTTTTAATATCCCTATTAGTAAGGATAGTATGATCTCTGTCTTAAAATGCAAGATATTTAAATTTGACATAAAGTATACTTGCAGTAGTTCCATTTTAGCACAATCAAAAATAGCTATCTTTAATTGGACTCAGCACTATTTCCGGTTAACTAAAGTGCATTAAGTAAAAAATGAGTTGTTCCAATTTGGCAGACTTTAAGTAAACCAATTTAGTATAAAAAAAGTACAATTGCAGGGTATAATATAAATGTATTTCAAATACATTTTGGTATAATTATTTTTCACTAGAGTATTCATGCCTCAGAAATGATAATTTTGTCATAATTTACTCACATTATATAGTTGGAAACCAAATTTCTGTCTTCTGTGGAACATAATGAAGATATTTGAGGTTTGTCTCACACATGTTTTACTATACTTTACTTTTTGTTTCAAAGTTGTAAATAAAAACAAAGATAATTGGAGTATTTTTTTACAAGAAAATACTGGTCTTTTGATTTTAAATTTCCATGTTTAATTCAATGTGTCCCTTACTGTTTCTTTGTAATTATTTATGAAATGTATTATCAGTTTCAGAGTGAAAATTGTTTCAAAGTAATTCCTACACCAATTTTGTTCAGTTTAGTCATTGGTCAACTAATCTGTTTGGTTTCAAACCTTTTTCTCCTTTTGTGTTCAGCCTTTTCCTATGGCATGTATTAAATCCTTCTTACAAAATAAACACCTGTATATAGGACTAAAACATCAGCTTGTCAGTTCAATCTAGTTTCAGCCTTTTTGTAAAGCCGTTTGTTATGACAGGTTCATACATCAGTCCGCTCTGAAATGCGCCCCTAAACTGTTCAGATCAGCCCTAAAAACTGACAAACTGAGCACATATGTTGTTGTTGTTGTTGTTATTTCTAACACTGGGGTTACAATTATGATACAACCAATTTAGTTCACACGCCTGTGTTTAATTTGACTTGACCATTAGAGAACCAAAAATTCAAGTTAATATGCATCAAATCAGAGTACAAAAGAACAACAACAACATGTGCTCAGTTTGTTAATTGGTTGTGTGTGCATTAAGGTAATGTAAAGCTGTAGTATGTGTTTGTTCATGACTGAGAGAGGAACAGAGACTGAGGTCGGGGGCTTTGCACTTGTTTTTGGTCCTTGTCAAATATGCTTTTAGATTCAACCACCGCAACATGACATGAAATTTTGGGTAATTGCTGTTGTTTATTGGCTGTAGTAATCGCTGCGTTTACACCGTGTCCTTGTGTAGCCCAAAGTGCTTCATAATTGGAGCTCTTTGACAACAGGAGTGCTGAGACGACACTATCTGAGTGGACACTGTCAGCACACACTGTTTTCCATACAATACACATACAATCATGTTTACTCTTCAGAAACGGCCCGTGATTCCTCTCTCTAATCTAAACATTCAGTAAAGATATCTTTTTGGACATTAGAACGATTCAGTCAACTGATTTGCCAATGAAGAAAACAATTGATTCAAATGAAGCACAAATAATTGCAGTGTGGCATGCACAGATGAGGAAAACAGTCTGAGACATGGACTAGTTCTGCTGTAAATGTTCACCAGCGTGAGTAAGATAGTCGTTCCTGTCTTCTTGTCTAACATGTCTTAAAGGTAAAATATGTAAGAATTTTCACCACCAGGGGTCGCTAACCTCTTACAATAACAAAGGTGTATATTGATGACCTATATTCCGCATTAAGCGTAAGTAAGTATGGATCTTGTCGTCAATCTGATGGATCTTTTATGAATGAGTGAATACATTGATGTTTTTAACATGACTGTGGTATGAAGCAGAGCGTGATTGCTAGACGTATACCAGCGCCACACGCAACGCGAGTCCCGTGGATATAAAGGAATAAGGACATTTCATTCTACCGAACTACGCGCAAGTGCTGAATAATTACACAGGTCAGTTTATTAGACAAATTAAACTTGAGGTAACGCAGCGCTGTTTCACTTGCTCTAACAGTTACACTATCACACTAAACAGCATTTGAGTGTGTTGAATGTTGTTAGTTAGGTTGTTTGTTGGCTGTATGAGACTAAGTAACGTTAAGCTAGATCAACATTAGAATAACATACGGATAATATTCTAACATTTCATCATGTTGAACTAAATAACATTGATTAGTTTTATTTGCTCATCTGTCTAATAAAGTACATGCAACACTCGCGTCTCTGTCAAGTCGAAGTTAGTCGTGGACGTTATTGCAGCCACAGCCGGTGAGATAATATACATGCTATCTTTCTAACTTAAAAAATAAATAAATTCATAATACCCGCTGAAATGGGTTGGGTTGTATGACGTTTGATCCAGAAAGGCGTGTTAGGAGCGGGGTTTAGGGCAGCGCTACGGGGCTACTGGCCCGGCAGTGGAAACGCAAGCCCGGTGCTTAAGCCCTGAGGCCACTGGCTCGGCTCGCTGTTAGCCCTGGCCCGACAGTGGAAACACGGCTAATGTTATGAGTTTCGGAAATGTAGATGCTGGCAAGCGTCTGACTGCCGAAGGATTCTGGAGGAACTCAATTCAGGGTTCGCCAAATGGGGAACTCACCTGAAGATTAAGTAGGGACTAGTATCCCCCCTTTAGAGGGGAATGGCACTGCAAGCGAGACACCTAGCCAGCCTTCCCGCACATTATCTATTTGTACCCAACACACAGGAAGAAACCAGCTCCACTCAGACATTGTAGAATCTCGCAAATGTGTTAGGTCTTGCCCACCCTGCAGCTCTGCAGATGTCTGCCATAGATGCGAGTGGAAGGACGGATACGCCAAGGTGATGACATCCACTATCCAACAGAGGCCCAACCTCTGTTTGGAGACAGCCTTTTTCTTCTGCTGACCTCCAAAGCAGAAAAATAACTGCTCTGAGCTTCTGAAGCTCTGCATGCGGTCCACGTAAACACTCAATGCGAGGGCTGGGCCTGCCTCCTCTGGGGCCGCGCTTGCAAGTTCATCACCTGGTCCCTATAGAGAGTGGTGGGAACTTTGGGCACATATCTAACAGAGCGGGCCCAAACTCAAGACACAATTTGCTGAGCAACAATGTCTGCAGGTCCCACACTCTCTTGAAGGAAGCGAGCGCAGTCAGGATCACTGTTTTTAGAGACAGGATTTAAAAGCTCGACTGACTTGAAGGGAGCTCTTTGTAGACCAAAATGAACCACAGAAAGGTCCCAGGAGGGGAAGAGGCACGATCTGGGAGGATTTAACCTCCTGGTGCCTCTCAGGAACCTGATGACCAGGACGTGCTTTCCCAGTGACCTGCTATCAATAAACACCGTGATGTGCTGTGATGGCGGCCACATACACTTTCAAGGTGGAGGGGGACAGCCTCCGCTCTGACCTCTAAGGACAGAGCTAATCAGGCAATTCTAATTTTAATGCTAATTCAGGGGCATTCCAGCCAAAGAACACCACTCAGCGAACAGACTCCACTTCAAAGTGTAAGAGCGCCTAGCAGAGGGGGCTCTAGCTTGAGTAGTAGGTCAGTTTATTAGACGAATGAAACTTGAGGTAACGGAGCGCTGTTTCACTTGCTCTAACAGTTACACTATCACACTAAACAGCATTTGAGTGTGTTGAATGTTGTTAGTTAGGTTGTTTGTTGGCTGTATGAGACTAAGTAACGTTAAGCTAGATCAACATTAGAATAACTCTGTTGTGAGGCCTGGAGTTTAGAGATGAGGAGGACTCAAATGCAGTGAGGAGAAGTGAAAAGTTTATTAGAAAACTTTGTGAACAATATAATAAATTCCGTGACACAGTGAATAATAGTGAAGCCTCTCCGATCGGCGGTTCCAGTAAGAACAGCCCGCAATCCTGCAGACGTGAAGAGAAGCAGAGACCACCGTCAGAACAGAGAGTCCAGGAATATACAGCAATAGACGAGGAAATGAACCAGCAGGTGAACAGTTTGCACCGATCCACATGTCTAGGAATCCTGAACACAGATCACTGGTAAGTAGCACAGCAAACAAAACAGACCAGCAAAGCACACGCAACATAAAACAATCCACTGACAAACACTGGTAGACACAGCTGGGGATATAAAGGGTAGAGGAAACGAGCAACAGGTGAGGAAGATCAGCTCGTGATTGTGCTAATTGGCACCATCACGAGCTGCAGCAAATGACAGGACCAAAACAAACAACAGAGAGGGACCGGTGACACACCCTGACCCGTGACAAACATACAGATATTATTCTAACATTTCATCATGTTGAACTAAATAACATTGATTAGTTTTATGTACATTTGCTCACCTGTCTAATAAAGTACATGCAACACTCACGTCTCTGTCAAGTCGAAGTTAGTCGTGGACGCTATTGCAGCCACAGCCGGTGAGTTAATATACATGCTATCTTTATAACTTAAAAAATAAATAAATTCATAATACCCGCTGAAATGGGTTGGGTTGTATGACGTTTTTTCCAGAAAGGCGTGTCAGGAGCGGGGTTTAGGGCAGCGCTGCGGGGCTACTGGCCCGGCAGTGGAAACGCAGGTCCCACACTCTCTTGAAGGAAGCGAGCGCAGTAAGGATCACTGTTTTTAGAGACAGGATTTTAATCTCGACTGACTTGAAGGGAGCTCTTTGTAGACCAAAATGGATCACAGAAAGGTCCCAGGAGGGGAAGAGGCATGATCTGGGAGGATTTAACCTCCTGGTGCTTCTCAGGAACCTGATGACCAAGACGTGATTTCCCAGTGACCTGCTATCAATAAACACAGTGATGTGCTGTGATGGCGGCCACATACACTTTCAAGGTGGAGGGGGACAGCCTCCGCTCTGACCTCTAAGGACAGAGCTAATCAGGCATTTCAGGGGGCATTCCAGCCGGGAAGAACACCACTCAGCGAACAGACTCCACTTCAAAGTGTAAGAGCGCCTAGCAGAGGGGGCTCTAGCTTGAGTGATAATGTCTACCACTGCCAGTGGTAGGCCACTTAATTCATCTACGTCCTGTCCAGAGAACACATGTGAAGGTTCCAGAGGTCTAGATGCAGGTGCCATATGGTGCCGCATCCTTTAGAAAGCAGGTCCTTCCTCAGGAGAATCCTCCATGGAGGGGCTGTTGCAGGGAGCATAATTTCTGAGAACCAGGTCCAGGTGGGCCCTTAAGGCGCAACCATCAAGACCTGCTCCTCGTCCTCCCTGACCTTGCATAGTGTCTGTGCGAGCAGGCCAACTGGGGGAAACGCATACTTGCTCCTCTGGAAAGTGAATGCCGGCCAGTGACTTGAGCTGCCGCTGACTCCAGAGGAGATGGTGGACGAGTTGTGATATACGACGTGAGCGTACTCTGCCTTGACGGTTGATGTACGCAACAGTCGCAGTGTTGTCCGTGCGGACCAACACGTGCTTGGCCTGAAGCAGCGGTCGAAACAGGCTCAGGGCAAACAGCACTGCCAGTAACTCTTGGTATACCAGAACAGTCAAGGTCCCGTTCAGGAACTTGCTCTTTACCCAGCTGACCTGAACCCCAGAGGGCTGAGGTGCCTGAGCACCAGGACCCTGTGTTTGCATAACTGATCCCGAGAGACTGCTCTTTTATTGAGACACTCAGTATTTTCCTCCAGGGGAAGGAGTGGTATGTTCATCATCTCCTGGTTCAGAGCAGCTCCCTCCATCTCTGGGCCACTCGTCTCAGGGCCGGTTCGATGTATGCTTCGAGGGTTTATTGGTCTGGACGGGCTGTGTTGCCTTCCTGTGGGAGGCTCGACAGAGTGGACGGGATGACTCCTTTTGCCCCAGAGCCAGTGCAGTCGCAGGGGGATGCCCTTTGCAACGAATGAGACACAAGGTGCCTCACGTAAGGGACCCACACCAACATTTGACAACTCGACAGCACATGGCATGCTAGAGGAGGGGGAGATCCGTGGGGGCAGGCCGAGAGGAGAGCCTTCCACTGTAAACCTCATGTCTCCCAAAGTGTTACCCAAACCCGCAGCTTGGCTCTGAGAAGCAGCAGCAGGCTGGGTAACAACAGAGAGGAGTCATGCCTCTGTATTACAGAAGAAGAGTCGCGACCGCAATGCCAACATGGACATGCTCTCGCAATGAGATCATGCACCATCCACACATCCTCTCTCAGCATGCTGTTTGCCCAGATAAAGTCAGGACACGACCGCATCCAGAAACACACGGATGGAACGACATCTTTGAAAAGACGAACGTGGAACGCTCTGCTCTGAACGTGGAAGCGCAGAGGGGTGAAACTCTGAATTTCTCAGTGCACAGCAAGCTGAATGCAAAACACTACTGTATGCCCCTTCACACCGGCAGATAGATCCCACGATGAGCTACTTTCAAAGCAATTAAAATGTCTGCTTGCTCTTTCTTCTTAAAGAAATGCTCTTTCACAAAAGGATGATTGGAATGAGGATCGCTGTTACAACCGCTCTGCTCTAAAGCAAATATGAATGAAGTGAGTAATGCCGGTCATATTTATACCCGTATGTTTGGGTGGGTGTGAATTTTCCCGGCCAATGTTTTATTGGCTCGTTTAGTTACCACTTGGAGGTGGTTGGGCTCCCAGGCGAGACCCCATGACGTCAGTTCGACGACACCTGCAATAAATTTATAGCATAAAGAACATAAAGGAATTCAAAATTATTCCAACTGTACAACTGACACTGTAAAACCAGTTTTAGAGTGCAGAGATTTTTTTAACATTTTGAAGTGAGAAATCAACACAAGGATCAGTGTCAGTTCTGAGTTTATGTCATTAAATATTAATGGTCATTGTTTTACAGTGACATGGCATAATTTTGAATTATGCTCTTTATGCTATAAGGTAGCACGTGCTTAATTTTTCATTATGCAAAATTATGTAGTTTGGTGCCATTACTTAAAGGAGAACTCCGGCGCAAAATGAAATTTGGTCTAATTACACATTGTTACCTAGTCAACCGTTATCTGAGATTTGTTTGCATGATTATCGAATGTAAATAGTTTTATCTCAGTTTACAGTTTAGCCTATAACACTAGTATAACGCTAGTATATAGGGCATAGAGTAATGACAAATAAAAATCGCTAGTTAATACCACTAACAAGGCTCAAAATAGCCCAACACTAACACTGTAGCATAATCAGGGTCCCTACATACAAACTGAAGCATTGAGAACGTTTTAAGTGTACAGACAGTTTAATAAGAAGATATTTTATACATACAGTCAACTTCGCGAAAACAGACAGGAGCCATCTTTGGAAAACAGTCTCGAGCAATCGAACCACGAACGCCGAGCCAAGTGCGCTGGTGAGATGTGAACGAGCCAGTTGTTGTGATAAGGTGGCTCGGCATTCGTGGTTCGATTGCTCAAGACTGTTTTCCAAAGATGGATCCTGTCTGTTTTCGCGAAGTTGACTGTATGTATAAAATATCTTCTTATTAAACTGTCTGTACACTTACAACGTTCTCAATGCTTCGGTTTGTATGTAGGGACCCTGATTATGCTACAGTGTTAGTGTTGGGCTATTTTGAGCCTTGTTAGTGGTATTAACTAGCGATTTTTATTTGTCATTACTCTATGCCCCATATACTAGCGTTATACTAGTGTTATAGGCTAAACTGTAAACTGAGATAAAACTATTTACATTCGATAATCATGAAAACAAATCTCAGATAACGGTTGACTAGGTAACAATGTGTAATTAGACCAAATTTCATTTTGCGCCGGAGTTCTCCTTTAAGAAGACAGTTTAACTTTTCTATTCAGTGCAATGAACTTTTAGTAATATTTGTGTGAAATTAACTAACTTTATTCAGTGAAGCCTCAGTATTATCACTAGATCTGATTATGTTTTGCAGTGTTAGATAATTTTACACTTTAATTTGCTCCGTCATTAATCAATAACTACACAGGAACAAATGCAGGAACAAATGAGTAATGCACTATTAACATTCTAGTAACAGGGTTCCCACGGGTCCTTGAAATCCTTGAAAGTTTGTGAATCTGAAATATTTTTTTCAAGGCCCTGGAAAGTTTTTGAAAATAACCATTCATAGATACAGGTCCTTGAAAGTGCTTGAATTTATTTTGTGCAATAAGTTTTCTGGGAAAAATGCCATTTTGTTCTCTCCGGTCCGCTAATGTGTTATTTCACCAACACTTCTTGGCTTGAGCATAATAGCTTGCTTGATTTTCTTTAGTTACGCGCATTTATGCATTGCGTTAAGTGTTTCCCGCGTGAGGTGCTTTGTGTTGTATGTTGCCATGACTTCACGTGCGCACGAAACTTCTACGATGGTACCTCAACGTTTCACAGACACACCGTGAAACATTGCAAAAATAGGCTGAAACAGCTGAAACGTGATGCCTGGTATCGATATGTATAATGGTTTCTCATGGGTTTGTAAGGTATTTTCATCATTTACAGTGGTTGGTCTGTGATTGTATTGCCGTCCGAATCCAGAATGTCAGTGTTTTTCTCCCACCACCCGCGTAATTTTTTTTTGATTAACACCAAGTTCGTGTGATGGTTTAATTGCCATCCGAATCCACATCTCAAATTTATAAGAAGAGATAACTCAAAAAAATTCTCTGTTTAAATCTTTTTTGATCTCTGCCGATCACCATGCGTACGATAACTGTTAAACTAAACTGTAATTTTAAAGATGTACCTATTACTGAAATGCTAGAAAGTATTTACAAGAAGTAGATTTAATTACCCGCTCCACCTCAGTGAACAAAAAGGAGAAAAAGAAAAAAACATGTAAACATTTGAAATGGGCTGTTATTGTGACTATATATGTGGAATATATGTTCCAATTTTAAAATATGTAGGCTATTATGCACAACATAAAAAATAGAAACCAACCATGCATCTTTATTTTAACTTCAAGAGGCTGCATTAACTTCTTTAATTACATCCTTTTGAGAAAAAACAAGAATATAAGAACAATTTTGAATATGCCATACGCGCGTCTAGCTTCCTATTTTTATAAATGAGAATTAAATAATTAAATGATAGATTATTTTATTGAATAAAATACAAATTTATTTGTGTTATTCCAAGCATATGACATTTTATTTACAGCAGACAGTCATGTGACTGACCACGTGAGCAGCGCGTTTGTGTGTTCATGGACTTATAAAACTCGCTCTTCCACCGTCTATAAATCGCTGTCCGGATGCATGAGTTTTATCACTGAGGTGCCATGCATGATGCAAATTTATTTTTACAGACGTCCACAACACATGAGAAACAATTAACATCCGAATAGGGTTTGTACATTGTTTTCAATAAACATAAAACATTTGTGATAATCTGTTGCCCAAATATTTTATGTAATGTTGAATTGCTTTGCTTGTTAAGATAATGTAAACCCATGAGGCAAGAAAAACTTAAAAGCATATTTATATATCTTAAAGGTGCATTGTGTAAGGAGGATCTGTTGACAGAAATGCAATTTCATATACATAACTATATTTTTAGAGGTGTATAAACACCTTACATAATGAACTATGTTTTTATTACCATAGACTGAGCCGTTTCTATCTACATACATTGCGGGTCCCCTTACATTGAAATATCCATTTTGTGCCACCAAATTTCTACCATAGACTGTAAAAAAGATGGACGACGCCCCTTCGCTCACTTCCATTGGTGAGAAGGGAAGCCGCCAGTGTCCCGATATGGCGCTGACGTCTTGAGACTTGAGTCTGCACAGTAGTGATCTCGGGACCAGACCTGCGCAGTAGTGAGCAGGAAGTAAAGCCGCGAAATCAACGAATGCACTCTCCCTTTTAAAGCGGCCTATGTCTGCTCCGTTCCTCCATTCTGCTCCTAAAAACAAACTAAAACTAAAAACAAACTTATTTTAAAAACAAACACTTGAAATTACATCAGCGTGATAAAAACTACAGTAAATGACAGAAACCATCTTTGGAAAAAAGATATGTGAAGTGTAACTTAATTGTTTAGTTGGTCTCACGTCCCGTTGAATAACATGGGGAGGCGGGGTTTATGACCTATACTAGGACCGGTCACCAGGTGCGATCGAGACACTTTGGCTTCTTTTCAGTGCTTGTACGGCACACTTGGTTTCTACAGGAGCCCTAAACAGACAAATGCGTTTTGTCACTGTTGTTGTTCGTGCAAAGCTAGCTAAAGTCAGCTAATAAACACTGACACAATGATGAACAAGTATCAATAATGTTCGCAATAACATAACATTTTACTGAATAATTAAGTAAACAATCTCTTAATTTATCTTTGTCTCAGACAACCATAACTTCTGTTGGTTGCAATTTGCAACCTCACCACTAGATGCCGCTAAACATTACACAGTGCACCTTTAAAGGGATACTCCACCAGTTTTTCATATTAAACTGTTATTCCCTTAACTAAGACGAGTTGATACATACCTCTCTCGTCTCAGTGCGTGCACTATATCTCTCTGTATTGCCGCAAAACTATGTTAGCACTTAGCCTAGCCCAGTGCATTAAATATGGGCCAAAAAGAGAAGCGACCAAACACTTCCTCGTTTTCCCTATTTAAACATAGTTACTTGAGTAGTGTAACTCGACCTAGACTGGTGACACAAAATAAAACGTTGCGCTTTTCTAAGTGTTTAAAATTGATGACTATATTGTATGGCGGAATATCATAACAAGTGCTTTTGAGCACTTCGACTTGGCGCAATAATATCTTCACTCGTGAAAAGTCCTCTTACCGGCTCCCGCTTCCTCTCCCCCTCCCTCTCATTTCCGTAAAAACCGAATATTCTTTCGTTTTATGCAAAACAGTAATACGACAAATAGAATATTAGATCTCTGTCGTTTGACACAAAATACTGTAAATTTAACAATGTATCTTACAAGGTAACACGATGTAACCTTGCTCTCACTTGAAATGTGTTGCTACATTAAGTCCTTGAATTTGAGGGAATTGGACCTGGAAAGTCCTTGAAAGGTCCTTGAATTTGAAGTTAACCAAGGTGTGGGAACCCTGTAGTAACTGATATAAACTAACAAGAAAATCTGATTAACAACTTAGTTAGTAATCAAGGCCTTTTACAGCGCAAGCGCCGATCTGAACGGTGTCTAGCATGCCGTCTTTCTGTGCAAAAGCTGGTTAAGCATGGCAGGACAGAGTCATGCCTTCTGTCAGCGCAGACCGCCAAGCTGCCCGGTCTTCCGCAAGGTAATGCCATTGGTCAGGGTTGATGTTAAAGACATTCATGTCCCGCTATCATGTTTTTTTTTTTTTTACTTTAGGGTAAGTTTACACGACAACGATATGTTTAAAACAGAGAAGTTTTTCCTTTGAGTTTTCGGCATACAGACGACACCATTGTCAAAACGATCCTCATTCACAAGGATCCACGAAAACGACTAAAAACCCTGTATTCTGCTGCAAGGCTATTATATGGAGATCTTGTCATTACTAGAGATATCATGTTTTTCACTTTAGAATACTTATCCAATCCTTCTGAAGGATTTTGTAATACAACTTGTGTCATTACTAGTGGGTTACCATGACCTTCACTTTAGAAGTAATTATAAAGTATGCATTATTCATGTTAATTATGAACCTGTAGTTCTTAGTTGTCCTCTGGGAAGTATGAAAAATAGTAGTTACTGATTGGCTAATAGTGAGCTACCAAATGCGAGTAAGCACTATTACTTACTAATTTGTTAATCAGTTTCTTGTTACTTAATAGTAATGTTAATAATGTGTCACCTAGTTATTCATTAATGACAGAACAGTATTCTTAAGTGTTACCAATAGTTTGTCTCTCCAAATGATTCATCCAACTTGATCAAATATTTTGATAACATTAAATTTTCAAAAAATGCTTGAAAATATGAAAATTGTTTTCAGATTGACATGATGTCATTCCCTCATTGAGCAATGACTTCAACTTGTTTTATTAACATCCTAATTTTTAACTTGAAGTTATAGTAGCTGTATTTATAATTGATAAAGTTGAAGAGCTGGAATGAAACACAAAAAATGAAATGAAAATGAAACACAACCATACTGTATTCATTTTTAAGAACCAGAGTTCAACAGGTGTATCATAACCAGCTCTGTGCTCCAGATGGTCACATTTATGCCAATTTGTCTCATAAGTGTCAACAGCTGCTGATCAGCTTCAATCAATGACGGTTAGTGTTTCATTTGCACATCTAAATCAGCTCATTTATTTGCCTAATACGAAGCTTTGCCTGCTTGACACCACTGAAGTGATCAGATTTTCCCATCTGTCCTCAGGTGTGTGTCTGCGTTTGTCTCTGGTTGGCTCACCAGCTCGCGTCCTCAGCCGGGAAATCTTCCTCAGATTGAGGCTGTGGCACATAATCAGAAAACAGGATTCGGGAACACGCAATTCATCTCGATAAAGGCCAAAAGAATTATTTACTCATAAGGTCACTGGGGCCTCTGCTTTTACCTTTATTAAGTGCTAGAGGATTTGTTATGTAATATTCTGAACTTTCCTTCTGAGGGTTTATTGACTGACAAAATGTATCAGAAAATATGCCAGCCAGAAAAAATTAAACTGGCTGTGTTTATCAACAATCTGAGACTCAATGTTTCATTTCTATGAACACAAATTATTCAAAATTCTTAAAATCACAATTAAATCAATATGCAGAATCTATGACAATTTTATTCTAGAAGATTTATTTGCGTACTATTATTATTATTTTTAAATGCATGTGTCTCTACATCTTTAATCAAAATACCATATATCCTCCCTCTTGCAGTGACATATCTTCTCTGATGATGAGTTTACTGGCACAATAACGGGACAAGCTGTCACTCACATGAGATAGCAATCTAATAGCAAACCAAATCCATCCAACCAGTTATCCATGGACAAAATCAAATCCCACCCTACATTTGGTCTTGTTCCAGAAGCTGTATCACAATATCACAATAGGGAAGTGTTAGGGGTATAACAGTTATGTCCCGGACCAGATATGGAGAAAGAAGACCAGGAGTCGAGAAGTTCAATCAAAGAATCAAAAATTTACTGAAGTATAGTTTGCAGTGAAATTGGTAGAGCCAGAGTCAAAGTCTCACGAGGAGATTAAAAGCCAACTCATACCTTACACATAATCTTACATCAATTATACCATTTTGCAAGGACATACATGACATCATTTTACTTCTGATTGGCTAAAATAACATAAAGTCACAACATATAGCTATGCGGCCTATCAACATTAATCAACGCAATTGTCGTCCGAGCCCGAGATTTACATCTGAAGTGACCTCGCATATGGTCGCGGGGCGTCTTCGAGTCAGCCTGGTGCATATCCCTGGGTTCAAAACCTGGGTAGAAGTTCAAACGCACACACAAAACACTGATGAATGACAGTTCTTCTCTGGGCACAAGAGAGCCAGAGCACAACATTAATAGGCCATTTAAACCAAAACAGAGAGATAAAATATTCGCTCCTCAGGAAGAGGAGAGGGAAAAAAAATAATAATATACACTTCTTCTCTAATATATTATATATATATATATATATACATACATTGATATAAAAGGATATATATGTATTGATATATCTGAAGAGACAAGGGATTCTGACCCTCACCCTTCAGAAGAAAAAATTATGACAACTTCCATTCCAATTAATGCTTAATGTGCACAGGTTTCACAGCGGTAGAGGTCTTTCCTGTGCAGTATTTTAACAGTTGCATTACTTTTGCATGCAGTATTTCAGTGCAAAAATGTCTTATCACAACCACCAGAAACAATTCGAATTAACGCGTGTAGACCTTGTTAGGTGCTTGATCTTTAATCTTTGTAATGATTACGATTGATTTTTGCTTAGTGCAATGCCGAAAAAGTTGCTGTGTGGCGTTCTGCACCTCTAATAAGCATAAAAGAGAAAGAGTAAGTAAAAAGCCTGTGCAAAACGTTAAAATTAAACATTTGGATAACACTTTATTTCGATAGTCCACTTTAGACATTCTACTAACTATAAGTAACTTTGCAACATGTCTAACTCTCATTGGATTATTAGTCGACTGCATGCTTGATATCTGTTAACACTTTATTTTGATGGTCCCCCAACAGATATTCTACTGACTATAAGTATCTTGTCAACTACAAGTCAACTCATTCCCCTAACCCGAACCCTAACACCTAACCATAACCTAACAGTCTACCGACAGTCTTCTACAGTCTACTAATATTCCAAGGAGAGTTAATTGACATGTAGCTGTAAAGTTACTCATAGTTAGTAGAATGTCTAAAGTGGACTATTGAAATAAAGTGTAACCAACATTTGCTCTGCATGATGCTGGTATTATTGTAAAGATTTAAATTTCATTGCTTGTAATGGCAAAAGGTTGTCACGGGACTCGAACTGCATCAAGAAAAGCAGTCAGCTTAACGTTGAAGTGTATTATGTACAAATTGATGTACAAATCATTCAAAAGTCTTCTTTGTTTCATTATATTAACTTGTTAACTTGTGCCTCAAGCTTACAGGCTGATATATGTCACATTACATTACGATACTTGAATGGCATTTTCTCATCAAAATGCATGCTGCTCCCCCAAATATTACATGACATATTAAATCATAATGTATTATAAAATCAACCAGCCTTTCGATAAAGACGTTAATTCAGAGTTTAATGGATTAAATTAGAGTATGTATTACATATATTTAACATTTTAAAATTATCATAAAACATAGTCTTGTGCTATGTGTCACGTTTTGATGTATTTAGTTATCCTTTGTGATCTTGTTTTCCCCTGTCTTGTGTGATTTTTGGTTTAGTCCTGTTAGTTTTCCCGCTCCTCGTTTGTGTCCAATTTTCTGCACCTGTTTTCAGTTAATTATCTTGTTTGGTTCAGTTCTTTTAAGCCCTGTGTTTTCCCTCAGTGTTTGTCGATCGTCGTCAATGTATGGTTGTGTCTTTTCTGAAGCCCTGGAGTTTTGTTCTTTTGTTTCTGTTTATTTTTGGAAGTTTAATTTTGTAAATAAATCTTCTAAACCTCAGCCACGGTGTCCTCGTCTTCAGCTACCTGCAGCAACCCTGACAGATGAAATTAATATTTTTTTTCTGAATATGCCGTGTGCAATGCAAAGGGCTTTTGTTTATGTATACGGTTTTTTGGGCTAGAGTAGAAACATGAAATTAGTCTAATGTCGAAAGTTAATTTACAGCAGTACCACATTTAACAAATATTTGTCAAAAGCCTAAAAGCCAGTTACTGATGAGCTTTTTGGCATCAATGACACAGGTTTTGATAAAGTTTATATATCTGTCTGTTTTCTGTTGTCATGCATGTAGCTTTATTTGTTTATTTATTTGTTTTTCTTGTTGTTTGTACCATGCACGAATGAATTTCTAGTTCATATGGTTTCCGAATTTTAAATTTAATGAACATGGGATAACAATATATACTGTTGGATGACCACGGAATACTGATATTTCAGTCAGATTGAATAATCTAAGATTAGTCTCTTAACTGGAGACTCAATCAGGTACCAAAAATGTCGGGAAATAACACCTCTGGCCATGCCGTTGGGTCGTTTGTCCAGTCACAGAGACTGTACGGACAATCCGGCTCAGTTTTTCTATGTATCTTGCTCTGTCGAGCGGCAGAAGTGATTCTATCTAGGCCACACTGGGTTAACACATTGCTTTTCCTGTCAGGAGGAAATGATTGTTTTCCGCCGCGCCCCTAGCTTTGACTAGACACCAACCAACTTTAGGGCTGTGTCCGAAATCACACCCTATACCCTTAAATAGGGCACTATTTGAGGGGATAGCCATTTGTGGTAGTGTCCGAAACCATAGTGGACAATATTGAGTGCACTCATTCAATCCCACAATGCACCGCAATAACGAGTGTACAACTGATCTATGCTCAGGGCTAGAGAATACCCATAATGCACTGTGAGAGTTAAATTAATTCCTAATTAATTCCCGCGTCTCGCCATGAGATGGTGCCGCTGCTGAATCAATCATCCGTCCATTTTCCAAAACGCACTGGTCCAGTATAATATCATACAGGTATAAATCCCTTTTCAATTGATTATTAAATGGTTAAATTAAGGTTTATACATGCTAGATTCCATAGTAGAGTTCAGGATCAATCTTTTCATTACTACTGGAGCTGCCAGTTTGCTATGATTCAATTAATTATTAAACAGCAAACTCAAACCATGCAGAAGCAGCAGCCCTTCTGTCACGACCACTAATCCTGCTAGTTTCCCCGATAACACACGACGGTCGAGCTCCCCCGAATACTGACTGTTCCCGAACTACAAATCCCACCATGCTTCACTCAGGCGCTGATTACATCCCCACCTGTGGATAATGATCATGCACACAGCTGCATCTCATTCCCAGCCCTATATAACTCACGCTCACAGCTTGCCCATGTGCGAAGTCTTATTTCAACGTTGTGTCCAATTCTGAGCGTTTTCCTGATTGTTATCCTGCCTGTGTGTTCGACCCTGCTGTATTTCGTCTTTGATTGTCTGCCGCCTGCCCATTGACCTTCTGCCTGTTTCCCGGATCTCGTCTTGACTGCTGCCTGCCCATTGACCTCCAGCCTGTTCTCTGGATCTCATCCTGTCTGCTGCCTGCCCCTGATCTCCTGCTATCGCTGGTACTGGACCCTTGCCTGTCAACCTTGTTATATCTAAATAAACGGTTGCAAATGGATCTGACTGAGTCCGATGATTCACAGCACCTTCCAGAACAGTGTCTGAATTCACTCAATCATTTTCATTCACTCCGTCAAGTGGACTATATTAGTGGAGTAATGTAGGGAATATGGAATGAGGGTATAGGGGGTAAATTCGAACACATTTCACATTTACTAAGCTCGCACTGTATATTTAATACTACACATAATATATAGTGTTACGGCCCTTTCTTCTACTTCTTACCTGCTGGGGGCAGTATGACATGAGAATGTGATTGGATGTAGACGTCACTGTTAATTAATTAATATATGTGTGGAGAGTATAAAAGTTTGTATTAATCTGCTCATTAATACTTCCTCTGGTGGAATGTAGTTATCCAGAGAAGTATTTTGCTCCAACTTGCTTTCTTTTATTTTGTTTATTCTTTATCAATGTTCATCACCCCATTGGATTATTATCTTTATTGTTTAAATCCTTAGACATGGTGTTATATTTCTGTAACAGATAATTTTCTACTTAATGAATAATCTTCAAACAATTCAAGCAATTAGTTTGCATGTGCGATCCTCTTTATATGGCATTAGTGAACGAGCTTGCCGTGACAATAGCCTACTCCTTTAAACGTTTATCTTTCTGGAGTGAAATACTCACACACTCATTGCGTTACACTAACCTACCAAACTATTTTTTTTACAAAAATTTTAAATTTGACTATATTTGATTATATCTTTCTCAGTAAACACATTCTAATAGTATTGATGACTTACATTTAAAAATGCTTGAAATACACTCTACAATATGTCAAAATAACCATTGGTTGCATTGTCCATTGTCCCACAATTATATATTTCCAGCAACAGTAAACGCTTATCTGGCCTGTAAACACTGTTTTGTTATAGACTCTCAATTTCAGCCAGACAATTATTTAGTCTACTACTCCTTTCATTTTACTTAGAGTAAGTCAAGAATGTCCTTAGTTGCTTATGTTTAGCAATTGTAGAATCAGTTTTTTTCATATATCGTTGTCCATGAAAACGTACTCGGTTACTAACGTAATCTCGGTTCTCTCTAGAGAGGGAACGAGTACTGCGTAATATCTTACGCTATGGGGAAACACTCTTTCCTCGAGATATTGAAGCCAAAAATTATCCTTAATTTTTTTAATCATGCAAAACGCTTTTGCAGCAGCAAGCAGACAAGGGCGAAACAGCTCGCGCGCCCATTGGCTGCCTCGCTGGAAAAGCTGCAGCCTATCGAGTGAAGGCACTGCGTGACGTAATGACGAATGAAGACGCTTCGCGCTCATTTCGTCATGTCCCGCCAGTATAGGCGTGGTCTCACCCTATAAATACCCCTCGATAGCTGTATTTCTCTGATTTTGTACACCGAAGCGAACCAGAGCATAGTTCAAGCACGGCAAGATACGCAGTACTCGTTCCCTCTCTAGAGAGAACCGAGGTTACGTTAGTAACCGAGTACGTTCTCTTACGAGAGTATCTCTCGTACTGCGTAATATCTTACGCTATGGGGACCCCATACAAAACGCCGTGCGGACAGGGATCCAACACCAGAGTCCCGGGGCAAAGCCCGGGGCACATCTAGTGCATAATCACCATAACTCACATAGAGTAGAGGAGGAGAGGCTAAAGCATCACTCCTTTATAAAGTCCCGTAGGGACACTGACCCGTAAGGGCAACATAGCCGCATTGGCGGCCAATAAGCCCGAAGTTCAGACCGCCAAAAGCTTAGCTTGTAGGGCGGGCACCTCCAGGTTATAGTACTTGATAAATGTCGACGGCGAGGCCCAGCCCGCAGCCGTACAGATATCCTGCAGGGAGACCCCGCTATACCATGCCCACGACGAGGCCACGCCTCTCGTGGAGTGCGCTTTGACACCCAATGGGCACCGTAGGCCCTTGGAAGTGTAAGCCAGCGCTATGGCATCCACTATCCATCTGGATAGGCTCTGTTTTGAGGCGGCGAGTCCCTTAGAACGGCCGCCAAACAAAACGAAAAGCTGCTCGGTCTGCCTGAACCCAGCCGAGCGGGACACATAAGCCCTTAACGCCCTGACAGGGCAAAGGAGACTCGCGTCCCTCTCCTCATCGAGAACCGGAAGGGCTGACAGGGAAATCACCTGGGCCCTAAACGGTGTATTGAGGGATTTCGGCACGTAGCCGTGCCTCGGTTTGAGTACGACCTTTGAGTCGTTAGGCCCAAACTCCAGACATGACGCGCTTACAGAAAGCGCCTGCAAGTCCCCTACACGCTTCACTGAAGCGAGAGCCAATAGAAACACCGTCTTAAGGGACAGGTGCCTCATATCTGACAGCTGGATCGGCTCGAACGGGGCGCCTTTCATGGCCTCCAAGACCGTGGAAAGGTCCCAAGCCGGGACTGAAGGGGGCCTGGGAGGATTTATTCTCCGAGCCCCTCGTAGGAAACGCACGACTAAGTCGTTTTTCCCCAGTGACTGGCCAGACACAGGTTTAGCAAACGTTGCTATGGCCGCTACGTACACTTTGAGCGTGGATGGGGTTCTTCCCTTATCCATCAGCTCCTGAAGGAAGGCAAGCACTTCCTCAACCCCGCAGTCCACGGGTGAAAAGCCACGGGCTCGACACCAAGTAGAGAACACCGACCATTTCGAGGCATAGAGCCGTCTGGTAGACGGAGCTCTAGCCTGTGCGATCGTGTTTAGCACTCCTTCTGGGAGGCTAGCGGGTACCCGTTGATGGCCCATGCGTGCAGGGACCACAGTTCCGGGTGAGGATGCCAAATCGAGCCCTCTGCCTGAGAGAGGAGATCTCTCCTCAACGGTACAGGCCACGGGGCAGTGCTGGTCATCCGCATCAGGACCGGAAACCAAGCCTGGTTCGTCCAGAGCGGAGCCACAAGCAGCACTGGGCATCCATTTTCCCTGATCCGCTCCAACACCTGTGGCAGGAGCGAGACCGGGGGAAAAGCATACAGGGGACCGCTGGGCCAAGTATGGGCCAGCGCGTCCCTGCGCTTTGAGAAGAATACTGGGCAGTGAGCGTTCTCGCGGGACGCGAACAGGTCCACCTGCGCTCTGCCAAACGTTTCCCACAGGAGCTGGACCGTCTGCGGGTGCAGCGACCATTCTCCTGTCAGGACGTTGTCTCTGGACAGCATGTCTGGACCCGTATTCAGGTGCCCAGGCACGTGCGCCGCTTTCAAAGAAAGGAGGTTGCGCTGGGCCAGACCAAGAGGGTTCCGTCAGCCTGCAAAGGCGTGCGGACCTGAGGCCGCCCTGGCGATTTATGTACGCCACCACTGACTTGTTGTCCGATCGGACCAAGACGTGGTGGCCCCTCACCAGGGGACAGAAGCGCCGCAGCGCTTTGTCGACTGCTATCAATTCCAAGCAGTTTATGTGAAGGAGCTTCTCCCGCTCTGACCATAGGCCAGCCAACGGTCTGCCCTCGAGCAGCGCTCCCCACCCCGTGGTGGAGGCGTCCGTCGACACCACTTTCACCCTTGAGGCGGTCCCCAGACTCACACCAGACTGATACCAGCTGGTTACTTTCCAGGGTTCCAGAGCCGAAACGCACCTTTGGTCGACCCTGAGGCGACACCTGCCCGTGGACCATGCCCGGGGCGGGACCCGTGCTTTCAGCCACCACTGCAGCGGGCGCATGCGAAGCAGGCCCAGCTGGAGTGCATGGGATGCTGAGGCCATCAGGCCCAGCAATTTCTGAAACCGTCTGAGCGGGACTAAGGAGCCGTGGCGGAAGGATTCCGCGACGCGCTGAATACTTAGTACGCGCTCCGGTGACAGGCGTGCCGTCATGGAAAGCGAGTCTAACACTGTTCCCAGGAAAGAAATTCTCTGGCTGGGACACAGCAGGCTCTTTTCCCAGTTGACCGTCAGGCCCAGTGTCTCGAGATGCTCGAGCATTGTGGCCCTGTGTTCTATGAGCTCTGACCGTGATCGAGCTAGAATCAGCCAATCGTCCAAGTAGTTCATAACTCGCATGCCCTGAAGTCTCAGGGGCGCGAGAGCCGCGTCCATGCACTTCGTAAATGTACGGGGTGCCAAAGACAGGCCGAACGGCAGGACTGTGTATTGATAAGCCTGGCCCTCGAACGCGAATCTCAAGAATCGCCTGTGATGGGACGCTATTTGTATTTGGAAATACGCGTCTTTCAGATCTATCGACATAAACCAGTCCCCTTGGCGCACTTGCGCGAGGATTTTCCTGGTCGTAAGCATCCTGAACTGGCGCTTCACAAGCGCTTTGTTCAGCTGTCTCAGATCTAGAATGGGTCTGAAGCCCCCATCTTTTTTCGGTACCAGAAAATATCTGCTGTATAAGCCCCCTTCGCTCTGAGCCTGAGAAAGGGGCTCTATGGCCCCTTTGCTCAGTAGTTTCGCTATCTCGGCTCGAAGTAGATGAGATACTTCGTTTTTCACCGAAGTCTCGACGGGCGCCGTACAACGGCGTGGACGTCGTGCGAATTGTAGCGAGTAGCCTCTCTTTATAGTGTTCAGCACCCAGTCTGATACCCCGGGTAGCTTCGACCACGCTTCTGCGCGAGTAGCTAGGGGTAGGATGCAGACCGGGCTCTGGCCGTGACCTGGCAACGGCTCGAGAGCCCCGGTACCCTGGGAACACGACGCCGTGTTTACAGCGTTCGAGGCGGGGGGCGCGCTGGGCACAGCGGGCAGTCTGGCCGCGCTCACAATCTCTATGGCGGGACGCATAACGAGAGTGAGCGGGGCGAATCCCGTGGGATTCGGCGTGCTTGCGGGAGGATGTGGGCGCAAACCTACGGGCACATCTACAGCACTGTGCACGCTTTCGGCCGGAGCCGATAGATTGTGTGTTGGTTTCGTTTTTACAGAAACCAAGGGACACGGGGCATGCAGCGTGAGCGGGCATTGTATGGGCGCAATCGCTACATTGTTTGCACAATCGACCTGAGTCAGATTTATGTGTGCTCGCCTCGCACCGTGGCGGGCTGTGTCTGGGTGTGGGAATGGGCACTGGGGCGTGGGCATTCTTACAACACTCATAACACCATCGGCCGTGGCCGGCATACCAGAAAATACACTCTTTATTGGATTTATCTGGGTAGCCATGAAAACGGCTTTTTTGTGCAGGCAAGCGGGCTGAGACACCGGCTGCTTCACTGCTAAATACACTGGCACAGTCACATCGCAAGGAACTGAACGAGCGAATCTTTTCGGTGGGGAGCCGGCCGCAGCGGGCTCCGAACACCGTCGCTTTCTTAGAGTGGCTAGGAAAGCTTCGAGGCCTCAGGCTTGAGCTCAATCTTCGGCCGAGGCCCGCGCTGAGCGGGGCGGCGTCCAGCAGAGCGAGAGCGCGGTCTCTGATCCCGGGCCTGGCGGCGCTGTGTAGCGGCGGCTGCGGGCGATGCAGGCCGAGGCTGCGAGCTGCGAGCAGACGGCTGCTTAGAGCGACCTGCAGCGGAGCTCGAGCGCTTCGGAAGGAAGTGCTTCATGGCCTGCGAAGTCTTCTGCTCCTCCGAGAATCTGTCCGCGAAATCCTTGACGGCAGATCCGAAGAGGCCCGCAGGGGAAATGGGCGCGTCGAGGAATACAGAGCGCTCAGCTTCCGTCATCTCAGACAGCGTCAACCACAGATGTCTCTCAGCAACGGTGAGAGAGGCCATATTCCGCCCCATGGCCTGAGCAGCGGCTTTAGCGGCGCGTAGAGCAAGGTCCGTAGCGCCTCGTAAATCCGCCACGTTGATCGCACCCGGGCCTTCCTCGTCCAGTTTAAGGAGAAGGTCGGCCTGGTAGATCTGCAAGATCGCCATCGTATGCAGCGCTGAGACCGCCTGTCCAGCGGCTGTGTAAGCACGTCCGTGCAGCGATGAAGTCACCCGGCAGGCTTTAGAGGGGAGCGTCGTCTGCGCGCGCCGTCCCGCAGAGGGCGGGCAGAGATGCGACGCGACCGCCGCCTCGACAGGAGGAATGGAGAGATATCCTTTATCTCCCGCGCCGGTGACAGAAGTGAAGGCCGCAGAAGTGGAAGTGCGCAGTCTGGCGGAGAACGGGGCGGTCCATGACTTAGCGACTTCGTCGTGGAGCTCAGGGAGGAAGGGGGCGGCCCTAGACTTAGACGGGGCTTCGTCTTTCTTGAGAAAGCGCCCGTCGAGTCTGTTGCGCGGCGGCAAGGCGGGCGCCCTCCCACTCGAGGCCGATGCTCTCTACGGCCTGGGTGAGCAGACGCATCAGCTCAGCCTCAATGCCGGGTCTCCTCACAGAGGGTTGGCTAGACACGTCAGCGGGGGGGAGGTCCACAGAGCTCGCCCAATCCTCGCTATCGGAAGCCACAAGAGAGCATACCTCGGCAGGCTCGTCCAGCTCGGGAGCGGAAGCGGCGGCAGACGGCGGGCGCTGTCCGTCCGGGAGCGACTCAGGTGAAGCCGGCGAAGCAGGCGGGCGAACCGGCGAGCTTTGGCGGGCTGGAGAAGGCTCGGGAGCGCGCTGGGCGCGACGCTTCTTACGGCGCGGCACAGACGGCTGGGACGCGGGTTCAGAGAACGACGCCAGGCGAGTCCGCAGAGTCGCCATAGGCAGAAGTTCGCAGTGCGGGCATCCACCATCCGCGAGCGCGATAGCAGCGTGCTCATGACCCAGGCAGGACACACAGATGACGTGACGGTCCTCATCGCTGAGTTGAGAGCGGCACGAGCCACAGAAAGGCATCTTTAAAAAGACGCAGCTCTTTTAGAACATATAATGGGTGTTGCGTCACGTAAGCAAACACACACACACACAGTGACAGAGTAAAGGATATAGTACGCCGGAAAGCGCAGCAGGTACGGCAGTTGAAGGCGGCTGGGCCAGCGACTTCAGAAGATGGCACGTCCCGCTGAGAAGGCTACAAGTCAACGGCGCGGCTTCTCACTCTGGATCCCGCGATGCGTGAGCTTCGCGTGAAGAATGAAAAAATCAGAGAAATACAGCTATTGAGGGGTATTTATAGGGTGAGACCAGCCTATACTGGCGGGACATGACGAAATGAGCGCGAAGCGTCTTCATTCGTCATTACGTCACGCAGTGCCTTCACTCGATAGGCTGCAGCTTTTCCAGCGAGGCAGCCAATGGGCGCGCGAGCTGTTTCGCCCTTGTCTGCTTGCTGCTGCAAAAGCGTTTTGCATGATTAAAAAAATTAAGGATAATTTTTGGCTTCAATATCTCGAGGAAAGAGTGTTTCCCCATAGCGTAAGATATTACGCAGTACGAGAGATACTCTCGTAAGAGAACATTTGTTTATACGCTAGTTCTGGTTAAATTTGGATACAGAGTATACGTTTAACTAGTTACCTCCAACATTGTCAAGGGTGGCCAAAGTATTTGAAATACAGATGCTTTACTCACATTCAGTCTATCCATTGTAATATCCACCACAGATGGCTGACCCAACAATAATAAGTCAGAATCTTTGGACGATGGTTTTCTCTCCTTGGATAAAAATTAACAGGTGAATCAGAGTCATCATCCTCACTCTCAACTGATGCTTGTTCTTCTGATACCTCTGACTGTCCCACAGGCATCCCAGGATACTCCTCCATTCACTCATCTAGCATATCATCTGCAATCTCCACCTCAATCCTCTGTGGCTCTCGTTCCCAGTGCTGCTCTACTTGGCTGTGAACAGTTCAGGGTTGAGACAAAGAGGATTCTGCCTCTAACTTAGGAAGTAGGAAACTGTAACACCAGCTCACCATCTTGGAAGTCTTTGTTTTCTGACACATCCCTCTGAACTTCTCTCAAGCAGTTTCTGTCTTTTCTCCTTACTTTTGTCTTTCTCGCTGCCTCTGGTTGTCGTGTTGCTTCTGAGTTCTCCAATGGCAAACTATCACAAGTGAGAAGTAGATTCCGATGTAACACTCTCATTTTACCTCCTCCTTCAGTTACGACTTCATACACAGGACTCTTTTCACTCCTTTTGACAATCACTCTTTTTTCTCAGTATTTACCAGGTCCTCCTCTTTGGGATAGATTCCAAACCAGCACTCGTCCACCAGGCTGCAGATCTACACCATTAATTGTCCTGTCATACCCCTGTTTACTCCTTGAGGTTTCCCTGTCAGCTGTTCCCTGTCAGGCAATTTCATAAGCTTGACGCATCTTCTCTTGCCAATACTTCACATACTCCGCATAATTCTCATTCCCTTCTGGCTGTAGGTTGAAATCCTACCTTCCTTACAGGTTTCCAGATGTAAAAAGTCTATAGACACTAGCTAAAATGGTTGTGTGGGGACGATTGAAACAAGAGGAGCTCTTGTGACCTTGTGTGGATTCTTCTGCATTAAACACTCACATTCGTTGGCAATGTGAGCTCTGTGTCACTCGACACCCAGTAAAGCCTATTACGAAGCTCATTGAATATAGTCTGGTGATAATCTTTTGGCAAAACAAGCTGATCTCTTCCACTGGCTTTTTTGTAAAGTATGCCATGCTCATTGATGTACAATTTTGGCCACTGTCTCAAAAGCATTTTCACATTTGTCGGCTCTGTTTTGAATACTTGTCTCAATGGTCTCCAGCAATGTAGACCTTGACTGATAACAGGGGGCCCTATTTTAACGGCAGGATAAATGACTCTTGCGCCCGACGCAAGTTTAGCTTCATTATTCATAGGTTTGGTTTGGGCATAACGTGAAATAAACCAATCAGAGCGTCATCCAACATACCCTTTAAGAGCAGGTGCGCATGTTGCATGGCGGATTGTTATTATTATGGCGGATTTACCAGGCGCGTGCCAGGAGCGGTTCACAGCCGAGGAGACCGATTTTTTTTGTCAGTATACAAAAAACAGTCGGGGACAGTCCATCAGCGCCCACTTTGCCAAAGTCCTCTCAATACAAATATATTTCACTCGGAGGCCATCTTTGAAATGCCTCTCGGACATACAAATGCAGCTCCCATCGCTTTGAATGTGGAAACATCAAATCCTCCAAAACTGTTCGCCAAGCTTACGATTGAATTTCATATTTGAAATCACCTGTCTCATATATTTTGTTTCTAAATACTCAAATCATGACAAATAGCAATTTTGTTCAGCCTGGACAAAGCTAATGTGCATGCACAGTTCTAAGCGTTCGTCTCTGAACGCTGCCTGTTTCTATAGCAACCGGAGCTTCTAACAGCAGCTGCAGTGACGGGATGACTTTACTAATCAACGATTGGCACTTTCATTGAGAAGGTGGGGCTTATTCACCATATTGGGCGTTGCATTTTTTCAATTTATAAATAATCAGAGTGCACCGTCTTCCTATATATATATAGTCTTTGCCGTTGCTCTTGCCAGGACGGTACTTTATGGAGAAGTTGATATCTTCCAGCTGAGCCACCCATCTATGGCCAGTGGAGTTGAGCTTGGCTGTGGAGGAAACATAAGTCAAAGGATTATTATCAGTATACACTGTAAAAGGTAGAGCATGGTACAGATAGTTTCAAAAACGTTCACATATTGTCCATATTAATGCTAAGAATTCTAACTTCCCTGAGTAAAGGTGGTAATTCTTCTCAGACGTGGTTAGAGATCTGGAACCATAACCAATCACCACCAATTTACAATACAGCCCCTCTTACAATGCATCACAGTGCAGAATGAACACTTGGGTGAGAACTGGATATCATAATGCTGGGGTGGTCAGTTAGTCAATGAGAAAGTTCAATGTCTCTTGATGGCTTAGAGTCCACTGTATCAGTGTGTTTGATGGAAGACAACCTTTGCGTCGTCTACTGATACATTTTCCTCTTACTCTTTTCTCAACAGGAGATGCTTTCTCGGGAGGTGATGACAAAAGCTGGTACAGGGGTTTCATCAGACTGGAAAAATCAGGTATGTACGCACAGTAATATGAGATTAATCCAAGCCGCTTTCTATAATTACCTACTTTAGCAGGAACTCAATCTTTTAAGACATGCATGGGAGCCACATAAGCAGGATCCATGGTATACCCGTCTCCTGACATGAGGCATCCAAGGAATTTTACCTTTACACCATTCTGCTGATATCTCTTTAACACAGCTCTGAGGTGATTGACATTGTCTTCAAAACTAGGGCTATGGACAAGATTATTGTCAAGTAAGGTTGACACACAACATCTCTAAGACCTACCAGACACTCCTCCATAAGTCTGTTGAAATTCGGCTGATGCTGAACTGAGGCTGAAGGGTATTCTCACACAATGGTATAAACCCCACAGGGTCATAAAGGAAGTCAAGGGTTTGCTTCCCTCGTCCAGGAACCCCTGGTGATATGCTTTTCCCTGATCCAACACTGAAAACCAGGAACTGCCAATTAAAGAGAGCAGCATGTCCTGAATTCTTGGAATTGATGTTGATTAGGTACTGATTTTCTGTTCAGTTCTCTGTAATCACAGCCCAGTCTCAATGTCTCCTCTTTCTTTCTTACACAGACCACCGTTGATGCATAGGGTGACTGGGACTTTTCAATCCACCCATAATTCAGTAAGTCTTGTAAGTACTCTTTTACTTCCTGATGCACTGACACGTTTTCTTCACAGGTGTGGTATCGTGAAGTGTAATGTGCAGGTTCAATGAGGGAATACAGTCAATGTTGTCCTCGTCAAAGACGAAAGCATGATACTTCTCCCTCAACAACGGTCTCACTGTCTCCCACTGTGTCCCACTCAGATGATACAGGAAGACTGGAAGATCCCATTGACGAGGTTTTTGTCTCTTTGAATCACGTTTACTCACATTTTCCTTTCTTTTACCTGTTGTCAACGTTATCCTGGTCTTTACTCTCTGTGAAATCGTCCCTGTTTGTCTGTTCTGTAGCAACAGATAAAGCAGACTTGATGATGACCCAGGACTATCCGACGATCTAAGATAACAGCATAGATATTGGTGTTAGCAATCGGCACTGGTACAACTGCAAATCTGCTAGAGGGAACAGCAACTAATCCTTCTTCAATAGCGACCCCTTCTGGCAGTGAAAACATACATTTGTCTCTTTCCCGTCTGCACAATACCTGATCACTTCCGGAATCTATAGACTGAATTAACTTTAGCACCAAATTTGTTGTCTTAAATTGCACAGAAAAAGCTCTACTTACTTCGCAGATGGTACCCTTTCTCTTTCTGACTTGTGGCCCCTCTTTTGACTGAGTACTGCTTCAATTACGTTGAACCCTATGATAGGCTATTCTGCTACATTTGGGTCAGTGGATACTAACATTGGAACCAGTAATGGCGGTAAGGCAATCAAGTCTTGGCCTAAACTGAACTCAGCTTCAATCCAGCCCAGCAATGGTATGACAGTCTGGTTTAAAGCTAACCCAACCAGGGTACAGCTAACCTAGTGGACTCCAGCAGTTTGTAAAGAGTGCTCACCGTTCAATGAGGTATGTTTTTTTTTCTCCATTCCTCATTGATAACATTTGCCTGTGACCTGTGTCCCAAAAAACTTCCACAGGAACTCCCTTCAGCAAACAGTGAACCAGACATTTGATACCAATGTGGTTTATCAGTTTGGGATTTTGGTAAAGAGGAGTGTCATTAACAACATTTTTTAAACCATTCTGTTTCACAGTCTGGTTCGAGTAATCGAGGGATGAGGGACCCTATCTCATAGGCTACTGAGGGTCCCGACGCAAGAGGCCTTTTCCATTTCCCCGCCGTTGTCTGGGTCAGTGGTTGACCAACCCATCCCCCCCCCCCTCCCTTATAATAATCTTTTTTAGATTATTAAAATGTTCTTCACACTAAGACAAAAAAAGATATCTGAAAAGATCAGCCTAGGTCAGCGTTTAAGGCAGGTTTATGCTGTTTAGCTTGTGTGGTTCTGGGTCAGATGAAACACACACTGTAGAAATTACTACTATAAGATGAGAAGTTTATATATATGTAGGGGAGGTAGGGGAAGTTATTTTAATTAAACACAAATTAAAATATATATATAATGTGCAAGGATAAATAATTTATAATAAACACTGCAATAAAATAAAATTATGTTTTTTGATTTCGTGGTGACTTTAACATCATGTTAGGGTCCATGTTTGTAATATTATGTCAGAATATATTTAGTCAGGAATTCAATCACCAAAAATGTAAGCTTATACCACAGATGTTCTACAGCCTGTGAGGGACAGTTTTAGCAAATCACATTGCCGATAATAACCGATAATAACACATTTTAGTTTGAACCTTGCTATCTAATGGTATTGTCAACATTCTAGATTCAATACAAGTTAAACGTTATTGACAACATCTGAGGCATGCTGTCGATTACCATAGACAAACATTTTGTACAAGCTAAAATGATGTTTACACCAATGCTCTTTCAATAGAACTCAGTTCCAATTACAGTTACATTTACTTTTGCGTCTGTTGCCATTTATTTACAGACTGACACAAATGTTTTCATGTGGTTACTTACACTGTAGGAAGAGTTGGTTTTGAATCTGTTATATTCCTCTATGTGGCATAATAATGCTATCTAGTTCCTGCTTTTGTGTTAAAGGTCTAGAACATTTCATAAAAAATTATAAATAGATTAGGAGACCAATTTGTTTGAGGTCATTTTTTATGCATATGTCAATTTAAAATAAAATAATTTGCAATGAGAATCCTCTACTGTATAGTAGAATGATGACTGAAACAAAGCCTGAGAATATTCTTGAAAATAGTTAAGATTTGTTTATAGATTCCAACATGATGGAGTTGCAGTACTGTGTAGTTTTGGTACTCCGGTTTATGTATCTATGGTATACCCAACAAACAAAAACTTGTTCTAAGAACGTTTGGTAACACTTTACTTGAAGGGGTGTGCATAAGACTAACATGACACCTTTAATCATGACATGACACATGTTATGAATATGAAGGAAGTTTAATGCATGTTTATGACAACTGTCATTAAGTGTCATTTGCTGAATTATGACATTTTTAATGCAAATATGACATTGTTTGAGATCTTTGTTATGACACCTTGACATAAACCAATACATTATAACCTGTCAGTGTCTTTGTCATGATAACTTGACATTACTAAGACAACACAACCTGTCATAAACATGGCATAGCAGATTAAGTATCAAACGTAAGAAACCACTTAACTTTATTGGTTAACATTACATTAAACTGTCAGGTTGTTGGTTTTGACATTGGCTGTCATGAAGCCATTATAACTTTTTAATGACAAATTCAATTGTACCACTGTAGTTGAGGTCACTAAAAAATATTAATGACACAGTTATAATGGCCTCATGACAGCCAATGTCAAAACCAACCACATGACAGTTTAACTTAATTCAAGTTGTCATGACAAAGACACTGACAGGTTATGATGTTATGGTTTATGTCAAGATGTCATAACAAAGACATCTCAAACAATGTCATATTTGCATTCAAAATTTCATTATTGAGCGAAAGACACTTACTGGCAGTTGTCATAAACATGCATAAACCCTACTTCATATTCATAACATGTGTCGTGTCATGTCATGGTTATGAAGGTGTCATGTCAGTCTTATGCACACCCTTTCAAGTAAAGTGTTACCGAAAGTTTTGCTAATGTTTATATTCATAGGTTTTTGAAAAGTTTTTAATGTTTCAAAAATATTTTTCTTGGTTATGCGAACATTAAGGGGACATTCCATTGTATCATTTTGCAAACATTATGGGAACGGTACTTTTGAATGTCCTGAAACTAGTAGTAACAGAAAAAAAAGTTGTGTATACAGTAGAATAAAATGTCCTGAACTAAATTTGTTTCAGTAGAAACTTGACATGGCTTTGTCCATTTCATTGCCTTTTTTGTAATATGTCCACAGCATGAAATCAGCACTTCTCTTCCACAAATATTGACTCCACACACAGAAGTGAAGTGTTTGTGTTGAGAAACAATCAAATCCCTTCTTTTTTTTTAACATAAACACTCTTTACTTACATTTCATTAGTTGACAAATTTCAGCAGGCACTGAAATCATTAAATTTAAAGACTTCAAATATTCGTAATAAACGTTCATGTAAATAAATCTCCAGTAGTATAGTTGTGGATGACAACATTCAGTGTGACAGAAATCGTACTCGGTTACTAACGTAACCTCGGTTCTCTCTAGAGAGGGAACGAGTACTGCGTAATATCTTACGCTATGGGGAAACACTCTTTCCTCGAGATATTGAAGCCAAAAATTATCCTTAATTTTTTTAATCATGCAAAACGCTTTTGCAGCAGCAAGCAGACAAGGGCGAAACAGCTCGCGCGCTCATTGGCTGCCTCGCTGGAAAAGCTGCAGCCTATCGAGTGAAGGCACTGCGTGACGTAATGACGAATGAAGACGCTTCGCGCTCATTTCGTCATGTCCCGCCAGTATAGGCGTGGTCTCGCCCTATAAATACCCCTCGATAGCTGTATTTCTCTGATTTTGTACACCGAAGCGAACCAGAGCATAGTTCAAGCACGGCAAGATACGCAGTACTCGTTCCCTCTCTAGAGAGAACCGAGGTTACGTTAGTAACCGAGTACGTTCTCTTACGAGAGTATCTCTCGTACTGCGTAATATCTTACGCTATGGGGACCCCATACAAAACGCCGTGCGGACAGGGATCCAACACCAGAGTCCCGGGGCCAAGCCCGGGGCACATCTAGTGCATAATCACCATAACTCACATAGAGTAGAGGAGGAGAGGCTAGAAGCATCACTCCTTTATAAAGTCCCATAGGGATACTGACCCGTAAGGGCAACATAGCCGCATTGGCGGCCAATAAGCCCGAAGTTCAGACCGCCAAAAGCTTAGCTTGCAGGGCGGGCACCTCCAGGTTATAGTACTTGATAAATGTCGACGGCGAGGCCCAGCCCGCAGCCGTACAGATATCCTGCAGGGAGACCCCGCTATACCATGCCCACGACGAGGCCACGCCTCTTGTGGAGTGCGCTCTGACACCCAATGGGCACCGCAGGCCCTTGGAAGTGTAAGCCAGCGCTATGGCATCCACTATCCATCTGGATAGGCTCTGTTTTGAGGCGGCGAGTCCCTTAGAACGGCCGCCAAACAAAACGAAAAGCTGCTCGGTCTGCCTGAACCCAGCCGAGCGGGACACATAAGCCCTTAACGCCCTGACAGGGCAAAGGAGACTCGCGTCCCTCTCCTCATCGAGAACCGGAAGGGCTGACAGGGAAATCACCTGGGCCCTAAACGGTGTATTGAGGGATTTCGGCACGTAGCCGTGCCTCGGTTTGAGTACGACCTTTGAGTCGTTAGGCCCAAACTCCAGACATGACGCGCTTACAGAAAGCGCCTGCAAGTCCCCTACACGCTTCACTGAAGCGAGAGCCAATAGAAACACCGTCTTAAGGGACAGGTGCTTCATATCCGACAGCTGGATCGGCTCGAACGGGGCGCCTTTCATGGCCTCCAAGACCGTGGAAAGGTCCCAAGCCGGGACTGAAGGGGGCCTGGGAGGATTTAATCTCCGAGCCCCTCGTAGGAAACGCACGACTAAGTCGTTTTTTCCCCAGTGACTGGCCAGACACCGGTTTAGCAAACGTTGCTATGGCCGCCACGTACACTTTGAGCGTGGATGGGGTCCTTCCCTTATCCATCAGCTCCTGAAGGAAGGCAAGCACTTCCTCAACCCCGCAGTCCACGGGTGAAAAGCCACGGGCTCGACACCAAGTAGAGAACACCGACCATTTCGAGGCATAGAGCCGTCTGGTAGACGGAGCTCTAGCCTGCGCGATCGTGTTTAGCACTCCTTCTGGGAGGCTAGCGGGTACCCGTTGATGGCCCATGCGTGCAGGGACCACAGTTCCGGGTGAGGATGCCAAATCGAGCCCTCTGCCTGAGAGAGGAGATCTCTCCTCAACGGTACAGGCCACGGGGCAGTGCTGGTCATCCGCATCAGGACCGGAAACCAAGCCTGGTTCGTCCAGAGCGGAGCCACAAGCAGCACTGGGCATCCATTTTCCCTGATCCGCTCCAACACCTGAGGCAGGAGCGAGACCGGGGGAAAAGCATACAGGGGACCGCTGGGCCAAGTATGGGCCAGCGCGTCCCTGCCCTTTGAGAAGAATACTGGGCAGTGAGCGTTCTCGCGGGACGCGAAATGGTCCACCTGCGCTCTGCCAAACGTTTCCCACAGTAGCTGGACCGTCTGCGGGTGCAGCGACCATTCTCCTGTCAGGACGTTGTCTCTGGACAGCATGTCTGGACCCGTATTCAGGTGCCCAGGCACGTGCGCCGCTTTCAAAGAAAGGAGGTTGCGCTGGGCCCAGACCAAGAGGGGTTCCGTCAGCCTGCAAAGGCGTGCGGACCTGAGGCCGCCCTGGCGATTTATGTACGCCACCACTGACTTGTTGTCCGACCGGACCAAGACGCGGTGGCCCCTCACCAGGCGACAGAAGCGCCGTAGCGCTTTGTCGACTGCTATCAATTCCAAGCAGTTTATGTGAAGGAGCTTCTCCCGCTCTGACCATAGGCCAGCCAACGGTCTGCCCTCGAGCAGCGCTCCCCACCCCGTGGTGGAGGCGTCCGTAGACACCACTTTCACCCTTGAGGCGGTCCTCAGACTCACACCAGACTGATACCAGCTGGTTACTTTCCAGGGTTCCAGAGCCGAAACGCACCTTTGGTCAACCCTGAGGCGACACCGGCCCGTGGTCCATGCCCGGGGCGGGACCCGTGCTTTCAGCCACCACTGCAGTGGGCGCATGCGAAGCAGGCCCAGCTGGAGTGCATGGGATGCTGAGGCCATCAGGCCCAGCATTTTCTGAAACCGTCTGAGCGGGACTATGGAGCCGTGGCGGAAGGATTCCGCGACGCGCTGAATACTTAGTACGCGCTCCGGTGACAGGCGTGCCGTCATGGAAAGCGAGTCTAACACTGTTCCCAGGAAAGAAATTCTCTGGCTGGGACACAGCAGGCTCTTTTCCCAGTTGACCGTCAGGCCCAGTGTCTCGAGATGCTCGAGCATTGTGGCCCTGTGTTCTATGAGCTCTGACCGTGATCGAGCTAGAATCAGCCAATCGTCCAAGTAGTTCATAACTCGCATGCCCTGAAGTCTCAGGGGCGCGAGAGCCGCGTCCATGCACTTCGTAAATGTACGGGGTGCCAAAGACAGGCCGAACGGCAGGACTGTGTATTGATAAGCCTGGCCCTCGAACGCGAATCTCAAGAATCGCCTGTGATGGGACGCTATTTGTATTTGGAAATACGCGTCTTTCAGATCTATCGACATAAACCAGTCCCCTTGGCGCACTTGCGCGAGGATTTTCCTGGTCGTAAGCATCCTGAACTGGCGCTTCACAAGCGCTTTGTTCAGCTGTCTCAGATCTAGAATGGGTCTGAAGCCCCCATCTTTTTTCGGTACCAGAAAATATCTGCTGTATAAGCCCCCTTCGCTCTGAGCCTGAGAAACGGGCTCTATGGCCCCTTTGCTCAGTAGTTTCGCTATCTCGGCTCGAAGTAGATGAGATACTTCGTTTCTCACCGAAGTCTCGACGGGCGCCGTACAACGGCGTGGACGTCGTGCGAATTGTAGCGAGTAGCCTCTCTTTATAGTGTTCAGCACCCAGTCTGATACCCCGGGTAGCTTCGACGACGCTTCTGCGCGAGTAGCTAGGGGTAGGATGCAGACCGGGCTCTGGCCGTGACCTGGCAACGGCTCGAGAGCCCCGGTACCCTGGGAACACAACGCCGTGTTTACAGCGTTCGAGGCGGGGGGCGCGCTGGGCACAGCGGGCAGTCTGGTCCGCGCTCAGAATCTCTATGGCGGGACGCACAGCGAGAGTGAGCGGGCGAATCCCGTGGGATTCGGCGTGCTTGCGGGAGGATGTGGGCGCAAACCTACGGGCACATCTACTGCACTGTGCACGCTTTCGGCCGGAGCCGATAGATTGTGTGTTGGTTTCGTTTTTACAGAAACCAAGGGACACGGGGCATGCAGCGTGAGCGGGCATTGTATGGGCGCAATCGCTACATTGTTTGCACAATCGACCTGAGTCAGATTTATGTCTGCTAGCCTCGCACCGTGGCGGGCTGTGTCTGGGTGTGGGAATGGGCACTGGGGCGTGGGCATTCTTACAACACTCATAACACCATCGGCCGTGGCCGGCATACCAGAAAATACACTCTTTATTGGATTTATCTGGGTAGCCATGAAAACGGCTTTTTTGTGCAGGCAAGCGGGCTGAGACACCGGCTGCTTCACTGCTAAATACACTGGCACAGTCACATCGCAAGGAACTGAACGAGCGAATCTTTTCGGTGGGGAGCCGGCCGCAGCGGGATCCGAACACCGTCGCTTTCTTAGAGTGGCTAGGAAAGCTTCGAGGCCTCGGGCTTGAGCTCAATCTTCGGCCGAGGCCCGCGCTGAGCGGGGCGGCGTCCAGCAGAGCGAGAGCGCGGTCTCTGATCCCGGGCCTGGCGGCGCTGTGTAGCGGCGGCTGCGGGCGATGCAGGCCGAGGCTGCGAGCTGCGAGCAGACGGCTGCTTAGAGCGACCTGCAGCGGAGCTCGAGCTCTTCGGGAGGAAGTGCTTCATGGCCTGCGAAGTCTTCTGCTCCTCCGAGAATCTGTCCGCGAAATCCTTGACGGCAGATCCGAAGAGGCCCGCAGGGGAAATGGGCGCGTCGAGGAATACAGAGCGCTCAGCTTCCGTCATCTCAGACAGCGTCAACCACAGATGTCTCTCAGCAACGGTGAGAGAGGCCATATTCCGCCCCATGGCCTGAGCAGCGGCTTTAGCGGCGCGTAGAGCAAGGTCCGTAGCGCCTCGTAAATCCGCCACATTGATCGCACCCGGGCCTTCCTCGTCCAGTTTAAGGAGAAGGTCGGCCTGGTAGATCTGCAAGATCGTCATAGTATGCAGCGCTGAGACCGCCTGTCCAGCGGCTGTGTAAGCACGCCCGTGCAGCGATGAAGTCACACCCGCAGGCTTTAGAGGGGAGCGTCGTCTGCGCGCGCCGTCCCGCAGAGGGCGGGCAGAGATGCGACGCGACCGCCGCCTCGACAGGAGGAATGGAGAGATATCCTTTATCTCCCGCGCCGGTGACAGAAGAAAAGGCCGCAGAAGTGGAAGTGCGCAGTCTGGCGGAGAACGGGGCGGTCCATGACTTGGCGACTTCGCCATGGAGCTCAGGGAGGAAGGGGGCGGCCCTGGACTTAGACGGGGCTTCGTCTTTCTTGAGAAAGCGCCCGTCGAGTCTGTTGCGCGGCGGCAAGGCGGGCGCCTCCCACTCGAGGCCGATGCTTTCCACGGCCTGGGTGAGCAGACGCATCAGCTCAGCCTCAATGCCGGGTCTCCTCCCAGAGGGTTGGCTAGACACGTCAGCGGGGGGGAGGTCCACAGAGCTCGCCCCTCGCTATCGGAAGCCACAAGAGAGCATACCTCAGTAGGCTCGTCCAGCTCGGGAGCGGAAGCGGCGGCAGACGGCGGGCGCTGTCCGTCCGGGAGCGACTCAAGTGAAGCCGGCGAAGCAGGCAGGCGAACCGGCGAGCTTTGGCGGGCTGGAGAAGGCTCGGGAGCGCGCTGGGCGCGACGCTTCTTACGGCGCGGCACAGAAGGCTGGGACGCGGGTTCAGAGAACGACGCCAGGCGAGTCCGCAGAGTCGCCATAGGCAGAAGTTCGCAGTGCGGGCATCCACCATCCGCGAGCGCGATAGCCGCGTGCTCATGACCCAGGCAGGACACACAGATGACGTGACGGTCCTCATCGCTGAGTTGGGAGCGGCACGAGCCACAGAAAGGCATCTTTAAAAAGACGCAGCTCTTTTAGAACATATAATGGGTGTTGCGTCACGTAAGCAAACACACACACACACAGTGACAGAGTAAAGGATATAGTACGCCGGAAAGCGCAGCAGGTACGGCAGTTGAAGGCGGCTGGGCCAGCGACTTCAGTAGATGGCACGTCCCGCTGAGAAGGCTACAAGTCAACGGCGCGGCTTCTCACTCTGGATCCCGCGATGCGTGAGCTTCGCGTGAAGAATGAAAAAATCAGAGAAATACAGCTATCGAGGGGTATTTATAGGGCGAGACCACGCCTATACTGGCGGGACATGACGAAATGAGCGCGAAGCGTCTTCATTCGTCATTACGTCACGCAGTGCCTTCACTCGATAGGCTGCAGCTTTTCCAGCGAGGCAGCCAATGAGCGCGCGAGCTGTTTTGCCCTTGTCTGCTTGCTGCTGCAAAAGCGTTTTGCATGATTAAAAAAATTAAGGATAATTTTTGGCTTCAATATCTCGAGGAAAGAGTGTTTCCCCATAGCGTAAGATATTACGCAGTACGAGAGATACTCTCGTAAGAGAACCCATAAATGCCACTGCGTTTTGTGATTGAAAGATTCCCACCGCATGGGAGTAATTGCAAAAATGTATGCAAATAGCCCACAAAAGGAATCAGTGATTGACACATAGCATGTGGTTGCATGCAGATTAATTTTTCTGCAGTTCTGCAAACATGGAGCATTTGTTGGCGCCTCTTAAACAGAATCAAAGTGACCAACGGTTAAACCTTATTGCAATCTAAAGTCTTCTGTGAAGAGAGCTCTTCTAAGGGAAATCATATGCATCTGATTGTTACTGTAAGCAAGCATGAAACTTGTAATCAACCTGAACTTCCTGCACATTCATAAATGCATTTGCACTTCTCAGACACAAGAGGAAAGATTTATTTTTTCAGTAGCACATTTTTCTAAATATTAGTGTTGCTAAAGATGTATTTTGTACAGTTTTTGACACTTCAATCACATTTATTAATAAGGCTCAGTTGTACTCTGATCACAAAAAAGTATTAATAAATTAACAATAATTCAGTGGGGACAACATCAGATATCATAACAGTCATCGTATAGTGAAGAGTAAAACTTGATACTGACAGAATGTCAACCACATTGTGATCGAAGTCACGAAACAGCCACATCCGATTATGTGAGAAAGAAACAACTAGTAATATGCTTCTGTTGGCACTGACACGCATTGCTCTTGTCAAGCCGAGTCCTCCGGTGCCTTCGTAACCTCCATGTAGAGAGCCGCTCAAACCACCAGCCAGTGTTGAAGCTGTAAGAAACAAGTCATGTTCATATAGAGATTTTCACAACATGCGTCGGTTTGAAGTTGCTTTACAGAAAATATGCACTCTTTTACATGACACCGTTTTCAACTAAAAACGAAAACTTTATGCCTTTTGGTCATTCATCCCCTATTTTCAACAGCGTTTTGGGGTAAAATTAGTTATAAAGTGAAAGTCTCTGTGTAAAGTACAAAAATATGCATTTGTGAAAACAGCATCCGCATGCGTATTACGTATTCAGTCTATGGGTGCGTAATGGTTCTTTACAAATTGACATCGCCAACTAATGGCTTGGCAGCAGAAAACAGCGTTTTTAGTCATTTTCGTGGATCCGTGTGAACGGGGATCGTTTTGACAAAATTGACGCCTCTATGCGAAAAACTTTTCCATTTTTAGTACATTATTGTATAAAATGTACCCTTACAAAGAATTATAATTATATATATATATATATATATATATATATATATATATATATATATATATATATATATATATATATATATATATATATATATATAAAATTCTTGACTCAACTTTAAAGCCAAAACTATATGCCAAAAAAGGTTCTATATGAGTAGATGTAGTATATGAGTAGATGTAGACTAAGTTGATGTAGTTACATTGTACTTACTGAAATAAGTACTGGTAATATTAATTAACTACATGTAATTACTATAGAGTTATAGTTAGTTTTTTTTATAAGGTTATTTACTTGTAATTATGCATAATTTACTGTTATTACTATATTAAGTACATGTCGTAAGATGTAACTAGTCACCTTAAAATAAAGTTACTTTTCTAGTGATAAAGTATGTTTACTATTAACTTAATTACAACAAAATCCAAAAAAATATCTCATGACGCGAACCCTAGAAGGTTCTACATATGAAGCGTCTAATAGAACCCTTTAATGTTCTATTTACTGTAGAACGTATGCTTTTAAGAGTGTGAAAGACACACAGATCAAATGTTTACAGATGATTACTGAAGAGTTCTACTCTTATGGAGGAATGTCAGTGAGGCTTGAACAATCACGGCATATCTGCACTGAGGATCGGACTGCCCTAAAAGTCATGTACTGTATCTGTGATAACGGTGCTGTAAAATGTCATGTTTAGCATAATTGAAAGTTCACCCATTAAATTTATGTAATCTTCCAAGTACACATGAAACAGCTGTCTGATTTTTTTCAAGCCGTGATCCTGAAAATGAGATCTTACCGTGAACTGCCGGACCTCCCCACGCTCCACCAAGTGATGTTCAGTCTCTGGAGTGATGGCATACGCCAGTTTCTGTCGAGACAATAGCGCAACACATTCACACCGAATCATGGAAACAACAAGATGAATGCAAGGATGTTAATATCAACAATAATGCATTGTAATTTCTGCATAGTGATGAATCTTAGTTGGTTTAAAAAAGACAATGAATGTTGAGTAATATTATGGATTCAGCTTCTCTGACACTAAAGAGGGTATGCATTGATGTCACTTTCCCTGCCAGGCCACGCCCCCTCAGCCAGTCTGAGTGGCATAACATCCAGCAACATGGGTGGTTTTAGTAAGGGAAACTGCAAAAAGGGGAGTAAAACAAACAATTATCTACTTAAATTGAAGACAGTTAGACTCGACAGTGACCCTTACGACTTACCAAAGAACCAGTGGTCCATTGACACTAACTTGTGGCCAGGAATCGGGAATATAAAGCAAAGCCTGTGAATGCTTTTTCTGCTAAACAACACTATAAATCCAGATGATAACTTATATTATTGTTATATATCACCCAGCCCTTGTTAAAGCACTTAGGCATTATAGACAGATGCTTTCTGTAAACAGTGTAGTGAGAAGTCTTACTTCACTGCACTTGGCCTTACTTCAAGACAGGGTTTGATGGCGAAATTAAAGTGACGAGGACATGACTGGATATTCTGGACATTTCAAAATATATTGTAGAAACTTTTAATGTTGTCTGGATAGCTGTTACCATAAGGAAAACTGGTTTTGTCTAACATTATCCAACCATCCTCCTTTGTAAAACCATAGACAGTATAAGAAATGGACAGAGCCATCTCATTGGAACTCAGTTGAGACAGTTGAAGCCCACTTTTAGCGATTTTTTTAGCACTTCCGTTCCTGACACTCAGACTCAAACCGACTCAAACTAAGCTTGATGACGTGAGCAACCCGCCTGACAGACGTAAATCTTCTAGTAGCTGTGCGTGAAAACTGCCAACGTTAATCTTGCAGAGACGGCGAGCTTGAGCAAAGAGTTCTTTGGTGTGAGTGAGCAGGACTAAGTATTTTTTATAGTATTTATTTTAAAATGTAACGCCAGTATGCCATATTAAGTTAATGCATTGATTGCCTGCGAGCTTCTCCTCCTATCTTTACGGTTGCGCGACAGAGAGTCGAGTGGTTATGACGCAGTCGTTAGCCTATTTTTACAAAAACTGTTTCTACGGGGCCATAATGTAACATAGAAGGTAATGGAGCCCTTTATACATTGTCGTGTGTCTTTAGAAATAAATAATGGACAAATTGAGTCTTTAAACGCCTCAGATGTAAAGTTATTTGCTGTCAAAGTGATGCCAAAATGAATGGGAGTCAATGGGAATGCTAACGCAAGTGAAGTTCTGCTACAAGATAGCGGCTCCCACGAGGCTTCAACTTCCGGTCGATGGATTACCCCCTTGTGTAAAACACAAGGTTCATCAAAATGGATGTTATATGTGAGAATATAAGATGGTAAATATTTAATTACAATACAATATTAATATAAAATATAACCTAGGGTATGATTTTACCCTAAAATGTTGACTGCAATAACACATTCCGGTGACATGTTTCTGGTTGTTTCTGCAAATTGACTGATCTTTTTGCTTCTGTTTTCTGTAGCTTTCGGCAGTCTGTAAAAAGATAGCTTGATGAATTTATTTCTACAATCAATGTTGGAAAATCTGTGACCCGTTACGGAATCCAGGGACACAAGTCGGCAGCACAACTTGCGAGCAAAATGAGAAAGAAGCCTTTTTTCCTAAAATTGGTGATTTCCGCTTTTTTGCAGAATCTGTTAGTTGAGATCATGAAGAAGCCTCTCCATGTTTGAGATAACAGTATTGGTATATTTAAAAGCGAACATTTTGAGGTTGAAATCGGCTTGTTTTTCGGAGATTCTAGTATGCAGTAGGGGCGTGTCATTGTCTGTGTGTATTTCAATACTGAATAGCCGCCCGCGTTTTTGCCCCCGCCCCCCAACAGCGTGGCTACTTATTATGCAGCGCTCTGCTCCTGCTCTTACTGATATCAGAATTCAATGAAGATGGACGCCGCAAAGATTGTCGCAGACGAGCTGAACCGTGGCAGTTACATCGAAAATGTTTTCGGCGCACTTTGTGGGCTCGGGAAACTGAACCGGAGGTATGAGCGCGGCGCGCGCCCTCGGTGCTTGAATACGGCGGCTCGGCTCGCTGACAGCGGTGGCTGGCTGTTTCATGTAACATCTCGATTGCTTTGAATGGGGAACATTTTGTGAACAGGGAACAGACTTAATGGATTGGCAACAATCTCCATAAAACATGAACTGACACAGAGAATCGAAATAGAGGATGCAGTTAAGACCTTTGCTGCGATGAAGGCCTGTCGTGCGCGTTTCTGAAAACGTAAGTTAAAGGGTACCTATTATGGCATTTAAAATGTTCCTAATATTGTTCTGGGAGTCCCCAACAACAGTTTTACAAGCATGCAATGACAAAAAACACTTTTGTTGTCTTATAATATGCATTTATTTTTACCTGATTTGCTCACCGACTCCCATATGAATCGTTTAGCGAGTCATTTTTCCAAACACAGCCTTTGCGTGCCGCTAATCTGTGGTGATATGTTAGACACCCAGCCGACGGGGTGTCATTGGTTGTTGCGCTAGATCTTACCCAGATACAACAGTGCTATTTTCTGCCTACTTACAGATTGTGATTCGGAGAAGGAAGCTGATCCAAATAAACTCGGTACTGAACCTCCCTCCTTCAGTATCAGCCGGCTCGCAAATTCATACTTTATAGCATTTAGGTTTGTGAAGCAATCATCTTCAAAATGACGCGAACACAGAACAAGTTCGGGCTATAATACTTCTGTGGTATAGTTATGAACTGTAGCCACTGTCTTCAAATGCTCCTCACTGGGCAGATGAAAAAAGTTTGCTTTTGCGTCGCACTTCAAAACACAGCAGCGTCTCGTCGACATGATGTTTTCCCTGGTGTCTCCTAATGCAATGAGTGGGCGTATCTTATTCAAATAACTTGTACAAGTGACGTACGAAAGTTAGAGAAAATGCATCGTTCGTCTATCGATTCATATCAACGACTCAGAGTCGACTCTTACTTTTGAGAGATAATAACTTTGTATACGGTGAACTTTCATATTTAAAACTTTGCAGGATGTTTTCGTTCACTTAGATCTATGTTACACACTACATGAAAGGTAATTTTCAAAATTCCATGATAGGTACCCTTTAAGCTTCATTTGCTCTTTAAGGGGCTTTCACACAGGATGCGGAATGCACTGCGCTATGAAACCCATTCATTTCAATGGCTTGCGCCGCGCGAAGGCGTTTTGTTGCTGCGTCGACCTGAGCGCAAGCGCAGCGGTGCGCACCATTGACGTCCTTGCGCGCATGCCGCGGTCAAAGTTCAAAATAGTTTAACTTTTGCCGCTGCGACATCTGTGACGATTACCAGTGCGGCCAATAGAAACGGGACATCCAAACAAACACGGAAATCAAAATGGACGAACGGCTAGTACTGTGTGTGTCGGAATTTCCCGAGTTTTATGATACAAGTTTGAGGTCGTATATGGACATCGTCAGAAAAGCTGTGTCATGGAGACATATCTCCATTCAAGTTGGCATGTCAGGTGTGTTTAAACATATTTATATATAAAGCGCAGCGCATTCCGCGTCCTGTGTGAAAGCCCCTTTAGTCGTTATTTAAGATGCTGAACCTGCTGATGATATAAAGTGCTTGCGGACATTTCATTTGTGTGTGTATACGCACATAAGAAAGTGATGTAAAGATATTTGTAACAGTAATTTGAGGGGGTGAAATGTGATTATTTTGAAAATTCCTGTCATGACTGCTTAAAGAAAAATGCCAGCAGGCATTTGCCTCCTGCATAAACGTTAATATTGTTGACATTTTGGGCACACGCGCGTTGCGCACTATTTGCGTTATATGTAGGCCTATGGCTTATTGGTCTTTGTGTGTTGTTGCTGGTTTTGCGTTATGGCATATTGGTCTTTGTGTGTTGTTGCTGGTTTTGCGTTATATGTATGGCATAACGATATTGGTCTTCGTGTGTTGTTGCTGGTTTTGCGTTATATGTATGGCATATTGGTCTTTGTGTGTTGTTGCTGTTTTTGCATTATATGTATGGCATAACGTTATTGGTCTTCGTGTGTTGTTGCTGGTTTTGCGTTATATGTATGGCATATTGGTCTTTGTGTGTTGTTGCTGGTTTTGCGTTATATGTATGGCATATTGGTCTTTGTGTGTTGTTGCTGGTTTTGCGTTATATGTATGGCATAACGTTATTGGTCTTCGTGTGTTGTTGCTGGTTTTGCGTTATATGTATGGCATATTGGTCTTCGTGTGTTGTTGCTGGTTTTGCGTTATATGTATGGCATATTGGTCTTTGTGTGTTGTTGCTGGTATACGTTTCAAATAGAGGGGCAGCACAATTGTTTTTCGCCTAGAGCGGCAGAAGTGCATTCGCCGGTCCTGGGGGTGAGTTTCCATAAACATTAAAGTTTGTCGTTTGTGTTCATTCTAAGAACACGTACACGTTATCTCATGTTTAGTCTGTTTAGACCTTCCCATACCTACTATTGTTATTAGCTAGCAGGAAAGAAAAATAAAAGCTGTAAAGCACAGGGGAGGAGCTTTACAGGGGGTATGGCTTATCTAAATGAGATGTTAATGAGCCCTATTGTCACTCCCAGCAGCAGAGAGAGGTGAGAACTGCAGATCTTTAGAAGCATTTTTCTACCGTTTTAGCTTTTTTAAATGCCTACCTTCAAATGGCCACATTTTCTCCAAATGAAGAGTTCAGATGCAAAAGCCTCTAAATGCCATCTGAAATTTTCTTCTAAAATGATCATTTTTATCAAGCTTGTATATTTAAGTTAAATAATTTCACTTAAATGGCAAGAAAAAATACCCATTAATTGTCATTTAAGTGAAATTACTGAATTTAAATATACAAGCTTGATAAAAATGATAATTTTAGAAGAAAATTTCAGATGGCATTTAGAGGCTTTTGCATCTGAACTCTTCAAATATTATCAGATTTCCATGTGTTACACATCGTTGGAAAGCTTGGAGACTACACTTTCAGAATCTATGAATAACTCAAAATGCCCCAGAACCGATTTGTGTCCCTACTTTCCGTGTTTGGTCACAGAACACATTCAGTCTGGTTTCCATCCAGTACAGAGACTGCCATGGTAAAAGTTACCAATGATCTGTTGATGGCGGCTGATTCTTTTCTCTTAAATATACTTGTCTTTTTTGATCTAAGTGTGGCCTTCTATACCATTTCTGGTCATTTAATGTCTATTGGTATTACTGGTGTCCCTCTCACTTGGTTTAGATTCTATCTCTCAGGTCACACATTCGCTGCATTCAATCTAAAACACTAAAGGCTCGTACACACCGGGACGAATATCGGCTCGCGTTATTCGTCAGCGTTTTTCAACGCGTTTTTTGTGTTCACACCCAAGCGTTTTTCGCTGACGATGAGCCAAGTGAACATGCAAATTCATTCCCTGACATTAGATGGCGCTTAATGTACAGAAATACCCCGTCCACAAAGTGCTTCTGACACTCGCTTGTCACTCAGAAGAAGAGAGCGAGTTTGTTGCGTTTGTCATACAGTTCTTTATTCTCATTTGTGTCTCTTTATATTGACACCAACAAGACCAGCAGCTCTACATTAATCTGGCCTTGCATCTTCCTCGTCTTATTTCTTCCAGGCAGTGTGCAGTAGACGGACGCTGTGTATCTTCTTCTCCGTTACGTATGTGTGCTCGCCAAGACCGTTTTGTGTTTGAGCGCCCCCAAGTTGTGTTTTACTGTATCTTCAGAAGCTCCAGACACGTGAGCAAAAGCGGCAATCTCATTGGTCGGATAGTTTTTGACGCGGCGCGCCAAACTAAAAAAACGAACCCGAGGCGTTTTTTTAAACATGACGCTTTTACGCGTGGCGTTTTACACGTCGGTGTGAACACTCACATTGGCGCCCTTTGTTTAGTCACGAGGCGTTAAACGTCGGCGAATAACGCGCGCGAAATTCGTCCCGGTGTGAACAGGCCTTAATGCTGCCACTCAGTCTTTTTGCCACTCAGTGAGTGTAACCACTGTGACTCCCGCCTACTGTGACATCATGTGCATACCCTCTACTGGACGAGAACAAAATTTTAAAAATGAATTGATAATGACTCTAACTTTGTAACATCAACAATGTTATTGAACTGAATTGAGCTGAATGATGACTTTGTTGTCTTCAGAAGAGCTGCTTTACAGCTGAAATTTAAGTTGTTTCATAATTGATGAAGTTTGCATTATTGATTTAATTATTTTACTTGATGCTGCTTTGAAACTATCTGCATTTTATAACCTGCTATAAAACTAAATCTGACTTTACATAATTTATTCGATAAAGTTTTTTTTTTTTTGCTAATTCACCGTATGGAATACTTACATCACAAAAGCTTCCCGGCAGAGAACAGAACTTATAAATGGCGTAGAGAGGCACCATGATCATAGACGTATTGGACAGACACCAACCCACCATCGTAGCCCATGTGGGGAATAATAGGAAACCGTACTTGGGAGGGTTGAACGTTGCAAAGCTGATAACAACCATGAACTGAATGAAGGGAAGAGAAAGCAAGTACCGTTTAATGCTAAATAAAGGAGTTTTCATTATACAAATGACATGGAATTATTTTCATGGTTGCGTTATTAACAGAGGAATCATGATTGTGAACGTACCAAGAGGAAACACGGGCTGACAAACTTCCAGCACAGTCTCCAGTAGAGGCCAGGTCTCTGTCCTATCATCTCCTCGATATCATCACTGAAGCGATCCACACCTAAAAACACACATGCTGGTAAATGTCCAGAAGGTGAAGCTCAAATTATTTAGTTTAGTTTATCCTTTATTCCATGCCAAATATTTATCTTCTGCTCTACAAACTGTTGATATCTTTGAATCCAACTAAAAGGTTGTTGGTTAAATTGGAACATGAATGTATCTGATACTGCACCAACAAACCAACAACTCAAAACAGTATGTCATGCTCAAACAATACCGGAAACAAGAATGAGGTGTGGTGAGGTGAGGCGAGGAACTTAAATACACATGGTGATGAACTAAATGATGAACAGTGGTGATGGTTAATTTAATATCCATGGTAACTGATTATGGCGGGAAAAGGAGATCAAAGGAACAGAGGCAAACAGGTGATTGTCTCCAACCACTGTGACAATCAATTGTATCACTGGCATATTGTGTACTTGATGTTTCCTTTCTCTGAAGGACAGATCAGTGATACATTAATCTCTGATAAATGATACAAGACCGCTCAAAAAGTATACGATTTTGTCATGTTTTTGAAAGAAGTCTCTTTTGCTCACCAATACTGCTTTCATTTGATCAAAAATACAGTAATACTGTGAAATATTATCACAATTTAAAATTACTTTTTGCTATTGTAATATATTTTAAAATGATTTTATTCCTGTGATGCAAAGATGAATTTTCAGAATCATTACTAAAGTCTTCAGTGTCACATGATCCTTCAGAAATCATTCTTAAGTGCTTATTTGCTGTTCGAGAAACATTTATAATAATCGTCAATGTTTAAAACAGCTTCATATTCTCCCTGGAAACCGTTATATTTTTTTCTTTTTTAGAATCCTTTGATGAACAGAAAGTTCAAAAGAACAGCATTTATTTAAATTGAATGTTGTTTAATCAATTTAATGTATCCTTGCTGAATAAAAATATTAATTTCTTTAAAGAAATTCTTAATGACCTCAACATTTTGAATGGTAGTGTACATTTAGAACATATAAATACTTATCATTGTATGCCAAAAATGGCATGTAGATTTCTAGTAGCCAGTGAGTTATGAAGGAAAACATAATAAGTATGAAAACTGCCCCCTCTATCCGCTATACTTCATAGTCGTACTTGACTTAAAAACATATTTCAATATATGAATATGCCAATATTGAGTGATACCATCGAGCCATGCTCCACATGAAACAATATCACTTCGAGTTGTGCATTTGTTTTTTATGAAAAAAAAAAAAAAACAAAATGACAAACTGATCGAAAGCAAACTCCATAGTGGCTTCCATGTAGATCTCTTGCTTTGTGAGTCTGGTTGGCCGCGGGGCTTTGATCAAGGCTTGATGTCTGAATGCAGCAGACAGCGAGAGCAGAGCTGTGTCACGAGCAGAGGGCCAAACGCACAGGTGTTCGACAGCAAACGGATCTTCTAAAAAGGCCACTGAAGCCTCAGGCTGGTTGTTCTTGGCATCAGCCTGTGACCTGCTCCTCGAGATCCAGAGGTTCAAGCATTGCTCTCTGACGCTGATCTCTCAGTCCGGAGCTTATGGAGTCACGCTGAAGTTCAGGTCTCCAAGAATCGTTCATTGCCTTAGGTATGTTTGCAAAGTTCACATTGCTCCAACCACATGCCAGTTTGCCAAAAGCAAAGAAATGGCTTTTCGAGGACAAAGTCAATGCGTGAAAAATTTAGGGATTGAGTATTTGAAAAGAATTTCTATCTGTAGTTTTCAGGATACAATTATGTAACCACAATAGTTTATGTCCACCCCTTAGCACAGGTAACCAAACATCACAGTATATATTTGTAAATTGTAAATATTTGATTAATGGATAAATAACAGCTAAATACTAATATAAAAAATTCTTGAGCAATCCAATGTGGCTCTAGTTTCCACTTCAGACAGATGCAAAATACTCTAGTCTATTTTGCACCAAAAATGAAAATATCCACTCTGGCTAACCAACCAGATGTCATGGGAAAACATGAAAAAAAAATCTGTTTTACATGATGGCGATTTTGTATGAATTTGTACACTGTGTATTTACGAATACATATGATTTTTTGGGGGAAAAAAACATGAAGGTCCCCCCCTGAAGATCACTGGGGTCGGATCGTCTTAAAACTACAAATGAGATTCATACGAATTCATACAGTTTAGTCATGATTCGCCAAAATTTAAAATGGTTATGCATTGCCATGAGATTGTGTTGGAGTAAATTGTGATATTACTTTGTTAAAATGTACAGAATACTATTTTATTATTATTATTATTAATCCAGTGGACCATCGTTCAGATTGTTAAAAACAACAACATTGTATTCAATATAAGCCACTACTAATAGGGCCTGCCATGTGCACATGGTTACATCATAATAATACTACTAATAATTTCTGACTAACTGAATCATAATTAAGTAAATAATCATAATTTCTCTTCATTTGCCCAGAAGACCATCATTCAGATTAGTATTATTATTATTTCTTGTAGCTCTTTAAAGACTTTCAGTAAAACCCAAATCTCTTTAGTGCTAGTATAGTCAGAGTTATTTTAAGCAATTTTCTGTTTTAACATGTAACTTAACATGTAAATATATATATATATATATATAATTTTTATTTCAGTTTTATTTATGTACATCCTGTTAAACTAAAAGAAAATGTTTCCTTGATCACAAGTAGATCAATATAGAGTTAAAATCGAATGGCAAATTCATAAGTGTTTTTTTTTTTCAAATCCTTTCGAAGAAGAGTAAACCATTCCGCATTCCAGACACATATGAGTCCATAAGCCGCATAGCAGGACCCCTGTGAGCCTAATGAGCGTGTGCGGCCCCGGAGCACAACCGTCTGAAAGCCCATCAGAGCCCTAATGCCACATCAGCTTCACTGGACATGTAAGAAGAGGAATCAGCCTCACCGTAGAACCAGGCGATGCCGATGGCCTCAATCAACACTCCAAACAGAATCGATGTCCCGGCGGCAAAGTGGTCCAACAGGGTAAACACATAGATGCCACCCTGGAGAGAGAAGTGAGATGAGACCAAATCAAAGAGAAGAACATGATCACGGTGAACAGAGAGATTCGACACATTCACCCCATACGTCTTTGAGAGACTCTTCATAATCAGATGAAAAGATCATTAGATGAGAGCGGTCTCATTAAAGGACTATTTGCCTCTCACATACGTTTGTGACACAGATGAGAGAGATGAGGAACGTGGAAACTACGATGAAGAGCGTGAAGAGCTCTCGATGTTTGTGCAGGCATTTGAATTCGTCGATGAGTCCCGTGATCACAGACTCCATTCCTCCCATCTGAAAAACAGAGTTTACCAGGTGTACCAGGCTATGAGGACAGAACATGTGTTTATTTGCATCCATTCATCACATCGTTTATACAGTAGTATTAAGTAACACTACTGTACTGATACAGTAAATACATGCAACCTGGAGTTTTGTTTCAGATTGAGCAGGTAAGATGGACAGAATAAGTCACATCAACTCACAGCACTGTCGATTCCTAAAGTGAGGAGCATTATGAAGAAGATCACAGCCCACACTGATGAACCTGGTAGTGTAGCAATGGCTTCTGGGTAAATAATAAACACCAGACCAGGACCTGGAGAGAAGCAAAAAGCAAAGATTCAACACCTTTACATACACTGCATTAAAAACAGCAGAGAGCAGTACTGTACTACTGTAAGTTACAGTATTAGTCTATAATTTCATAGAATATCACAATCATATCAATACAAATTATATACCACTACACTGTAAAATGATTTTACACTGAAGATGTTGCATTATGTTTTTATTAAAAACTGAATGGAATCACCAAAAATATTTGTTATATTTACACAGTACAAATATATGTACATATGTATAATAAATCTACTCAATCTTTATTATTATTTTTATCATTTTCTACATAGTGATAGTAAAATGATGAAATAACACAAATAGTAAAAAAAAAAAAAAAACCTTCCCCACCTTTTTCCTGGGATGCAATTTAAACACTTCTATGATTTTCCTTCACTATCTGAATTATATCATACATTAAAATACATTCAGCAAAGATGCATTAAATTGATCAAATTAAGCGACAGTAAAGACATTTATATTGTTATAAAATATTTATATTTCTAATAGATTCATCAAAGAATCCTGAAAAATAACATGTAACACGGTTTCCACACAAATATGAAGCAGCACAACTGTTTTCAACATTGATATGAATAATAAATGTTTCTTGAGCAGCGAATCCACATATTAGAATGATTTCTGAAGGATCATGTGACACTAAAGACTGGAGTAATGATGCTGAAAATTCAGCTTTGATCACAGAAATATATATATATATATATATATATATATATATATATATATATATATATTATCGTACTGAAAATATAATACTGTTTTCTTTTTTTCATCTTTCAAAAACATAAAAATTTGACTGACCTCAAACATTTGAGTCATAGCATATATTTGTCAGGAAAAAATATTTTAGCACTTAGGCAGAAGTCTGTGATTTTCTAAAGTTCATCTTAAAACATACATTATTTTTACATTTGTTCCAGAAAATATGAATCAGACCAACGGAAATGTTGCTGAGAATCAGACAAATCGACATGTTTGGATTCCACTGACATTCTGCATCGCACACATCGATTTTGCTCTCAGAGAAATCATTCTCTGACTCCAGACGCTGGTGTTTAGGAAGAGTATGTCACAAAAAAAACACCGGCTCCAGTGACTCTGACACTTAAGCTTTAAAAGAGATCAATCAGGAATGCAGTGCCACGTGTTTATTTCACAGAGGACATGAAGCATTGAGCATGTATCTAATATCTATGAAATATGAATACTGTTAATAATAGCATTATTACCTAAATAGTTTAAATTCAATTTTTAATATCCTAACTTTGGCCAGAAAATAGGCATCATGTTGTTCAGCAAAATGTAATGGTTACACTTTACAATAAGATTAAATTTGTTAACATGGGTTAAAATGAACTATAACTATATTGTTCATAATACATTGATTAATGCTAATTTTTATATGTATTCTTCATGTAATAATCTCATTTGTAAGTCGCTTTGGATAAAAGCATCTGCTAAATGAATAAATGTAAATGTTAATTTATACAACTTGAAATGTTAAAAATGTGCTACATGTAGAAATGAAAATTAATAAATGCTGTGGAAACAATGCATTAAAGTCATAGTAAGCAATCACATGGCACTCTCAAAAAAAAAAAAGTATGCCTACAAAAGCTGAGGCGGTAGCCTTCCCTTTCAATAGGTACACAGTTGTACACAACTTATTTAACCCTAAAGTGTACATATTTAGTACCCTAAATGTACATATAAGTAATTAAATATAGCTTACATATTAGTATTTTTTTGAATGGGTACCGCCCTAAGTGACACATTTTGTACCTTTTTTTCTTGTTCTGAGAGTGCAAAATACAAACACACTCACTCACCATCTGTGGCGACTTTATCTAGAGCGACGTTGTGCTTCTGTGACATGTAACCCAAGAAGGAGAATATGACAAACCCAGAGAAGAAGCTGGTCAGAGAGTTTATGGAGCTGGTTATGATGGCGTCTCTGTAACACAAACAAACATCGGTAGCTTTATTCTGTTCAGCCTGATATTGATGAAACAGTCGATGTCAAGATGAACATGCAAAAAGCCTCTGTGCCAAAAAGCATCAAAGGGGCTTTAATTCAGCAATTCAAAGTGTGAGAAAATGCGTTTGTGTGCGTGTGTGTGTGTGTGTGTCGCTCGTGAATCCTGTTTGCGTTATTGCTCCAGTATATGACTCGACTTTGCTCACCTATAACAGTTGTTGCTGAATTTGTTGTAGCTGGAGAAGGCGATTAGCACACCAAACCCCACTCCCAGAGAAAAACAGATCTGCGTGGCTGCCTCGATCCAGACCTGCGACACAAAACGGCCCCGGCCGGCCGCACAAAAGGGCCCGCACAACAGCTATCATTAGAGATAATTGCAGGAAACTCATTCAGCAGAAAGATGAAAGACACTTGTGAATACAGGGTAATTTTGCAAATTGCTGCTGCACACATGTGTCTAATCTAATTCTGAAATTGCCGCTTTGAGGTCTCTTTGCCAAGTGGTCCTCCGGGAAAGAATCGTGGATCGTGGAAAAACTTACTTAAGGTTAATAGTAACTTCACCTGCCGATGACGATGACATGAGCGATTCTTATGAGGCATTCAAGAAATTAATTCTAAACACACACACACACACACACACACACACACACACACACACACACACACACACACACACACACACACACACATACACACACACACGCACATATGAATCTGAGTAGGCTATGTGCTATTGACTGATCAAAACTATTTTGTATAAATGCCACTGGTTTTCAAAGAGCAACAAAGAGCTGCTCTTTAATGCAATTATATGCATATGCTCTATTTAATGGAGACGTTACGTAGATCTTGGTTTTAGTATTTTTTTTTTTTTTTTTTTTTTTACCATTTTTGGTTCCCTAAAGAACCTTTCAGTAAACAGTTCTTAAAATAAACTTTTTTTTTTTTTTTTTGGTGTGAAGAACATTTTAAAAATACAAAGAACCATTTGCCTATTGGAAAGATTTCATGGATGTTCTTCATGTAACCATCAATGTCAATAAATTAACTTTGGCAACACTTTCCTTAAACCCTTTATATATAATGCATTATAAAAGTATTTTTAATGAATAATGATTTGTAATTCACCCTATAAAGCAGTTTATGGCCTTGTGAACCACACTGTCAACGTCACCAGCTAGTCACCACCTCCTCACTACATTTCCCATCATCCTCCCTGGCCCTTACCTGCATGCACTTCCCAATCACAGAGATCGCTGTCACCTGTAAACAATCTTCACTGATCATCATCCAGCACTATATAACTCTTCCCACTGCAGGTCACCACGGCCTGGTCTTGTTGTTCCCTCAAAGAACACTTACCTGACTCCTTACCTGCACGATACCTTCCAGAACTAATTGTTTTCAGTCATCTGCTTCCTTCATCCGACTTAAATAAGACCATTATTCATACAGATATCCATCCAGAACACTATATTCTTCAGTTACTCACCTGCTTCCATCTTTGCAATTACATACTTCTGCAAATAAACCTGTTGATCACTTTACCTGTGTGAATCCTTCTGTTTCATGACAGAAGACCAGACCCTAACCTTAAAGTATGGGCGCTTCCCGCATCCATCAAAACCCAACCCATCCTCTGATACACCGTTTCCAGGATGGCCGCCCGATCGAAGTATATGTAAAAGAGTTGCTAGAAATTTCACACCAGGTCAACTGGACACACGACGTCCTAAAGAGCGTGTTGGGGCTAGGCCAGGACAATCCTCTGCATCAGCCAGCTTCAGCCGCAAAACCATGTTCATTCCCACAATACCTGGATCATGTGGTGTTGAGTGGTTCAGCCTTTACCGTGGGTGAGGCTGATTATTACATCACCACTCAACCACAATCACCAGCCATCTTCCTCGCCACACCACCTGAATGTCTTCACGCCATACCTGCCGAGCCAGAGACTGTTCATGCCATGTCAGCCGCGCCTGAGAATTCGCCGCCGGTTGCTGAGCCCGCTTCGGCTCACCAACTTTCCAGGGTCTCGTCAAGTCGAGGCCGCCATTCCAGAGCTTCTTCACGTCATGCCTGTCAAGCTTGAGCTTCTTCACGTCAAGAATGAGCTTCAAGTCATGCCAGTCCAGCCTAAGCCCTCGCCTCTGGCCAGGATGGCCAGCCACACTGAGCCCCCGTCTCCAGCCAAGATGGCCGCCACCACACTGAGCCCTCGTCTCCAGCCAAGATGGCCGCCGCCACGCCTGAGCCCTCGTCCCTGGCCAAGATGGCCATCGCCACATCAGAGTTTATTCTTGTCCCAAGACCTGAGCGTTAGCCCATAACATCACCAGCCATCTTCCTCACCACACCGCCTGAATGTCGTCACTTCATACCTGCCGGACCATGTTCGCCATGGGCTATAGGTCCCCGGCCATAGTGGCCAAGCCGGGCTCTCACGGAAAGACCACGAAGGCCGATCCACCCTGGCCGCCCGAACGGCAGTCTCCGCCCTAGAGCTGCCAGCATCGCCCTGGAGTCTGCATACCCTGCTCACCATCTGGATGAAGACTCCAGGACGCCCTCCCTCCCTCCCTGGTTGCACCATCTACGGCACGAGGATGCGCCTACTGGGAGGGGGAAGTCACCAGCGTCGTCACCACCTCCTCACTACATTTCCCATCATCCTCCCTGGCCCTCACCTGCATGCACTTCCCAATCACAGAGATCTCGGTCACCTGTCACCAATCTTCACTGAGCATCATCCAGCACTATATAACTCTTCCCACTGCAGTTCACACTTACCTGACTCCTTACCTGCACGATACCTTCCAGAACGACTTGTCTTCTTGTCATCTGCTTTCTTCATCTGTCTCCGGTCATCTGCCTCGATCTTCAGTTCAGAACCTGCAACGGATAAGACCCTTATTCATCCAGATATCCATCCAGAACACTATATTCTTCAGTTACTCACCTGATTCCATCTTTGCAATCACATACTTCTGCAAATAAACCTGTTGATCAATTTACCTGTGTCAATCCTTCTCTTTCATGACATACACTTATAATATATTATAATACTTATGTTAGGCCTTTAGAAAGTAATAATGCATGACAAACAATGCATAAAATGCATGACAAACAATTTCAGATGTAACAAGTCTGCAAATATAATAATGGATTTTAACTTTGGTAATTATTTCTGAAAAGATATAATGCATTGTAATATACATTATGAATATGTTTATAATCCATTTTACATAGAGGCTTTAAGTAAAGTGTTACCCCTTGTTTTTTTTAGAGTTTACAGAACATCTGACAAAATTATCTATATGTCGATTTATTGTAATTGTTTTATTCCAAAATAAGCATTTTGATTTAGTATTATGGGTTAGACTTTTTATACAAATACTATAATTAGCTTTATATGCAGTCTATGATATTTATTGAGATGCACTACTATTGAAAAGTTTTTTTTTGTTATGTTATTAAAAGAAGTCTCTTCTGCTCACCAAGGCTGCATTTATTTGATAAAAAATAAATAAAGAAAAACGGCAAAAACAGTAATATTGGTAAATATTATTACAATTTAAAATAACTTTTCCATTGTAATATGTTTTAAAATGTAATTTATTCCTGTGATGCAAATCTGAATTTTTCATGTTTCATGATCCTTCAGATATCATTCTAATATGCTGATTTGTTGCTCAAGATATATTTCTTATCCATGTTGAAAACAGTTGTGCTGCTTCATATTTTTGTGGAAATTATGGTACAATTTATTTTTCTGAATAGGAAGTTCAAAAGAACAGCATTAATTTGAAACATAAATTGTTTGTAACATTATGAATGTCTTTGTCACTTTTGATCAATTTACTGCATCCTTACTGAATAAAATAATTTCTTTAAAAAAATCTGACCCCAATATTTTTAAATGGTAGTGTATGTATGTGTATACCTGAGCATCACACAACCGCAGGAAGTCCACACTCAGGTAAGCTTTAATGCCATCCATGGCTCCAGGCAGTGTGACTCCACGCAGAAGCAGGACAGTGAGGACAACATATGGCATTGTGGCTGTGATCCACACCACCTGCACACATATATCATGAATGTCACGTACAACATCAATGCTCTGTATCAAATATAAAAAATATAAATGATTAAATATGAATAAATCAGTAACCTATAATAATAAATATATATTATAAAAAAATACCAGTGTTTGGTCACATAGCTACTGCCTAACACCTACTGCTGCTACTGCCAAAACATACACAACACACTGCTGTGAGCAAGTAAGACATGCTGCTGCTGTACAAAATAGCATACATGAATTACCCACAGCAGATCTATACAGGTGGAGCTGGGGAAGGTGGAGGGTTTCTGAAATTAACTGCTAACTGAAAATGCTGACCAGTATTTGAAGATTGAGTATGCAAGCTCACTGGCTACTGATACAGCAGGAAACAATCAGATGTGCCCTATAGAGAGTGATGTGATTGCAAGTTTGAGTTAAGGACCTATCAGCTTATGCCAGCCTGCAAGATTCACAACAGAACTTTGTATTTAACAGGGTGGGGGGAAAAAATCAAAACTCTTATAAAATAAATATAAAATAAAAACAGCTCATTAAATATTTGTTTTAGCCTCATGGCACTGATGATCACAATTTTCTGATCTCCTCATACTAAATGAAGAATACTAGTATCAAATTTTACAACACTGTTTGTGGTAAGTGCTAAAAGTGGAATTTTCTGGTTACCTGGTTTCCAAGTCTGGTCAGTCTGTTAGGGCAGGTTTGTTTTAGAGGGGTTTGTGCACTTACACCAGCTAAACATCAGTTTGACAAGACCGCAGAGATATATTAAAGTTTGTGTAAGAACTCGAACCTTTCCTGATGTCTTGACTCCTTTCCACAGACTGAAGTAGAGGACCACAATGACCACGGCCAGGCAGGCAGTGAGCTGCCAGCGGGGCAAACCCAGGTCATCTATCCCAGTACTCTCATGAAGGTGCAGCACGCCTCGCCTGGATGTGCAAGAGACACCAGAGCAAACAAATACTGATTGTAATTTTAACTTTAAAAGACTGTAAAAATGCTACAGTAGAAATCTGTTAATTGGTTAACAGTAAGTTCCAAAAGGTTTTGGAAGTAAAAAGAACATTAATTTACAGTGAAAGCTGTATACTTACATTACCAGAATCAAATTTGATGGGTTTTCATTTTAATAATTATGTTTATTCTTAATTTTTATTATCATTCATATCGGGTTTTATGTTACATCTTAAATGTTTATTACATTATTTAGTGTCATGTATGTTACCATGATGTTGTTTTGTGTTCTATAAGTATTCACTGTACCTCAGCTATAGTCACTTGATTTGATTCATCGTGTTCTTTATCTTTAACACCGTGTTATTATGGTGGATGTCAGTATATTATAAGATTATACAGATTTTGTGGCCTTTTCTAATGCAGCAAAAAGGGGCTGTTGGATTTACTGTTGTTTGGATTTTTAAATTGTAATGTTTTTGTGTAAATTAAAGTTTTAAATTGTAAAATCTAAAGGATGTTCTCTAAATATGTTTGCATTTGTACTGTTTTTTACAGAATTATTCTGTTAAAATTAGATGAAGATTGTTCTTGCTGACTGTACAGTAATGGTTGTAGAGGGGTCTCTCTGTGTTTCTGAAATGCTTTTGTAATGACAGCTTGTGTTTGTGCTGGCCGTACTCAAAGTACTCGAGCGCCGGCGTGGCCTTATGCGTGTCGTTGAGCAGAGTATCGTTGAAATCAGAGCAGTTGGGACTATTCCAGGAGTTGTTGCAGTGGATCCAGGGCAGTTCACTGGTGAATGATGAGAACAGGTAGAACAGAGCCCAGGCGATGATGACGTTATAGTAGAATCCCACATACAGGGAGATCAGGATTACCGTGAAGCCCACACCTGAGAAAACCAAGCAAACCTGACGTGAGTAAGATATCACTGTAAAGACCATGACTGTTTACAAAGTTCTGTTTTGATGCTGGTGAATAACTAATTTAACAAGCAAGATTTCCTTGGTCAGCCTTATCAGCTATAGTAAGTCATTCCACCAGCTAAACCAACACTAACCAGCCTAGAATTAATGGGTTTAAATTTTGGGATATCTTTGCATCTTGAGATGTTAGATGACTACAAATGTAGGTGTTGTTGTCAAAGGTTATTGTCAGCTATAATGTCAAAACTGATTCGTTTTTAACATCCAGATGAGAGAATCCTTAAACTGCACTGAAAAAAAATATTGCATGATTTACTTTGAAACAGTTTTCACTCAAAAAATGCTGGTACATTTTACGAACAGCTACAAAGAAATGGCAAGTAACACATTGAATTTAACATACTCCAATAATCTTTGTTTCTGTGACGTGAGTCCAAAAAGGAAGAAGAGGAGACAATGAAAGTACAAATAAGATAATACTTTAATAAAAAAATAAACAAAATTAAATATCCCGGCACGATCAAGCAACATAACAGTGAGTATTAAAACTCAGTCAACACCAGACAAATGAAGACAAGGAACTGAAGGATATAAATACACATGATTTAGACTTGAATGCAAACAGGTGAACTAATTAATGAATAACCTGACGTGGCTGAATGACTCTGATGGCTAAGGAGACCACAGCAAAGCCACCATGATGAGCAATGGACGTGGAGCCAAGGAGCCTGAGGACTGAGGTGGCAATGAGGAGACTGAAGACAGAGGAGGAGCCAGAGGGGTGGAGGGACTAAGCGTAGCTGACGTCCTAGAAGAATATGGAGCGACGACTGAACAGTTAGAGATGGAAGGACGAAGGTTCTGGGTGAAGCCAAGGAAGGGAGAAGCCAAAGCTGAGCTTGTGAGTCGACTGGCCGATGTGGAGTGAAGCTGAAGGCGGAGCTATGGGAACCTCTTGCCAAGATGGTGCTGGTGACCGGAGGATCCAGGACAGTGTCATAGAGCTGGCTGGATTGTGAAGAGGGGGCGGGAGAGAGAGGCTGGGCTGGTGCTCTGCAGGTAAAAGTAATTCAGAGTTGGGCAGGACCAGCGACGACAAATACACAGGGAACTCTGAACTAGGGGAGATCAGTGAAGACACAGGCACAAGAAATTCTGAGCTGGGTGAGATCTGTGGTGATGGGAAAAAAAAGGAGACTTCCTCCTCTAAACTTTATCTCACCCTCAGCGGTGGGATGGTAGACGGGGTCCTTGTCCATACCTTCATAATCCACCAGGCGTCCCACGTCCTATGGTTAGACTCTTTATGGGGCCCGGGCTCCGGGCTCCGGGCTCCGGGCTCCGGGCTCCGGGCTGATGGCTGGCACTGTCCTCTTTTCAGGTTCTGGCTCTCTCACCGTGACAGGCTTTAGCTCCTCGCCTGTGGTGGGCTCTGGCTGAATGTCCATGTGAATGGGAGATGGCTGGCTGGGCTATGGAATTGGCGACATGACGACGGATGTTGAGTGGGGCTGAATGGTCGCGCTGTTCTCCTCTTCAGCGTTTCCAAAGGAGGATTTGTCCACCCTGAGAGCAAAGTTGATGTACTCCACTAGACACAAACAGGGATCCCCTCTGGACATGAGGAAGTGAATGTCCTCGTCCAGCCCACACCAAAATCCTTCCATGAGCGTGAGGTCATGGCACATCACTCGGTGGCAGATCAGTGAACTTCACATAATCTTCCAAACATCAGCCACCAAGGAAAATAAAAATAACTCCTCCACACAGTCCAGCGCAGCTTTGCGGTTCCTCATTGATGGCAGCATTTTCCATCTTTCTTCTCAAACTTTAGGTCTGGTGTTCTATAATGTGTAGAGTCCAAACACGATTAATGCAACCATTTTAAATAAAAAAATTATGTTTTGTTATAGCTTTTGGAGTAAGGGCATCGCCATCTTGCAATACCACAGTGTATGACGTCACAAGGTTGGTTTGCTCCGATGGCCAGTGAAGTAATATAAGCATTTCTTTACTTTTTGAACACATGCTTGTTTTGAAATGGAAGATGACGAACTAGAAAGGATTGTTAAGCATTAAATAAGTTCAATTGCTTAGGCATTTGAGTCGATATGGCGAGGGGACCGAGCAGTACTACCGTAATGGGTGTAAGAAGTCGGGATTCCGCTGGTTTGGGGAGAAGAGCGGGTCGGAAACACTACCTGGTGTAAGTGTGGATGCTGTACGCCGATGCCTGAAGTCCACCTGCTGTCAGGAGGCTGATCTGAACCATGTATTGCGTGGTCACTCCAGCATCACCATGGTGCGTACATTTAGCATACAATGCCGGGAGTGTTACAGGTAGTGTTCGAGAAGTGACATAATTTGGAAACTTAAAAAAGCAAAAAAAGTAAATCCATAGTAAATAATCATAGTAATATAATATAATATATAAAGTATACATTTTTTTTGCTACATTGTGGAAAGTTTTCACTTTTTAAAATGTCTAGGTCAGTCTTTACTCCTGAAGAAGTTCCTCGTATATCAGTCAACTAAATTGACAGAAGAGTTGCAATTAAAATGCATAATCACTAAACAAAGCAAAAAGCTTCCGGGTCTCTGTGCATGAACTTTAATAAGACAGAGTTAGTTTCCACTGCCATCAAACCTCCGGCCCCTTCAAACTGAGTTCTTTGTCTTAAAGAAAACAGCAGGATTCTCCCGTCATATATTAACAGCACATGTGTGATTCCCGGCATCGATCCTGAGGAAGCAAACATGTTGATCAGCGGTAATTACAGTAATCTCTTGTTGAGTGGCAGGCTTACAGAGAGCCAAGCTTGTGATTAAAATGTCCGTCTCCTTCTCTCTCTCCATCCACGATATGCTTGACAGCCCGTTACGGATACAGAAAACAGGCGTATTTAGGAAACAGATGATGGCTTTGTCAATGCAGAGTGTGTTCAAAATCAAGCTTTAGATACTGTGTTTCGATTAATAAACTGTTTGAAAAGAATATATGGTGTTGGACATTGTTTTTACGTTTCAAGCTGATTATATTTAAGATATTATTTTGAAGAGCCACGATTTACCAACTTGAAATCTAACATGCATGAAAAATAAGCAGCATCAAAAACAACTCATACATCCAAAACAACAAAAAAAAAGGTTCAGCAAAGAGCCATCTTCTTCACATTTAATTATTTGGTGAAAAATTAAAGTCCTCAATGTGACTACAGTTTCTTCAGATCAGCACATTAGTTTCTGGAATTGTGAAAGCACATACACTCTTAGAAATAAAGTTTATTTATTAGCATTGATGGTTCCATGTATAAACTTTAACATCCATGGGAAATTTTCATTGAAGAAAAGGTCCTTTTTTAGTGGAAAAATGTTCTTTAGATTATTAAATTAAGAAAAATATATATATTTTAAGAACTTTTCACTGAAAGGTTTTTTGGGGAACTAAAAATTGCTCTTTTATGACATCGCTGTAAGATTTTTTTTTTTAGCAGTGTAGATTAGTTTTTAAGGAACTAGAGAATAATATAGAAAGCAATATATATAACATTCTTTATAGAAACTTATCATCACATAATTTGTATTTATTTATTTAGGAACATTGCAGATCTGAGAGTGAAGGTCACTTAGCTAATATTTTGTGTCTGCTTGTGTCAGGCCACCGGCATGATGTGAAGTGACGCAAAATTTGCGATCCACCAACAACTGAGGTCTGGCAGGCAAATTTCATTCTAAAAGCCAATTTTTCTGTCTTCCATTTGACTGCAGATGATTTCAGCTTTAGATAAACAGCACCTGTCTAGAGTTTGCCATGATGAGTTTGTTTCGGGGACACAAACACCTTCTGCCTCCAGAGCCAGTGAACATCTGATCAAAACAGCACTGTCATCTTAAGATGTAAACGTGCCAGCTCTATAAAATTACACAATAAACGAGAAACAACAGCAAAAGGTCACGTTACCTTTAAAGATGGGACAGATCTTCCAGACTCCTGCTGCTCCTTCACGGTTGTACTGGCCGAGCGCTAACTCCATATAGAACAGCGGCATCCCAGCAATCACCATGAAGAAGAGGTACGGCACCAGGAAAGCACCTGACAAACCACAACCCAACCAACCAGTTATAGAGTATCTACCTTCTGAAATATATATGTTAGAATAATAGTAAAGTGATGAAAATGCTGAAATCACACAAAATGGAAGTCTGGGAATGATGTCATGATGAAAACATGTGACAATTGAAAACTCTCTTATATCCGATCTTCTTCTTTGTCTAGATTCACTCTGGACGTTCATCAACCAACTTTCAACACTTTAAAGACTAGTGAAGGAGGAACGTGTGACAAGCACTTCATGATGCCTCTATACCTTATTAAAAATAATAAAAAAACAACTAAAGGTTTTTATTGATATATCTATTTAGTTTTGGTTACACTTTATTTTGATAGTCCACTTTAGATCTTCTTAATAGCAATTTTGCAACTACATGTCAACTAACTCTCATTAGAGTATTACTGTAGTTTCGGAATAGTAGAATAGGCTGACATATTTGCTAAGTTAAGATATTAAGCTACAGTCTACTTATACTCTAATGACTCCTAGTTGACATGTAGTAGAAAAGTTACGTATAGTTAGTAGAATGTCTAAAGTGGACTGTCCAAATAAAGTTACCTTTGATTTTATTCATTTTTATTTCAGTTTCAGTTTGCTATTTTAGGAAATCAATTTAAACTAAATCAAAATGATAAACATTTGGGAACTAGTTAAAAGTTTTTTAATTTTTATTTTGACTATTTCCCCCAGTTGAAGTTCATTGTAATAAAAGTAACAAGAGGTTTTTATTTTTTTTATAATGGTTTTAGTTAACTATAATAACCCTTGTCCAAACTGATAATGTACATTGAATTCACAATATTGGTTTATCAAGGTTTTACAGGCTCAACATCATTACATGTTAACATTTCACTAAACATGTCTCTTCACTGACTAATTCAGCTGTAAATTGCTAGTAAATCTATATTCCTCTACAACTAGGGTTTAAATCAATTTCCTCCGCATGGCTTAAACAAAAAACAAGCTCATCTCAGACTTCACACCTATTTTAACATTCAAAGACGCCAGTCTCTCTCACCTCCTCCGTTTTTGTAGCACAGGTAGGGGAACCTCCAGACATTGGCGAGATCCACAGCGAAGCCAATCACTGACAAGAGGAAGTCAATCTTTTTGCCCCAGGTCTCCCTCTCCTCCCCTGACGGGTGAGTCTGACCGCTGGGACTGACCAGGGTGGAGGATGTGAACTGAACTCCATTCTGCTCCTTCACCAAGATCAGCTCCACCTCCTTGGGCCCCGCGGTGCTGGAGGGTTTAACGGGGGCGATGGCAGAGGACATGAGTGTGACTGCGAGTTTGCCTCTTGGCATGGGTCGCTGGGCAGGAGTGCAGAGGATGGAGAGAGACCTCGGATGCAGGAGCCTCTCTAATGGGATGAGGAGAGCGCAGTGATGGACGCGGAGGAAAGAGGGATGATTAGAGAGACAGAGGGAGGAGCAAATCAACCATGTTGATACGAGATCAACCCGAACTGGATGGCGCCCGCTAAAACTCGTTTAATGAGTCGGTGCAGGCTGTTAAATAAACTAGACTGAAGCAACAGATCTATTCAAAAATTAACAACCAACATTGTCACATTTATATCCGTTTAATGAGATGCACATTATGTTGTAATAAACATGTAATAGATGATTCATTACTGCCATAATCATTCTAGTAAATGTTAAACATGAGCTTCATCTGAATTAATTTTTTTTTCTCTAATCAAAACATTATTAAATGATCAAATCAATTGGTTCCACCAATGAAAGTCATTTTAACGATCATATAAATAACTTTTTATCTGATACCAATTGTGCAGCAACAATGCACGATTGTTATCTGCACCAATTGTGCAGTTTTCAGGTTTACAAATAATATCATATTTGATAAATGATGACTAAAATGAGCTTGAATCTGACATATGATAAGGAAATTAAACAAAGTATAGGGGAATTATTATGATTCAAATATTGAAATTAACAAAAAAAAATTTAAGGTTCAGATCAAGTGTTTACAAATAATGTTAGTATTTGAAAAATGACGACCCAAATGTGCTTTAATCATTTGACATAAAATGAAGACATTTTACAAAATATTAAGGGAATTGTTATGAAGATTCAAAATAGTGAAAAAAACACATACAAATGAAACAGTTTGAAGCTAAATTTCTCTGACAGACTCAATTGCTGCTCACATAAGATCACAAAATAATACACAAGCTGTTTTAGTCAAACACTGACACGACAGAAAAACAGCACTTGTTGAGCTTCTGAAATATCTGTCCAAACATGAAACATGCAAAAAAGACAAAAGCACAGGAAGAATCGTACCTTCAATTTGGGATAAAACACTTCTCCAAAAAAGCCTCTTACTTCATGCATTGATGATCCATGTCAATGTGTGAGATAATTATGGCCATTATTTGTCAATGCGGGCGTGAATGAAGGAGGGTCGGTGATGAGCAGGGACGTGGTCTTTCTCCCACACAGGTAGAAGCAGACACACTTCCACTGACCACAGGAGATGAAATATGAAGGATGAGCATGTCTCCTCCTCTTTTTCTCTGACACCTCCTTCATTTCAATAAACATTCTCAAATCAGAAGCAACATCAGCACATAATGATTCTTGTTCTCTTACGAGAGTATCTCTCGTACTGCGTAATATCTTACACTATGGGGAAACACTCTTTCCTCGAGATATTGAAGCCAAAAATTATCCTTAATTTTTTAATCATGCAAAACGCTTTTGCAGCAGCAAGCAGACAAGGGCGAGACAGCTCGCGCGCCCATTGGCTGCCTCGCTGGAAAAGCTGCAGCCTATCGAGTGAGGCACTGCGTGACGTAATGACGAATGAGGACGCTTCGCGCTCATTTCGTCATGTCCCGCCAGTATAGGCGTGGTCTCGCCCTATAAATACCCTCTCGATAGCTGTATTTCCTCTGATTTTTCATTCTTCACGCGAAGCTCACGCATCGCGGGATCCAGAGTCAGAAGCCGCGCCGTTGACTTGTAGCCTTCTCAGCGGGACGTGCCATCTTCTGAAGTCGCTGGCCCAGCCGCCTTCAACTGCCGTACCTGCTGCGCTTTCCGGCGTACTATATCCTTTTACTCTGCTAAGTGTGTGTGTGTTTGCTTACGTGACGCAACACCCATTATCTGTTCTAAAAGAGCTGCGTCTTTTTAAAGATGCCTTTCTGTGGCTCGTGCCGCTCCCAGCTCAGTGATGAGGACCGTCACGTCATTTGTGTGTCCTGCCTGGGTCATGAGCACGCGGCTATCGCGCTCGCGGATGGTGGATGCCCGCACTGCGAACTTCTGCCTATGGTGACTCTGCGGACTCGCCTGGCGTCGTTCTCTGAGCCCGCGTCCCAGCCTTCTGTGCCGCGCCGTAAGAAGCGTCGCGCCCAGCGCGCTCCCGAGCCTTCTCCAGCCCGCCAAAGCTCGCCGGTTCGCCCGCCTGCTTCGCCGGCTTCACTTGAGTCGCTCCCGGACGGACAGCGCCCGCCGTCTGCCGCCGCTTCCGCTCCCGAGCTGGACGAGCCTGCTGAGGTATGCTCTCTTGTGGCTTCTGATAGCGAGGATTGGGCGAGCTCTGTGGACCTCCCCCCCGCTGACGTGTCTAGCCAACCCTCTGGGAAGAGACCCGGCATTGAGGCTGAGCTGATGCGTCTGCTCACCCAGGCCGTGGAGAGCATCGGCCTCGAGTGGGAGGCGCCTGCCTTGCCGCCGCGCAACAGACTCGACGGGCGCTTTCTCAAGAAGGACGAAGCCCCGTCTAAGTCTAGGGCCGCCCCCTTCCTCCCTGAGCTCCACGACGAAGTCGCCAGGTCATGGACCGCCCCGTTCTCCGCCAGACTGCGCACTTCCACCTCTGCGGCCTTTTCTTCTGTCACCGGCGCGGGAGATAAGGGATATCTCTCCATTCCTCCTGTGGAGGCGGCGGTCGCGTCGCATCTCTGCCCGCCCTCTGCGGGACGGCGCGCGCAGACGACGCTTCCCTCTAAAGCCTGCCGGGTGACTTCATCGCTGCACGGGCGTGCTTACACAGCCGCTGGACAGGCGGTCTCAGCGCTGCATACTATGGCGATCTTGCAGATTTACCAGGCCGACCTTCTCCTTAAATTGGACGAGGAAGGCCCGGGTGCTGTCAATGTGGCGGATTTACGAGGCGCTACGGACCTTGCTCTACGCGCCGCTAAAGCCGCTGCTCAGGCCATGGGGCGGAATATGGCCTCTCTCACCGTTGCCGAGAGACATCTGTGGTTGACGCTGTCTGAGATGACGGAAGCTGAGCGCTCTGTATTCCTTGACGCGCCCATTTCCCCTGCGGGCCTCTTCGGATCTGCCGTCAAGGATTTCGCGGACAGATTCTCTGAGGAGCAGAAGACTTCGCAGGCCATGAAGCACTTCCTCCCGAAGCGCTCGAGCTCCGCTGCAGGTCGCTCTAAGCAGCCGTCTGCTCGCAGCTCGCAGCCTCGGCCTGCTTCGCCCGCAGCCGCCACTACACAGCGCCGCCAGGCCCGGGATCAGAGACCGCGCTCTCGCTCTGCTGGACGCCGCCCCGCTCAGCGCGGGCCCCGGCCGAAGATTGAGCTCAAGCCCGAGGCCTCGAAGCTTTCCTAGCCACTCTAAGAAAGCGACGGTGTTCGGATCCCGCTGCGGCCGGTTCCCCACCGAAAAGATTCGCTCGTTCAGTTCCTTGCGATGTGACTGTGCCAGTGTATTTAGCAGTGAAGCAGCCGGTGTCTCAGCCCGCTTGCCTGCACAAAAAAGCCGTTTTTGTGGCTACCCAGATAAATCCAATAAAGAGTGTATTTTCTGGTATGCCGGCCACGGCCGATGGTGTTATGAGTGTTGTAAGAATGCCCACGCCCCAGTGCCCATTGCCACACCCAGACACAGCCCGCCACGGTGCGAGGCTAGCACACATAAATCTGACTCAGGTCGATTGTGCAAACAATGTAGTGAATGCGCCCATACAATGCCCGCTCACGCTGCATGCCGCGTGTCCCTTGGTTTCTGTAAAAACGAAACCAATACACAATCTATCGGCTCCGGCCGAAAGCGTGTACAGTGCAGTAGATGTGCCCGTAGGTTTGCGCCCACATCCTCCCGCAAGCACGCCGAATCCCACGGGATTCGCCCCGCTCACTCTCGCTGTGCGTGCGTTGTGTTCCCAGGGTACCGGAGCTCTCGAGCCGTTGCCTGGTCACGGCCAGAGCCCGGTCTGCATCCTACCTCTAGCTATTCACGCAGAAGCGTGGTCAAAGCTACCCGGGGTATCAGACTGGGTGCTGAACACTATAAAGAGAGGCTACTCGCTACAATTCGCACGTTGTCCACGCCGTTGTACGGCGCCCGTCGAGACTACGGTGAGAAACGAAGTATCTCATCTACTTCGAGCCGAGATAGCGAAATTGCTGAGCAAGGGGGCCATAGAGCCCCTTTCTCAGGCTCAGAGCGAAGGGGGCTTATACAGCAGATATTTTCTGGTACCGAAAAAAGATGGGGGCTTCAGACCCATTCTAGATCTGAGACAGCTGAACAAAGCGCTTGTGAAGCGCCAGTTCAGGATGCTTACGACCAGGGGAATCCTCGCGCAAGTGCGCCAAGGGGACTGGTTTATGTCAATAGATCTGAAAGACGCCTATTTCCAAATACAAATAGCGTCCCATCACAGGCGATTCTTGAGATTCGCGTTCGAGGGCCAGGCTTATCAATACACAGTCCTGCCGTTCGGCCTGTCCTTGGCGCCCCGTACATTTACGAAGTGCATGGACGCGGCTCTCGCGCCCCTGAGACTTCAGGGCATGCGAGTTATGAACTACTTGGACGATTGGCTGATTCTAGCTCGATCACGGTCAGAGCTCATAGAACACAGGGCCACACTGCTCGAGCACCTCGAGACACTGGGCCTGACAGTCAACTGGGAAAAGAGCTCGCTGTGTCCCAGCCAGAGAATTTCTTTCCTGGGAACAGTGTTGGACTCGCTATCCATGACGGCACGCCTGTCACCGGAGCGCGTACTAAGTATTCAGCGCGACGCGGAATCCTTCCGCCACGGCTCTATAGTCCGCCTCAGACGGTTTCAGAAAATGCTGGGCCTGATGGCCTCGGCATCCCCTGTACTCCAGCTGGGCCTGCTTCGCATGCGCATACTGCAGAGGTGGCTGAAGGCGCGGGTCCCGCCCTGGGCATGGACCACGGGCCGGTGTCGCTTCAGGGTCGACCAGCGGTGCGTTTCGGCTCTGAAACCATGGAAAGTAACCAGCTGGTATCAGTCTGGTGTGAGTCTGGGGACCGCCTCAAGTGTGAAAGTGGTGTCTACGGACGCCTCCACCACGGGGTGGGGAGCGCTGCTCGAGGGCAGACCGCTGGCTGGCCTATGGTCAGAGCAGGAGAAGCTCCTTCACATAAACTGCTTGGAATTGATAGCGGTCGACAAAGCGCTACGGCGCTTCCGTCCCCTGATAAAGAGCCACCACGTCTTGGTCCGGTCGGACAACAAGTCAGTGGTGGCGTACATAAATCGCCAGGGCGGCCTCGGGTCCGCACGCCTTTGCAGGCTGACGGAACCCCTCTTGGTCTGGGCCCAGCGCAACCTCCTTTCTTTGAAAGCGGCGCACGTGCCTGGGCACCTGAATACGGGTCCAGACATGCTGTCCAGAGACAACGTCCCGACAGGAGAATGGTCGCTGCATCCGCAGACGGTCCAGCTGCTGTGGGAAACGTTTGGCAGAGCGCAGGTGGACCTGTTCGCGTCTCGCGAGAACGCTCACTGCCCAGTATTCTTCTCGAAGGGCAGGGACGCGCTGGCCCATGCTTGGCCCAGCGGTCCCCTGTATGCTTTTCCCCCGGTCTCGCTCCTGCCTCAGGTGTTGGAGCGGATCAGGGAAAATGGATGCCCAGTGCTGCTTGTAGCTCCGCTCTGGACGAACCAGGCTTGGTTTCCGGTCCTGATGCGGATGGCCAGCACTGCCCCGTGGCCTGTACCGTTGAGGAGAGACCTCCTCTCTCAGGCGGAGGGTTCGATTTGGCATCCTCACCCGGAACTGTGGTCCCTGCACGCATGGGCCATCAACGGGTACCCGCTAGCCTCCCGGAAGGAGTGCTAAACACGATCGCGCAGGCTAGAGCTCCGTCCACCAGACGGCTCTATGCCTCGAAATGGTCGGTGTTCTCTACTTGGTGTCGAGCCCGTGGCTTTTCACCTGTGGACTGCGGGGTGAAGGAAGTGCTTGCCTTCCTTCAGGAGCTGATGGATAAGGGAAGGACCCCATCCACGCTCAAAGTTTACGTGGCGGCCATAGCAACGTTTGCTAAACCGGTGTCTGGCCAGTCACTGGGGAAAAACGACTTAGTCGTTCGTTTCCTACGAGGAGCTCGGAGGTTAAACCCTCCCAGGCCCCCTTCAGTCCCGGCTTGGGACCTTTCCACGGTCTTGGAGGCCATGAAAGGCGCCCCGTTTGAGCCGATCCAGCTGTCGGACATGAAGCACCTGTCCCTTAAGACGGTGTTTCTATTGGCTCTCGCTTCAGTGAAGCGTGTAGGGGACTTGCAGGCGCTTTCTGTAAGCGCGTCATGTCTGGAGTTTGGGCCTAACGACTCAAAGGTCGTACTCAAACCGAGGCACGGCTACGTGCCGAAATCCCTCAATACACCGTTTAGGGCCCAGGTAATTTCCCTGTCAGCCCTTCCGGTTCTCGATGAGGAGAGGGACGCGAGTCTCCTTTGCCCTGTCAGGGCGTTAAGGGCTTATGTGTCCCGCTCGGCTGAGTTCAGACAGACCGAGCAGCTTTTCGTGTTGTTTGGCGGCCGTTCTAAGGGACTCGCCGCTTCAAAACAGAGCCTATCCAGATGGATAGTGGATGCCATAGCGCTGGCTTACACTTCCAGGGGCCTGCGATGCCCATTGGGTGTCAAAGTGCACTCCACGAGAGGCGTGGCCTCGTCGTGGGCATGGTATAGCGGGGTTTCCCTGCAGGATATCTGTACGGCTGCGGGCTGGGCCTCGCCGTCTACATTTATCAAGTACTATAACCTGGAGGTGCCCGCCTTACAAGCTAAGCTTCTGGCGGTCTGAACTTCGGGCTTATCGGCCGCCAATGCGGCTATGCGTACCCCTACGGGTCGGTACCCCTACGGGACTTTTATGAAGGAGTGATGCTTCTAGCCTCTCCTCCTCTACTCTGTGTGAGTTGTGGTGATTGTGCACTAGATGTGCCCCGGGCTTGGCCCCGGGACTCTGGTGTTGGATCCCTGTCCGCACGGCGTGTTGCATGGGGTCCCCATAGCGTAAGATATTACGCAGTACGAGAGATACTCTCGTAAGAGAACGTACTCGGTTACTAACGTAACCTCGGTTCTCTCTAGAGAGGGAACGAGTACTGCGTATCTTGCCGTGCTTGGACTATCCTCTGGTTCGCTTCGGTGTACAAAATCAGAGGAAATACAGCTATCGAGGGGGTATTTATAGGGCGAGACCACGCCTATACTGGCGGGACATGACGAAATGAGCGCGAAGCGTCCTCATTCGTCATTACGTCACGCAGTGCCTCACTCGATAGGCTGCAGCTTTTCCAGCGAGGCAGCCAATGGGCGCGCGAGCTGTCTCGCCCTTGTCTGCTTGCTGCTGCAAAAGCGTTTTGCATGATTAAAAAATTAAGGATAATTTTTGGCTTCAATATCTCGAGGAAAGAGTGTTTCCCCATAGCGTAAGATATTACGCAGTACTCGTTCCCTCTCTAGAGAGAACCGAGGTTACGTTAGTAACCGAGTATGTTTTCAAAGAATTTCTTGCATTGCATGTTTTTCATATTTCAAGCATAAACCCTTACAAAACAATTACTAAATGCTTAAAACTGGAAAACAAAACCAAAAACATCAACTCATGTTAATTTCTCAGCAGTTGTTCTTCTAATTTCAATACACCTAATGAAGTTTTGATAAGTATACCGTTGTAAATTGTAAATAAATTGTAAGTGGTAAGTTGTAAATAAAACAGTAATTTCTCGTAAAATGTACTCCAATAATATATTTAGGTTTTTCTACTTCAAAATTTCTGTCTCAATGTCCATTTTTGATCTCTAGAAACTGAATGCTGTCAAGGAGAAACAACTGAGACACTGAATATATCTCAACAGTTCCTTATTCAAATAAATGTGGTTTTATATATTTTTGATTGTGACGATGTGCTATTTCAAAGCATTAATCTTGGCCTGAGGCTGATAATTAATCATCTGAAGCCGACATCTGCTGAAGTAAGACAGCAGTTTGGCTCAAGCGCAGCAAATAACAGATCAAACAGAGAGTTATTATCTTACCCTTTCACAGATACACAAATCCACCACCCATTATGCTCCGCACTTACAGCCATGTCCAAACAAAACGAAACTCCTGATAAGAGATGCTTGTAACTCTAGCGCTTATGATGATAAGAACACACACCTCGTCAAATCTCATCAGTGTGAAATTACATAAAAAAATATAAAACATTATTAACTGACAAAATTTAGGAAAAGTCTCGGGTTACGACTGTAACCCTGGTTCCCTGAGTAGGAAACAAGATTGCGTTCAGTCGGTGTTCACATTCTGTGTTTAAAATCTGCTCCAGTCATTAGAAACAGTCTGTAAGTGTGTTCAGTTCAGTCTTAGAATGTTTCAGCTAGTCGTCAAGTGAGTCCCAGGCATTATTGACGCTCTGGTGATTTATGCCGAAAAGTTGTCTGAATGTATTTCAGAGTCAGAAATACAGCACTCATCTCCAATTTTGTGCCAGGAAAGATGGTGACCTCTCCACAGACCACGAGCCGAATAAACCCTCGCCCCCAAACCTACAAGGGAAGCGTCTGTCTTTAGCATTTTGCGACAAGATGATGGCCTCAACATAGGACCTCGGGCCCAAGGGTGTGAACTAACAAATTACAAATAATCACGTTTCTGTGATTAAGCAGTGCATCCTTAAGGACATTTTTGACTTTTTCAGTTTTGTTTCACTTTTCCTGCGTTAATGCTAACTGCATAAAACTTGGCACAGATGTGTATTTGTATTGAATTTTTACTATTTCACCGCCATTTCCTTTAAAATATCTATTTTGCACTAGGTACAAAAAATACTTCCTCTCAGACCCTTTTTGGACAAAAATGTCCACATTGAAACCCATTAAAACTGCAATTTTTAATCCCAGGGCCATTTAACTATACAATTATGCAATCTTTTCATTCTGGCTTTCATTCTGTTGGCAATTTAAATGTTTACTATTTTTTTTTTACCAGATGGTGCCATTTTTTCAGGTTTGGCCTATAAAGCAAATACCGTAATCAATTTATTTCTGTTTTCTGCTTCTGCATATTATAGAGCCAATTGGATAAATTGTGACCCTGGATGACAAAACCAGTCTTATGGGTAATTTTTTTGAAATTGCGATTTATACATCACATGACAGCTGAATAAATAAGCTTTCCATTGATGTATGGTATGTTAGGATAGGACACTATTTGGTCGAGATACAACTATTTGAAAATCTGGAATATGAGGGTGCAAAAAAATCGAAATATTGAGAAAATCACCTTTAAAGTTGTCCATTTATGTTCGCGATTGTGCTGCATTCACTCACAAAAATAAATGTTTTATACAGTTACGGTAGACAATTTATCAAATATCTTCATGGAACATGATCTTTACTTAATATCCCAATGATTTTTGGCATAAAAGAAAAATTGATCATTTTGACCCATACAATGTATTGTTGGCTATTCCCACAAATATACCCATGCTACTTAAGACTGGTTTTGTGATCCAGGGTCACAATTATGCAACGATAATTGTGTGGGTGTGTTGTATGGAGGTCAGAGTATGGTGTGTATGTGTGTAATAAAAGAAAATGTGGAAAAAATGTGTGTGTGTGTGTGTGTGTGTGTGTGTGTGTGTGTGTGTGTGTGTGTGTGTGTGTGTGTGTGTGTGTGTGTGTGTGTGTGTGTGTGTGTGTGTGTGTGTGTGTGTGTGTGCTTGTAATATTGAGAGAGAAAAACGAATCGGTTACCTAACGTAACCTCGGTTCTCTCCAGATGAGGGAACGAGTATTGCGTAAGTTTAGCTTACGCTACAGAAAAGATTCATCTTCTCGAGATACTTAATTTTGGCATGGCTTAGCGTATATAAGGGGGCTCAGAGGCTGAAATCTCTGATTTTTATCGACTGAAGCGAAAAAGCGCTCGTGGCGCGAGCACAGCAGGTTACGCAATACTCGTTCCCTCATCTAGAGAGAACCAAGGTTACGTTAGGTAACCGATTCGTTCTCTTCGTTCTCTTCGCCTCGAAAGGGGAAGCTTTCAGGGCCTCTAGGACCACGGAAAGATCCCACAGCGGAACAGAAGGGGGGCGCGGGGGATTCATCCTCCTAGCTACTCTAAGGAAGTGGATGACAAGCTCGTTCCTTCCCAATGATTGGCCGTGCGACGATTCTGAGAAGCTTCCTTCAGCTCTTGAAGGAAACTAAGCAGCCGCGGAACCCCGCACCTTCGTGGGTCCAAGTCTTTGTCGGCACACCATTTGGAGAACACAGACCATTTAGACGCATAGAGTCTTCTAGTAGAAGGAGCTCTAGACTGCGTGATCGTGTTCATCACTGCGTCTGGCAGGGCGACGGATACCCGTTGATCACCCATGCATGCAGAGACCAGCGCTCTGGCTGGGGATGCCAGATCACGCCGCGAGCCTGAGAGAGGAGATCCATTCTCACCGGAATCGGCCACAAGGCTGTCTGTGACAGCCGCGTCAGCTCCGGTAACCAAGTCTGATTCTCCCATCGCGGAGGAGCACCGAGTGGCGCGTTTCCCTGATTCTCTTGATAACCTGTGGCAACAGGGAGACCGGAGGGAAAGCATATAGCAGGCGGCTGGGCCATGTCTGGGTCAGCGCGTCCTCGTCCTTCGAAAAGAACATTGGGCAGTGAGCGTTGTCTCGTGACGCAAAGAGGTCGACGTCCGCTTTGCCAAAGAGGCACCACAGTGACTGGACTGTTTGGGGGCGCAGGGACCACTCCCCTGGGGGAATGTTGTCCCTGGATAGTTTGTCTGTGCCGTCGTTCAGGTGGCCCGGCACATGCGCCGCTCTCAGCGAGCGCAGATGATGCAGGGACCAAATGAGGAAGCGTTCCGCCAGATTGCAGAGGTTACTGGATCTGATACCGCCCTGACGGTTCACATAGGAGACTACTGACATGTTGTCCGAGCGGGCTAGAACGTGGTGGTCCTGTATGAACGGAAAGGAAGCGCTTCAGTGCATTCTCGACCGCCATCATCTCCAGACAGTTGATATGAAGGAGTCTCTCCTGATCTGACCAGAGGCCAAAGACCGGTCTGCCCTCGAGGAGAGCGCCCCAACCCAAGTTGGACGCGTCTGTCGAAACGACCTTTCGGTGTGAGACAGTCCCCATTGTCATGCCCCACTGGTACCAGTCAGCCGCCAACCAGGGCTGCAGAGCTGCAATGAGTCACTCTGATTCGCTCGCAGCCGAACCGCCAAGCTTGGTGAGACACATGAGCGGTCAACCGGCGTTGCAGAGGGCACATGCGCAACAGCCCCAGCTGCAGTACCGCAGCGGATGAAGCCATGTAGCCCAGCATCCTCTGGAAAGTCTTCAGAGGAGCGGCGTTGCCCGCCTGGAAGGACGCGGCCAGTCGCTGAACACGGCGCGCACGCTGTGTTGATAAGCGAGCCGTCATAGCCACAGAGTCCAGTTCTATTCCTAAAATAGAAATTGACTGGCTGGGCAGTAATGAGCTCTTGGTCCAGTTGACCGTGAGACCCAGGTCCTCCAGATGACTGAGGAGCGTAGCTCTGTGAGACACTAACTCGGTTTCTGACTGCGCTAGAACCAGCCAGTCGTCCAGATAGTTCAAAATCCACACGCCCTGATTTCTCAAGGGGGCGAGAGCCGCGTCCATGCACTTCATGAATGTACGGGGTGCTGAAGACAGGCCGAACGGTAGGACAGTGTACTGATAAACCTGACCGTCGAAGGCGAATTGTAAGAATGGCCTGTGACGGGGTATTATCTGGATCTGAAAATAGGCATCTTTCAGATCGAGAGAGATAATCCAGTCCCTTGGGCGAATGTGCGCGAGGAGTTGTCTGGTTGTAAGCATTTTGAACAGTCTTCTCATAAGAGCTTTGTTCAAATGCCTCAGATCCAAAATAGGTCTGAGAGCCCCGTCCTTCTTGGGTACGAGAAAATAGCGGCTGTAAAAGCCTGACACGCTCAGAGAGGCGGCACCGGCTCTATAGCCCCTTTGCACAGTAGCTTCGCTATTTCTGCCCGGAGTAGATGTGCTACTTCCTTATTCACTGTCGTCGCGGCCCGAGCTCGAAAGCGAGGAGGACGGCGAGCGAACTGTAATGCATAGCCCAGCCTTATTGTGCTTAGCACCCATTTTGATATCCCAGGGATCGCTTCCCACGCTCTTATGCAAGCGACTAGTGGCAGAATGTGGCAGAAACAAGCTTTGACGGTGGTCCGGCCGCGGCGAGACCCAACCGTCTTTTCCCTCTTGCTGTCGCTAGGAGGGCTTATTCTTGGTCCGCGTCCCACGGGGGTGGGGGGGGGGGGGGCTTTGTAGGGGGCGGTTGGACGAGCGCGATCTGGCTGTTCTGTCTGGGCTGAGCTGGGCGCTGTGTAGTCGCTCGTGCAGGCGGCCGGTCACGTGGGCGACCTGCAGCGGAGCTAGCGCGACGAGGCAGGATCAGGTTCATGGCCTGGGAGGTTTTCTGCACCTCAGAGAAACAGTCGACTATTCCTTCCACCGCAAGGCCAAAGAGACCAGTGTGAGAGAGGGGCGCGTCGAGGAAAGCAGAGCGCTCAGACTCTCTTATGTCCGCCAGTGTTAGCCACATATGTCGCTCCGTTACAGACAGCGAGGCCATGCATCTTCCCAGGGCCTGAGCGGCTGATTTTGTAGCACGCAGGGAGAGATCCGTCGCGCTTCTCAAATCTGGGTCTGGGCCTTTCTCGTCCCACTCACGGAGGAGATCAGCTTGCAGGATCTGCAGCACAGCCATAGAGTGCAGGGTGGAAGCTGCTTGTCCGGCGGTGGCGTAACCGCGACTGACCGGTCCACGGCCTGCGAGAGGAGGTGCATCAGCTCAGCGTCCACCCCAGCGCGGGTCTTCCCCGGATTCCTGGACCGAGGAGGAGGCGGAGTGATGTGAACCTGACCAATCCTCACTATCCGATGCCAGGATGGAACAGCTGTCTCCCGTGGCGAGAACGTCTGCCTCATCATCCGTCACGACGGCAAGCGTCAGTGAGGGGAGGTGGAGACGGCGAAAGGGAGGCTCGAGGGAGGGACTCAGGCGAGCGTCTCGCTGCGGCCACGGGCTCCGGTGGCCTTTGGGAACGGCGCTTCTTTCTGCGCGGTGCTTCAAAGGGCTGAGAGACAGTGTCCTGGGTGAAAGCTTTGAGTCGAGCCCGCAGGGTCGACATCGAAAGCTCCTCGCAGTGCTCACATCCTCCCGACGAGAGGGCAAGAGCTGCGTGTTCCTGGCCCAGGCAGAGAGCGCAGAGAGCGCAGATAACGTGGCGGTCTCCGGCGCTGAGCTGGGCTCTGCACGAGCCGCAGGAAGTACGAGACATCTTGAAAAAGACGTCTCGCTGCTCTTTTAGAATTGGAAATTGCTTAGAGTAAAAGGATACGTCGACGGATGGCGTAGGTGGCACGGCAGGCTGAAGGTGGCGAAGACGGCCGGCTTCTTCAGGCGCTGTCCTAAGCTGGCTAGTCGCTTTTCGACAGCGGTGTTGGCTTCTCAAGATCCAGTGATGCGAAGAGCTTCGCTGAAGAGATGAAAATCAGAGATTTCAGCCTCCGAGCCCCCTTATATACGCTAAGCCATGCCCATTCTGGCGGGCTAAGAGGCGTTGAGGGCGCATGCGCCCTTCATTGGGCGTGACCTCACTGGTAGGCTGCAGCAGTTGCCGCACAGCAGCCAATGAGCACGTGACACAGTCTGCTCTTGGCCAGCTAGCTGCTGCACTGCGTTGACAATTAATACAAAATTAAGGATAATTTTTGGCTTCAGTATCTCGAGTATCAGTATCAATTCATCAGTATCAAGATGAATCTTTCCTGTAGCATAAGCTAAACTTACGCAATACGAGAGAACCTCTCGTAAGATAACTCAACTGCAAATCTAAAATCCAATCACTGTGTGCACCAGTGGAGTTTTGCTGGCAATGGGGAAAATCTGTTACTGCACCCAAACAAAATTTTACCGAAAGCTTATTTTTTTTTAGATATCATCCTAAAAATCAGCCTTAGATGTATGGCTTTGATTTTCTACCAGTTTTAGTGTTCAACTTGTTTCATAAAATATATATTTTACATAAAATAATGTTATTAATAATGTAATTAATTTTCATAAACTTAAACCTATATAACTTTTTTTTAATTTACTTATTATTTTTTTTACTTCAGCAAAAATTTGTCACGGGCCTTCTTTAAAATTAGACCCAACTTAAGTCTGTGCTCCTAAGCCTCAATTTATTATGACAGTTTTTTGATACGGACATTTTTGTCCTCTGAACCTATGTGTAACTTTTTTTAATTGATGCACAAGTGTTAAGTAGTTTTGTAATCTTAAATTGTAGCTACTTTTTAAAGTATTTTTCTAATTTGATCTTTATTACAACATGAATGGCTAGGGACAGAGTAATCGGACTTGTGACTCCCGTCAAATCAATTGGAGTGTAGAAAACTTTAACCACAGCAGTATATGGCACCAACTATGGCAAGCCATTTTAACATTTAATCATTTAAACCTACTAGTCTCTATTTTCATGCTACTAATACTTATTTTTTAGATACTAGTATCTATTTCTTTAAGTACTAGTGCCTTTTCATTAGCTACTAGTGCTTATTCTTTAGGTACTAGTTACATTTTTTGCCATTGACTTCTATGGGGATCCGTCATTCAGATATCAACTATTCAGTTCTGACTAGTATGTATTCCAATTGTATTCCACATTTTTTAAATAGACTCGAAAATTATGTTGGCATTAGTGGAATTGCATTAGCATGGTTTTAATCATACTTGTCTGACCGTTATCAGTTTGTAGCAGTAAATGAAGATATGTCTTATCGATCAAAAGTTCAGTATGAGGTACCACAAGGCTCAGTACTAGGACCATTGCTGTTCATTCTGTACATGCTACCCTTAGGAGATATCATTAGGAAGCATGGCATTAGTTTTCACTGTTATGCCGATGATACTCAGCTGTTTATTTCTTCACGCCCTGAAGAAACCTACCAATTCACAAAATTAACGCATTGCATAGCTGATATAAAAAATATGGATGATTAGTAATTTCCTACGACTTAATTCTGTAAAAACAGAGATTCTAAATATTGGACAAAAAACTTCCCCACATACTAATCTAGAATACTGACTAACACTTAATGGCTGCTCTATCAAGTCTTCGTCGTCGGTGTGCTCTTTGATACCAATCTTTCCTTTGAAAGACACATCTAGCATCTGCAAAATCGTATTCTTCCATCTTAAAAATATATCTTAATTACAACATATGCTCTCACTGTCAAATGTGGAAATGTTCGTTCATGCGTTCATGACCTCAAGACTAGATTATTGTAATGCTTTACTGGTTGGTTGCCCTGCATGCTTAATAAACAAACACCTGCTGGTCCAAAACACAGAAGCTAGAAGCTTCTTACCAACCTAATCTCATGACAATTCGTACGAATTTTATAAGGTGTCTAATTCGTACAAATTCATACGACCTCACTCGCACGAATTTGTAAGATTTTTTGCTAAATGGTACATATTTTACTAGTTTTAATATGTTTGTTTTCGAAGAAATTGATGGCAAAATTTTGGAAGAAACCATACAGCACCTTAAAACATCAACCTGCGCCCTTGACGCACTTCCCACATCTTTTTTCAAAAGTGTGTTAAACAGCTTAGAAGCAGATCTCCTAGAAGCGTTAAATGCCTCACTTCTCTCTGGGAGTTTTCCAAACTCCCTGAAAACTACAGTTGTCAAGCCCCTCCTGAAAAAGAGCAATCAGGATAAGACCATCTTAAGCAATTATAGACCGATCTCAAATCTTCCTGTCATAGGCAAGATCATTGAAAAAGTTATCTTCAATCAGCTGAACAAATTCTTAAGCATGAATGGATACTTTGACAATTTTCAATCTGGTTTTCGATCGCATCACAGCACAGAGACAGCGCTCATAAAGATAATAAACAATATTCGCTTAAATACTGATACAGGCAAATTATCAGTGCTGGTACTACTCGACCTCAGTGCTGCATTTGACACTGTCGATCACAACATACTTCTTGACAGGCTGGAAAACTGGGTTGGGCTTTCTGGGATAGTCCTAAAATGGTTCAGGTCATACTTAGAAGGGAGAGGTTATGATGTGAGTATAGGAGACCATAAGTCTGAGTGGACATCCATGACATGCGTATGCTCCCAATGAGCCAAATAATGAGAAAGAACCGAATCTCTTACCACAACTATGCAGACGACACACAGCTCTACTTAACCCTATCGCCTAACGATTACAGTCCCATTGACCGTGGCCGGCCGAAGACCCACGGAGGTCTGAAAAAGATCCTCACCACCACGGCCGCCCGAAGGGTCCTCACCACCGTGGCCACCTGAAGGGTCTTCACTAGAGGTCGACCGATTCATCGGTTTTGCCGATTAATCGGCACCGATAGTTGATTGGTGAAACTATCGTTATCGGCAAAAATCCACACCGATAGTTTTTCCGGTTTGCATCTGTTGCTGGAGCGGCTGAGAAGTGCGCGCGGTCATTACACAGCACTAGCGCGCTGAAGAGACTGCTGGCATTATACAGAGCAAGAGCGGCCTCTAGAGGACAAATAATAAACTATCACTGGCTGAGTTGTTTACATTAACACGTGAGGCGCGTGCAGCACGGACCACGGAGAGAACACGCAGCAGAGAGAGCGCCGCTGACACTTCAGACTCGCATTTAAAACAGTCAGCGAAACGGTATGAATACATAACACTAAAGTACATATTGCCATATCATTATAAAGTAATTCTTATATTGACTAGATGCTGCATCAGCAAAGAAAGAACAGTAGTTTGCCGTCGAGGCTGTGAGGACTCTAACCTTACCTCAGTCAAGCGGTTTAAACAATGTGACAAAAACACACGCAGACCTGACCCAAATGTTTTATGGCGCAATTGTTATCATCTATTTGCATTATTTTATATCCGGCTGGTCACTTTTATGCATTCATTAGCCGACGAAGTTGCATATTTAAAACTAGTGACGTGATTGCTTTCTCAACAGTGATATGTTCATGCAGCCGACAGAAACATAAACAAATCATAAACGTGTTCAATTTAAGCTCGTTTTAATCACTACAATACATCTTGTTATTTTGATTAGATAATTATCAAGTGTTCTAAAATAGAAGCAAATAAAGGGAGAGACTATATAGGCTAAATTACGTATACATTATACAGGTCTTTATTACATTTTAATGGCTATCTTTAAGCACGACTCTTTGGAATTATATGAAATGGTAGCACTTTACAATAAGATTCCATTTTTAGCATTAACTAAGATTAATACAAGTTGTAGAAGAATTATTCATTGTTAGTTTATTTCAATTTATTTTATTTACTAATGCATTTGAAACGAAGTTTTAATTCTTATTTTATTTGTTATTACCTTAATGTACTATGAACCAACATGAATGATAAAGTTATAATTGTATTGCTCATATTAATACATGCAGTAAAAACGTATATTGCATAGTGCATAGTTCATGAAAGCTAGCTAATACATCCTTGTTTACAAATGGGACTTGCAACGTGTTACTTATGAAATGTTTCTAGGTTATAGCTTTGAAATCTGTTATATTTTAATGTTTAAATTATTTTCTGTATAAAGTTTTTATATATTAATATTTATATATTTATTTAATTTAGCACATTTCAGTTCAGCACTGTTTTATTGTGAGTATTATGTTTGTTTTTAATCCAGCATCCATTTAAAAAAATATCGGTTGAATTATCGGTTATCGGCATGTACGGTCAAACCTAAATATCGTTATCGGTAAAATCCACTATCGGTCGACCTCTAGTCTTCACCACCGTGGCCACCTGAAGGGTCTTCACCAACGTGGCCACCCGAAGGGTCTTCACCGCCCTGGACGTCGACCTCGCCCTGGACGCCCGAGGGTCCGACAGCTCTCGCCCTGGACGCCCGAAGGGTCCGACAGCTCCGCCCTGGACGCCCGAAGGGTCCGACAGCTCCGCCCTGGACGCCCGAGGGTCCGACAGCTCCGCCGGACGCCCGAGGGTCCACAGCTCCGCCCGAGGGTCCGACAGCTCCGCCCGGAACGCCCGAGGGTCCCACAGCTCCGCCCTGGACGCCCGAGGGTCCGACAGCTCCGCCTTGGACGCCCGAGGGTCCCACAGCTCCGCCTTGGACGCCCGAGGGTCCCACAGCTCCGCCCTGGACGCCCGAGGGTCCGACAGCTCCGCCCTGGACGCCCGAAGGTCCCACAGCTCCGCCTTGGACGCCCGAGGGTCCCACAGCTCCGCCGTGGCCACGCCCACAGCCTGCTCCGCCGTGGCCACGCCCACAGCCTGCTCCGCCGTGGCCACGCCCACAGCCTGCTCCGCCGTGGCCACGCCCACAGCCTGCTCCGCCGTGGCCACGCCCACAGCCAGCTCCGCCGTAGCCACGCCCACAGCCAGCTCCGCCGTGGCCACGCCCACAGCCTGCTCCGCCCTGGAGGCTTCCCGGACCTGCACCATGCCCTCGTCAGCCTCCAGGGCGCCCACCCTCCCACCCCTTTGGATGTTATACGGCGCAAGGACGCGCCTTCGGGGAGGGGGGAGGTACTGTCATGTTTCTATGTGTTTAGTTCTGTTTTGAGATCTTGTTTCCCCCTGTCTTTGTGATTTTGGTTTTGTCCTGTTAGTTTTCCCGCTCCTCGTTTGTGTTCAGTTTCTTCACCTGTTTTCAGTTAATTATCTCGTTTGGTTCAGTTCATTTAAGCCCTGTGTTTTCCCTCAGTGTTTGTTGGTCATCGTCTATGTATGGTTGTGTGTTTCCTGAAGTCCTGGAGTCTGTTCTTTTGTTCCTGTTTGTTTTTGGAAGTTTAAGTTTGTTTAATAAATCTCCTAAACTACAGTTTCCGTGTCCTCGTCTTCGGCTACCTGCACAGCAACCCTGACACATGTAAATACTTGGTTATTGTGGAATGCATGCATCAAATTAGATTTTTAGCTTATGTCTTTGTTGTAATTTTACAATGTTGGGAGAGAATGGTAATCAAAATACCATGTTCACCTTGTACATTACATGGAGGCATTGCACTTCTCAAATGTTCACATATAGGAGAAATATTATGTGGATCTGTTTGTGGAGTGCTTTGGAGGATGGTTATTCAAGGACAGGTGTGGATGTTCAGACATATAGGGGGTTGCATGGTCCATTGTTCAGGGACAGGTGTTAATGTTCTGGAATGTGGGGATGTAAGAGGTCTGGGGGGTTGTATATTCCCTTTAGAATTGTGTTACTTCAGTAGGGCTGGGATGGTATGGATTTTTTTCTAACCACAGTTGAAAAGCAAGAAATTACCGCAGTATTAGCGGTAAACCGGGTTAAATACTGGAACTGGAGCTCGTCTCATAAATGAAACGAAACTCAGCGTACAGGCTACATGCCTTAAGCCATGTATGAAGACACAATGTCATTAGACATAATCCATGTCATTAGAATCAATGAATTCATGCCATTAGACACAACGTGCACACATGGGCAGGCCAATGTTTTTTTTGCGGTGATTACAGTGATAATAATAATACATTTTATTTGAGGCGCCTTTCTTGGCACTCAAGGACACCGTACAGAAATGCAAGACATTTAAAAACAGCAAAGCCAAAACAATAGAACATTAAAAACAATAAAAAGCAACATTTAAATCACATGTGGTCAGGGACGGATTAACCATTAGGGCAACTGGGCACTTGCCCAGGGGCCCATGACATCTAAGGGGCCCTGGGCAGCAGGGGCGGAGTGAGAGTCGGGAGTTTCCCCGGTGGGCCGGTAGTGTTTCGATGCCGCAAGGGCCGGTCTGATAAAATGTATTCATTGCAAGTTCGCCATGCGCACTTAGGGCCCAGGCGAGGGGAAGAAAAAAAAATATTTTTTACATTTTAGTTACCGGAACCTATATTTGCAAAAAGACGCCCGTTGCGTAATATCTACAGTGGCGTAGGTCGTAGGGTGTGTAAGGTGTTTGAAAGCAGCTTTTGATGCGCTCGACCCGAGTTCGAATCCGCCTTTTGCCGAACTCTCTTCTCCCTTTTCCCAACACATATGAAATGTAAAATGTATAACCTAACATAAAGGTCTATAGCGTTATATTTAGCCAACGAACTAAAAACGAAACCATGACATGGCTTTGTGCCTTTATAAAACAGCACAAGACTTTAAGAATAGGCATCCTGTTTGTGCTGTGTGATTTAAAGAAAGGTGCGCACTTTGCTCACGCGATCAGCATGGTTATCTGGTGTTTTCTCCTAAATAAAAGCTCAAGGGTTTATTTCTTGCAAGTGAAGAAATTAGGACAAAAGTATTTTAATTTTCCTATATTATAATGTAATGTAGGCTAAAATATACTTTTGAAATATTCATTTTCATTTATATAGTAGCCTACATTTAGGCTATATGGATTTGACGTCATTGTCACGGTGTCTGGTTTATGTTCCTTGTGTCACCACTAGATGTCCTCCTTCCCAACGGTGTCCATCACACTCTTAAACTACATGCCCCATGATCCTTGTCTTTCATTGCACTCAGCTGTCTCTTATCACTGATCATTGCACTCAGCCTGTTCCCCATTAGCATTGTCATTTCCCTGTGTATATAACCCTGTCTGGTTTAGTATGTGTCATGAAGTCCTTGGATTTATCACGCCACTTCTGTGTTCCTGTTTATGTTCTTGTTTTGGATGGATTATGATATCGACTATTGCCTGGACTGGATTTTGAGTAATGGATTTCCCTAATTAAACATACTTTTTTTGCAATTGGATCTTCTCCTGTGTTTTCTGGTGTGGTTCGTGACAGAAGGACTTCATCACACACAGATCCAGCGGAAGGTGTCCCAACTTCTCCGCCCCAGCCACTGAGCGGGAGAGGAGAGATATGTTTGAGGGAACCCGTCTAGTCATTTTTCGTGGGACCCGGGGAGGTCGCAGAGGAGTTGGTGGTCGAGAGGGAGTCCAACACCACTCTCCACCATGGCCCCCCTTCGACTCTGGGAGGGTGAGGGACGAATTGGAGCCACCGTCTCACCGTCGCAGATGGAGAGGGGGTAAGAGACGCACGACTGCTGATCCAGAGACTGTTCACGTCCAGCCAGAGCTTCACGTCAGCCACGTCCAGCCAGAGCTTCACGTCAGCCACGTCCAGCCAGAGCTTCACGTCAGCCCCGTCCAGCCAGAGACCGTCCAGCCAGAGACCGTCCAGCCAGAGACCGTCCAGCCAGAGACCGTCCAGCCAGAGACCGTCCAGCCAGAGACCGTCCAGCCAGAGACCGTTGCCTGCCCGCCAGAGCATGAATCCAGCCCCAAGCTCCCTGATGTGCTGGCCCCGTCCAGTTCCGAGTCCCCTGATGTGCTGGCCCCGTCCAGTTCCGAGTCCCCTGATGTGCTGGCCCCGTCCAGTTCCGATCCCCTGATGTGCTGGCCCCGTCCAGTTCCGAGTCCCCTGATGTGCTGGCCCCGTCCAGTTCCGAGTCCCCTGATGTGCTGGCCCCGTCCAGTTCCGAATCCCATGATGTGCCAGAGCCCGTTGACCCAGCGCCAGAGCCCGTTGACCCAGCGCCAGAGCCAGAGCCCGTTGACCCAGCGCCAGAGCCAGAGCCCGTTGACCCAGCGCCAGAGCCAGAGCCCGTTGACCCAGCGCCAGAGCCAGAGCCCGTTGACCCAGCGCCAGAGCCAGAGCCCGTTGACCCAGCGCCAGAGCCAGAGCCCGTTGACCCAGCGCCAGAGCCAGAGCCCGTTGACCCAGCGCCAGAGCCAGAGCCCGTTGACCCAGCGCCAGAGCCAGAGCCCGTTGACCCAGCGCCAGAGCCAGAGCCCGTTGACCCAGCAACGCCAGAGCCAGAGCCCGTTGACCCAGCGCCAGAGCCCGAGCCCGTTGACCCAGAGCCAGAACCCATTGACCCAGACCCAGCGCCAGAGCCCGTTGACCCAGCGCCAGAGCCCGTTGACCCAGCGCCAGAGCCCGTTGACCCAGCGCCAGAGCCCGTTGACCCAGACCCCGTTGACCCAGCGCCCGTAGATGTCAAGTCTGTTCCCGTTCCTGAACCTGTCCTTCTCCCCAAGAAAATTTTGGGGGGGGCTATACGCCTTCGCCGTGGCCGGCCAAAGATCCACGGAGGCCCGGAAAAATAACACCGCCGTGGCCACCTGATGGGTCTTCACTGCCGTGGCCACCTGAAGGGTCTTCACCGCCGTGGCCACCCGAAGGGTCCTCACCGCCATGGCCACCCGAAGGGTCCTCACCGACATGGCCACCCGAAGGGCCCTCACCGCCATGGCCACCCGAAGGGTCTTCACCACCACGGCCGCCTGAAGGGTCCTCACCGCCGTGGCCACCTGAAGGGTCCTCACCGCCATGGCCACCCGAGGGTCCCACAGCACCGCCCTGGACGCTCGAGGGTCCCACAGCTCCGCCCTGGATGCCTGAGGGTCCCAAAGCTCCGCCCTGGACACCCGAGGGTCCCACAGCTCCGCCCTGGACGCCCGAGGGTCCCACAGCTCCGCCCTGGACGCCCAAGGGTCCCACAGCTCCGCCCTGAACGCCCGAGGGTCCCACAGCTCCGCCCTGGACGCCCGAGGGTCCCACAGCTCCGCCCTGGACGCCCGAGGGTCCGACAGCTCCGCCTTGGTCATGCCCACTGCCAGTTCCGCCATGGCCACGCCCGCAGCCTACTCCGCCATGGTCACGCCCACAGCCAGCTCCGCCATGGCCACGCCCACAGCCAGCTCCGCCATGGCCACGCCCGCAGCCTGCTCCGCCATTGCCACGCCCGCAGCCTGCTCTGCCCTGGCCACACCCACAGCCTGCACCATCGTGGCCACGCCCACAGCCTGCTCCGCCCTGGCCACACCCACAGCCTGCACCGTCGTGGTCACGCCCACAGCCTGCACCATCGTGGCCACGCCCACAGCCTGCTCCGCCCTGGAGGCTTCCTGGACCGGCACCATGCCCTCGTCAGCCCCCAGGGCGCCCACCCATCCCTCCCCCTGATCCTCCACCAGTCCACCTCCCGCCTGGAACCTTGTTTGTCTGTCACGTCTTGGAGCGTCTGGTAGCCGCTCCGTAGGGGGGGGGTTATGTCACGGTGTCTGGTTTATGTTCCTTGTGTCACCACTAGATGTCCTCCTTCCCAACGGTGTCCATCACACTCTTAAACTACATGCCCCATGATCCTTGTCTTTCATTGCACTCAGCTGTCTCTTATCACTGATCATTGCACTCAGCCTGTTCCCCATTAGCATTGTCATTTCCCTGTGTATATAACCCTGTCTGGTTTAGTATGTGTCATGAAGACCTTGGATTTATCACGCCACTTCTGTGTTCCTGTTTATGTTCTTGTTTTGGATGGATTATGATATCGACTATTGCCTGGACTGGATTTTGAGTAATGGATTTCCCTAATTAAACATACTTTCTGCAATTGGATCTTCTCCTGTGTTTTCTGGTGTGGTTCGTGACAGTCATAGGAATAATTATATAAATCATTATTACATTATTATAATAATATTGCCCTCTTTAATGTCCTGGTAAATCAATGCTTTTTATTTGTTCAACGAGCAGTTCATGTGTTGAAGCTCTTAATTTTGATCTCTCAAAGTGCACGAGATTGATGCATTTAACCTTAAAATGTACAAAATTTTCTTGCGGGGGAGCATGCCCCCCAACCCCCCTAGAGGCACAGAGGTCCACCCAACATAGTTTTACACAATCCTATGGGAAAGAACGACCATTTATGAACTTTACTCCAGCATTGTACAACAAAGTTCCTTAAGTCGGTAAAACTGTAAATGTCATATTAAAATGTCCTTGTACAAAATATACATTTGGCCTGCCTAATAGGGGGCCTACAAGACATTGTGCCCAGGGGCCTCTGAACTCTTAATCCGGCCCTGCATGTGGTAGGCAGTTTTAAACAGGTGCGTTTTGAGTTGTGATTTAAAATGAGAAAATGAATTGATGTTTCTAAGGTGAGGTGGTAAAGAGTTCCAGAGGCTGGGGGCAGAGCGGCTGAATGCTCTGCTCCCCATTGTGGTGAGACGAGCAGGGGGGACAGACAGGTGTATGGAGGAAGAGGATCTAAGGGAGCGGGTGGAAGTTGGACCATGCAGGAGATCAGATAGGTATGAAGGGGCAATGTTGTGGATGGCCTTGAATGTGAACAGAAGGATTTTGAATTGGATACGGGACAGGACCGGGAGCCAGTGAAGCTGTTGGAGAACAGGTGTGATGTGGTGGATGGAGGGTGTTCGGGTTATGCAATAAACGAGCTCAGTGATGAGCTCAGACCCTCGGTAGGCATCACATGACCACGGTATTGCGGTAACCGTCCCAGCCCTAAACTTCAGTGGAATGTATCACATAAATAGCATAATACTTGTACATACTCTAACTCTTACAACTATTGTTTTCATTTCAGAATGAGAGGACGCTGCAAAAAAAAAAAAATTTGAATACGCTCTGCAGGAAGTGTAATCTCCGTCTCTGCTTTTTAAAGGAAAGGAACTGCTTTTGGGACTACCATTGCAAGTCAACACCGGACACTGTTTCTTTGATGGTTTTGTATTTAATATTTACATTTTATGTTTATTTTTAATCAATTCTAATACATAAAAATATGACTGTTGGGTGATTAGAATTATTATTCATAATATTTATATATATGTGGTGCTGTGTAAGCAATCCACACTTCAAGCCCTTAGTTGTTCTGTATATTTGTTCTGACAGTGTGAGTGCAAATGCTGAAATTCTGCTCCCAAATAGGCCCAACGTTGCAATATTACAACATTTCCTTAAAAAACTTACTAAAACATATATAGTTTTTAAAATAATCCTTCATTATTTGCATCAGAGACCCTCAACAACATCTGACAGGTGAAAATATTTTTTTTTCTTTTTTTTCTATTTGGGTCTAATGCATTATAGTCCTTCACGTTTATTGCAATTACAAAATTCTGGCCAGTTGATAACAGAATCAAAATCAGGCGAACCGAAAAACTTTGGAACGGTCTTCTTAACATTGTTCAGGAAGCAGACACACTCTTTCAGTTTAAATCTAGACTAAAAACACATCTCTTTAACCTGGCACACACATGACACATTGTCAATTTCAATTATTCAAATCATGTAAAATGATTGTTAGGCTGCATAAATTAGGTCAGCCGGAACCAGAAACACTTACCATAACACCTGATGTACTCGTTACATCATAAGAAGAATGGCATCTACGCTAAAATCCAGATCAGATGAAGGACCTGCGTCACTTTACCACACATTCAAACACGCATGCCTATAGACTAAACACGTAATATGCATGTGCATGACGTCAATGTTTACTTAGAGATGATAAAATCATTTTCAAAAACTTGCACTCTGAAACCTATTTCAAAGTTTGCATTCTCAGTCCACCAAAATGGCATTGTCATGTAAATGAACAGCCAGAACGCATTAAAAGTTTTCTGTTTTCAGTTGTCGTGTAGTGGCCCCTAAGTTAATAACTAATGATTATTACAATGGATAATAGTCAATCAAAAACCTACTTAGTCATTGACTTTCTAAAGCTGCTGTACAACCAAAACAATATTTGTTGCATTAATTTCCTATTATCACTGTAAAGCTGCTTTGAAACAATCTGTATTGTAAAAAGCGCTATATAAATGAAGGTGACTTGACTTGAGTTGGGTACTGAAGTACATAAAGACGAAAGTCAGTCACTAAACAGTGTTCTCAGAACAAGAGTAGCCTATTTTTTAATCAATGGCAAGTTGAGAAAATGGTTGGGATTTTTTTTTAAATTAGTTTGTTTATGTTTGAATTTGTTAATTACATTTTTACAATACGTTTGACATTTTTATTGTGTAATGAATGTTGTGTTTCATGTGACAACATGCTTTGCTTTTGTATTATACAAATTATATCTTTTTTTTCTGGACAATAACAGGGTAAATGTTCAACAGTAGTCAAAACTTTATGTTCACCAAGATGGCGCCGCGGATGGCTGCCTCGGTGCGGAGCTCTCCAGTTATTGTGTTGTTTTTGTTTGTTTGTCCTGTGTTTAGTCATTATTTTCCTATCAGCTTCACCAAAGACGAACTACTGGACATTAGGAAACACACACCAGATAACTTTTCTACAGTTTTTGATAATTCAGACGTTTTGCTGGACATTCTCGTCGGAGGGGCAGCGCTGTTGTTCAAACGCGCGCTCAAACGCAAACGAGGAAAGCGAGCGGGCGCGCTGGTTAAACTCCGCGAGCGCGGCCTGCGCACTGCACTCCCTAGTATTCATCTTGCGAATCTCCGATCCCTTCCTAACAAAATGGACGAACTTCTCCTCCTCACCCGGATTAACAAGGATTTTTTAAACTCTGCTGCTCTGTGCTTCACTGAAACCTGGCTAAGTGAAGCCATACCGGACAACGCAATACATCTGCCGGGCTTCCAGCTGTTCCGAGCGGATCGCATCGCGGAGCTAACGGGGAAGACGAGAGGTGGTGGATTGTGTTTCTACATTAACGAAAGTTGGTGTTCAGATGTAACAACACTGAAGAAGATGTGCTCTCCTAATTTAGAGGCGATCTTCATAAACTGTAAACCTTTCTACTCGCCACGGGAGTTTTCCTCTTTCATTCTCGTGAATGTTTACATCCCTCCAGACGCGTGCGTGAGCGCGGCACTACAACAGCTGGCTGAACAAATAGCCGAAACGGAACAAAGGTACCCAGACTCTCTTTTAATAATTCTAGGGGATTTTAACAAAGCAAATCTTTCCCGTGAACTTCCAAAATACAGACAGCACGTTACATGTCCCACAAGAGACAGTAATATACTGGACCACTGTTACACCACAATAAAGAATGCGTATCACTCCGTTCCACGAGCAGCTTTGGGGCTATCTGATCACTGTTTGGTTCATCTTATACCGACCTACAGGCAGAAACTGAAATCAGCTAAACCTGTAATAAGGACTGTAAAAAGATGGACTAATGAAGCAGAGCAGGATCTACAGGCCTGCTTCGATTGCACTGATTGGACTGTTTTTGAAGCTGCTACCAACGATCTGGATGAGCTCACAGATACTGTTACATCATATATCAGTTTCTGTGAGGATACATGCATTCCTACCAGGACATTCTTATCATTCACCAATGATAAACCATGGTTTACTGGGAAACTCAAACAGCTTCGTCATGCCAAAGAGGATGCTCACAAAAGTGGGGATAAAATCTTGTATAACCATGCCAAGAACAGACTGACAAAGGAGATCAGAGTTGCTAAAAGAGCCTACTCTGAAAAGCTGAAAAACCAGTTTTCATCCAACGACCCATCATCAGTCTGGAATGGCCTGAAGAACATCACCAATTACAAGTCACCATCCTCCCGATCTGTGGACAATCCACACCTGGCTGATGATTTAAATTCATTTTACTGCAGGTTTGAAAAGCCCTCATTCACACCTCTCACCGGCTCTGACCTGCAGTTCACACATCCACCATCACCTCCTACACCCCCTCCTCTCCCCCCTCCTGCCATCCAACCTGAGCTTAAGGTCTGTGTGGAGGACGTGAGCCGAGTCTTCAAAAAACAGAAGACTAGGAAAGCCTCAGGCCCAGACGGCATCTCGTCTGCTTGTCTAAAAGCCTGCGCTGACCAACTGGCCCCGGTCTTCACGCAGATCTTCAACAGATCATTGGAGCAATGTGAAGTTCCCTGCTGCTTCAAACGCTCCACTATCATTCCGGTCCCCAAAAAAACCAAAATCACTGGACTTAATGACTACAGACCTGTCGCTCTCACGTCCGTGGTCATGAAGTCGTTTGAAAGACTGGTGTTGGCCCACCTGAAGGACATCACTGGACCCCTGCTGGATCCTTTTCAGTTTGCTTACAGAGCAAACAGGTCTGTGGATGATGCAGTCAACATGGGACTGCATTATATCCTGCAACATCTCGACAGACCTGGGACTTATGCAAGGATCCTCTTTGTGGACTTCAGTTCGGCCTTCAATACCATCATGCCTGATCTACTCACAGACAAACTGACCCAGCTCTCCATTCCATCCTCGATCTGTCAGTGGATCTCCAGCTTCCTGACGGATCGGCAGCAGCTCGTGAGACTGGGGAAACACACATCCAGGACTCTCACCACCAGCACTGGCGCCCCCCAAGGGTGCGTTCTCTCCCCACTGCTCTTCTCCCTGTACACTAACGACTGCACTTCTAAAGACCCCACTGTCAAGCTCCTGAAATTTGCAGACGACACCACTGTCATCGGTCTCATCCGAAACGGTGACGAGTCTGCTTACAGACTGGAGGTTGAACAGCTGGCTGTCTGGTGCAGTTATAACAACCTTGAGCTGAACACGCTCAAAACAGTGGAGATGACCGTGGACTTCAGGAGGAACAGCCCAGCACTCCCCCCACTCACCATCATGAACAGCACTGTGGAAGCAGTGGAGTCATTCAGGTTCCTGGGCACTATCATCTCTCAGGACCTGAAGTGGGACAATCACATTGACTCCATTGTGAAAAAGGCCCAGCAGAGACTGTATTTCCTTCGCCAGCTGAGGAAGTTCAACCTGCCACAGGAGCTGCTGATTCAGTTCTACTCAGCCGTTATTGAGTCTGTCCTATGCACTTCCATCACTGTCTGGTTTGGTTCAGCTACCAAATCAGACATCATGAGACTACAGCGGACAGTCCGGACTGCAGAGAGGATCATTGGTGCCCCCCTGCCAACCCTCCAGGACCTGTACTCTTCCAGAGTGAGGAAGAGAGCAGGTAAAATCATCACAGACTCCACTCACCCTGGACACCACCTGTTTGAACTGTTACCGTCAAGACGGAGACTCAGATCACTGGCCACAAGAACATCTCGGCACAGGAACAGTTTCTTCCCACAGGCCATTTCCCTCCTGAACAGTTAACATATCTCCCAAGGCATATGCCTTTAAGTGCAATACCCCCACTGTTTAGTGCAATATCTCCTAAACTCAGGTTATTTATATTTATATTTATTCATACTATTCAAAATACTGTATATATGTTCATAATCCGAAAATGTTTATTCTGACTAAACCCAACCGTGGCCTTATATTTTATATTTTATAGTATTTTCATATATATATATATATATATATATATATTTTTTTTTTATAATTTTATTTTTAGATTTTGTATTACTGTTTCTTGTTGTATTTGTATCTGTATATGTGCACTGGAAGCTTCAGTACCAAAGAAAATTCCTTGTGTGTGCAAGCACACTTGGCAATAAAGCTCTTTCTGATTCTGATTCTGATTAAGGTTTACGACTTATAAAATATATAATAAATAAATAATAATAATTAAAGAAATCTTCACCAGATAAAATTTTGTACAACTAGCCCCAGTCTCCTCAACATATTTCCCCCAGACCTTTATAAAACATAATATACTTTGTAACATGTAACAGCGACAACATAAAAATAATTTGGTGTTTAGCAAACGGCACACGAGTCTTGTAATTCATATCCCACCATGGCCTTTGAACAAATATGATTATCATTAGTGGCTGACAGGGCTAATTCAATAATCAACACCTTTCAGATATTCATTTTGGCACACACCACCTGCTCACATAATAAAACAGATTGTGGATGTGGATTTTGAGATTTCACATCTAATAATGCTGATGGAGTCGCACAACGCTCTACTTCTGAATGATGGTGAAGAAAAAAAAAAAGAATTTGTCATAACAAAGCAATGAACTTATGTTATATGAATCCTATATGAGGGGGATTATGGGAAAGGACAGTCATGGTCCAGACGTTTTTCTCACAGACGTTACACCATCATAGAGATGGACAATGGAGATTCCACAGGCTGACAGTCTTCAAGACTCACTGGTTTTAAACAATCCTCAATGGAGCTCGTTTCCGCTGCACACCTGGCTGGCTCCAATTAAAAGAGAATATTCTGTGAGAATAAGAATGCGGAGGAAAAACTTGTTGTCAATCAGTGTTCTTTTACTATTCATCAGAGTCACTCTTGCATATATGAGAGAATCAGAAAACACAGTGAAGAGCTTCTGATGCTGTGCTCATCTTCAGTGATCAGCTCCATTACCCATCATTCATCTCAAATTATTCAAATAAATATCATAAACAATTACTTTATATTAAAGTCTGCATGAAACAGAAGTCTTTTCTTTCCCATTGTGACATAGGCCTATGCAAGTGAAACAGCTTTACTTCTGGAACAAGAAAAACCGTGGATTGGATGGTTGTGGTGTGCTACTGTATTGACCAATCTCACATGAATGACTATTTTTTTTTTAATCATTGTAAAAAAAAAAAAAAAAAAAAAAAGGGATAAATCATTTATAATAAATATGGCAATATTTCATAAAAAAATAAGAATGGTACATTTTGATTTCTTAGTGACTTTATCAAGGTACATTGTGCTTTATTTTTACAGATTTATTTTATGACACAAGGACAGTACAGTATAAAGCAGTAAACACACTCAAAAAAAGGGGTAGAAAAAAAATAACAAAAAACATAAATCACCAGTAGACAACATAATAGAACGGTTAGTTCTGGTTCTGAAATTGGTCGAGCAACATTCCAAAAGCTCTGATGTCACAGTCCAACAGCACTGGGATGTTTTACGGTTCACCACAACCTAAATGGTTGACAACATTGAGCAATTCAACTCTTCATAAACTTCATGTTGAAATGTTGATCTTCACCTTCAGATGGTCATGATGATATTACATGAGCTATTATATATTATATATTTATTTAAACTAATGCCTAAGGAAACTCTAAGTAAGATATTCCAGGAACACTGTCTCAATCGCAGTTTCCTTATTGTGCGATATCGAGATAAAGACACCCAACTTGGGAACAATGTACAATACATGAACTTTTTTGCACTTGAATGCGTTTAAAGCTACACTGTGTAACTTTTTTAGTTTATTCTTAGCTAAAAACACTTAGTTCTTTCAAAAATATATGTGCTCAATGTATAATTACTTCGTTCAAGTAATAAAGTATCCTCGTGAGTGTATAATATGCCATTGAAAATACATACGGGTAAGGGGTTCTAATGTTGGTCGCCATGTTGCCCCTCCATCTTGAAAGTACATTAGCCAAAGAGGGACATACCCTTTCGCGTTTTAACATGCGTGGGTTAGCACTCGAACTGCCTAACACTCGAACGTGAAGCCATGTTAATCTTGGACTACATTGGCCACCGTAGGAGTTAAACCGAAATCGGAATTGAGGAGAACAGTATGGGATCAAATTCCCGCCAAATGTATTGTGGCCGCGTATTAAAATATAATAAGCGTGAATAAAAAAATAACAAGCATGAATAAAAACTTTAAACACATTAAAAAATATTTTTCACAAAACTTAAACTTGTTCATGTTTTCTTAAAATTATGTTTCCTTGGTTGTATTACTCTTTAATTTGCGCTCTCTTTCATTTTCTGCTCATAATTTATTTTTTTGTACGCTTGTGCTGTTTTTCTCTTCGCTCTTCTTTCCATGTTCTGCACTTGCTCTTCCAAATGTTGCAGTTCGAGTTTCATGTACAGTAAATTAGGGCGGGCTTAAGCGTCACCATTGGTCCTCTAGTTCTAGATTGACAGCTCCTCCTCTAGCCAATCAATCGAAGAGGAGAGTTGACGTCACTCCAATGCGACTCATGCTGATGTTGTCAAAGTCCTAAATTCTTCAGACGGGTAAAATGGACGTTTTTAACTTAATTTGTGCAAAGAAATAGTGTTTCAAAACTGCAGGATGTTTTAGAGCTGCCTTGGCATATTTACATCATGAGCCAATTATTGTTTAACACCAATTACCAGCATTCACATTAAAATGTAGGCTATCTCAAAATAGAGAAATTTAATTATTTGTATATGTCCAGAGTTCAGATAGCTTTAAAGCTTAAAAGTCCGTGTAACGTTTAAAATAAACTGTTGTCTTCCCCTGTACGAGTGAGCATCAGTAGCGTGAGTCGCATATTGGAGTGACGTCAACTCTCCTCTTCGATTGATTGGCTAGAGGAGGAGCTGTCAATCTAGAACTAGTGGACCAATGGTGACGCTTAAGCCCGCCCTAATTTACATGAAACTCGAACTGCAACATTTGGAAGAGCAAGCACAGAACATGGAAAGAAGAGCGAAGAGAAAAACAGCACAAGCGTACAAAAAAATAAATTATGAGCAGAAAATGAAAGAGAGCGAAAATTACAGAGTAATAAAACCAAGGAAAACATAATTTTAAAGAAAACATGAACAAGTTTAAGTTTTGTGAAAAATGTTTTTTAATGTGTTTAAAGTTTTTATTCATGCTTGTTATTTTTTTATTCACGCTTATTATATTTTAATATGTGGCCGCAAAACATTTGGCGGGATTTTGATCCCATAGAACAGAAGCTAATATTCACTGGATGGTCATATACCTTTTCACCGCTAGATGGGGGTAAAAATCACACAGTGTAGCTTGAACATACACAGGATGATGATGCATTAGCCAATGTGACATTACGGCAAATAAATATAAATGTTTGCTAATTTAGTAATATAGCAAAGCACTAAATTATGGGGCAAAGAGTCCCTGCTGGGCAAACTTTTACAGAATGTATACTTTGACCAGTCACTTTATTATATACACCTGCTTGTGCTGCATGGGTTGGACCCCGTTTTGTATAAAGGTGCTCTAAGCAATGTCGGGTGACGTCACTTCTTGTTGACGTTTTAAGTATGGTAAAACAAAACGGAGGCTAGCTAGACCCTCCCTCATCCTCATCTGCGCACTAACCCCCCTAACCCTTCTTGTCAGTTATTGGCTGGAACAGTTTATGTTTCATGGTGCGGGTTAGCCCAGTTTGTTTTTGTTGCTGTTTGTGGAGCCTGGGGTGTCTGCAGAGACCGCGTCTTTTTACTGTGTGTTCAGAGGACAGGCAGCTAGCGGATAGTGAGATGTTTCCTGTGACAAAAAATGTGTGACATCACTTAGAGCACCTTTAATTAATTTGCAACTAGCACTCAATTGAATGCGAGAGTTGAGAGCTCATAAATAATGTGAATAATGCATAATGTATAATTAATTATAAAGTGAAGATCATGATAATATACTAGTAATGACTAAAGTATTATCAAATACTTCAGAAGGAATTAATACACATGGTAGCCTACTAGAAATGACTGAAGTCAGTAAGCTTTTTGTGAAGTTATATAGGCTATATATATATATATATATATATATATATATATATATATATATATATATATATATATATATATATATATATATATATATAATTTTATAACACATAATATACAGATAAACTTCAAATCAATCCATCATGTATTAATTTTATATGGCAATCTGAACCCAAACATCCTTCATGGAAACATCATCATCTGGTCTGAACTCACCACTCATGTTTCCTCTCCTCTAGAGGGCGACAGCGTTATTGAAGAAAACACAATCTGAGAGAATGTAGTCAAGTGTCCCTTTTTATTAAAGAGTCAGAATGACAAGTCATTTCATTGCAGTCAAAACAGACAAGCCCAGGTATCTTGTAAAAATGACTCTTTTGATACATTACAAAATAAAAGTCAGGGCAAAATAGAAAACAGACCTAAAACATCTACGTCAGCCGGACGGGTGTCAGAGGAGCCATCAGAAAGACACATGACCTGAAGGAGTTCAGTCTTTCTTCTTCAGCTCGGTGAAGGACACGCCGTCACGGGCAGAAGAGACATAAATACAGAACCCTTTACAAACACAGAGAAGAGCAGGTCTTCCTGTGAGGGATTTCAAATAAACCATACGCTTAAAAAATAAAGTTACACGCCAGAGATGCTGGTTCCTCATTTCATATAGAAAACTGATAAAAAAAAAAAAAAAAATAATAAATCCATCTTAAATCACTGCTTCTGCAATGGTGAGAAAGGAGACTGGGATCTGCTCTGGTCTGAAGACAACACACATTTCTGATTGTTACATATGATTTCATTCAATAATATTCTGGCCATTTCAGCAAATAACCCAAAACATCATATTAAAGAAACTATTAAGATATTTTTGAATTGTGACATTTTCATGACAATTAAAGCACTTTCCCCCTCCAGGCATTTGACTGTTTTGCTTTGTTACTCTCATTAGTCACGAGTTAAATGTTTAATAGTCATGAAAATATCACAATGAAAATATGCTTCACATTCCCCCTCCAGCCGTTTGACTATTTTGCTTTGATATTCTCATTAGTTTAAAAAACATTGAATTTGAATTTAAATCATCATAAATCAAAGGCAATAACCATGATATATTATTTATGTAAACTGTAAAATACTTACATTTCTAAACAGAAATGAATTTAGCTGGATAATGATAATGAGTGCGTTTAAAATGTCACAATGCAAAAAAAAAAAAAAAAAACGTAATTGTTCTTATAAAAATAGGCTTCTTGTTCTTCACTGAAGGATTTTAGGGTGAAGATGAACATGTTCTTGAAATGATTCATGAGATTCACCTATATACACATAAAAAAAAAAAAAAACAATGATTCCCATTAGAGAAGATAGGAAACTAGTTTAATGTCCATCACATCCAGAGCAGACCCACAATCCCTTTCTCCTCAATCCGGTTTCATCTGTGGTCTGTACGGGTACATAGATACAAAGCCACTGTAACATCATAACCAATCACCTGAACATGCACACCAGCATACCGTCACATAATAACTCATGAAAAGAAGGCTTAAAAATCTAAAGTGCCAGCACAAATAAATGTACATCAACATTTGGAAACCATGGGGGAAAATCCATGAGAACTGGACTGAGCCGGAGAATCGCCCCATCATGTGCACGAGACTGTACATCAGGGTCGAGATCCTTCTCTCGCCAAACTGAAGTGTGATGCGCTTTTGACTGTTGATTGTGATGGATTGTCAATACATTCTTTTTCCTCTTTAAAACTACATTGAAATTCAAGGCCAACAATAATAGGACATGTGTATAGGACAAAAAGAATCTGTAACAGCAATAATTACATACATAAAGCCATCACCAAGGAAAACATCACAAATGTATGTACAAAGGAGCTAATCTAGTTAAACCAGGTCAATCTGAAAATAACACTTTAGATCACAGATCTTTCATGGCAGTGAGAAGAAATCCTTTTATGTATAGCAAAATTCACAAAATGCCCCGCACTCGGAATATTCAAAATACATATCAGAAGTGTTTTTTTTTTTTTAAAAAGGTGGTGACATCAATAAAATATTGCTTTGCCGTGGTGTTAAGTTTAGTTGAGAACTAACAGTGAAGATTTCACTAGAAAACTAAAGTGTGAATCAAACAGATCCAGGATCAGGATCTTGTAGATGTCTAACCGTACATGCTCACGAAACGCTTTGGACCGCGACTAAAGACTGATACTCATCAAGAAGTCAAATCTGTATCCTTCACATTAGCTAATCAATCACAAAAAAAAAAAAAATCTTATAAAAAGTTATGAATAATAACAGTATTTTTAGCAAAATAAACTTTTGAAATCTTTGTGGTAAATTCAATTTCAAGACCAAAATTTCAGAAAACGACTGCATATCACTTCACTTCGGCCTTTAAATGGTAAAAAAAAAAAATCAATTAGGTCGATGTTTGCAAACATTCACAGGCACCATTTTTGTGAAGAACTGTCCATTTACCACAAAACATCATTCATTAGGGATTCAATGTTGGACTCTGATTGTTTGAGTGAAGAAATGAAGGAAGACTTACTTGATGTAAGATGCAGATAAACATTAAGAGAGAAACATTAGAAAGAGACACGTTTCTTGGTCGAATTGTTGGACATGATGTCAATTTTTCACTTGCCTCTGAGTGAAAAATAGAAAAATACAGGAAATATGTTGTCTATCAAAAAGGTAAACACTCCATTATATATATATATACTATATCTCATGAATAACATTGTTCAGATTCCTGATTCTCTAACTACACCACAGTTATTATTCTGTATTTGGTCCATATAAATGTAATGTTTATTTCAATACCTGAAGTAAATCAAAATAAAACGTAAAAATGACCCCCAAAAACCCAAGCTGAAACAGCCGACCGAGACGTGCTCGTGGATTAAACTGGTAATTGGATGTCCGGAATTTACAAAAGTACAGTGCAACTTACTGTACAAAAAGATGAATGAAAAGAACACACACCAAAAACAAACAGATAGCCACTTTCCCGCACCCCTGAGCTAAGGGACGAAATATTAAGGAATAAAAACTGACTCATTTTGATTCAGACCAGCACTTAATCGATCGTATTTTGCACCTCAAATCTGATCCTCATAAACATCCAGCAGGAGGAGACAGAGCTCAGATATCTGTCACTGGCGCTCAACGATCATTTTAGTCAAACACTGAGTAATACTGCTATCAAGCATCAAGCCCATGCAAATACTTATGAATTCATAAAGGCATCTACAGTCATGAAACAGAAAACAAAAGATGTGGACGGTTGAGACTGAAAAAGAGAGCGCAAGCCAACCGAGAAAACCGCTTCGATCCGTCGCTGACTGGGCCTTTATTCGCTTGCGTCCTTTTTCTCCCGTATTTAAAAATCATGCACAGTCGGTCAAGTATCACTCGCACAAATAGATCACCCAATGAGAATGAAATAAGTGCTTGGCTTTCAAGTAGTTGTTTTACAAAAAAAAAAAAGAGAGAAAGAAAGAAAAATCCCTTCAATTTGCTCTTAAAATAATCATAATAAGAAAAGTTCCCGATCTCAAATGACAGAAATGATGCTGAGGGGAAGAGAAAACCGGCAAGCGTGAAGTAACCAATCAAATGTCACGGATAGCAGGTGGTAAACTTTGCGATGCTGCTCCGCCCTCGTCCTCTTGTTCTCGGGGACGCGTAAGATGGGCTCAGTCGAGTTTCTTCTGGTGGTCTCTCGGGCTGAAGTCAGCGCAGAAGCCGTTGGCGTGAGGAGGGGAGCTGCTGCCGAATCCTGCATTGTCCGAGTACAGGAACTGCTCGGCGAACTCGGGATGCTCCTCCGCAAACTCCCTAAAGCTCTCTGCCACCAGGTGGCGTCAGAGGAACAATCAGAGTCAGAGTGGGAAACAAACATGTTTCTACAGAACATACGCCTTGTGGAAGTTATACCAAAAAAACAATCAGACTTTAAATATGTTAATGTTATTTATCACTAAATGACATCAGAGTGAAGCACGAGCCCTCCTGACACACTACAGGCAGGAGTTACTACTACACTCAGCCCTAATACATGGACATTAAGTCACTGTAGGGTCGCACACCTACAAAAGTGAGATAAAAATAAAATAAATATTAATACTTTAATGTTAGAAATGAGCATTAACAAAATTCTCATTAATTGGTGCTCATTCAAATAATTATGTTTTTGGTTTTATTTCAATTGACCCTTCGCACCAGCCCCCCCTTAGTTACTGTTGCTACGTCGACAAGCCATGGCGCTGTCACGCCACACATCATGTTTTCACGTAGTGAAAAACACATTGCGAAGCAAAGAGGACAGTGATGTTGTCAGATCGCTTGTCAATGAGTCTCCTGGTGAAGGGTGAATTAATCATGCACATCTAAACTGACGCGGTAACTGGAAGTGTCAAATCATAACAATAACATCACACTAATGAATCATTCACAACACGACAAGATACACGAATAAAGAACGCAAACCGAGACTTTCACACAGGGACGAATGGTTCTCTTACCGAAAGTGATTTTGCCAGTGTCCTCGTCGTCGATGGCTCTGAACAGACGGCTGACTTTGAGTTTTCCAACGCCCAGCGCCGTCCTCAACACACACATCAGCTCGTTCTCTGTGATCGCACCGTCCTCTTCTGCCTCGAACATCTGAAAGCAATGCACACATCTCATCTGAGCGTCATCACTGCAGTGATCAATTACTCCATTAAACTGGGCATAACCTATTCGTTTTTAAGAGAAATCACACACCTTGAAGGCCAAGCTGATGGTGTCGAGTGTTTTGGCAGGCCGACACACCACAGAGAAAGCGATCACAAACTCTCGGACATCCATTGAGTTGTCTTCATGCTACTCGGGGAGAGAGAAAAGAAGGGCATATTTCATTGAATTGAACACGAGAAAAAGCTAATGTATGAAAAGATGGAGGGAACAGCAAAGCATATGCAAATAAATGTCATGCTTGGCAACTAAATCCCTGTTGTTTAATTACGTTAAATACGTTAAGGACAGATATATTTCCACTGTGCGTCGTGTATTACAACGGTTTTACATTATAAAGAGCCATTCAATGTTCAAATAAAATGAGAATACAGCAAATTGGACCGCAGAAAGTTGGATTTTCGTCTTCACAGTGCACTATTCCAATTGATATCAATGGACTCGCCACATTCTCGGCTCCTTTCTTGACTGAAAGTGCCATCTCTTGGTTTCTTTCTTTCATAAATGCAAAAAGAGTGAGAAAGTGACAGTGCCTTATTTTTTTCCTAACAGAATTCAATTGGAATTGCTAATAATATTAGCTTTTCACATTAAACTAAGCCTTTGAGACCAAGCAAAATTGTCAAAATGTCAAAGACAGAATTGGTTTTCTTAGAAACGGTATTGGTATTATTATTAGTCGTATTTAGACTTTTTTTTACAAAAACATTAATGTCTCAAACATACAAGCCTAAGTTCTGTTTAATATAACAAATGCACTCATACAATGTTTCCACATTTTAGTTGATAAAATGCTCGGTTTTTCTATTAATTTAGTTCAGTTGTCTTTCAAGTCATTTTGTGAGGAGAACCTGATTCGATTTAGAAAGTGCCATACAGGGTATATTTAATAAATTACCTCGTCAAAGAGAGCAAACATGTCTCTGAGGACGTCTGACACGGGCAGGTCAAGGAACTCGGCGAAATCTTCAAGACTCAGTCTCTCGCCCTGGAGTTTATGAGCCCTGTTCCCATAATCCTGCAGGAGCTTCTCGGAGTTCTCACGCTTCAACCTGAGATTAAACATGTACACACTATCAGCACACAGATGGAGGAACAAACCTTAACCAAAACATGGAATTTACAGTATGATGCGGAATGTGACAGAATATGGACTAATAAATCAAAAGTAGGGGTTGTACAATTAATCTGTCTACTATGGCTATATGGAGTAGAGCCTGTGAATATTAAAGTGAAAACGACTGCTTTGAGATCAGAATCAGCATGTTCAGCACGTCTCTCTATACGAGGACATCAACTTCTTCTCCAGAGCTGCTCTGAGTCGCTTCACCAGCATTTTAACATTTCATTTGAGAAGACCATCATCAGATACACAAACTCACAGCTCTTCATGACAACCCAAGAAAATAAAAAGTAATTGTGACAGAAATATATTACTACTGTACAGTAAAATATTCTTCTCAAATTAATATTAATAAAGTTTTTTAAAATTTTATTTAAGGAATATCACAATTTTCCTTCCATGTTTTCATTTTAACAGTAAGTTTCTGTTGTGCAGCACTTTGACAAAAATACGAGGAATTGTTACATTTTCATTTGATCACATTGGTTATTAAATGAAGGCATTAACAATTTAATTAATCTTTTTCAGTGTTTTGATAATAAATTTGCATTGAATCATAAATCCAAAAAATTAAACATTTGATAGGTTTACCTTTTACTGTAAAAAAATATAATAAATGATTCAATTAAGTTTTATAAATTGAATCGATTAGATTATTTTTGCTGATTAAAATGTAATTAAACCATTGAAACAAAATCCAGAAAAATATTACAAATATTAAATTTAATTAATTCAAATAAATAAAATGCTATTTTTGTTAAATTTGTTTGTTAAACCATTTATTTTTTGTAAAAATAAATGGTTTTGTTCAGTGCTGTAATGAGACTCACCCCAGACTCCGGACCAGTTTAGCAAACTCCAGCAAACAGGTGTCCACGGGCAGCTTGATCTGACCCTCAGCCATGGCTAACTGACAGTCTTCAAACGAGTAGTCTGTCACCGGGACCTGCAGGGCCCTTCCACACACACACACACACACACACACACATCAGTGTTGACACTCGCTATCATTTCATTCAGGCACAAATGATGCTCTTCAGAACGGTTTTACAGAAACATCAAAATAAGGGCGAATCTCACAAAACCTGTCATAAACATGAGGTCTCATTTCTTCTCCATGTACAAAGTATAACATCTTCTATATAATAAAATAAAAAGTTCTAGGACCTTTACTTTTTTTGCTTTGTTTACATTACAGTTAAACACATTGAACCTTCTCATCTCATAGACTTGAGTCTTATGTAATCTGCAAAAAATTCACAATATTGAATCTCATTAGTGTAACAGCAGCATGTATAAATTAAGGTATTACCACCATCACTCATAAATACTTAAGCTTTTAATAATAAATCTTTGTTTTTCCCTGCATTACATCATGACAAGTAGGGGCATGTCCTTAATTGTTATATTAAAGAATGTAATAATTATTTAAATTACGTAACAAATTGTATATGATTATTTAAATACCATTAATGACATTTCTTTTAACACCATTAACATTAATGCATGAATTTATTTGATTTGGGCTTATTATTTAGCTTTCTAAATAATTCAATTAAATTGAATGCAGTAATGAGCTAACTACTAAAAAATGATTTACAGAGATCTTAAGATAAGTAACAGTGGTCTTAAAAAGGGTTTATATTCTTTTTACTATATATGAAATGGCGAGATTCTTCCATGAAGGCCTGTTTACAACTAAATGAATAAATAAATAAAAAAAAAACTATTTGCATATACTTGTGGACAGGTCACATAATTTACCAGGCTACAACAGGTTATCTAACCATTTATGTTTATACACAAAACAATATCTTGCGATAACCCCCCTCACCCCCAACAAGCTGACAGACAATCCAGACACAGATCGACAACGAGGAGAGCTCAGATCTTACTTTGCCATCAAGCGGCGCACATTGTGAGCGAAGAGCGCTGGGTTATTCTTCTCTTCCTCTGAGGGCGAGTATATGGGCAGATACTGAGAGAAAGGAACAGAAAACCAGTCAGCAGTTTCCTGGAGACACGTCTGTGCAAATCCAGGTCAAGTGAAGTCCAGGCTCAGAGACGCAACCCAAACACATTCATGACCAGCTTCACTTCCAGCACGATTCAAGCTCCGGCGTGCGAGCGGGAAAACGAGGTCGCTTCACTCGCATCATGACAGTGGAAGAATTTACATGCATCAACTTTACCACTTTCATGGCTTCTTTATGAACAGAATGAGTCTGGAGAATTTGCAGGACTCTCAATTGAATAATCAATAAGGAAGACAAAAGAGAAAACTTTTTTCTTTTCTTTTTTTTATTAAACTGATGGCACTGTTTTATGTAGTTTATTTTTTTGTGCTGAAGCCATACTGAATTGTGACTTCAAAACTGAGATACAGGTACGAACCAAACCATCATGTTTGAGATATATATATTTTTTTTTTTTCTCACATTATCACAGTCATTCGCTATAGTTTAGAAAATAGTAATAAAATATGACAAGAACTCATCGTTATCAAATCAGTTGATATTTCAGTGGTGTTTGCCATTCTTCTGTTAGCCTGTCTCACAAATGAATTGGGTTGAATATCTGTCAGCTGTTAAATTTAATCAGTTAATACCAATTTAGGTCAACCAATTACCAAGCAATGCCTAATTTTGTTCAGTCTGTGGTAGGGGTGGAACGGTACACATAAGTCACGGTTCGGTTCATACCTCGGTTCAGACGTCACGGTTCGGTACGATTTCGGTACAATGGAGTGAAAAGCAAAACAAAAATGCAGAAGGCATTTTTATAAATGTCTTAAGCCTTGTATTTTTTAAATAAGTTTTATTAATAAAGGCATAGAACCAGTTTATTTGTAGTGCACTGACAGGAGTTTTATATAATTAGTTTATTAATTAAATTATTAAAAAGATGAAAAGACCTTGAGATATGTTTGGTCATTGTACCTGAATGAATTTAAAATTAATTTGCTCTTTCAGATCAATATATTTGTTTTCCTTCATTTTAGTTAACCCTAACTTTATTCTCATCTGAATTATAAATAATTGATTTCCGTATAAGATAATACTACCTTTAAAAACTTTTGTTAACATTTGTAGGTTACAGTTTGACAAGAGTTTAGAGTGTGACAAAAGCACAATGTTGTGTTTTATTGCAAGTGTACACAAAAGTAAACAGTAAACACTTTGCAGTTTTAATGATGTCCTGTATGAAAAAATGACGGAGTATGTTTCCACTGTTCGATTGCGCACGATAGATCTCTCTCGCACGCCCGCAAACACACACACACACACACACACACACACACACACACACACACACACACACACTGACTGTTCATCGCGCCTCTCTCTCGCACACGTGCGCGCAGACACACACAATGTTCATCGCGCCTCTCTCTCGCACACGCGCGCGCAGACACACACAATGTTCATCGCGCCCCCTCTCTCTCTCTCTCTCTCTCTCTCTCTCTCTCTCGCGCGCGCGCGCGTTTTTGTACCGTGTATTCTACGTGCAAATTCGTGCACCGAACCGTGACGCCCGTACCGTTTCGGTTCGATACGAATACATGTACCGTTCCACCCCTAGTCTGTGGTGTAAAAAGGTTGCAATAGCAATTAAAGAAAAACACTTAAGCAAAACATGGTCAGGTCAAAGTGTCTGATTAATTTTTGGTCCCATATTTTGATACATTTTTTTATATTGGGTATAATATGTCAGTTTACTTTATTTTGCTAACTTCATTTTTTTGACTGTGTATATATACATGTTGGAGGGGTTAAGATTAAAGGGGGGGTGAAATGCTGTTTCATGCATAGTGAGTTTTTTACACTGTTAAAGAGTTGGACTCCCATGCTAAACATGGACAAAGTTTCAAAAACGAAGTTGTAAGTTTGATGGAGTATTTCTGTTCCAAAAATACTCCTTCCGGTTTGTCACAAGTTTCGGAAAGTTTTTTTCGAATGCGTAACTACATGACGTCAGAATGGGCGGAATTTCCTTATACGGGTCTTAAGGCACTTCTCTCGGAAGGGCGCGCGCGCAGCTGTAGCCTAGAGCGTACGAGAGCGTCCATCAGACCGCTGTGCTCTGCTGCGCTGCAATCAAAACAATGGCACCAAAAAGTGTGTTTTTGGTTGCCAGGGCAAGACAACACTGCACAAATGTAAACAACATGATCACGTACAGTTAATGTATCGATGGAGCATGCGATGTATGGTGTGTGTTTGTGTGTTTAAATACAGTTGTTTAGCTGGCCACTGTAGGTGTCAGTTTGTTTATTGTAAAACTAAATCATGTCCTCATAAACCACGAGTCTGTCTGTTTACAACACACGCAAAAGCTTCGCGCGCTCCCGCCCACACGGCACGCCTCCACCCGCTCGGCTTTTTCCGGAAAGACTCGGTACAGCCTATTTTTCTTTTATAAATATAATAAAACTAAAGACTTTTTGGAGATATGAAGGATGTAATACTACTCTATAGGTACTCAAGATTAACATGAGATTGAGTGAAACTGAGTATTTCACCCCCCCTTTAATTACACTAATCAGAGACTCACCTCAATCTGAAACTCATTGTGAAACTGACACAGAGTCAACCACAGGATCTTAAATCTGCAAAAGAACAAGGTTACACTTAGTGAGCTTTCTTGATTTGATGAGCACATTTGATTAATTTCTCTTTATTATAACAATGTTTTTTTCTAGAGTTCTGCTTTTCAGTCTGGGGTTGGTCCTTTGGTAGAACAGACCCAGCTTGACCACTCATTGTCATACAGTACTGCAGTTATGAAGCTGATAACAGGCAGAGGCGGTTTAATAAAAACCTCTGGTATGAAATATGGCACTTACGCTCCAGGCCCCTGCCACGTCCAGGTAATAGAGTCCTGTCATGGGGAAGAAAAATATTAATCCATCAAAATACGGCTCTGTAGTGGAAACCTAACCTTATGAAAGCTTGTTTCCACTGTGGAATAAAAAAAAGAAAGAAAGGTAATTGCGACTTTTTTCCCCTTCCAATTCTTTTTCATGATTTTCATTTGGGACTGCAGATAAAATTTAGCTTTGTAGCTTATTCTGCGGCAGACATTCATCGTCCATTGTCCATGTTTAATTACATTTTAATTCTTGCAATTCCGAGTTTATATCTCATGATACTGCCTTTTTTCCCTCATAATGTCAGTTGTCCAAAAATCTGGGCAAAAACAGAATTGCGAGATGAAATTTCAGATTCGGAGCAAAAAAAAAAAAAAAAAAATCAGAATTGTAAACTCAGTATTGCATTTTTTATTCCATGGTGGAAACACACTCCCAAAAACTAAAGTTTCAACACAGTAGAAAAGAAAAAATGCTTTACAGGCTCCACACACTGCATAAACAGAATAAAATATTAGAGGTTTGAAACTACATGAGGGTGAGCACATGATGACAGTTTTCATTACTGGATGGCACATATATATATATATATATATATATATATATATATATATATATATATATATATATATATATACACACACACACACACACATATATATAATTTTTTTTATTATTATTGTTTTAAATATTACTTTATTGGCATACGTTTGTGGACGTGCTTTTAATGCAAAATTACTTTCATATTGTTTTTGAACATAATTATGTGTCTGCAGTGTGTGTACACAACCAACCTCCCAATTGTGGTAAAAATCCACCCACTCAGTTTATTATTTTCCCCATAAATCTGAAACAGTGTCTCAAAATAAGCCATTCAGGAATGTGCTCTAATGTGACGTCCCATTGGAACAGCCCGATTAGTTTAGCTCTTCCTCTGAGTGAGCTGTACACTCACCCAGTCCGTCATGTGTATCTCCTCACCAGAGCATGAACAGCAGCAGCAGTCAAGTGTAGGGCTGTCACTTTTGAGAAAAATCACATTCGAACGGATATCGAATATCAAGCAATATATTCGAATATATTCGAATATCTTCGAGTAAAATGTAAAAGTTAATGAACAACCTCGATCCATCAGGAAACGCCACATATGGTCACTGAATTTAACTGTGCTTCATGAAGAGTTTTTCTTTTGCGTGAAGAAGCCGTTCGCCGGAGATGTGTTAAAAGATAGCGGAGTATTCATGATTCACACATTCATACCAGTATAATAATCCTCCTGGCGCCGGTCTGGGTGAGTAATTTACTCTCTTACCTTTGTTCTTTGACACTTTAAGACCAGCCGCTGCTGACGCGATCTGACCACACAGAGATGGATCTGACATGCGTCCCATTTTCTGGCAAATCTCTACGTTCATTTAAGGCTTTATTTAAATAATTTAAGACTGCTCTTACATTCATTTGACATAATTTGTGTGTTATAGTTTGTTCAAGCCCGAAAGAGAACACGATACTTACACGCGTCTTTTCTGTGGGTCGTGTGTGTGTGTGTGTGTGTAATAGGCAGGAATTATAGCGCGGTTTCTTTCGTCTTGTCTTTATCTTCCATTTTCAAAACAAGCTGGCTATATTGGCTATTATTCGCTTGATTTGGTCATGGGCCTACGCTACAATACGTTTAGAGCGGCCGCTACTGGATGAGATGGCAAACTATAAATAAAAAGCAAATGATAGACTGTAAAAAATGCGCAAAACATGGCACTTTAAAAACCGGATATTTTATTTATAGTTCGATTTCGTTTTTTTTCACGGCATATTCGAATATCGAATAAAAAGTGACAGCCCTAGCCAAGTGTACTATTATTAAAGCAACTAAAGTTATTTAAATAAAGAGTGATTTTCTAGGCATTTTTTTCTTTTGTTTGCTTCATATTAACAACATATTCAACAATAGGTTCAGGATAGTACACTGCTTTGATTTTAATACACAGATCTAATATGCACAGGTGATTTTTCTCCCTGCTGTTTACATTCACAGACATAACTATGTCTATGTGAACTTTGTGTGTATTTGACTGCCGCCTGACAGCCAGCTTTCTGTGTTCGTGCGTTTAGAAAACCATACATCTGAATGGATATGGCTTTAAAACACATGCAAATAATAAACGTTCATGATGACGAAGAACTGCAATGTCACATGAGCGTGACCGCGATAGAGATGAATCAAAACCAAACAGATGTTTCGTTCGATTTTGACAGAGTATCCGAGGCACGAGCTGTAAAGGCACAGCGATCATATCATGATATTGAATCAAGAAAACAGTCAAACGTCTCACCAGCTGGTTTGGGTAGCGGATCACCACAGGCTGTACAGGAACTGCTGGAATGAACGCTCCTGAATCACACACACAAACAACATCAGAACATCATGTTGTACTGCACAATTGTTATGCTCTAAAGACACAAAGGTTGCATTTGCATAAAATTAGCATAGAACAGACACTGAACAGAAACCCTAGAAAACGGATTAGACATTTTGTAGTTCCAGAATCAGTGAATTTTTCTAGTTAATGAAGCTTTTAATGCACACATAAATACAACAAGACTCATAACAATAAAATTAAGAATAAAAAAAAAATGAAGTATAAATACACAGTTAGGTTAAGTAAGAATAGACATTTACAGAACAGTAACATATTTACAGTATTATGGATAATATGAATAAACAGGGGTGAATTTACAAGATAATTGAGGACCAAGAGCACACACACCTGGTTTGAACGTGATCAGACAGGATCTATTGGTGCACGTCCCCTCTGGAAATATCATTATCTGGAAGACACGCAGATTTTCTTATTGGTCCATACTCCACAATTATTCATTATTTCACATAATCACAGTATGTGACATGATGAATCTCCAATACTTTAGGGAAATTATTTTAAAAGAAATGCAAACTCACAATGTCCCAATCATATAACTTTAAAATATTAAATCCACAATGTTTACAATTCTAAATCATCATCAAAGCAGCACAGAGAAAGAGACATTGAGTAAATCTGAAATCATTTCACTGCTAGAATTTAAGTGGATGTTTGTGTTAAATAGTTTTATTGATACGTTTTATTTTTACTTATTGATAATATCTATTTTCTCCCCGTGTCCTCGATGTCACTTTCCATTATGTTAGTCTTTTGTAAAATGCATTTAAGAAAAGACGTTTCCTTAATGACATCCTCCTGCAGGAAGTGACATCATTTTGGAGGGAAATCAACACCAGAAGCATCAGTAAGTATTATCAATGGATCTGAGGTTTTGTGCTGTTAGTTGGTTTGTGTCGAAAACATTTAGTGTGCACTCTCACTAGTGCAAGCTCACTAGTCTAACCTACTAGACTGCACTCTCTGACACTAAAAACACTATGCGTGCACTCACTAGATGTGTTTTTGTAAAATGAGGGACATTCTTGATAATGTCAAATCGCATACCATCAAAAAACATCACAATATAGTCGTAGACGATATACAGTATATCGCACACCCCCAAGTCTCAACAACTCTCTTTGGGAAATATTGTACCAGACCAGGCTGACTGAGAGTTGGTGGTCATCAGCAGAGGTGTAGTGGTAAAAAAAGAGGTGGGTAAACTATAACTATAACTATAAACTATAAATTCTGGTAGACCACGACGTGGTCACCCGGTAAGGTGGGCCACTGCCTACCGGTGTATGTGTATCTTGATGACATTGCTTATAGGCAGGGCTCCTTCGGACAAGTAAATCAGTCATTCACTTGTCTGAGTAAAAAAGTTCCTTGTCCAGATTTTTTTGTTGTTGTGCGTGTTAATTTATTCTGAAACTATATTCTCATCAGTGTTCAATCAGCTTTGATATTTAAATTGGCATATTGTAATATCTGCACCTTTAAAGGGCATACCCTCCCCCAATATTATTAAATTTATGCTTCATCTTTCATTTTAAATTCCTAAATTTGATCAATAAATTCAATTATTTCGAATAATAAGACACTATAGGGCCTTAGGTAGGGCGGATCAAATTAAATCATTTACACTGAACAATTACAATTGCATAAAATAATGTTGTGAAATTGATTTAAATATAGCCTACAAATAAGAAACGTAAAGAATGATACTCCTTTTAAACATAACACTAAAGTCATTGATTCATTAATTCAAACGATTCGTTTAAACGGTTGATTCATTCAAAAATGAGACGGATGTTTATGAATGGGTCATTGAATCTTTGACTCAATCGATTCGTTCAAAATGCTGAATCATTCAGTAATGAAAACAGGTAACACTGAGTGTTCCTGTGAGATGCGCCGTGGTTCTGCTGTGATTTTTGTTTGGAACTATTTTCGCTGCTGAAACAACAAAAACAGCCAATATTGCATCTAAAATGTAAGTGACTTAATTTTAACTGTTGAACTGTTGTAGGAAATCAATGTCACATTTTCAATCGTGATTGTGTTCAGGAAAAATACTTGAGGTTGCTTAACAGGTTACAAATATAAAAACTCCACATTTAGATGTTTTATAGGCAGTATATATTTTGTTAACTGAGTGTGTGTGTGCTGCGCTCATGTGTGTATTCCTCCTCGAGAGGCTGCGCGAGCGTCAACAGCGCAACTTAGCGTCAGTAATAGTCAACAACACTGACAGTAATGCAGCGCGATATGAAAGAGTTCGTCTTAGGTTTAACAACCTATGAAACTAATAATGAACAATATGAAACTAAAACGACATAAGCTTAATTGAAAATGTCTTAGGAACTACAGGCTATTTTGAGGTGGATAAACACAATTTAGAGGTGGATAAACGCACTTTGGAGGTGGGTAAACGCTATTTCCGAATATTGGGAGGTGCGTAAACGGCGTTTACGTGCGTTTAGCCTCCACTACATCCCTGGTCATCAGGGTTTGAAATTACACCTGCCAAATGCGGGTAAATATCAACTGTGGCGGGTAACGCCGTTAAATCACTAGCCAATTTGGCGTGTTACTTATGTTCTTTGTATCTCTGCTGGGGAAGTTTGTGTAAGCCAAATCTGCGCAGATTTAGTGCATATACTCAGCTCTTGAGTTATCATGATGTATAAAATACGATGTATTTTGCATATCATCATATCATATCTGGCTTACTTGAACATGCCCGTCACTACACAACAAATAACGACGCGCTTGTTCATTAGCATTAAAGCAAAAGCGGAGATTAAAAAGCATTTGGTTAACAGACAAGACGTTGTTATTTTCCAACATACTATTTTTTTATGTTGTTTGTAGGCTACTGTATTGATATGTCCACCTAAAATACATATCGGTGATGAGGATGAAAGAGGAAGGGAAGAGATAGCTGGATGACAGGATTTTGTTTGAATAAGAAATATATTATTTATCAGGGTTTCTGCAGGTTTCAGTAAGTCAAATTTAAGACCTTTTTAAGACATTTTAAGACCATTAAGATTGAAATTTAAGACCTACACGACGCATTATCCAAGTTAGATAGATAGTTAACTCGGGATCATTAGAGTATCTATCTATCTATCTATCTATCTATCTATCTATCTATCTATCTATCTATCTATCTATCTATCTATCTATCTATCTATCTATCGTGTGTGTGTGTGTGGTGTGTGTGTGTGAGAGAGAAGGAGAGGTAGATATTTTTTTAATAGAAATTGTACTTTTGCATATTATACTGTAAAAACACAATTATTGTTGATTTTAGTTGATCATAGTTGATCATAACTAGAGAGGAAATGATGAGATGATTAAAGTGACCAAAATTATCACGGTTATCACAGAATCCTGTTCAAAAAGTACTAATACTACAGTCAATTCAACAAGTTTTATGTCGAAAAACAGCAAATAACAAATTGATTAGCATCAATATGCACTTTTTGTTTACATAAACATTAAAATACCATTAAAAATGATGGCTAGATTTTAAAAGAGTGTCTTGCAACATGTAATCTACTAACATGTACAAGTTCAAATAAAGTTTTGACAAAAAAGGTTTTATACAAAGTTAAACCTCATATTTCAGCCTTTAAATATTTTTTTTTTTATAAAAAGAATGAGTCAAAAAAATTACTGACATTTACACATTAGCTTATATTTATTAGTAGTGTTTGGGTGAGCCACCCATCCTTCATGTTGACGGAGCTTTCAATGTTGTTATGCAAAGGGGTGATTGGTTGGTTCCTGTCACATGACCTGCGGTGCGTGCATTTGCGGCATTCTGAAAAGTTTAGATTTTTTCCATCTCGTTGCGCCTGGTAAAAAAATTAACGCGTCGCTTCAATTATGAGCACGCTTGCCGCGCGCCTACATTTGAACAAACTGTATACATTTTGAGCGCGGAAAAGACGCGATATGTGAACGGCCTCTGGCGAGCTAGCTCATGTCAAGCCACGAGCTACTGGAGCACGCTAGCGACGTGTTGGAGACCCCTGCTCTAGAGCTCCGCTTTGTAGGCTACAACTCGATACTTTTTTGCTACTTTGTAATAACTTTCTGCTGCGGCAAGCGTTTCTGGAAATGAACGAGGGTAAACACTTTTTTAGACCTGACTAAATGAAATTTAAGACCTAGGATGAAAATCTGGCCGTTTTTAAGACTTTTTAAGGCCTTAAATTTAAAGTCCAGAATTTTAGACTTTTTAAGACTTTTTAAGACCCCGCGGAAACCCTGATTTATATATACAGTATATAAGCTGTGACATAGTTCATCTGGTCTATTATTTTTTTTATTTTTGGCTAGAAGAAGTTCTGAATGGCAGGTAACCTAAAAAGTTAGTAGTCAAATTGGCCGGTGGGTGAACAAGTTAATTTCAAACCCTGTTGGTCATACCTGAGGCCACTCTCCTCCTGAATGAGCTCTTCTCTTGATCTCTTCCACCGTCTTCCGTCGGGAGTCCTGATCTGATCGCGACACAAACACAGGCCGGATGAATTTGATCAGAGCTGGAGGAGGGAGAGATATGATCACATGGGTCACACATGCACAGGTTCAGAAGGTCACACAATGCTGTAAAAACTCATCTGCCCTGGTGCAATGGCTGTGTAAAGGTTTTTAAAGGTGAAGAGCTATTTTTACTCTCGAGACTTTAATGAGCTGCTTGATTGCAGGATCTGAGTCAATGACACATTGAGGACAGTGTTAAACGAAACACTATCGGGTGAATCTCATCAAAATGGTCAAGATGAAGCATAATAAGCAGAGAGAAAGAAACATTGTGTTTCCCATTACAGGGTGAATCTCACAGAAAACGCTTGGTGTCATTGAATTAAGAAAAATATGTTTTTTAGGGCTGTTATGAATATCTTCATGTGTAAACAATGACATGATGATCATCTAATTAATGAAATGCATTTAAGCAAGACTAAAATGAAATGTTTTCGCATCACGCTGTGTGGAATTACATATGCTTAACTGTCATCTTCATGGTTTACAAACTTTAGATTTTATTTTATTAGTAATCGGTCGATATTGTTTTTTTAATGGCTGATGCTGATATTTTAGAGATCAGGGTGGCCGGTGGCCGTTGTAAAGCCGAATATATGCATACTTTATATTTATTTGAATTAATATTTAATAAATTATAAATAAATAATTTGAAAATCAATTGAAAAAAATGAATCTCTAAATTAAACAATTACTTTAGAAGGCAACTTCTTGATTCTGTTTTCATATTACAGTATTTTTAATTGTTGGAAATATATAAATAAAAATGAAGTAAACACTGTAACCAACAGGGCAATCAGTATTGATCGTGCGTCTCTAGTGAAACTGAACTCTCCTGTCCACATTCAATTTACACTGACTGACCGTTAAAGGAGAACTCCGGTCAATTTTAACATTGAGCTCATTGTACATTTGGAGTGCTGTCAGTACAGACAAAAACGACAAAAATCGGTGTTGCTTACACCGTGTTATCCTCTTTTTAAAATTCGCACCCTGTTGACTTCAATGGGGCAAGTTCTAAACCTGCTTTTAGTCTCTTAACATCCTTGATGTGTCATTACAAGTGCACAGCCATGTGAGTGGTGTTATTAAGAGTGACCACGGTCAATCTGACTGCAGTAGATGTGAAAGATATGAATAAAATTTTTCTTCCTGTTTTCGGTCGAAGTCCACAGTAGTCAATTGTCGAGTTCGCGTGCACGATCATTGGTAACTAGATAACTAAGGATCGCGCACGCAAACTCGACAATCGACTACTGTGGACTTCGACCGAAAACAGGAAGAAAATACAGGTATGTGAGCTGGCTGAATAAACAATTTTTATTCATATCTTTCACATCTACTGCAGTCAGATTCACCGTGTTCACTCTTAATAAAACCACTCACATGGCTGTGCACTTGTAATAACACATCAAGGATGTTAAGAGGCTAAAAGCAAGTTTAGAACTTGCCCCGTTTAAGTCAACAGGGTGTAAATTTTAAAAAGAGGATAAAATGGTGTAGGAAACACCGATTTTTGTCGTTGTTCTCTGTACTGACAGTACTCCAAATTTACAAAAAAATGAGCTCAATGTTAAAATTGACCGGAGTTCTGCTTTAAACAAAGTAACACGTTCATGCAGGCTACATATGCACACTTCAGAATATCTGACAGCTGCATTCTACAAAGTCTGCAAGGTTTGTGAAATTAAATGTTTATTAGACATTCAAAAATTTGAATGATTTGCTTATTAGAATGATTTCTGAAGGATCATGTGACTGAAGACTGAAGTAATGAAAATTCAGCATTGCATTACAGGCATAAATTACATTTTAAAATATATTACAATAGAAAACAGTTATTTTAAATTATAATAATATTTCATTTTTTGCTACATTTTTGATCAATTAAATGCAGCCTCGATGAGCATAAGGTGTTTTTCAAAAACATTCAAATCTTAGTTAATGATTCCAAACTTTTGAACGGTAGGGTATATTAATACATTTGCTATATTAATTGAAGCTTTTCTTTGCTTCTCTCTGTACAGTTATGTTTGAGACGTCACACTCTTTCACTTCCCTGCAGCTGCTGCCGAGACTCACCGTCAGATGGGACGCAGTCTACAGCAGCACTGCAGGGAACAGCGTGAGCTCTGGAGGTGTGTGTGTGGAGGAAGAGCTGATGATGATGATGATGATTGAGATCACTGCTGAGTGGGAGAGCAGATATGGACGGAGATCTTCACCGTCCAGGGATTAAGCTGCAGCATGAGGCTCAGAGTCGCCCGGCTGATCAGGGACTTAACGCCTACACCAAAATTAGCATGCACTAACCAGCTTCATCTAATTGCCCGGCTCATAAAGACCATCAGCACACAAAGATGACGCCTGTGCCATGTTTAAATGCGACTAACCCTTCTAAATGTTGTCGTTTTTTTAGAGACCAACCGATATATATATTTTCCCTGTACCCTCCCTTAATTAATAAACTGTATTTAACCTAACCATTAATGCACAAATGAGATATGTTACATAAATGATAAAACAGCGCTCTGCCATCAGGTGTATCATAATCAAGACAGCGACAGAAAGAAAACATTATTAATGATTCTGATAACATGCCAGGTGAACTCGGTAATTGTGATGATCTATTCACTGTTTTGTTTATTATTCTGACAATGTTTTGCGCATTCCTGCGAATATTCCTGGGTGTTTCATTATATTCACTCTTTAGTCTATCAAACAACATACCTTTTAATGCTTTAAAGTCTCTTTCCTCAGTAACATAACTGGATGTATTTGAGAAGAGTTATCGTTTACTTACTTTTTATTTAATATTTTTACAATTTATTTTATGAAAAATACTATAGTAGGATTACAGAATCAAGAAGTTGCCATCTAAAAAAATATTAGATTTAATTTTACATAATTTGTATCAAGTTTTTCCATATACATTTTTTACAATTATTTATTTCAAATTAAGCAAATATTATGTAAAAAAAAATTTACATTTCATTTATGCATTTAAAAGAAATAGATATCATGTATATGCTTTTTTTTAATTAAAAAAAGCTATATTTAATTTCCTTAAAAAAAATATTGTAAAGCTCATAATGCCTTTTATAAAATGACAACATTGACAAGTCAATAAACTCTAGTTGACAATGATAATGAGAACAGGCTGAATGAATGAGAAAAGCGTTTCTTCCTTTTTTGTTTCACTGGCTTAACAGATTTTTATGCACACTTACTTCCCCACACAGGAATGTCTTTGCTCTCCGCTTTCATCACAATTGACGCCATGGTCATGGTGACGGGAATAGCGTCGAAATATGACGAGTGAGGGCCGAGGGTGAGGATGGGCGCTTCGGTGGGCAGAGCCCTTCTGCCTTTAACACTGATCCAGTGGAAGCCGCCCGCGAACCACATGACCCGCATGATGGTCTTCAGCACCAGGTCCACCACCCTACAGAAGAAGAGCGAGTCTGAGATCAGACCAGACCAAAGCTTTGGGAACATCAAGGTGGATTGGTTTCATTAGTGCGAGTGTTGTCTGAACACCAGTGAACTGTATGTGTGAACTGCTGTTATGTATGCTAGGTCTGCACCACACTGGGGGAAAAAATTAATTTGCGATATTTATGTTTTTCGGCAATATATTGTGACATGAAAAAAAAATACAGAAGTTTTTTCACCAGATGACTATTTTGGAAACCTTTTCCCACTTGAGTTCATAGGCCACATTCCTACTGTTTTTGAACCTATTATTATTTTTGTTGTGACTGACTAGTATTGGTTTCTTTTTAAAGACACTGCATTTTGCAGAAGTGAAAGCACTTTTAATTCACACAAGTTAAATTTAACTGTAAAAGCAAAATGTACTGAACTAAGCATTTTTTATTTCATAGAAAATTTTACAAAATAATTTGATTTTAAAATCACTAAAAATAAACATAATCATTGTTTCATAAATCAAATAAATCATAAACATTGAGCCAGCTAAATGGTTTTGAAGAACCATTTCCATGGTAATGCAATGACCAATTGAATAATATCTAATCTATAATGGTTTGGAAAATTTGTGATATAAGAAAAAGCAATACAAAAGTGCACCAGGTGTTGACACTATAACAAAAAGCATATAGTAACATAACAATGCTATTAAACTGATAACAAATTAAAATAATAATTGAACTGTAAAATCAAGGATTTCTTTTCTTTTTGGCAAAAAATAAATGCATAGGGGTTTCAGGGTGGTGTACAGACCATAGTAAATGATGCAGAACATTGTATTATAAGCTGCTCACATGTAAATGAACACAGTGCCACATGTTACTCTGAAATACGCATTACGCAGCAGTGCATTTTATTTTATTTTTATTAAAATGAGTCTTTGCAATTTCATAATCGAACAAAGCCACATGATGATATTGACCTTTTTTCGATATGTCATGAATAGCTAACCTATACAGTTGAGTTCCTTAAAGGGATACTCCACTTTTTTTTGGAAATAGGCTCATTTTACAACTCCCCCAGAGTTAAACAGTTGAGTTTTACCGTTTTCGAATCCATTCAGCCGATTTTCAGATATTTAGAAGACTCCCATAGTATATTTTTTTCCTACTATGGAAGTCAATGAGACCAGAAACTGTCTGGTTACTGATATTCTTCTCAATATCAGAAAATCGGCTGAATGGATTCGAAAACGGTAAAACTCAACTGTTTAACTCTGGGGGAGTTGTAAAATGAGCCTATTTCCAAAAAAAGTGGAGTATCCCTTTAACTATAGACATCAGGCTCTCTCAAATATGTCAGGCAAAGTTCAAAGGCTTGATGTACAATGATCATGCACCACACAACACTTGTGCATCAGCATGCACAGTAAACATGCATCCCTCACTTCCTATTAATGTGGTTTGAGTGCTCAGATCATTATTGATCACTATATTAATACCACGTTTAAATGGGGAGCAAACATTATATTGCAGTGCAGACGGGCACACGCTCAGACACCTGTGAGCCCAATCTGAGGGTCAATGGAAAGCATTACTGAGTCAGGTTCTGCCCACAGGAGGTGTGTTTAACCATCTCACAGCTCAATACGACACAACCGCTTCATTAATTAGAGGTCATGTGAGGTTATTAGTAGTTATTAACATTGCTCGACGTAATTAGCATCTTTAAAAAGAGTGTTTAATTAGATGCTGGATCTAGAAAGAGGATGTTTCCCAGTGGGCATCTTGAAATAGCCATTGAAAGGACAACAGCATGTGTATGTGTGTGTCATTGAGGCTCAGTGTGACATAAGATCTATGTGACTGTGCCTCAAATCTGCATAACACACGATTCAAACACACCTCAGCTGAATTTATACACTTATGTTCAAAGATGTGGGGTTAGCAAGGATGCATTAAATCGATCAAAGAGACATTAATACATTCATTAATTTATAATAATTATTTACATCTTTACTTTTGATTAATTTCATGCATCCTTGCTGAATAAAAGTTCTATGTCAAAAAGAGCCTGACCGATATATCGGTCTGCCGATATAAGCCTGTCACAGATATATCGGTATTGGCATATATGCCGCCCATATTAACTTTTTTTACAGAACATATAACACGGATGAAATGCTTTTAAATTGTGTAAATACGTAGTTTGTCCAGCAGTGTCCAAACTCCATTGTTTGCTACTGGCGACCCAGGTCACTGTAGTGACACCAGCTGACCCTTTCACTTCAGTAATGAGGTCTCTTCAGTAGGGCTGGGTAATAAATATCGATTTCTCGATTTTAATCGATTCTCATTTTACGAACCAATATCGATTCTTAAATCCAAGAATCGATTAGTCATCCTGTTTTCAGTTGGTGAATTAATGGAACATTGTAGCGCGCATCCCATCCAATAAAGGCAATAAACTATGTGCTTTGTTACTATTGATATGAAACAAAGTCTCAGATTTCAAATTACGTCCATTTTCTTACGAAATTCAAAAACATAATTAACCGTTTTGGCGCTGTGGCGTGAGATCGCTCAGGTGCGCGCAGCTCAGCTCAAGAGAAGCAGCAGTGCCGAGCATCTTCTCTTCCGCCTTAATATTACCAGTTACAGCGTGAAAAACATGAATGAGCATCTGAAAGTGTGTTAAAAGATAGAGTACAACTTATCGAAATCCTTATTGTCACATGGATTGCTCAATCAGTGTTTCAACCGTGGAAAGACGTCAGTGAAACAGCTTGTATACAATGTCATGTGACGTCACATTTACCTCAGAAAAACCATAGTGACCGGCATGAACTCATTAGTCAGCTAGAAAAATTAACTCTAGAGAGGAGCATTTTGCTAAATATATGCACCATTTTACATATTCATTATGTTTTATGTTCTTCAATATTTAATTTTTAACCATTTAAATGTTTATATTTCATATAACTTTATTATTAGAAAAATAAATAAAAGTGTAATTTAAGTGTTTGTATACAAATCAGTAAATCTTTACCTTCAATATTAGGCTATAGTAGGCTAATGAAACAATTTTAATGATACAACTGACTCCCATAGTTTATAGCATTGGTTAAGGTTTTCCTTGAGAAAATTTGCCTTGTATTGTACCTGATATCCAAGATAATCAATATTGAATCGAATCGGAATCGAAATCGAATCGCAAGCTTTTGAATCGAAATCGAATCGAATTGTGAAATTTGTGTCAATACCCAGGCCCTACTCTTCAGACACGTGTAAGATGTGCGCACACATTAGCTTCCACACCGCTGACATGAAAACTGATTTGTCGACAGTAAACTGATTTGTCATTGTAAACTATGGTTTGCTGCATGGGTAAACAGCTGTTGCGACGCAAGCAACAACGCCCGCGTCCGGTGAAAACCCATTCTGCCTACGTTACAACGTCAAGCAATATTCCAATAATTTATAAATTATAACACTTTATATAGGTCCATTTTGCATAATGAGTAATTTCACGTTTAGTACATTTTGCTGACTACTTATTTAAAATGTTATTTAAGTAAAAGTACTGTCCTTATGTAATTAAACATGTTTACTGGTATTATTACTTTAGTAAAAGATCTCATCTGAGTACTTCCTTCACTGGTAATAGAAGATAACAAGTCATTACTGAAGATTATGCAACAGTATTTAGAATATAATTTAGAAAAGAATTTAGCAATGCAAACTAGTTTGGTTACAGCTCAAATGTATCATTCTCATTCCATCATTCACCCAGCCTCCATTACACATCTTTGTCACACAAGTGTTTGATCACACCATTTGAGTGATCATTGCTAAATAATAATAATAATAATAATAATAATAATATATAAATATATATATATATATATATATATATATATATATATATATATATATATATATATATATATATATATATATATATATATATATATATATATTCTGTGTATACTGCATTCTATATGCAGTACCGGTCAAAAGTTTGTACACATGAATGGGAAAGTGTGTGTCCAAACTTTTGACTGGTTCTGTACTATAATATACACATAAATTATATTATTTGTACTATAATATATTTATCACTGTATATTTCTGTTCAAATAAATGCTGCCTTGCCCAGTATGCTATAAGAGACTTATTTGAAAAACGAAAAACTTCTTTGAACGATAGTGAAATAATTATTAAAGTAGGTAAGCTTTAACACTAATTCGAAAAACACTTTTTTGCACAAGCATCCAGTGGTGGATCAACTTCCTGATTTATGAAATAGAGGATCTGAAGTCAAATTCATCTCACCACAAACAAATCATAAACACTACAGCAAGATACGAGAAGGAAATATACAAATAGTGTTTTTTCTATTCTGAATTAGTAATAACTATGCAAACGCTGTAGACGTTTGTCTCCAGTTGTTCACGCTGTAGTGTTTATCTGTGTTTTGAAATAAAGGAGAGGTCTTTACTTTCTCCATAAGCACTGCGGCTCCACTGCTGTCTCGGAGCGGCCCACCGTCGCGATGAAGGCAAACGGCCAGGCCAACAGCATCATGAACGCCGCTATCAAGAGCCGGATGGGGAACACCGTCACTGTCATCAAACCAATCTGCAGAGAAAATGACACACACACACACAAACCTTTTAAAGGAACCACTTCTAAACTGCAGAGAACTGGGTCACTTTGCCTGTTAAAGGCTCACAAGGGGTCAGATCTTTATATAACATTTTTGTGGAAGCCTATTTCCAACACATAAGAGAAAAAACATGTTGTGGTAAATCATAATTAGGCCTATTACATACAAAGTTATAATTATCACATAAGTCAAAATTATGACATTAAAAATGATTATTACATTATAATACTATGAAAACATTTCAAACTTTCAGAGCTCAAAACTGTCCAGAGTGAAACGAGAGCATGTACTGACAAACATCTATCAAGTACTTGGTTAGTTACCCACCAGAATAGAGATGTTCATTTAGCTTTTTTCCAAAACCGACAACCAATGCTTACGAGTCTGTGACCTATTCAAAATAATACCAACATTTGTTTTCAAGAGGTTTAGATAAATGCTAAAATAGCAGCATAAACAGACAATGAGGATTCAACGGCACATCACTGCAGCACTTCTGTGTACAACCCCCCCCCCCCCCCCCAAATTAATAAAATGTATACATGCATTTAAAAGGAATTCATATGCGAACTATACTTAAAAGATTAACAAAACGAAAGAAAAAACTGTGACACGTAGTAGTTCAGGTACATTTTTGTGATGCACTACAAAAAAAAGTTAACAGAAATTAAATGAGACGCCAGAAACCGTCATCCTGTTCATTTTTTTTTTATTATTTAAAATAGCCCAATATTTAGTTTTTATTGTGTGTACACTAGTGTTGTAGTCAAGACCACCTAACCCGAGACCAAGACAAGACCAAGACCAGAGTGTATCGAGACCGAGACAAGACCAAGACTTTTAGGGGCCGAGACCAAGACAAGACCAAGACCGAGGGAGGGCGAGACCGAGTCAAGACCAAGACCAGCGCCCCACACTACATGACACAATAAAATGTGAAACATGATCAAAAGAGCTTCTCAAATTGATCTGAAAGATCCACATTCCCATAAAAACACATTTTTCTAATAGGTAAACAAGGAAGTTAAATTATTGACATTAGGGCTGGGTAATAAATATCGATTTCTCGATATTAATCGATTCTCATTTTTACGAACCGATATCGATTCTTAAATCTCAAGAATCGATTAGTCATCCTGTTTCATTTAATGAATGGAACATTGTAGCACGGCTACGCGCATCCAAAAAATCGCAAAAATCTTTGTCCCTTGTTACTATTGATATGAAACAAAGTCTCAATTTTCAAATTACGTCCATTTTCTTTCAAAATTCAAAAACATAAATACCGTTTTGGCGCTGTGGCGTGAGACCGCTCTGGCGCAGCTACAGAGAAGCAGCAGCGCTGATCTCTCTTCCGGCTTAATAATACCAGTTACAGCGCGAAATAAACATGAATGAGCATCAGAAAGTGTGTTAAAAGATAGAGTACAACTTATCGAAATCCGTATCATGTCACATTGATTCGCTTAATCAGCGTTTCAACCGTGGAAAAGACGTCAGTTAAACAGCTTGTAATCAATGTCATGTATCGTCATATTTACCTCAGAAAAACCACATGTGACCATAAACTCGTTAGTCAACTAGAAAAAATAACTCTAGAGAGGAGCATTTTGCTAAATATATGCACCATATTACATATGCATTATAATCTTAATGTTCTTCAATATCATATTAAATATGCATTATAATCTTAATGTTCTTCAATATTTAATGCATATTTGAATAAATCTGGCAAGTTTTTATGACAGCCACCATTTAAATGTTTATATTTCATATAATCTTATTAAATAAGTGTAATTTAAGTGTTTTTATAGCTACAAAACAGTTATAAAACATTATTACCTTCATATTAAGCTAATGAAGCCTAGTAGGCTACAACTAGACTCCCATAGTTTACAGCATTAGTTAAGAGATTTGATTTCCTTGAGAAAATTTGCCATTTATTGTAACTGATATCCAAAATAATCAATATTGAATCGAATCGAATCGGAATCGAAATCGAATCGAATTGCAAGCTTGTGAATCGAAATCGAATCGAATTGTGAAATTTGTGTCAATACCCAGCACTAATTGACATGGTATGAGCCAGAGAGAGCGTGCTGGTAAAAAGTTATATATTTGATCTGCAACTGTAAATTGGAACTTAAAAATTAGCTCTCTGAAAGTAACGTACCATGTGCCATACAATAACCTATTTAATTTAGTCATTTCTCATATAAGTTGATGCGCATTAATCAGTCTCCACTCTCTGCTCATATCTCTAGGTTAGCTATCTCACCCAAACGAGTGAGCATCACCTCGGTGCGTAGCTTTAATGTCGGGAGCTGACATTAGAAGGTCGATGTAACTTAACATTAGCTACACAACTTTGTGGCCTGTCTCGTGACATCCCACAAGATTTGTGTCAACACAGAAAACATTTAATCACTGGATAGGTTTTTTCAGTTATTTAAAGTGTGGTTTATGTCAGCTGAATGTGCGGAACGCTTTTCAGAGAAGATAAGTATTTTAGCACAATTCACCCAGCGGTAATTCAGGAAAAAAATATATCCGAACGCTCCACATATGGTCTTCCGACCTTTTACCATTACATCGTGTCGATTTATTTTGATTATATGCCAGGGAGAGAGAGCAAGACAGCGCCTAGGAGACGGTGAAGCCTTTATACATTCGCCTGGCTCCGCAGAGAGAGAGCGCGCGCATCTCTGCTCGTTCTTCTGATCGCCCGTTCGCCCTGTCACACGCACAGCAGTTCGTCTACATTACTCATCTATCAAATAAGACTATGGCGGGACAAAAATTCGCATTCGCTACTGGCAAATTAGTGATATTTTTACAGTTATGGTCTTGTCTGGTCTTGAAAAAAAATCCCGAGTCCTCAATGTCCGAGACAAGACCGAGACCAAATGCGGTCGAGTCCGAGACGAGACCGAGAGACCATCAAAAAGTGTTCTTGAGACCGGTCTCGAGACCAAGAGTACTACAACACTAATGTACACAAATAAAATGAATTCCTTTACAGTTTCTAATGATGTTGTATGACTGGAAAAACTTGAAGAACTGGAAGAGAGGGCAACTCTCTGAGAAAACAAAGGAAATTAACATGTGAACTCTCTCTTGTGAAGTGCATCACCATTTGAGACGCAAGTCTCAGCTCAGAATACCTCTCTTTCCCCACTCCCTCTCTCTCTCATGGTGAGAGCACCAAAATTCCCCCAAAAATCTATATGGTTTAATGTGAATAATTATCATACAGTATTATACATTTGGTATCATTTGAAATGTCTCAGTGCGACTGGTACAAATGTCTCATTCCCAAAGAAGTAAACCAAAAGTTAATAAAGTTCTTACGAGTTTAGAGATAACTGGCACACAGAGGAGGGTGTGTCTTCCAGGCAAATGGCTTTCTGCTCCCAAAAGGTGTAAACTCTGAATGCAAATTCCCATTGTTAGCAAATGATTCCATGTGAAAGAAGTTTGTCTATATAAAGAAAAGCAACAAGAGACTTGCGATTTGTTACTCAAATTAGCCGGTGATGGTGAGTGTATGCAGGCACTCCACCTTATGTATTTTATAAAGTCAGGTTCGCATCTTCTCTCTTTATTCCAGAGCATTTGATGTTTTGTATTTATTATCTTTGAACTGATTCTAAAATTGCCATGATACATTTACCTGACATAATAAATTGTTACATTTGATTTTATTCCGACTGACTCTGAAATAGTTTTCCCAAGTAGATTAAATGAATTTGTATGTTACCGCAAGTTTTGAGTCAGATAATATTTGCAGATATTTTATTTTGCAGACAACTAATATTTGGCACTTATTCAAGTGTACGTGGTTTGCAAAGACAAGAAGTGAATTTCCATTTAGAACAGCAAAAATGCTGCTTGACCAATCTAAATTTGGGTGTGTCTTACCTCTGTTTTAATTTAATGTTACTTTAGTAGTGTGTGGGAAACCACAGCATGGCCAATCCAAAGCTATTATAAGAAAAGTAATGTTGGTCAAATTACATCTGTAATAGTGGCCTGGCCATACCTCTGCCTGAAGTAAACATTACTTTAATTTTGTATGCAATCATGGGGGTAATACCAAAATATCTTTAATTGTGTAAGAATGAATGCGACCAATCTCAGGTATATAGCCAATTACCTCTGTTTAGTGACCAAAACTGACGAGTTTAGGGTGGCCATACGTCCGGATTTTGGCCGGACAGTCCGGATTTTAAGCCCCCTGTCCGGCGTCGGGCGCAGCCTCAAGCCGGACACTCATTTGTCCTCCTTTTTGGAGTTGCGCTGAATTGTTGAAAAAAGTAACCTATAAAAAGCCTGCATAATGATAGCGGCTCTCTGATGCCCGTAAATTTGTTAAAATCTCTTGGAATCTAGAGCCGCGCATGCGAGACAGAACATTCTGTATGTGCTCCAAACCGTGCAGCGCGCGGCAGAGAGCGAGAGACCTTGCGTGCCCTTAGTAATATTTTTTTACTATGGACGTCAATCGCTACAGTCAACAGTTTGATTAGCAACATTCTTTAAAATATCTTCTTATGTGTTCAACAGAAGAAAGAAACTCATACAGGTTTGTAACAACTTCTTGAGGGTGAGTAAATGATGACAAGTTGACAACATTTTCATTTTTGGGTGTAGGCCTATCCCTTTAACCATTTTGGAGTCTCCTACAACAGGTTTACATGCAAAGGTCAAACAAATGTTTAATTTCCTCATACTATACATTTGCAGATTCTCAAACGACTCGTCAGATGAATCAATCTCTCTAAATCCCTACTCTGCTCTGATTGGCCAGATAGTCTGTTGTGATTGGTTTATCGCGTAGGTAATGTGAATTAACCAGTTAGCAGGAGACCTAACGTTACACATTATAAAACTCAAAACTAAGCATTTTGAACACCATCTTTCAAGAGCAAGCGGTTTGCGAATCCTGCATTGAATGTCAGTAAAATAAGGGGATCACAGCAAAAGTTTAGGATTATACTGCTGTGGTAAAGATAAATTTTAACCACTGATTCTTCACATGCACGCCCTGAGTGACTAAGTAATGTATGTGTGCTATTGTGTTGTGGAATTCACTGTTGTCAACACGGTTTACCACAGGGATTGAACAGCTCGAAGGCAAGTAAATAATGACTGAATTTATATCTATTTGGGTGAACTAACCCTTTAAGCCCCCAAATAGAAATTTGTATGGAATAAATGTATGCTTTTCTATTATAGTAAATTCCTTGAAGAAATAGACTAAGAAATAATCAGCTTTATTGAGTGTCTGTACCCGAGACGCTTTCAAAAAATGATTTACAAAAATCTTACATTTATGTATTTGGCAGATTTTTTCATCCAAACAAAGCGACTTACAGTGCACTTATTACAGGGAGAATCCCCCTGGAGCAACCTGGAGTAAAAGTGCCAGACACACGGTGTGGTTTGGAGGCTATCTCCCCCAGAAGGAAAATTGTGTGAATTTAACATGAAAATGAAGCGCTCTGGTGCACTCTGACAAGAAAATAAAGGGAAGAGACAACATTTGCTTCAGGTAAAAAAAAAACACATTTATTAATACCACTTAAACTTTTTTGGAACACCGGCCACAACTTGATGGTCAAAATGTTTATTTATTCTGTCTTTCGAGCAGAGGCAGCATTTAGCAGAGGCAGCTTTGTAATTTTTTTTTTTAATACATTTTCAAAATGTTTTAAAATTTATAATCCGAGGACAATATGGTTCAGCGGGCCATATGAGGCTCATCCTTGTGCTAACAAGCTTAACAACAGCTTGGTAAAAGTTCAATGAGGTAATGTTAGGAAAAATGTACGTCGACAAACTTACTTGACCTGAAAAATTGACATTACTGTAGCAAACAGTTATCAAATGTGAAGTTAATTTAAAAGAGTTACATCGTTGGCAGCAAATGTTCCTCAGAACTGTTGAAGTACTGCAACAAGTTTCTCCATGGAAAAGATGGCGATGGCTGTATCTTGATTCTGATTATTGTTTATGCGTTTCGAGACAAAATGTAATATTAAAAGATTAGTTCACTTTTGAAAAAACTTTTGCTGATAATTTACTCACCCCCATGTCATCCAAGATGTCCATGTCTTTCTTTCTTCAGTCGAAAAGAAATTAAGGTTTTTGATGAAAACATTCTAGGATTTTTCTCCATGTAATCTAATACACTGGGTGCCAAAGGGTTCAAGGTCCAAATGACAGTTTCAGTGCAGCTTCAAATGACTTTAAACGACACCAGATGATGCATAAGGGTCTTATATTGAGAAACGATCGTTCGATTTCCTTGCTCTGTTCCGTGATGCTTGGTCGTCACTCTCCTGTTCGAACTCGTTCGTCAAAATGAACGAATCTTTTTTCGAGTCATTTCGTTCATTCTGTTTGTTGAATGAACGAAACGACTCGAAAAAAAGAGTCGTTCATTTTGACGAACTGAACGAACCTAGAATGTTTTCATCAAAAACCTTAATTTCTTTTCGACTGAAGAAAGAAAGACATGGACATCTTGGATGACATGGGGGTGAGTAAATTATCAGCAAAAGTTTTTTTAAAAGTGAACTACTCCTTTAATATTGAAGCGTGCACTGCAAACTGTGCTGAAGATACGTGCCATCAAAGTCAGGCAACAAAAACCTGTTTCAAGACTTGAAACAATATCCACAATTCTGAAATTAGCACATGCAGAAACTAAGAAATATATTTTTCTATTCAGATATTTATTTTGTTAAGAACAAATGACAAGTGTTTGAATGTTCTACCTCAGATTTGTGAAATGTTCACCAGTGTTTGTCATGATATGTTCTGACAATAAAGAGTAGTTTAAAACTACAATTAACGCTCTGGTTTCTACAACTTTCACTTAGGAGCAAAAATCTGCCTTTAAACTTGAAAGAAATAAAGATTTGACATTTATCGTGATAGTTATCAATATCGACTGATATAAAAAAAATATCGTGATTTTTTTTTTTGCCATATAGCCCAGCCAGCCCTAATAAGAAGATATCTCCGTTTATCCCAAGGTTTACCGTAATCTGCCAGATCCGGGCCATATCCACATCAGATGAATGACCTGCACTTAGGCCTCGTTTACACTGCAGGTCTTGATGCCCAATTCTGATTTGTTGCCTATATCCGATTTTTTTGACCGTCCGTTTACACGTTCTTTAAATTGTGACCCATATCCGATTCATGTGTTTACACTTGACATAGATCTGAAACATCGCGCATGTTTAAAGGGGTCTTCTTGCACAGATGGACGAACGCGCAGTGAGATCTCATGTATATTTACATATACTTAAAATATATTCTACAATATATTAAACATACATGTGACACTATATCTTTATATATATTATCAATACATTTTTCCCATATAAATCGCAATACATTGTGGTGGTTATTTATAAATAATAAAATTGCATATATTTTATGATAGGCTATATAAACACATTATATATTCATGTTCAATATATTGCAATATGCACATTATGCAGGACTATTGGGAGTCCGGTGGGAACATAGCCTAAAACACGATCTCATGAAAGTGAGTGTCTAGCGCGAATTTTATTTCTCGTGCCATTTATACGCCAAAAATAGTTTTTGCTTGCATATGATACGCACTGTAAACATGCGTTTTAAATCATACACGCAAAAACTATTTTTGACGTAAATGGCACGTGAAAGAAAATTGTGCAATAAACGCACTTTCATGTGATCGTGGCAGGCTTTAACGAGGAGAAGAGGGTCCGAAATTTTAGGATGAGCAAGCCAACCTTTCATATGTTGTGTCAACATGTGTCCACATTCCTCTCCTACACGACGACACAATGTTTTGTCGGGCCATCCGTCCCCTCGCAGACGCGCGTCTGTGTTTCTCTCGTCATTAAACCGCGGAGACGTAGCCTAATGCCTCAGAAAATCCGATCTGCCTGTTTACATGACAGTCGCATTGGCACATATCGGATTTATATCTGATTTATTTCCACATATGAACGAGGCCTGAAACCGATCTCGAAATATCCGAATGCATGCGTTTTTTTCCTGTTTACACTGCCATAGAACACATCCGATCTGTGTCGCATATGAGCAAAAAATCGGAATTGGGTCACATTTCACTGACAGTGTAAACGGGGCCTTAGACATGACCACAACGCAGCCCTGCAGTGACAACTCTGCAAGAGACCCGTGTCAGCTAGACTATCCCCTGCAAAGGCCTCCTCCCCTTTCCTTTCCCTCTGTAGATAAAAACGTTATCAAAATAATTTGCGTTCACATGGATCTGCGGAAACGAATACAACACTGTATTATGCAGGCCAGACAAGTAATTTGACGATGTCACTTTGTAAAAATACATGCTCATATGCATTCAAACGTGCATACCTATAGACTAAATGCGTAATAAGCATGTGCATGCTACCACCGTTTTTACAGATTCACGTTTATGAAGTTTACATGGAGATGATAATGGTATCTTTTGCAAAACATGTTGTTTTCAAAACTTGCACTATGAACGCTATTTCAAAGTTTGCATTTTCAGGACACCAAAACACGAAAAGTTTGAAAATGGTGTTATGTAAGTGGCCCCTAAGTTAATGGCTAATGATTAAGGAAATGAATCAATCAAAAACTTACTTAAACTGGACAATGACTTTATTCTAGATTCTAAAACAATCTCTGTACTTTCATTTCCTATTACCACTGTAAAGCTGCTTTGAAACAATACAAGTCCCCCTGTAGTCAATACTTGTATCCCTTAAACTCATCTTTGATCACCACATATTTAAATGTTTTTTTTCCAGTGAAAAAAATCTCTTCATGCCTTAAAATAGCTTAAAATGTAACTCTACACCCTTGCTTCATTTAGTAAACGCGGATATATTTAATATGCAAATTAGTCTCCGTCTCCAATCACACAAGCTCTGATCCACTAGATCAACTTGTATGTTTGAAACAGAAACTAATTCAGAAGAAGTGGAAGAGTGAATTATCCAGGGTCATCTACAAGTTGATATATCAGAATGGTAATGCCTTTTATGTATTGAGCTCTACAACGGTAATTAATATGATTAGCCTTTTGCCTGACCAAGTTATCAAACAGCTAATAATGTGTTGCTAATGTTAGGCTACACAAACCCCTCTTTTTTGAGACTGTCTTTGGTTCACAATGACATTGACTTATTCATTTTCACATGGTTTGTCTTAAAGCATATTAAAAACACCACATAAACATAAAAACCACATTAAAAAAAACTTTTAAATGTTCCTGGCAGCAACAGTGTGCTGACTTGTTTTGGGGGTGGGGGCATTTATATCTTTTTTAAATGTTTAAGTAATTTAACACTGATTTGATATGAATCAGTTGATTTAACTGACTAAAACATTTGGAAGAGTAACTCATGTATTTTCCACAGAGAAGGCTGTTGGCAAACTGTGTGATTGACACCAGGGAGCCACAATATTTGCTATGGTTGATATATTTAGTTCACCTGAACGTCTATACCTTATGTCTAGAAGCAGAGTAGATGCCAAGACAAGACCGAGACATAAAGACACCTTACAGATCTTCCGTGAGGAGGTGTGACATGGGACGCATTCCACAGATTACAACACAAATAAATAAAAGCTTTATTCTGCCCTCAATCCTAAAGTGACCAAGCTGATCCGCCGCCTTATCAAACAGAAACACGTCTTATCAGCGGAGGGGTATTATGGGATATCTCCAGTCAATATTTATCTTGCTCTTATCAGCACTCAGCTGCATTTGCACACTGATAGTTTTCAAAGTGACCAATTAACATCACTAGTGTTGTGAGCGCTGGAGGATATTAATGGTTTCCAATGAGCCGCTTTATTTGCGTTGATCACAGACCAACAGGCTGCCAAATCCCATATCAGTGAGTAGAAGCGTGGGATGAGTGTGCGCTAAAATAACATGGCGAGAGCTCAGGAATCAAAGATTTTGTTGACCAAAAATGTTCCACCAGCTTCATGAAACATAAAAACAAAACTGCCGACCAGTCGTGAGCTCCTTCATGATGTCAGTCACATTACAACTCGTATTTGTTTTTCTGTAGAGCACAAAAGGAGAGTCTTTGATTAATCAAACTCAAGCTGAACATTACAGCAGTGTAACACTGATTGATGATGTTGAAAATCAGAGCTCGACGGTGTGAGCATTTCACATTTGCAACTACAAGTAGATTGGACCTTCGACAAAGGCTTTTTTAATGCTTATTGAAGCATAGGAAACAACATTTATGGGACAGTTCATATCAGACTGCATTGCCAGATGCTTTTATCCAGAGACTAGGGCTTGGCGATATGTAAAAAAAATATTATTGATAATCGCCTTAAAAAATATCGCAAAAACCAATTATATGTTGTCTACCCGAGCCCTGTCCCCTTACTGTAACGTCAGAAAAACGTAAGGCAAGGGAGGCAGAGTTTCTGAACTCATAATGGGAACGCAAGAACAACTATACACAAACTTACCAGCCTTGTTTTAACCCTATAACTGCCGGTGAAAAATAAAACAGCAATTTCACAACAATTATAAAGTACTTTTGATTATGGTTGCATTTGCACTTATTGTTTGCACTTAAAGAGAAAACTGTTAATTATTTTTGTTATTTATACTGTTTTTATTTCTCTGTTCAATTTGTGTAAAGGAGTTCAGTTATGAAGTCACACACAGCCTCAGTCAGATGTTCTGGAAGCTCATAAATGTACACTAAGGTCTGAAGTGACTCGTGTGAAATCATACAGGAGAAAAGCAAGTCAGTAAAAACCTTTTACAGTACTTTTATCTTTTAATGCATTTGATCATTTATATTTATAAAGTAATTTAATTTCCTGAAATGACATGCATTACAAGATTATTAGTTAAAAATATTTAAAAATGCACCTGCATACTATTTTTCCAGTCGTGAATTTTGTCATTGAGGATTTCTGAAAAATGTGAACGCTCTTCTTCATTTGAAGCCACAAAACATGTGCTGCTCACACTCCGCTGACGCTTGCGGTGTGAAACTAAAACTATTATACTTTGGTTAACCTTTGAACGTATGATCATCATAGTGCAACATTCAAATCTGCGTTTGCACAGCCGTTGATCCGGAGAGAGCAGCTGCCATGTAAATGTACAGTAAAGAAACTTCACAGTCTTTTCAACCACACTTTATTGTTATAATTATAATTGTTATAACTATAAAAGTGTATAGTTTGGATACACTGATGCCTACGGTAGTGATACAAAAATACACATAAATTCATCTTTTGAAAGTATTTTGACACTTGTATGTAGGGGTGGATAATATATCGGGAGACACTAGGGCTGTGCAAAAATACCGATACAACTAACTAATAGCAATATTTTTTTTCTTAAATTTCAGTGTATCAATATTCCAACCTCTAGTATCAATACTTTTTTTTTTAAAACATGTTTTAAACGGATTTAAAAATGACGTTAACATTTCATCAAATCCCTTTGTTTGTCAAACTTCCTCAGTTCATGTAGATCGCTGACTCGCTGTCTACAACGCTAACAGTTGCCCGTCATATATTCATAAGTGGGAGTGAGCATGGCGGAAAATATGAGCGCCTCTAGCTTGCAGAGCTGAAGTGTGGGTGCACACTGGTTTAGGGGGGTGTGATATCACGATTTTTGATCGTGGAATAATTTTTGAAGAAATATTGTAGTATCATGTTACAGTGCATTCTATCAGTTCAGTTCTGGAGCCTCCGTCTCAGACTCTCAACAACGCAACGTACATTCACGCAGAGGTACAGTTACACTTGCGGGACACTGCAATTCACAAAAGCTCGTTATATGCTTTAAAGCATTTCAATTCATTTCAGTGTTCACCGTTTAGTGACACTGTGCAATTCAAATAGCTTTGCTAATAAATTGGCAATTTATTTAAAATTATCAATATAATATGATGCATACGAGAATACCTCAAGTATTTTCAGCTCTATTATCTTTTACATTTTAGAATTTTTTTTATAGTATTGCAAAATATCACAAAATGTATCGTATTGATATATATTATGATATATCGTATCGTGAAACATGTATCGAGATATGTATCGAATCGTGAGGGCCCTTGTCGATACCCAGCCCTAGTAGACACGATTAACCAGTAGAAATTTGTCAACCAAGATTTTGGACTATCGTCTCGATCGCGGTTACATTCATGTGGCATTGCTGTGCTGTACGGTCATGAAAGCTTATCGTTTGCAAGAGTTTTGAAGAATAGCCGTTTAAAAACAGGTGCTTTTCTTTTCCTCTCAACATGTGCACATGGCTTCACATCACCACAAAAATTTAAAACAAATCCCCCCACCTCCTCTCCAATTAACCCTCCAAGATGTCTCCTAAGAGGGAATTCCCCCATTTTCAAAAATGAAATTCAGGCCCTGAATGAATGTCTGTAAAAATCCTGATTGGAGCATCCCTATAGATAATTCTACATGCTAAAAAAAAAGCAATCAAATAGATCGGTATTGGTGATCGGCTCCAAAAATCCTGAACGGATCACCCTTACTCTCTAAGAGACGGTTTCTCAGCCGCTGCTCAGAGGGCGTGAGAACTGAACTGAATGCTTCTTGCCTCTTAATTGGGCTTGAACGGTTGAATACAAATACCTATGAGTCAAAGTGACAATGACAATGTATTTGCAAGTAAACAGTCATTTATATCTTAAGCGAACATTAATGCACGAGTACACTGGATCCGTTCAGTCGATCATAAAGTTACATCATCCAAATTTACCTGCTATCATTATCAAAGAACAAAAACAGAGAAAATATCTAACTGTTCTTGACTGAATCACTTTAATAAGAATGTATATTTATTTTACACAGTACTAAAGACTACTAATTCTTGAAGTTTTTTAGGTAGGTCTATCTCATTTGTTTATTTGTTCTATTGTAGTTTGCTTTTGTGTCCAACAGAATAAAGAAGTTTAGTTAGGAGTAGTGTTGTCACGGTACCAAAATTTCAGTATTCGGTACCAATACCAGTGAAAATTCACGGTTCTCGGTACCAATTTCGGTACCAAAGCTTAATTTTGATTATATTTACATATTTTAAAGTGTATATCACGGTTACAAAGATGGAAACTGTATTATTAAAAACACCAATAAGAAGATTCTATTTGATAGATAACATTAGATAAAATTACCTAACAATAAACAATAGTTCTATGTAGCAATTATTCTCCTTGGGGTTCATTTAAAAATGTACTAATACATTTTTAAAATCAAAGTTTTATCTGTTAACATTATTTAATGCACAATGAATGAAGTGAAAAAACATGAACAATCAAATATTTGTATTAAATAACATTCACAAACACTAATTAATGATGTAAAAATATATTGTTCACTCAATGTGTTGATGTTAGATAATGCATTAATGTTAATGAATGGTATCTTGTAGTGTTACCAAACTATAGGAGATAAAGCATGTTTTATTTGACTTAACTGTACTTTTATTTAATCCAAAACTGCCAAACATGTCACTCTTGCCTGTCTTCAAAACTTGAGAACCCTCTGTTAAAAGAAAAGGCTCAATAAACTCTTGCATAGATAGATACTGTATAATACACTATGCATCGATATGTATTTCCTTTGTGCTTTGAACTTTTCAATGCGGACTCGACGTGCTGCGCCTGCGCGCTGTGACAGTGTTGCTTCAAGCGCATCATTCTGCGTTCGGGATGCGCATAAGCGCTTTGTGCAGCACTGTATTTGAGTCTTTCATAGTCATATCATAATACTTTTGCTCAATGAAAGATTATTAATAGACTTTTTTGTTCTGTTTTATCTATCATATGTTGTTGCCTCATTAAACAGCTGTGCTATACTTAATATGTCTTAATTTTATAGTAGACTATATATAAAATAATTGATCTTTTTGATTTTAAATGTATTTTACAACAATACAAAGAGCAATATGTAATGTTTTACTAGATTTGGTGCTACACGATAAAGCTCTAATTGGTTTCCTTTGGAAATATGTTTCAAATTCACACAGAATGCATTAAAACTGTAAAGCATGTCTGTTTGTGTGAAAATCGTGATTAAAATCGAAATCGAAAAAAAAATCAAGAAATCGTGATAATTTTTTTTTTGTCCATATCGCACAGCCCTAAAGTACAGCCTAAATTTGAGAAATAAAATGTCTGTTAATGCACGAGCAAAAGAAGAAATGATAGTGATTGAGTAGACTCCAAGAAGGTCGATTCCTCGACTCTCAATAGCCCTTGTGTCGAAATCGACTCCAGGACTGGAATCGACTACCAGTCGAGGTGAGGTGTGTTCATGTTATTTTTTTACAGTCTATGGTTGGACATCGGCCGCATGCAGACGGGGAGGAGTAGAAAATGGAGAAATGAAGTCAGACACTTTGTGCTTCTCGCAGTGACGCTTGTGCTGTGTTTGTATACTTTGACAGCTGCAGTGAAATAAAAGCAATATTTGTCAAATACACAGACGTTACAGATACTTTTCTATTTAATAATTTAGCACTGCTTAATACGGCATCTGCTTGTACAAGAAAAAAGTTCAACATAAGTCTATACTATCAATGAAGTGGGGTCTAGCCTACGTCCGTTTTATTTTGATAAACATAACACAATTTAACATTTACTGTTATAAAAAACAGAATTGTCTATCAGAATGCCCCAGTACTGGAGTGGGAAAGATGTTTTTTTTTTTTTTATTCATGACCCTAATTTGGTTCAAATTAAATGGAGTATCCAAAAAACCCGGAATCGAACACCCCTAAGAGATGGTCCTCTCCCGACAATTTTTACAAAAAAAAAAGAAACCCAGAGTTTCTTGCGGTCTCCTCCCCTTTTTTAAAGAGGAAGTGGTGTTCAAACACCAAAAATAATACTAAAATGTATTTACACATTCTTTAAGGAATATATATTGTTTGTCCATGGTTTAATTGACTAAATCTGTTTTGCAGCACTTTGCCAAAAAATAAAAGGATTAAAACGTTTGCTAAACTTTAATTTGATTACCACCGTTTTTGATAATATATTTATATTTACTAATTTAAAAAAAATCGGAATAAAAAAACATTTCATAGAACTCAATTATTTAAACATAATAAAAAATAAGTTGTTAATCTAATTCATAATCAGTTATTGAAATTAGTTGATTATATATGTTTTATTGAACAAATGTTTAATTTATTTAACTGTCATTTTAACTGATGATAATAATAACCGTAATTTAATAATGCAGTTTATATATTTAATAATTGTTTAATACCATAAACCGTGATATTTTCTGAGATGGTTATCATACTGTGAAACTCTCATATGTTACAACCCTACATGGGACAGCCCCCCACACCACCCCACACCACCCCCCACCTCCCCCCCTCACACACACACACACACACACACACACACACACCCCACCCCCGCTGTTAAACAAGTAACTCAGCAACTTTTACTCACATTTTAAATTAGCTACTTTCTACTTTTACTTGAGTAGACTTTTAGACTGGTACTTGTACTTGAGTAAAATTTTATCAAAGTAATAGTGCCTACTTTAGGTTGGATAACATTCTTCCAGTTTCACCTCTGATATTATAACAGTTGGGTAAGTTACTCTAAAATAGTTATGAATTACTAACTACAAATTACATCTTCAACAGTTTAATGTAATAATTACTATCTTTAGAAAGCATTGGTCTACATATTACTAATTACTAAATCCTATATCAACCTCAACCACTTGAACAATACAAGGAGAGACAAGAAACTGCACTTTCAAATTAACAATATACAATTGAATTATTCTTGAATTGATCAAAGTGTGTAGAGGGAGAAGGTTACATAAAAAATATACCTTTTAAAAATGTTTGTTAAATCCACTATTGTTTTATACTAAATTGGTCTATAGTCTCTATGCAGTAGCCTATTTAATGTAATTGCATCATATTTTATTTTAAATTACAGAAGAATTAAGAGTAATCCCTTTAATTAAATTACAATATTTAGATTACTTGGTAATTAATTACACCCAACACCTCTTTTTGTCTGGCGCTGTTGCCATGGTGACTCATAATATCTGCGCTCCATTGATAATGGCTTTTTATAGTTGTGGTGCATGCGCTTAACTCAGAGTAAGTCAACTCAGAGTTGATTGAACCAACTCATTTCAGCTGTTCTGTAACCGAAAACTCAGAGTTTCCCATCTCAGGGTAAGTCAACTCAGAGTTCAAGTTTTAACTCAGAGTTGGTTGAACCTCCTTATTGAAACAGGCCCCTGCTCTTAAAGGGTATGTTGGATGACGCTCTGATTGGTTTATTTCACGTTACGCCCAAACCACACCTATGAATAATGAAGCTATTTTAAACCCCTTTTAAACTTGCGTCGGGCGCAAGAGTCAAAATAGCAACAGCCCCCAAGACCCGCCCACAAAGTTACTTGTGCTTTGCGCTTGACACTTGCGTTTTAGATCGTTAAAATAGAGCCCCAATAGTTCATTTAGAAAACACTTATCCAAAGTGACTCACAAATGAGAAACATCCACAATTTCAAGTTTAATAAGCTAGATTGGTACACAAGCTAAAATAGAGGTGAAATGCAGAAGGGAAGAGAAAGAGAACAGAAATGCAATTTTCTCAGCTTTTTGCTAAAAATGTTTTTTTTTCTACTTACCCACATTCAAGTGTTGTTGTTGATTAAAAAAAAGGACAAAACTAGAACAAAACCATTGTTTTGTTTAAAAGCAAATGGTCTTCTTTCTTTTGATATATTAGATATTCAAATATTCACACAACAAAATATTGAGGGGGCCCGTGAAACTTTTGTAAAACTGATCAAAAATGCTGGCGGTGGCTGGCAACTTTTTTCAGAAACGCTGGCGGGGAAAGAGTTAAAAAAAATATTGAACGTCTTGGGAAAATACACTTTAAATTCACACTTAAAACACAGGATTGATGACAGACGTAATAAAGATTAGGACAGAACGTAATTGCTTCTGCAGGAAAAATCTAATGCACTGATACCATTTGTAAACACTACCATTATATCATTATATCATAAAGATTCCTCAAGGAGCCGAGAGCGATTTAAATTCACATAATAGTTTTACGCACACATTCCACAAAGCTGAGTAAGCGGTACAAAAGCACATCATTACACCCAGCGTGGACAAAAATTATGTGTTTGTGCTACTAATGGCTCCATGTGACGTTCACTTAAAAACCTTTTGAGAAAAAAGTGGCTGTATATACTAACACAATCAATCATTACATAAGCAATAACTGTATACTTAACATGTGATGATCTCTGACATCTACATGAAAGTCATAATACCCATGACAGTGCAGATGTAGGCCTATTGCTTTTCAAACATACTGGGTTTCAACTGTCTGAAAACATAAATCTGTGGTTATATGACGCATTCGACAAGCCAGAGACGATCTCTGAATGAATGACAGGGTCTCAGGAGGAGTCTGTCCGACACAAAAATAACACCGAAGACATGAAATACTTAAAGGGATACTCCACCCAAAAATGAAAATTCTGTCATCATTCACTCACCCTCTAGTTGTTGCAAACCTGTAGGAGTTTCTTTCTTCTGCTGAACACAATGGAAGATATTTTGAAGAACGATTGGAACTTTGGCACCAATTACTTCCATAGTATTTTTTTTTTCCTTCTACTTTGGAAGTCAATGGTGCCAAAGTTCCAATCGTTCTTCAAAATATCTTCCTTTGTGTTCAGCATCCCTTTAAGATAACATAGTTGGATTAATATATTGACAATTGTATTTTCCTATTCTCAAAACATTCTCACAGGAAAGGATGCTATTTGGGATTAGAAGTGAAGAAAAGAAATGAAAGTGAAGTTTTAAAGTTGCCCTTGTGAATACAGTCCAAGTGAAGAGAAAGCAGAGATTTCATAAATAATTCATGGGATATTGTTCACTGTACAAGACAGCAAAGCCAAGAATCTGCACATGATAAGACTGTAAAAATGATCTGGCCACAGAAGGCCTTGTGATATATCAGTTACATCACTCATAAAAATATGAAGTGTAACAAAACTTTCCTAACAGAAAAAAAAACAAAGCAAGCGTGAAAACTGACAATTGCCCGTCAATCACTGAAGACTGATGATTCAAAGTTGGTGTCTGACAAATAAGAAACTTCTGTCTTAAATGGCCCACTACCCGAGGCTTCAAGATCTCTCGTTTAATTGGAGAGCTGAAGAATTAAAGGATTTCAGAGGCATAGATCCGAGAACAAAAGCCTTCAACACTGAGATGCTAAAGGATCCTGGAGGTCAATTCAGTCCATGTTAATTGCTTGGCAGTCCCAGAAAAGACTGCTTGTCACACACCTTTACATGTGCTGATGCAGACTGAACTCACACATTACCATGAGAATCAGCAGATGTTTTTAGGGTTATAGGTCATGCAATAATGCATAAATAAATAACTAGGCCTAGTCTTTTTTCTTTTTTTTTTTCTGTATACCCTCATTCTTGGGAAGGTAGGAGTTCTGCGATATATATATATCGCCTATATCATTTTAGGGAGTCTGATTATGTAAACACAGCATTACTTGAATTCAGGAACTTATCTTTACACCCAAAAGTCTGAAACTACACTGAAACCAGTTTTTTTTTCTCATTTAAAACATGAATTAAAATGTTTTATGATTCAAAGATGAAAATCAAGATTCCACAGGAAAAACATGATCATCAGCTTTCGTTCATGTGGCTCCAGTGCTCCTGACCAAAATACTGAACCACCTCACATCATGTTCCACTTACACGCTTCACTCAATTTGTAATGCTGAAAATGAGTTTTTTTTTCAATGCATTCAAATAGAAAACTGCAACATTTTAACTAATGATCTTTGCTTAAAAAAAACTGCAACTTGTAGATCATTGATAGAGAGCAGACGTCCATGAACACACATGGACTCATCTTCACCCTGCAAAGCTGATTATCTGTCAAGCAGCTGCCATCTCTCTACACATACAGATAGATAGATAGATAGATAGATAGATAGATAGATAGATAGATAGATAGATAGATAGATAGATAGATAGATACTTTTCTAAGTGATATGACGTATGATGGATGCTGCACACACACTGGCATGTTATAAACTCCAGCTGATGGCGCAGATCAGCGAATAAAACAAAAGCCCGTTGTAGGCTGACATGTGCTGAAGAGCGCTTCTGCTGCAGCAGCTGAACATGCATGATTCCTGAATGCTGATAGGCTCCTCGACACTGAGTGCAACATGTAGCACAGGAAGGAAACTCATCTGAGCAGGCCAGAGAGGAACATCTCATGGCCTAACGTTACATCCCCATCCACATCAGCGCACACAAACGCGACACATACCTGGAGCTTCTGGGCGGCCGTGAATCTTAAGTCATGCACGAACGGGTTCCTGAATGGAGGAGGCAGCTCGCGCTTCTGTCCTCCATCCGCATGTGTGCTCTTGATCAGCCTCATCCTCGAAAAATCCCAATCAATTAGAGTCACCGAACCGCCGTGATATCCGTATCTGCGTCCTTTAGGCCTGCGGATTCCACTCGAGGGCGTTATTATCTATCAGTCCTGGAGCTTGAGGAGCGTTGAGGGATTAGGAGGATCATGTATTTGACGAACACTCCTCTTTCCGTGTGCGCAACAGCAGCAGTCAGTCCCGCTGGATGTCATGGAGGGACAGAATCCTGCCCGTTGTGCGCATGCGTGGGCCCGCTCCTCCTCCTCTCACCCCATAAGATACTCCACTGTGATGTGACTACGCATGCGCAGATCCTTCATCCGCTTCGATGGGCGGCAATGGTTGATGGCTAACAGTTTCGAAATATGAGGGACCCCCATCCTAAAATTCAAAAGGCAACTACCAATTTATACACTGAAAATAATATTATAAATCTACACTTCGTTTCTAAGTTACATTAGGCTATATATTTTTCCCTGCTCACTGTAGTAATGTAGCCTACTGTAAAATGTATTTATTTATTTATTGTTTAATTGCTTGTTAGATATTGTTTAATTTCAATCACATTTTTATAAATTTCAATTTAAAGTTTAAATTCCTATTAGTATCTGACAGGCAAATGGATATATATAGCAATACAGTATGGAGAGGAAAAGATTCAAATAATCAAGTGTGTCGAAAATAGCGCCATCTTGTGGCAGGTGGAATTTATAGTAACCATGCATGTTTATTTTTTTTTTTTTTTTTTTTTTTTTTTTTTTATTGACAAGAAGTAACATACAAACTCAGGGGAAAGAGAATAAACAAATAATGTCAATATACACAAATATAACCCAAGCAGAAAACAACAACAACAACAACAAAAAAACACAAAAAACACAAAAAAAACAAAAACAAAGAGGGGGAGCTACTTCAAAATACACAAGTCAAAGGCAAAATAAAATCCACATTTGGAGCGGCACACACACAAATAAGGACAGGGGAGATTAATCAAAACAATAGTTTCCTAGATATGTCACTATACATTTTCCTTGCGATTTTACTAGATTTAATCTTTTTCAGTGAGGTACAAAACAATTTAAAATCATTTATAAACCAAACAAAAGAAGGCTTAGAACATCTCCACTTACTGCAATGAATATGATATTTACCCATAAGAATGATCATATTCACTAAATCTGATACTGATGAATCTATATTATCCATATAAAAGAGGATGTGTGGCAAGGTGAGAGTAGGGATATTATCAATCTTAAGTGACAGCCAATTATGTAACTCGGACCAGAAGCTATTAGACACCGGGCAAGAAAAAAACATGTGTTCCAGAGTCTCATCAGCCATCTCACAAAATACACAAGGGTCTACATCAAATTTAAATCTTTTTCTAAGAAAGTCAGCGACCGGGTATATCTTATAAATTATTTTAAAGTGAGTCTCTTTGACTTTTGGGGAAATGGGCCATTTAATGAATTTAAAATGTGATTTCTTTATGGACAATGCACCCATATTCAGAACCTGTACACACAATCCTCTGTTATAATCAAAAAACAATTTCGATTTCAAAGCATCATTGATATATTTATTATTACATTTATTGTCAACTAAAGTAAAATCATTAATAACTAAATTTGGTAAAGTTGGCAAGGGTCTTATTTTTGTATATAACAATGTGCTTTGAATTAACTGTAATAAAGGTATGGGTATTGCTTTACAGATCTTATTGTATTCTCTATTTGTACAGTTTAACTTATATTTGTCTAAGAAAGATTTATATTCCAAGAAGTTACCATTATCATCTATAATATCATTCACAAACACAATACCCTTTTCATACCAATCATACCTGAACAATGATTTCCTATTGATTATAACGACCCTATTGTTCCATAAAGTGGATCCATGTGGAGAAAAGTTATGGGTGAATATCATTTTCCAATATTGGAGAATTTGTTTGTGGAAGTTTGATAATTTAACAGGAATTTTGGTCACCTCAAAATCACATTGCAAAAGAAAATCAAGCCCTCCTACTTTTTTAAATAAATGTCTAGGTATGTGAAACCACATCGAATCTGGTTGTGATAGAAATGTTTTCAACCAGTTAATCTTGAAGGTCCCAAACATTGATTCAAAGTCCAAGGCCTTGATACCACCCATATCATACTCTTTAACGAGCTGTGATTTCTTAATATAGTGAGTTTTATTTTTCCACAGGAATTGGAAAATAATTGAGTTGGCTTTCTTAACATTACCAGAAGAAACGTACAAGGAATGACATGGATAAATTACTTTGGAAATACCTTCTGTTTTAGATAGAGTAACTCTACCAAAGATAGTGAGGTCTCTGGTAAGCCAGCGGCTCAAAGATTTCTTCACATCTATTAATCGGTTAGAAAAATTAACATCTTCCCTTCTGATAGTATTTTTAGATAATACTATTCCTAGATATTTCACTTCAGTTTTAACCTCAATTGAAGAGATGATGGAATCCGTTGATGAGTGAATGGGAAGTAGCTCACATTTTTTAATATTGAGGGTTAATCCTGAAGCTTTAGAGAAAATCGAGATTGAATCAAGGGCAACATCAACCATTAATTTATTCCTTAAAAGGATTGCTGTGTCATCTGCAAATTGACTAATTTTAAATTCCTTATCAAATATTGAGATCCCATGCAAATGGGGGTTGTGATTAATGAGCATGATAAGTGATTGGGTGGCTAGAATAAACAGTTTGGGAGAAATCGGGCACCCTTGTCTAATACCGCGGAGCACCTCAAACCTAGGAGTCATACCAGGATTCAGAGACACAGAACTATATATGTCAGTATAAAACATCTTAATTATTTTACAAAATTTTTTCCCAAAACCTAAAAAATCCAAGACTTCAAGTAAAAAGGCATGTTCAACAGTGTCAAATGCCTTATAAAAATCGAGAAATAAGATAAAGGCATCAGTATCAATGAGATCTCGATAGTCAAGCATGTCTAGTAGCAATCTGGTATGATTATGTATATTTCTACCCCTCATGAAAGCTGATTGACACTCATCAATAATATGTGATAATCCCTCATTCAGACGATTAGCATAGACAAGTGCCAATAATTTATAATCGTTACATAATAAGGTAATTGGTCTCCAATTATCCAATAAAAGATTATCTTTGTTAGGTTTGGGAATTAGAGTGATGAGGCCATGTTTCATAGTGGGAGAAAGATTACCTTTTGAAATACAATCTAAATAGGCATTATAGAGCATTTCCCTGATATCACTCCAAAAGAAAGATAGAAACTCCACGGTTATCCCATCTATTCCAGGTGATTTCCCCTTAGACATCTGTCGAACTGCCAAGTCTAGCTCCTCAATTCTTAGCTCATCTTCCATAAGTTGTTTAAAATTATCATCCATTGTCTTTTTAAGACCCTGAATCTCATTTAAGAAAAAACTACAATCTTCTTTAGAAAAATGGGATTTATACAAATTACTATAAAAATCCTTGATTTTATCATTTACATCTTCTTGATTTTCAACAATAACATCATTGATATTTAACTTCCGAATTTTTTTCTTCGTCTGTCTTTGTTTTTCCAGACTGAAAAAATAGGACGAGTTTTTTTCCCCTTCTTCGATCCAACGAGCCCTGGAACGAATAAAAGCTCCCTTGGCCTTTTCCAGATATATATTGTCAAGCTGGGACTGTAGATTGTTTAATTCAGTCTGCTGTTCAAGTGTCAAATCCTCTTTACAGCTCAGCGTATTAATGTGACTAATGATGTCCCTTTGTCTTATCCTTTTAAGTGTTGATGCTTGCTTACTTGTCCTAATAGCTATCTGTTTGACTTTGAACTTGAACCATTCCCATTTACTCAGAAAACACATTTCCAATTCACCTACTTCTTTAACCAGTTCTTTAATTACATTACGGAACTCAGTATCTTCCAAAAGGGTATTGTTAAATTTCCATATGGAGTTTATGTTATTCTCTCTTCCACTCGGAGAAAGTGTCAAAAATATTACACAATGATCAGTTAGGGGTGATGCTGAGATTTCACATCTATTTACCTCATTAACTAGATTGTCTGAGATTAACCAATAATCCAATCTTGAGCACTGGCCATTATTAGACGAGTTAAACCAGGTAAATTGTTTTCTGGTTGGGTTTTTCATTCTCCAATAATCCATTAGCTTGGCCTTTGTGATCAATTCAATTATTGCTTCATCAAATGTGTGGCAGTGTCTCTTTGATGGTAGTCGGTCTAACCAAAGATCAGGGGCCAGGTTGAAATCTCCCCCAATTATTACTCTATCCGTTGAAAAAAGCATTTTCCATTCTTCTAAGCACTTACTTAAGGATGAGAAGAGATTTTTGTTCTGTACTCTTTTGTTATACCCATACACACATAATAGAATGTAGTTTATACCATTCACTTCTGTTGCGACCATTAACCAATAGCCAGTAGGGTCACTTTTATGATCAATAATTTTCCCAGGAAATCTATTTAATAAAATCATAACTCCTGCCGAGTGTGACGTTCCATGACTGAAAAAAATAGTGTCTCCCCATTGCAATTTCCAAAATTTTATGTCAGCCTCAGCTGAGTGGGTTTCTTGCAAGAAAACACAATTAGCCCTTTGCTCCTTACAGAAAAGAAAAATAGCCTTACGTTTTACATTATCTTTCAACCCCCTAGCATTTAAAGAAATAAAGGATAACATTTAGGCTATAAGTAGATAACCTATAAACGATGCACAAAAGAGTGTAACGATGTGCAGGAATGAGTAATCATTAGTCCTTAACCTACATGCTTCGTGTTAACTACCCCTCTATACACTTAGAGGGAGTAAAAGAATACTACAAACCGAACAGCTATCATAGCAAATGTCTATTTAAATATGGAAACAACTTCGTTCTTGTATTTTTCTTAATTGTACTGTATTTTTCTAATTTTTGGAAGCCATACAACTATTGTTAGTAGACTACCATAACAAAAAATATCAAAGTATGAAATCACTTACACAGGTAAAACAAAGTAAACATTCTGCCATATGCTGGCGTGCAAAACTATTTGGAGTCATCATCAACGTATCATTAACCATGCTCCGTCATAACATATTTAGCCTCGGATGTTCAGTGATGCATTACAAAGTGCAGGTAGTATTGATACTTACATATCGGAACGTTTGTGCCAATCAAACAATAGAAACAATATTTCTCAGTCAAACGTGAGTGTAGGCTGGATTTCTGACAGCCATTCAAATGATACCAAAACAAGTGTTCAATGAGGGTCTACTCTCCGGTTATCGATCAGAGCGTATCCTTCCTTTAAGAACGCCCTTTTACCTGCCTTTCTGGCATCTTGGACCAGTGGCCACAGCTTTGCACGCGCCTCCCGGTCTTCTTTCGAGAAGTCTTCTTTGAAACGTATGTGCATGTCTCTACACACTCTCGCATCCTTCGACTTCTTCCAAACATCATCCCGCACCGTTCTCATCCCGAACTGAATGATGATTGCTCTCGGTGTGTTATTTGAGGTAGCGGCGTCGCCTTTTCTTCCCAGCCGGTGAACGGTGTCTACGGTGTCTCGCAGCCGCTCCACAGACATTGGAACAACTCTTGTCAGTATCCCGATGACAACTTCTCTCGTATCCTCGCCATCCTTTTCAGGGAGACCAATCATCCTCAGATTCCACCTTCTTTTGTATCGGGTTTGCTCTGCACATGCTTCTTTTAACAGGCTGTTTTCTCTCTGAAGGCCTCCTATTTTTTTCTGAAGCACGCAAATTTCTTCTCGGTTTTCTTTAGTTGCAGTTGTGTTGGCTTCAATACGTCTGTCGAAACTTTTCAAAAGTTCCGTCTGCTCGTCCATTTTTCTAGTCAGAGCTTGTACTGCATGTAGAATTGCAGCGCCAGTATTCGCATCCTCCATTTCACTTTGATGTCTGTGTCTCTGTTTCTTTGGATTCGGCTGTTTAATCGGTGTATGTTCTTTGTTAATTTTGTCTTCTTTGGATGAATGTTGCTCCGCTTCCATTTCTTCCTCAATGTCAATATCGTCACATGCCTCGTGAAGAGCAGCCAATTCGTAATTGTGGTCGGACATGATTCCAAATAACAAAGAAAAAGAACAAAAAAAAAAAAAACCCAGAATGCGATAATAGCTTTTTTTTTTGTCCTGTTCGACACTTAAATATCTGTTTAGTAGAGGGGTTGTCACACTAGTTCACATTTCAAGGACTAAAAGTACACTTTTTACCGGAGCCTGCAAAAATGCGACCACTCACTCCGCCATCTTAACTCCCCTCACCATGCATGTTTATGAGCAGCTGAGTGCTCAGGGCCGTTGTTTTATCCATTAAGCACAAATAAAATCCTGACAACGCTAAATATTCTGTTTTCTGATAATATAATTCACATATTAGAGTGTGGCAATCATTAATTGTAAGAATTATATTAATAGTATAAAAAAAACCAACACAGTTGATTGATGCAAGTAGGCCTACATGTTGGTCTAATTATTTTATGGTTTCTATGCTGTTTATGTGTCAGAATATATGATCATGTAACATAGGCTATAGGCTTATTTATATATTTTAAAAAAAACTTCCAAAAACCTGTAGAGTAGTGGTCTAGGTTCAAACATTCTGACACGCAAAGTAAAGCATTCACGTGACTGGAAAGAAAGTAAAGTGAGGCTTCGTTTTTCGTTGTTCACGTGTTTCTCTGAAAAACAATACGCGCCCCAGCAGTTAGCTTCATGAGAAATTGCACTGCATAGTCGATACGTGCTTTGAAGCTTCAGTGTCAAATGTAACATCACTACTTTACAGTGTTGTTTGGCTCGTTCTCTCGATCCCTCCCTTTCCAACCCTCTCTCATACATTCAACCATCCATATCATCCCCTCTCCTCTACCCTTCCAGGTTGTATCGGGGGAAATCACTTAGCCTACATTTAACTGAGATGATGCCCTTACTCGAGTCTCCTGGCCGCCAATACCAGACGCCCAGATCAACCTGACTACCATCCCTTTTCCCCTTTCACTATATCCTTTCCCCATTCATCCCCAACTCTCTTCAATAACAGATAACCCTGACTACCACCCCATTTCTCCTTCCACTGCATCTTGTCCTTTTCCCCAGCTCTCTTCAATAAATAATTTCAAACATTCATGCTTGTGGCTGGTCCTTGCTCGTGAAATATATCAACTATTTCAAATATTTAGGCATATGACCATATTTTCTGTCAATTATTAATCAGTTATTAAGTAATTAAGTACTTTCATACACATCTCATCTAAAATAAAAGTTTTTGTTTGCATAATATATATGCATGTATATATATATATTTTTTTTTTATTATATTTAATAAAAAATATAACACATTTGTGTGTGTGTGTGTGTGTGTGTGTGTGTGTGTGTGTGTGTGTGTGTGTGTGTGTGTGTGTGTGTGTGTGTGTGTGTGTGTGTGTGTGTGTGTGTGTGTGTGTGAGTATACATATATTAGTGCTGTCGAATAAATGAATGGCATCTAACATACAAGTTTTTGTGTACATAATATGTGTGTATACTGTATACACTTATATTTATACAGTAAACAGGTATGTGTGTATACACAGACACACACAGACATATATAATATATATAAATATAATAATATATATACACTGTAAAAAATATTTTAGCAATTTAGTTATTTCAACTTATTTTTTTAACTAGATTGTCCAGACAACAAGAAATTTTAAGTTTTCTTGTCCTCAACTTATCGAAATAAGTTAGTTAAACTAAAAAAAAACCCATGCAAAAAGATAACTCAAAATAATGAGTTAACTTTTTTTACAGTGTATATGTAAACAAAAACTTTTTTGTTAGATGAAATGAATCGCGATTCATTGATTTGACAGCACTAATCAATGTGTGTGTGTGTGTGTGTGTGTGTGTGTGTGTGTGTGTGTGTGTGTGTATATATATATATATAATCAAAAACTTTTATATTAGATGAGATGTGTATGAAATTACTTAATTACTTAATATATATTGTGGAGAATTTGCCACCTGAATTTATCTGTCATGTTAACAAATGAAAAAGTCAGCCCTCATTTAATTTATTGTGCCTTTAGCAACAGCGGGGGTGCTTTTTAGCCCAAATATCATATTTGTATATCGTTCAGTTATTGAAAAACTGTCTCACTAGCCGCGTTTCCATTGTCGGGCAGGGCCGAGCCGAGCTAATGCGTGCCAGGGCCCGTCGCGTTTCCACTGTCACTTCCGGGGCTTGATCGGGGCTTGATCTGGCCCGTTGAATACCTTGGGCCAAAGCAGGCCAGCTCGGGCTAGAGGCGTGCTCAAGGTAAAAGGCGGAGTTTATCGGTGTTAGGGAAAGTCATGGTCTGCGACAAGATGCACATTTCACTTTTTTATATCGAAATGGAGAATCGCCTGTACTGGTCTGTCGAAGATACCAAAGATCTTCTAGACATTTGGGCAGAAGAAAGGGTATAACGTCAATTTGATGGAGTGTGCAGAAACGAGGAAGTTATAAAATACATCGTTGTTGAACTTGCTAAGCTAAGCATTCAGCGAGCAACGCTTCAAGTTCAGGAAAAATTCAAAAGTTGCGGGCGCAGTACAAGGCGATTAAAACGCACAATAGACAAAGCGGAGCCCAGAGAAGGAACTTTCCATATTTCGACCTGATAGACGGTGTGCTGGGTCACCGTCCCTCTGTTAGTGGCGAGACAAGTCGGGACACTATGGCAGCCACGGCCGGTGAGTTAATATACTTCCTAACCTAAAAAAAGAATAATTTTCCAAATAAAAACATACTTTTTTCTTTTCCAACAAGAAAACACAACCTTTATTTACACAGCCTACTATTTTCCCAATACATTTAAAAAGGAACCCAACATAAACATTTTATAAATTGATTATATAATTATAAATATTGTACTAGATTCACAATAATTTCCACAAAATAGGGAGATTAGCAGGTCAGTACAGAGTTGTTTCCCCTGTACTCCTCTGGATGGAAATAAACTGTTGCTGGTTTTGTGGTTCTGTTTATAGAAACTAAATCCTGTTATATCGCACGATCAAATGGAAATTCGCGAGATATCGTGTGTCCTTGTGTCTTCAGCTGTCAGTCATGGCCGCAGCCATTTCGCAGCAAATCCAGATTGGTATGTATTAAAGGACGGTGGAGCATGGATCCGACACGCAGCGGAGCCGATCCGCAGCCGTTCTGCAGTTGGTGGAAATCCGGGGTGAGGCCCGAGGACACTGGCCCGGCTCGGCTGGCTGTTAGCCCTGGCCCGACAGTGGAAACGTGGCTACTGTCACATTTATGTTGCCACCAGTTATAGTTTTCATGGTTTCTAATAAGTTACACCTGTTCCCTGTTGATTTACTTCCCTTGTGCATTTAAGCCTTTGGTTTTCCTCAGTTCCCGGTCTAGTGTTAATTGTTACGTGTGGAAGAGGACGAAGTTACGGTGTGGAAGAAGACGGATACACTCCGCTGGACTGGAGTGTATAACAGGAGTTACATTTTCTCTATAAAATTTTATTCTTTTTAAAAGCCCTGTATTCTTTAAAAACAAAAACAAAAAAACAAAAAAAAAAAAATCTTCCCAGCATTTCTTTGTAAAATATTTCTGTATTCAAAGATAATTTCATTGGCCTCTACTTGAGCAATAAGCCTCCCCCAATCTTGATGATATTTCTGACAATGAATCATGCTCTACTGTTTCTGGGTTTCTTTTGCAATCCACTCGCTAACTGTAAAATATCAAGAAGAATGTCTTTCCTGGACCCTGAGTGGGAATTCTGGATACTTATAAGAGCAGAACTAGTCTCAGATGCTGTAACTACTTGTCTATTACCCCTCCCCATAACAGGGCAAACCATATACACATCATTACACATTTTTGTAAGTATTTCTCCTATATGTGAACATTTGAGAAGTGCAATACCTAATGCTATTTTGACTACCATTCTCTCCCAACGTTGTAAAATTACAACAAAGACATAACAAGCTAAAAATCTAGTTTGATGCATGCATTCCACAATAACCAAGTATTTACATGAACTAGACATTCTATCAATCACAAAAAAAATATTTCTGGGGTTTTACTTACTTCAATGTTGAGATATCCAGTCAAATGAAACAAGGAGATGCTCTTCCAGGAAAGTTTGCAGGTTGTATGAGTTCATGACCTTATGGTAAGACCTATATACAAATTTACTATCCAATGGCATTGCGAGGCTAAACAATAGGACCCATTGGCTATGTAAATGTGGTCTTTCAAAAAAACAAACTAATTTGCAGATGTGTTTTTGGAAAAGCTAAAAGTGATGTTGTAATTTTACAACCACGGGTTTTACAGGGTAAAGGCTTATCAGCATGATTTGCTAATGTCATTGCATATAAAAAAGTATCGCAACGTCTCCTTGCTATCGCATATGACGCACGGTGTCATGATTGTGTAAATGAGCAGGCAGGAAGGTGGATCTAAGTGCAGGAAACTTTAATAAACAAACTGGGAAACATATTCACACGATGAACCGCTTAACAGCAAATACAAGCCCTATAAATACAACAGGGGGACAAGCTAAACACGTTAACAAGGTGGAATGGAAACACCTGGGGTGAACTAATAAACAGTAAAAGAGCAAGAAAAGGTGTGTTATAGCTCGAGCTGCGAGATATGGAGTGATAATTCCAATTGCAAAGCCTGGATCACTCAATAGAATCAAAATAGACCAATTGCTTTAACATCTAATGTATGCAAAATGATGGAGAGAATGATAATCACCCAATTAAACTATGTAATAGAAAGGAAAAACCTACTATGCTTGTGTCAGAGTGTGTGCTTTAGAAAAGGATGTAATACAATGGATTCAATAATATGTCTAGAATAGTGAATAAAGAGGTGTTATGTGTGTTTTTTTGTGGCTTATGCTTTGGAAAGAGGGTGTTGAGGAATTTACAGTTAAAGACCCAAAGACCAGATATGATGAATGAAAACCCGGAGTCGGAAGTGCAGTCATTTGAAGACAAGATTCAGAATTATACTGAATTGAAGATTTCAATTTTTTAATTTCATCAGGCAGAAGTCAGCTTCAAGACTCTCGAGGTGTTCGCGTACATTACATTTTACACCACAATTATACCCTTCACCAAGGTCTAAGCTGCGTCATTACTTCAAGTTGAATGTTTCTAATTGTCTAAGAAAGAGATACACATTTGTACACATTTCCACACATGGACAGATAGGCAGATCTCAATTGATAATCATGCTGACACCTGGACCCTAGTTTTAGGCAGTGACTTTCCAGAGCAGAACTGCATTTCTGGCCACCAGCTTGTCAGGAACAAGACGTAGTAATAGTGTTGCAGGGCTCCAGACTAACTTTTCCACCGGTTGCACTGATGCTACCAACTTTCTCTGTTGGTCGCACCAGCACATGATTTGGTCGCACCTTTTTTTTTTTTTTTTTTTTTTGCTACATGTCATGGGATTAATCAATGCATGCTGATGAACAGTGGTTTTATTGGACCAAGGCTAGCAAAGGCTTTCTGGGTTGCAGCATAAATACCTGTAATATATTATATAAAAACCAATGTAATATTTGGTAATTATCATTGCCAAATTTCAGGATTTTCATGGATTTTGGACAGTAATTTTAATCTGTAATTTTAAGCATTTTACATTTGATTATGTACAATCTATATATTTACAGATGAATTGTATTCTATCTATCTTATCTATCTATCTATGTATCTATCTATCTATCTATCTATCTATCTATCTATCTATCTATCTATCTATCTATCTATCTATCTATCTATCTATCTATCTATTATCATCTATATCACCATCATCATCTTTCTTTCTTTTAAAAATCATTAAACATTCAAATGTATGCATTCAATTTTAAAAGATTAGACTATTATAATACGCTGATACAGATTGTTCTGTATATAAGCAGTTACATTTTTTATAACAATTAATGTAGAATGTGTAACTTAAAAATAAATTAGTGCTCCGACTCCAAGGACAAGAAATGAAAACCAATGCAGTGTGTGTGTGTGTGTGTGTGTGTGTGTGTGTGTGTGTGTGTGTGTGTGTGTGTGTGTGTGTGTGTGTGTGTGTGTGTGTGTGTGTGTTTTAGTTGGGTGACAGTTGTAGGTTACAGTTTGACAAGAGTTTAGAGTGTGACAAAAGCACACTTGACATCGCAGCCTGTTCATTATGCTGTGTTCACACCAAACGCTAATAAAGCGAAATTTATCGCTATTTAGAGTTTTATTTATTTGTATACCGTGTATTCTCCGTGCAAATTCGTGCACCGAACCGTGACGCCCGTACCGTTTCGGTTCAATACAAATACATGAACCGTTCCACCGCACATTCTGGAACCCTGTGTTGTTCACCAATCTGTAACAAAGAATACACACACACACACACACCACACGCACGCACGCACGCACGCACGCACGCACGCACGCACGCACGCACGCACGCACGCACGCACGCACGCACGCACGCACGCACGCACGCACGCACGCACGCACGCACGCACGCACGCACGCACGGCACACACACACACACACACACACACACACACACACACACACACACACACACACACACACACACACACACACACACACACACACACACACACACACACACACAACCATCTATCAGGATCCAGCCTAGTCAAGGTTTAAATTAGCCTAGCTAAACTGAAAACTTCCCCAAAACATCCCGATAACCTGTTCTTTCTCTTCATTTAATCATTTAATATGTAGAAGGAAAAATATTGATTACTGATTAATAACTTGATTATAAATGATACGATATACACATTGAAGCGGCAGTGGATTCCGGAATCGGACCCTTCAAGGGACTTTTACTACAGTTAGATAAGATGGGAATTAAAGGAAAAATGTACAATTGGATAATGGACTTTTTGCTTAATAGGACCATACAAGTTATTCTAGGATTTATCCAACAGATAATGGGACCCCACAAGGAGGTGTGTATTATTTAATATAATGATAAATAACAAACTGACAATGATTGGACAAGGAATTGATAAATCAGATGATGGTGCCTTGTGTAAAAGGGGATGAAATGTAGCATATGTGGAAAGTAAAAAGCAGTTAATGAAGTGAAAGGTGAATCTAAATTTTAGATTATCAGTAAATTATTAGATTATCAGTAAAACTAGAGTGAAAAAAAAGTAGAAATAGCCAAAAATCCAACTAAAGCTTTGTGGCCAATTGTAAGAATCAGAAATTAGGTTCCTTGCAGAATGGATGGATTCAAAACTAACTTTTGCATCACAAATAAAGAAAGAGATAGATGTAAAAAGGGAATAACTATTTTAAGATGCTTGGCAGTGGTAGATTAGGGTGCAATCCGACAGGAACTGAAAAGATTGTGCAATGATAAGACCAATGTTAGATTATGTCAGAATAGTATATGACATCAGTATCTCTGTTAAAGAAAGTTGTATTCAATCTAAGAATAGGAAGTGGGTCATTTAGAACATCAGCAGTCTAAGCAATGCCGGTGGAAATGGCAGAGTTGCCTTTAGACTTCCAGAGATTCAAATTAAAGATGGTCAATGATGTTCTGTTAGGGGGCATGTAGAAACTCAGTCAAAGAGGCATTACAAAAATTTGGGAACATGTATATGTATTTTCAGCCCGTTCTCATCCCAAGGCGTCATGTGGAGGGCGTTCCCCCACTACTGGTTGCCTAGTAATGTTTGTGAGTGACATTCCCGGATGTTACTCTATGTTAGACAACAAATACGTTTTCTTGCCTCTACAAACACATTTTGGAAGGAAAAGTCTAAATATAAATGGAATCAGTACATAAAATGCATATTAAAGATGACCGAGAAACAGTGAGTGTTCTTTGCCATCGCGGCTATTTAATTGCTGCAAACGGGCAAATACCGGTCTATCTGGGTTCCCGAAACCATCCAGGCATGGAGTCAGTATACGGTGAATACCACTGTATGTACACAGAGATATATCATTATAGGACAGTTTCTGACTGCTAAAATGAGCTTCTCGTTCAACATGCCTCGGTCAGACTCAGCACTGAAGAGTGACGCGCTCCACTGACTTCACTCCTATTGGTTGTCGCTCGCGAAAATCGCTCTCTTCATTTGCATAAAGTTAAACATTTCTCAACTTTGTCGCGCGACAAAGTCGCCGGAAGTCGCCCGCTCACCATTGAAAATGAATGGTATCGCGTCGCTTGGTCGCGTGTAGTGTGAACGGGGCTTTAGAAAGGAGGTTAAGTGAAAACGTTAAAGGGACATTGTGTAGGAATTTCTCCCATCTAGCGGTGATATTGTTTTATGCATTCAAACGAATTGTGCTCTCCAGCGTCTCGCTTTTTCAAATGTCTAAATAATAAAATACACAACCAAGCAATGAAAAAAGCTTGAAATTAAGACTGTAACATTGACTTACCTGCCGAGATGAAAACAGGACTTCAGCGTCTCTTTTGAAATCTTTCTCCTGCATTAACGTTAGGTTACCTGGAAGCTATCCCGACATTAAAGAGATAGTTCACCCAAAAATGAAAATTAAGTCAATAATTACTCACCCTCATGCTGTACCAACCCCGTAAGACCTTCGTTCATCTTCGGAACACAAATGAAGATATTTTTGATTAAATCTGAGAGGTGGATCACTCCCCCATAGGCTTCCTAAAGGATTGAAACTTGACGGCCCGGAAAGTCATTAAAGAAAATGTTTAAAGGGGTCATGAACTGGCTTTTTAAATCTTATTATATTGTTGTCTGAGGTAAACTTATGATGTTCGCTTGGTTTTTGCATTCAAAAACATCACAATGAATAAGTAATACGCTATTTTCTAACCTAGTTTTGAGCCTAGCTGTTTTTATGGGCGTCTCGCACTGAAGGCTTGGAAGTAAACGCCCACTGCGTATCTCACTGAATACCGAACTGATTTTCACGCAGGTTTTTTTTTTGCTGCAAAGGTCATACATGTAGCTACGATACAGGACACATTGAATATTTTATTCACAAAATACAACCAATAGTACGGTAATGTTAAATATTAAATCTTACTTGTGAAAAGTAATCCCCGAGTGATGGTCCGCCGATTTGAGCAGGAATATGCTGCACAGTGCTCTGCTATCTACTGCTGCTATGCAACGCAAATAGGAGTATGACCGGTTTAAGATGGCGGCCGCATTTCTTGCGCCACAGCGGCCAATAGGGCGTCTTGCTCTATATGATGTCTATGGTCCCATGTATATAAAGATAATAAATTCTTCGTTTACAAGGATAAGTCCGATAATTGGCAGAGGTATTTGTACACCATTGAGGACATATTTATGAATAAAAATATTGCATTTAGATAATACATACCTAAAAAATTACAAATTGTCCCTTTAACACTGAAAGGAGGCAAACTCTGGCTTTTCCGTTTCAGAGTGGTAGGTAACTGAGAAAGCAGAGTTAGTCAAGCCCGTTTCTGAAAGAGAGGTAACTTATACTCAGAGTCAGTTACCATGGTAACTTTCTCTGTGAACCTAACCTGGTCGGGAGCAAGTTTTCTTACGTAAACCCAGAGTTTTTCTTTTAGTAAATGCATTTTGATTTAATAATCTTTAGATATTTTGACTGGAAACAACAAGACAAAAATGCTAAGTAAGAAAATTGCAGTGCAGCTACATTCATTCATTGCACATTTTTCTATATAACATCGGTGAGAGCACATTAGTGAAGCTGCTGTATCAGAGCGGGGGGGAATGTGCCTCGCTCTCACGCTCTTTCTGAGAGTTTTCGTGTTGTTTCCTGGACACAAACTCATGAGATCCATCAAAGAGGAGTTTCACAGGATTGCAGGACAGTGGTGGAGAAATCGGTTTAAATGAAGCTAATCTGATAAATGACGTTCATTTGATAACATCTTGCTGTGACCTCTAAAAGTAACCGAATAATTGGATTTTCCTTTAGGAATTCCAGTGTGGTTGGATGCATTGATGACATGCATATTCCCATCATCGCACCTTCCGTAATGAAGATTTTGTGTATGGAATGGAAGGATAGTCTGAGATATATGTTGTAACCACCACCACAGCTATGCACAATTTATTTGGTCATCTTTATTGACCAATAAATATATATTGCTTTATACAAAAGCAACAGTTATTCTTTTTCCTGTTAAATTTTAATATTCTTCCAGTATTGTGTATCTCCTCTTCATCTATCAGTGATGGTGCAGGTCCAGCCTATGCCTTCTTGCTGTTGACCCAGTAGAAGTCAAATGTTAATTTCATTAGCATAATTAAAGCTAAAAATTAACAGGTTGGATTAGAGAACATTTAATTATGTGAAAATAGCATTATACTACGTGGAAACAGCTGCTGCACATTGAAATAGACACTGAATTATATTTATTTAATATGTAAAATGTTTAATAAGTCATGTAGCCTACAGCCATGAAGCTTTTATGCTTAAAGATTTAACTAATTTAATTTATTGGTCATTTTTAGTTGCTGGCACGTTTATTTATTTATTTTTTTGCCTGTGGGCAGTGGCGTATCCAAGACATTTTTTGGGGGGTGGCCAAGATGGGACACAAAGCTAGTTTGGGGTGGCCATGGCATAGCGAAGTTTAATGCGTATACGTACGCAGCCGACCATGGTTCGAATCCTGGTCCTTTGCTGCATGTCACATCCTCTCTCTCTCCCATGATTTCCTGTCTCATAACTGTCAAATAAAGTGTCTATCCTGTTAAAAACAGTCCTAACCACCTATCACAGTCCTCAAGTATCTCTGGTTATTTTTACATGTCTATTTTTAATCAGTAATTATGGTCAGGATAGGGTAAACATTTTCTAAGAGCTATTTTCTTGTAGTGAATTAAAATCCTTGTCTCGTTTGATTAAAGTTAGACTAGAGTAGCAAAATTAAACCGCTCTTAACTCATCCTATAGAATAACATCAGTCATCAGCTCATCATCTGTGTCACCTCTATTGTTACCTGTGTTTGCTTTACTAATTAAGGCACCATCTTGTGGTTACAAATAAATAACAGAAATCCATCAGGATAAACCAAAATGCTTAATGATAGGACCTTATTAAAAAGTGTATCTGTAAAAGCAAAAGAAAAACTAAGCTTGTAAGGAAAAAACATAAAGATTTGTTGTTCTTTACATGCTTAGTTTGTTATTATTTAGCTTAGATATAATATGTTAGAGATTTTTAATTTGAATTTCTTAGTTTGTTCTTTGCCAGGTGTGTTTTTATTTAACCACAAAAGGGGACTTAAATTAGTAAAGCAAACATGGGTAACAATACAGGTAACCCAGATGATGGCCTGATGACTGATGTCATTTGGATGTCTTGTGATGTATGAAAATGTGCAAAAAGTGTTTTTTAACCCAGACAGTATTCATGTCCAAGGCCCTGATGAAGGTATAAATTGAAACGTTGGCTTTGATTCAGCATACATAATTTAAATAGATGCTTCTTCATAAATTAACTTGCCATTTTTTTAATGCAATTTGCTCTGCCTATTTATACGTCTAAAAAATATGTGGACTGTGTGTGAAGATGAGCTAATTGATACAAACAAAAATCCTTTTTAAACAGCCCTTAAAGGAGTCATAACCTGCAATTTTCACTTTTCCACGAGAATCAATGTATGTTATGATTACCTAACATGATTATGATCTGCCGGGAAGCCGATATTCAAAAGTGAAGCGTTTGTTTACCCCAGGGTTCGTAAACCAACCCACGTGCACGCGCACTCAAATACGAGATTTTAATTTCTCCCCCGACTTGACGTCAAGACGGGGCAGGATATACCATATTTGGACACCGCAGACGCTGCAGGAAGCCCGCTCTGAGCTCTCCCCCTCACATTCAGTCAAGAAAGATGCAGAAATGTAGTGCACACATGAGTTGCTCTGTGGTTGACTGCCAGAATCAACATTCAAATGTGTTTTCTCTACCAAAAACGGACCAAACTACCAGGGACCAGTGGATGAAATTCATTTTTAATGACGCTGTTCCAACAACCCTATCAACTGGCTCAACGTTAGGTGTCTGCGCTAAAAATTTTACAAAGGAATCCTTCACAAATTTGGGGCAATATCAGGCGAAGTTGGCCTCGAAGCTACGTTTGGAAAAAGATGCCATTCCAACAATCAGTCACTTGCCTGAAATTGAAACGGTAAGACTGTGTTTTTATTACTCTACTGTGTGTAACAAACAGCAGCTAACTACTAATGCGGCTATTGTAACTTTAGCTTCGAGGTAAACACGGGGAATGGACTCTACGAATGCTAGCCACAAAATAGCAACAAACGTTTTAGCTCGTTACTGATGTTAATGTAAGTCTCAGTCAAAATGATTGTCTTTACCATTCAGAGACATGTTGATGTAGACGTCCTTCCATTGACTCTATATCTTCCGTTTCCAGCTCTGGTTCAGAGTCTGGCTCCAACATGACATCATGACTTTTACGTAAACATACACGCCACTTTCAAGTCAAGTGGCGTGTTATCTATACGCATTTTGAGCTATCCGCGTGTATGCGTGTATATCTACGCCGTTAAATGTCCGAGTGATTCCGCGTGTATGTACACGCCATTAAATGTCCGAGCGAAACGAAGAAAAACCTAGATCTACATCTGGCGCGCGATATTTTTTGTCCTAGGATGGTAGGGGAACACTTATTAATGGTATTAACCCCGGGTAGGTTTAGGGACGGGGTTGGGGTAGGTCATATATTTATATACAGTAAGTCAACGGCGTTCATAAACACGCTGAAAAGCGATTATGCGTCTTGATAGCACGCCAAAAATGGAAATACGAATTGGCGTGTTAGTCTGCATTTTGGAATGATATGCTTGCTGAAGTTACCTGCGGTGTCAAGCCCCCTCCTTCCTGCCACCAATCAACGCGCCCCTCATTTGCATTATTAAAATGACCGTCCACTACAGCCAAAATATCGCATCAGATCTCGCGAGACAATAATGCATTCAGAAATAAGGGTCAGAGGAGCTCTGTGTTTATTTTTTTTTCCACTTTTCTTTTTTAGAAGGGCCTGAAAGACTATAATAGAGCGTGGGTATCTAAGGTAATACTAGGTTATGACTCCTTTAAATCACAGAGCAAATAAATAAGTCACAGCTTGTTCTTGTGTTATAACTTAAATCTAGACTTTCACACTATATTTCACTCACTGTTTGGCCAAAAATATAACATTAGCTCTATTGAACACACACACATCTGCAAAAAAAACACCCTCAGTCTTCAGTCCAGAAAATAGTGTTTCATATTTCATGGTGGTGTAACGAGTGGAAATAAGGTGTGGCCCCTTTAAGAGCTGCGCGCGCCCTCTTCAACTGTCTGCACTCTTAACTTGGTTTGCAGGCTGCTAGCTAGTACCGTGTAGTTCGACTTTTTCAGTTTTCCTACACATTCAGAGGGAACTACGATATAACTAAACATTAAATTACCATACCTCTCAATCTACAGATTCCAGTGTTTTTATCGTTGTTGTATTGTTGCTGTTGTAACTGTGACCGTCCTCCTGTTTCACGGAGCAGCAGCAGCCAGCGCTCTCATCTCGTGGGTCACCTGACCTGCATGGTCACACGTCCGCTGAGCAGAAATCAGCTCTCACAGCCTCAGTACGACCATTACGGTGTTCGTTAAAAATGTAAAACTGGCCCTAAATCAGTTGATCAGCTGTCATCATTGATTGACAGCATTTCTCTTGTTTCTTGTGTTGACGAACTTTTCCAACTACCTATCAGATCTGGGGTGGCCACAGGGGTGGCCAATGAGCTTTCAGGGGTGGCCCTGGCCACCCCAGGCCACCCCCTAGAATCGCCACTGCCTGTGGGATACCATGGAAATGAGTATTAGTTCAATAACTTTGAATAACCTTTCTGTCAGTTTTCACCTGATAATATTTAACAGTGAATAAGATACTTGTGTTTTGACTCGGAAGTATGTTGACGTCTTTTTGTCGGGCGCTGTTGCCATGGTGAATCGTAATTTCGGAGCTCCATTGATCATGGCTTTTCATAGTCGTGGTGCACGTGCTTAACTCAGAGTCACTCAGAGTAGATTAAACTATCTCAATTCAGCTATTCTGAAACCGAAAACTCAAGAGTTTCCCATCTCAGGGTAAGTCAACTCAGAGTTCAAGTTTTAACTCAGAGGTGGTTGAACCTCCTTATTGAAACAGGCAGGTCCCAGAACGCGTTGGTCAGTGATGGTGTTTCTTTCCACAGGCTGTGGCGCCCTCTTGTGGCCGGTCATCGTCATTGCCAGTATTACAGTTAGTTCAATAATATTTGCCACAAGAGGGCGCCAAAATATCTTGTGTTGGCGGAGGGAATTGTTTCCCTGTTGTTTAATTATATTATCTTCATTTTTGCTCCGTGAGAAAGTCCTTATGTATAAAGAAATTTACAAATTTGCAAAAACAGTACTCCAGACCCTACATGCAATTAAATAATCAATAATTTGCTTTTATGCCCTGTGTTTGTTATATAAACAATAATTTAAATTAAAAATAATAATTTATGTCATAATGCCATAGACAGTTGTAAATAAAAATGTAAAGCCCTAAATTTATCTAAATTTAGAGAAAAAAAGAATCTTAAAAATATGTAGGAATTATGGAATAATTTATTAAAATATAGCACACAATGTTTCCTGCGCAATGAAACAGAATTGTTTTTGTACTGAAAAAAAAAATAAAATATAATTTTTTCAACAATGTTACATTATGATTAGAATCAAACCTGAACAGGGTGTTACAAAGAGAAAGTCTTTAGAGTTCATCTTCAAACATCTGTTTTTCATATAATTCTACTAATTTAAAGTGTGCCACTTAATTTCTGTCTATGTGTGTTCTGTGTTGTTTCTGATTTTGAGGCTGAATTTTGTCCATTTTCTAAGCAGGGCCTGACTCAAAAAACAAAACAAACAAAAAAAAAAAAATAATGTGAAAAGATCCACATCTGCATCCATACTGGTTAAAGTTATAATTTGTTACTTTTTAAACTGCATTTTTCAACACATAGGCACACATCTTACTCTAAACCATGTCAAATTACCCATGTTATCCCCAATGAAATGTAGAAAACTGAGTCTTTATAAAGTGAATTTTACACAAAAAGCTGTTTTTGTATAAAACATTTTTATTTCATTTATTTATATACAGTACATTTTAAAAATCCTCCAAGAACTGCACAAATGTGGAGTAAAAAGATTAATAAACTGAGTTTATAAAAAAAAAGTTAAAAAAAAATGTTTTATTAAGAATTTTGTTACAAAATTACATTTTGTTTCCTGTGGCCTTGGAGACCCTAAACAGCACAAGTGTGACTTTTTCCCCCCACACTAACATAAAAAAAGATATCATTCCAATTGATTATTTTATTTGTAGACCTAGAAAAGGTTGACATGTAGGCCTACATATTCGCATGCCATCCTATGATAATAGGAAATTAAAGTAACAGAGATTGTTTTGGCTTTACAGCAGCTCTAGAATAAAGTTATTGTCTAGCTAAAGTTAGTTTTGATTGATTCACTTCTGTTGCAAAGATCATGAGTTATTAACTTAGGGGCCGCTAACACGACACCGTTCTAACAGAAAACCCTAAACGCGCTCCGGCCCGCTCATCCGCACAACAACAGTGCCTGCATGGCGGCTCGAGAACGCAAACCATGAAACAGTTTCTAAGGTGCAAGCATTGAACATTTTTGAAAAACGTTATCATCTCCGAGTAAACTTCAAAAACACGAATCTGTGAAAACGCTGTCTATGCACGTTTGAATATGTGCGCAGGCGTGTAGTCTTTCTTTACAACTTGACCTAAACAAATTACTTGTCTGGCCTTAAAAATTCATAATACTGAATTTTCTGTCTCCTCTGTTTATCCATGTGAACTGGAATCATTTTGACAACGTTTTATCGGTACAGAGGCAAAGGGAAGGAGGCCTTCACAGGGACAAATGTTAAGACAAAAGGATTTGTTTGTCATGTTTTCATATTCAAGAGATTATAAACTAAATGCAGTTTTTTTGGGTTTGCATTGAATGTTCTTCGACTTTTATACATGATTCATTTGTTTAAAGTGTTTGTCTTTTCTTCTAAAATGAATCCTTTTTTTATTGCCTGTGTGTGAAGGGGTTGTAATCACACATTACAATGATCCACTTGTCGGGGTTTGCTATTACCTCTGAAGGCCATAATTATATGTGAAGTCTCCGGGTCGGAATCCATCGGATGTGACGTGCATGCGCGCTCCCGAGCCTCTCTCCTTATATACAGTCTATGCGACCGACGGCACTGCAGCGAACTACATGAGTCTGATAAAACCACAAAACGACCTGCCTCCAGCACAACACAGACTCCGACACAAACTGAACAAATATAAAAAAGAAAAAAAAAGTTTATCTGCTGAAGCTCGTCAGGCCAAACGTGAATCTGATCGACTCAGGGCGAAAACACGGATCAACATCGGCAGAGCTTTTGAATTATTAGTAAACTCGTAATGAAATAGCAAGGTAAGAGACATGAAATGAATACAAAAGACTGTTCCAGGATAACAAAAAGTAGCTAGGTGTAACTTATTTTATGTACTAGATCTACTGTCTAACGTTACTCATCCCACTACTATCATATTGTTTATAAACATATCCAGACACGTTCAGTACAGTAATGCTGCTTCCTACTGTCTTACTGTTACACTGACATTGTTCAGTCTAGTTCACCGTTTTCGTTATCATATTATACAGTTGACATTGCTGATTGTGAAAGATAAACGAATAGTTAGTGAATGCTAGATAACATCACATGTCGGCTAAATGCAGTCAATGTAACGTTATCATGGTACGAGCATGGAGCATTAGTTCAACATCAAGCTGATAAAAGTAGCCGATTATTGTAATGTTGCAATGGGAGTTTACATGAGTTCCCAGCATGCCAGTGTTGCCAGGTCCGCATGCCTGCACTGTTTCCACGGGTTGTTTGTGTAGTGCACGGGTTGACGCGATTGTTTTACCCACTGGAACATGATTGTTATTGGGGAAACACCTGGGAACGCTATTTGACTATTTTTGGCGGTGAATGGGTTTGTTTTGATGAGCAATTGGGCTGGTTTTGTTGTGCAGACCTGGCAACCCTGTGTGTGATGCTTTCGCCGTTGCGTTGAAAGTCTCCGTGTGGCCGGTAGTGAATGCTCGCTCTTGAGATCGAGCACATACACGCACACGAGCACGAGCGCTCTTGTTGCAATCTGAAACATCACCGCTAGAGGCCGCTAAAAAATACATATAGCACCTTTAAAGGGATACTCCACTTTTTTTGGAAATAGGCTCATTTTACAACTCCCCCAGAGTTAAACAGTTGCGTTTTACCGTTTTTGAATCCATTCAGCCGATTTTCTGATATTGAGAAGAATATCAGTAACCAGACAGTTTCTGGTCTCATTGACTTCCATAGTAGGAAAAAAATATACTATGGGAGTCAATGAGACCAGAAACTGTCTGCTTACTGATATTCTTCTAAATATCAGAAAATCGGCTGAATGGATTCAAAAACGGTAAAACTCAACTGTTTAACTCTGGGGGAGTTGTAAAATGAGCCTATTTCCAAAAAAAAGTGGAGTATCCCTTTAAGAATAAAGATCTGTTGAAAGCAGTTATTTTGTGTTAGGTGCCAAATGTTCTGATATCAAATTTGACATTGCTGGGGTGCATACAACATATTTGCCGCACATTCAAATACGATTTTCAAGGAAAAAAAAGAAAAAATAAACCTTGGGAAAATAAATGCATAACATGTTCACATAGGACACTATTAACACGACTATATGCATGAAACCAATCAGAAAAATTTGGGCACAAATGGGTTTGCCCTCAAAAAGTTTTTTTTTTTTTTTTGCTTGACAAAATGGCACTCAAACCAATCAATTAATCTTAACTTGGTAAGTAACCAAGGCAAAGTATGTGAATAGTACAGATAACTAGATTTTTTATTAATTAACAATTAAGTTAAGACATTAAGTAAAGTTATCTAAAAAAGTAAAACTGTATGAATTTATAGTGCACCTTAAAGGGTACCTATCATGGAATTTTGAAAATTACCTTTCATGTAGTGTGTAACATAGATCTAAGTGAACAAAAACATCCTGCAAAGTTTTAAATATGAAAGTTCACCGTATACAAAGTTATTGTCTCTCAAAAGTAAGAGTCGACTCTGAGTCGCTGATATGAATCGATAGACAAACGATGCATTTTCTCTAACTTTCGTACGTCACTTGTACAAGTTATTTGAATTCGACACGCCCACTCAGTGCGCGCGCCGAGCAGACAGAGAAACCTGACAACAACATGTCGACGAGACTCTGTTCTGAAGTGCGAATCAAAAGCAAACTTTTTTTTTCACTGCCCAGGGACAAGCATGTGAAGACTCAGTGGCTAGAGTTTATATTTACAACTATACCACACAAGTATAGCCACCTTGAGCTGTGTTCGCGTTATTTTAATGACGATCGCTTCACAAACACAAATGCTTTCAAGTGTGGATTCGCGAGTCGGCTGATGGTTCAATACCAAGTTTATTTGGATCGGCTTCCTCCTCCGAATCACAACCTATAAGTACTATTAATAATTGTTGCTTTTATGTGTGTGTGTGCGTGCGTGTGTGCGTGCGTGTGTGTGTGTGAGAGAGAGTGAGAGTTACGCTCAGCAGCTTCTATGTCTCCAATGTCATTTTTTTTGTTTTTTGAAATATGTGAAATTATGTGAAGCGTATTGTAGTACTGCAGTGCTTTATCAATATGTTTAAGCTTTGGGCTAACGCAAAATATAACTGACTGCGTCATCTGACCAATCACCGCCGATTAGCGTCACGTAAAGGCGGGGTTTGAAAAATGATTTGTCAAACGAATCATTAGGGAGTCGGTGAGCAAATGAGGTAAAAATAAATGCATATTATAAGACAACAAAAGTGTTTTTTGTCATTGCATGCATGTAAAACTGTTGTTGGGGACTCCCAGAACATTATTAGGAACATTTTAAATGCCATAATAGGTACCCTTTAAAATAAAGTGTAACCCTAAATTTGCTTCCACATTATATATAGTGTAGAAATTGTAGTTTTCTGTGGTTCATCGTGGTCAGGCAGAAAAGTAACTTCCCCCTATTATTGTTGTGATGATGAGAGAGGAATTGTACTCATGAAACATCTTGAGGACATATTATTACAATCTCATTGTGCACAGACATGTACTCCTGCAGTGCCGCAGTGGTGCAGTGATGGACATCTCTCTGAGCCATGGAAATATTACTGCAGAACATTTTTCTTTACTCCTGTAAATGAGAAACGGATCGGACAACCTTGCTAAAACTGTTCTCAGTTGCTGGAGTGGAAAACATGACGCTAGATTGAGTTATAATATCATATACAACAGACTTTACTCGCTCATACGCGCACAAGTCATTGGGTCGGAGCGCCGCGCCGTGTTTTCGGGCCCATATTTGTAATTGCGTGTGTCAACAGCAGTCACCTGCCACACCGTGTCCCTCAACCCTGCCTCGGATTTCCGTGGAGACAGTGCTGTTGCTCCTGCCCTCGGGTCGTGACATTTGCATTTGGTAAGCATCCAAAAGGCTGCGTTCACGTCGCAAGATGACGACTGTGGAAAAAAACAGCCCCCTCCGTCCCTCTCCCAATGCCGCAGGAATTAAAACGGAAGAAATGCAATTTAAAGACATGAAGTAAACAATCACCTAACACTTGTTTCAAGCACGGACACAATTTCCCGGGCCTTGTCCAATTCCGTCGTAGCCCGGGGCGCCGTGTGTTTTTTTTTTACATGTGGTTCTACACCACTGATTAGAATGGTAATGCAGGAGCAGAATCAATCCCTATGACATTTCACACAATCAAACATTGTGTTTTATATACTGCAGCACTTCTGTTTCCCTCTCAGAAACAAACTCGAAGTCTCTCTTTGCAAATCAAATGCATTACAACACAATTACAAGAGACGGGAGACAATTACTACTTGTGCGACACAAGCAAGCAGCATCTCGAAGCTGCTGTATTCGCCATGCTTGTCCCATAAATTAAAGTCTAAATTTGGCTATGTTTTATTATCTATGGCTTACTAAACACGAATAATAAAAGCATTTGTTTCATAAAGAAAGATAATATGAACTTTTAAGCAAATGTGCAACTGCATTGCAGAAAAAGGAGAAGCAATTACACGTTGCTTTGTCAGTACGGTACAAAAACCTTTTGCCAAGGAGTGAGTTTAAATGGATTGTGCATTTTGGAGTAAATTCTCTTGCAAAGATATGTATGGTCGTACCATGATGGTCATGCCATGTTAGTAATTTTTTACAAAAAAATACTGTAAAAATTATACGGTAAAAACATGTTAATTTGTAAACAGTAAGTGGTGGAAAACTGTAAATGGTTTAACATCACATTTAACATAGTTTTACTGTACAATTCTTATGGGTTTTGCAAGTAAAAAACTATGAATTACCATATAATTTACAGTAAAAAAACAATACAAAAAAACATGATTATATTTTTTTTATAAATAATTTTGTTTCTTATTTTTGTTATCGGTAATGCACATTAAAAGTGTTTTGTGTTAAATTTATGTTTTTTATAGTACACAACAACGATGTACTTAAAATGAAAAAGTTTTTCCTTTGCGATTTTTGCGTACAGACGACATTGTTGTCAATTTGATCTCTATTCACATAGATCCGTGAAAACGATTAAAACGCTATATTATTCAGTAGTTGTCGATGCCACTTTGTAAATAAGTTTTAAAAAACATGCATTTGGAAAACTTCTATATTCTATATATAAATTCTATATAAGAGTATTAGCCATGTTTTATGGAGAGGCCGCTTACAATGAACTCACAATTTTATTGTGGTGGTTTTAGTGTAAAACGACAGATTTTGGTAGTTAAAGTGGGTTTTATTAACAACAAAAATATACAGGGATCCTGTAAAACAGTAATTTTTTTCCGTAAATGCAATGGGATATTTTTGAAAGTGTACTTTGACTTATAATCTGGTACTGAATGATTACCTAAATAATTCTGATCTGTTCAGAGAATACTTCAGGGATAGAGTATTTGAGTCTGTTCTGCACGGGACACTGAAGTGCTGATCTGACTGAAAAAGTTGGTTGTTGTCTTACTACATCACCAGCAAGTCTCATGACCATATTTTAGCTGTGCCATAGATTAATGTCACGTTTTTAGTCCTTGATGTTACTGATAGAAGCACCCTTAATTTTTTTTGCTGCAATTAGTTATAACACCTTAAAATTGGTTGAGATAAATCCAACTTAAACTAAACTAAAGTTAACTAAACTTAATATTTTAAGTCAAGCACAAATACGTTATTTTTTAAGTCGAAACAACACATTATTTCTTATTCTAATGTTGATATTTAAGTTGTGATAAATAATCACAGCAAAAAATGTTTTACAATGCAGCGAAAGTGCAGGAAACATTTATGAAAGCTTGTTTCCGAGTTTATATCTCGCAATTCTGCCTTTTTTTGATCTCGCAATGAGTTTTTCGAAACCCTCAATTTGCAAGGAAAAAAAGTACGAAATGTAAGATAAATAGTTGCAATTACCTTTTTTTCTTCTACTAGGCAGTAAGTGTAATTTACTAACCGTAAGTGTGTAGGCATGAATTTGTGTGTGAAATCTAAAATTTTCAGAAGCAAATTTTTATTCACCATAATAAACATAAATAAAAATAAAAAATGAAATAAAATAATGAACAGGCCTACTCTGGGTGGCCTTATAATTGTGATGCAATTTTAGATGTTTCATTATATATATATATATGAAAGAGTAAGAAAAGCTGCATTTAAAGAGGTTTCTCTGACAATGCTAATATGCATATGTTCAGCTGGCTAATGAGAGTATTGTAATCTGAGTCTGTTTTAAAGGTATGATTGTGTTTGATATTGCTTGAAGGATCTTGCTTTAGCGAGTATATTTGCTGAGATTGATGAAAAGTTGTAAAGGAAAGCTTGTTAAGAAAACCTTAATGAAGATGGTTGGACATATTTTATGCAAATTACATCAGATGTGCAGCCACTTGTTAATATGCCAAATTCATTAACATTAGAACAAGGTTTAGAAAAAATGCATGTGTGCATATTCATGTTGTGATCGTTGTAAGAAGTTCTCATGTGCTTACAAATACAAAACAATCAATGCATTTAGTGAAAGAGAGTAAATCAATAAATTGAATAATTTTTGCAATAAAAGATGGATTAAAATACATTAAAAATACATTTTAGATTCTTCAGTTTCAAATATTTACCTCTCTCACATGATTACATGATTTGTATTTCTATTCAGGATTCATAATAACAGATTACACAATATGGGACATTAAATTGCAGAAGTGGAAAGTGCAAAAACACTAGATAATGCCATTGTACTATTTCCAAAATTCCAATTAGTACCAAGTGGATTTTAGTAATATTTTTTAATAAGTGTATTGGTTTTATAAAGCCACTAATCTTTCTTTCATTGATAACATAAATGGGAGAGACAGAAATAGGAGAAACAGAAGTTCCAGCCTGTAGGGATGTTTGAAAGCTGTATTTTCAGATACATTTCTGCTTCAGCTGCATTATACTGAAGCCTCAGGCCACAGTGGAGCACCAGTGACAGAAGAACTGATGTTGTTTCACAACAGAATGTTTTTACCAGCCACAGCTGGATGTCAATCAAACCCCGCCGTGTTCCCAACATTTCCAAACACAAATATGAACATGCATTAGCTGCAAGAAATGCAGCCTCAAGGGGGCATGTTGAATGGCGTGTGTTTCCTGCTTTTGTGCTGTAGTTTCACACATAATATGTGTTAACAAATAATGTTCTCACACAATAAAGTTGAGCATGGGAAAATGTAGATTTTAAAAAGTACAAAACAAACTAAAAAGGTAATTGAATGAAGAGGTGAAGTGTGTCACTTTTTGATGTTAAAATACCTCTTATACAAAGTTAATACATCACTCTGGAGCAACAGGAAAGCGAGATGTGAAATATAGTTTGTGTGTATATCATAACAACTCTCAGGAATAGTTTTAGCATGTTATTGAATATGGCAATGTTAATGTATTTGGACTTGGACGAGTTTATCCGCTACGCTGCTGCTGTTGATTATTTCTGATGCTGCTGGATCAAAAGACATACATAAATCCTGAATTGACTAGTTTAGAGCAAACAATGAACCAGAATCCTCTGGTGCTCTTCGGTCATTTCTTTTTTTTCAAAACATAATTTTTTTCTCGGAATGGTTCGTAACTTAGTAAAGGATTTGGCACTTGCTGTGTGAAAAAAAAAAAAAATCATGGACATGATTCAAACAGGTTAAATGGTCCTAAAGAAAATAGTCACACTTGTGCTCCTCACGGTACATTTTTTTTTGACCCCATTGGAAATGAATGGGAGACGAATTTAATCTAATGAAAGCTTTTGGTACTGCAGTCAAACAAAATCTTACTGAAAGCTAATTTTTTTACTCAAATATTTATCATAAATTGTTTAGATTTATGGCTTTGATTTTCTCACAGTATTAGAGTAAATTATGTTTTTGAATATATATATTTCATATATAAATTGAAAATAGTATTTTTACACATTTTCCAGGGAGAGGCTGTCGCGAGTAGCACAAGTTCTGGGACCAACTAACAGGACCTGCTCCTCGTCCTCCCTGACCTTGCACAAAGTCTGTGCAAGAAGGCTCACTGGGGGAAACACATACTTGCGTAGGTCGGGAGCCAGCTGTGTGCCAGAGCATCTGTGCAGAGGGTAGGGAGGTCAGGGAATAGAACAACTGGCAGTGAGATGTGCACTGTAAAAAGTCGTTCAGTGCTATTGTCCATATGACTTAATTTTAAAAACTATATTTATTCCAATAAATTAATTTATTTTTCTTTCTTTGTTTTTTGAGTTGTCAAAAAGTAAAAAGTGTGACTATTTTCGTTACTTAATATTTTCTATAATAAAATTAATTTTATCGGACTTCACCATAAATTGATTTTACAAAACTTATTTTAAAAGTTTATATCAGACGTATATACGTAAGAAGACACACGACCCGCCCACCTGCATCCACGGAAGAACAAGCCCGGGCAAATTCTTTACTGTCGTCTCGTCTGTTCCAGAAGTTTATTCGAACGGGGTTTTCTACGGAGCCGGATAATTTATACTTCACGTACCTCATCTCATGTAAGTAACTCTTTGTGTTGTTAAAAGTTATGTTTACCCTAATTAACGTGTTTGTGTTGCGCAATCGCTCTGTCGAAGAGCGCCAATTTCGAATGTGCTCTAACGTTACTTCAAACAGTTTGTCAACTTGAGCCACATACTGTATTAATCTACATGTGTGTGCGTTGTAAGGTATGAGTAATGTTGTCTTTGTGTGATAGTTTAATGTTTCAGAGGTGTTTGTAACTTATTCAAAAACATTGTTGTGGCTTCGACAGTTTGGCAGTGGACTCAGACGCACACGACGCCACAGCTAACTTTAGCTGCTAGCTAAGTGATTAGCTATCGTCGATTGGAGATAAACGTTAATGTGCCAGAGCAGCAGTTAATTTGTCGATTACACAATCCACACAATCTAACCTAAACCACATTGACGAGGGAGCAAACATTTGCCAGTATGAGTGTGGGCACTGTTAGCTTGTGTGGATCAGCACATGGCATAGGTCCTCTTTCACAAGTGTTATTTACTAAAATAAGTTTTGCGATAAACGAAAGTTAATCATTCTTGTCTTGTTCAGCAGGATACTCTTCACATGTATTTTTAAAATGTCTTTTATCAGGCTTGTATTCAAAAGGCTAGTAGAGGTAACTAACTCTTTTTTTTTTTCTCCCCATTGACAGACGGGATGGCCCTGTAAAGTGTGCAGCACTGTGGTACCAGGAAAGAGTGACATTTTAAAGCATTATAGACTTCATCATGGGACTTTTGGACACAGCCATGCCTTGTATTCATATAGATTGCCCATGCTCTTTTAAATCTCGGAGTTCCTTCCGCTCTCACCTCTCAAGATACCACCCAGAACTGTCACTGCGCTTTTGAACAGTTGTTTTCTTTGTCTGTTCAACATCATTATACTTTGGACATAACGTTGAATTTTCAGGATGTTGTAATGGTTTATCCTTATCATGTTTTATACTATGCTGGAGGTCATACTTTCTGGTGTTAAAAAGTTTATATTTTATACACACAAAATAGACCTGGTGTGAAGCTGCACTTTAAAAAGTGGTCGGTAAGTGAGATCAGTGAGATGTTTGAGTAAAGCTGTTCAAAATATTCACATGCTGTGAAGGTATTATGCTATTGTATTATGCTAAGTTGAGGTCAGAAGCTCATGCTTGTGACCTGTAATGTTAGTGTTAAAATGTTTAAATATGTTCACACTGTACTGTTAAAGGGATAGTTTGTATTAAAATGAAAATTGTCATTTACTCACCCTCAAGTTGTTTAAAACCTGTATGAATTTCTTTCTTCTGCAGAACACAAAGGAAAATATTTTGAAGAATGTCAGTAACCAAACAGTTAACTGGACCTATTGACTTCAATAGTAAGAAAAAAAAGACTATGGACGTCAATAGGTCCAGTTAACTGTTTGGTTACTGACATTCTTCAAAATATTTTCCTTTGTGTTCAGCAGAAGAAAGAAATTCATACAGGTTTTAAACAACTTGAGGGTGAGTAAATGACAATTTTCATTTTAAAACAAACTATCCCTTTAACAGTACAGTGTGAACAACATTTTAACACTGTAAAATGTTTTAATATTATGTATGTACACAGTAAAATATACTGTGAAGGTGTTCTACAAACCTGCACTTTATAAGCTGAGATCATGCTTTTTTTAATGCATGAATAGATGTTATGTAAGGGATAATGTATAGCGAGGCGGTTGTTATAGCGAATACCACCCCGACAGGCTGACTAGGTGCCCGACCTGAAGCGGAGCCTGAAGGGTTTGTATTCGCTATAACAACCACCTCGCTATACATTATCCCGCTTATTACATGGCTACCTACCAAATAAATCAATAATTTGACTCAAAATATTGATTTAAAAAGGAGTTTATTGATTTAAAAACGATTGTATTGCTTCCGCTAAAGAAAATAGTCTGTTCCGTCTCTGAACTGCGTCCTTGGTAACGCTCTGTTTTTCATGGCAACGGTCAGTTATACTAAGCAGCGTCTGTTATCAAGAAATAACACACCGCATTCTACATTGGAATTCTACCAAGCCATGTAATAATGATTGTTAACTGTCCAGCTCATTTTGAATATAGCTTGTGAACTGTTACAAAAGTGCCTGTTGACTTAAAATGTTGTAACATTATGTACACAGTAAAAAACTGTACTGTGAAGGTATTACACTAACCTGCACTTTATTTGCTGAGGGCATACTTGCTTTAATGCCTGAATACCAATGTTTATACTGTACATTTCTACGGTTTTGTATATGGCAATGATTAAAATAAATGTTGGAAATTGACATAATAGCAACTAATTATTTGAAGCCGTTTACACTTCCAAAACAAAGAAAGGGCAAATTGGTCCAAATTAATAAATCAAGACATTAACTACTATTTTTTTCATTTAAAAGTAACCTATTTTATTTAAGTCTAATGTGTATAATATGCTGATATTTTTTACATTGATTGTACTCAATTTTTTTGCTTTTTCTGAAAATGCTACTTAATCTTTTCGCATTCATTGAATGTCACATTATTAAGTTGTCCTTACTCAAAATATCAGTTAGTTCACTAAACTTAAAAAAAGTAGTTGGAAAATGTTGTCTTAATTTTATTGAGTTAGATCCAAGTAACACTTTTAACAGTGTGTCCGGGGTGGCAAACAGATCTACCTGTGTGGTCCCCAAGCACCTGAAAATCCGCTGGATCACCTGGGGATGGAGTTGCCATTGTCCCATTAGCACCTGCTGCCGTGAGAACTCGTCGGCTGCACAGTTGAGCAGGCCTGGAATATAAATGACACGGAGTGACCTCAGATGCTTCTGACTCCAAAGGAGGAGATGGCGAGTGATTTGTGACATGTGGCGGGAGCGTAGCCCACCCTGACGGTTGATGTATGCAACGGTCACAGTGCTGTCCATACAGACCAGTACATGCTTGCCTAGTAGCAGCGTTTTATATCGGCTCAGCGCAAGATGTACTGCTAACAACTTGAGGCAGTTGACGTGCCAATGCAGTTGAGGCCTCGTCTACAGACCTGAAGCTGCATGGCCATTGTACGTGGCCCCCCAGCCGGTGACAGAGGCATCCGTGGAGACCACAGTGTGCCTGGACACTTGTTCTAAGGGAACACCTGCCCGCAGGAACGAAGGGTCTGACCACAAGCTGAGAGATTGGCGACAGTGCGTGGTTACTTGGACACGGCACGAGCCGCTCTGCAGATGCCACATGCCCCAGGAGCCTCTGAAACAGTTTCAGTGGTGCCGCTGTTCTGCGTCTGAGCGTGTTCGCCAAGGTGACTGAGCACCATGTCCCTGTGTTCATACAACTCTCTCGACTGGGCCAGAATGAGCCAGTCGTCGAGGTAGTTGAGAATGCGAACACCACGCTCGCACATGGGAGCAATGGCCGCCCTTGCGACTTTCGTGAAGACAGGGGGCAATATGGCCAGCCCGAAGGGTAAGAATTTGTACTGATATGCCTGTACCTCGAACACAACATGATGAAACAGTCTCAGTCTTCTCCCAGTGTCGAGGGAGAATCGAGACATGAAAGTACGCGTCCTTCAGGTCGATCGCTGCAAACCAATCTTGGGGACGGATGCTTTTGAAAATGCGTTTCTGCATAAGCATCTTGAACGGCAGCCTGTGAAGGGACCGGTTCAGGACACGCAGGTCCAAGATTGGCCATAACCCACTGCCTTTCTTGGGTACAATGAAGTACGGACTGTAGAAGTTGCTCTTCATATCGGCTGGAGGGACTGGTTCGATCACGTCCTTCGCCAATAGGACTGCAATCTCTGCCCTGAGCACATAGGCATTGTCCGTCAGAGCACGGGTGAACTGAATGCCGATGGGGAAGCGTGGTGGAATTCAGGGACCCGACTCGGACAGCATAGTGACCCGAAGTGGGGTCTGAATGTGTGGAGCAACACATACCTGTTTCCGACGAGGGGCAGAGTGAGTGTGCGGAGGCGTCAATGCGTCCGGAATGAAAGAGGGGCTTGAGGGTGACAAGGCATAGCTTCGTCGACCGCCAGGCGCGCCCTCTTGGGACCCAGAGGTTTCAGAAATTGCTCTTTTATTGAAATTGTGGGTACCACTAGCCGAACAAAAAGAAAAGGAAATAAAAGATTCTCCGCCCGCCCCTCCACCGGGAGAAGGAGAAGTTCACCATCTCTGGAAGAGCAAATTGATCCACCTCTGGGTCACCAGTCTCAGGGTCGTTTGCACCTCCACTTGCCTCCTGGTCTGGCAGCGGTCTGGCACTGGTCGATTTACTGTAGCTTGCAAGCTGAGGCCTGGATGATGGCTGCTGCTGCAACTTAGCGTAAGCAGAGGACGCCGTGGGAATGGCCGCAGTGTACAGCAGTGCTGTAAACACTATAGGAGAAACGCCCACCAAAACCGACACAGAAATAAGCTTGCTGTGAAAACAGCAGTTGTGTGAGCCTAAGCTCGCGGCCACTCGCTGATCGCGCTGTCACACCAACACTGAAGAGATATTCTGAAGGAGTCTCCAAACAGTAGCAGTCTTGTAGATTTCAGAAGACAAACATAAGATCGGCTCTGAGGTGAAAGACAATGAGTGACGAGATTCACGCACGCCAACATTCATTGGCTCATTCTGTAGACACTCGAAGATCATAGGGCTCCCTGAAGTGATCACAATTACGTTGTCACGTCTACGTTACATCGAACGTGAGCGACTGATAAGGAACTAATTGAGCAGAGGCCAATCAGCTTGTGTCATGCAGTAATGATGTGATTTCTTGCAGATTGCATATAATGGTAGGATCTAAATATGAATCTCTGACATTAACAATTAACTTCTTACACAACACTTAACAATAACTTCTTTTCACTGCTCTGATACTTTTTTTATTTGAGTTACATTCGAAGATTAATATTTGCTGCTTAATCTGTTAAAAATAATGAACACAATCAACACAGCTATTTTTCCTATACTTCCTGAATCTATGTTAATGTTTTAGCCTATATTCTTGAAGTTATCATCATATGCTCACACTACTTGGACTCCATGAAGCATGAGAGACAGTGGGACAGGATGGTCCACACGTACTCGCTAACATTTTCTGCTTTTGACACCTTCATTAGGACCAAGCTCATGTCTTTTACCTCCATTTCATGAGAAGCATCTAAGAAGGAGACTGTTTAAACATTTATCTGCAGTCCTTTAAAGATCGAAGTAATCCAAGCATGGGTCTCATCAGTGACAGGTGCTCTGCGTTTCAAACAGACCCCCTAAAAACGATCTGCTGGCTTTGAAACTCAGTCTGCACTGCTGCGATACATGTGATGAAGGGCGGTTCAGTAACCAGAGCCATGATGCTACAGTGGAAAGGCTGTTGTCAGACAAGAGAGATCTTTGTGGTGAACAAAAGTGGTTGGCTGTGCTGTGACATACCCGTCTGTTAGCCCAATCCTGCCTCCAAAACACCTGCGCTGTGTAATTTTAACCTGCTTAGACATGGCAAAGCAAGTCTGACAGATAAAAGGGCAGTAGGTCTCTCAAAGGACTTACAGGTGTCATGGAGAAACATCTCGTCTGAGGTCGGCTGTGTGTCAATGTTGTGTGTCTCTTAGGTTCCTGCTTTCAGTGTTTGTGATGTGGTATTCTGTTTTTTTTCTTCTTCACTGTTTCTTCTGACAGTGTGATACTGGGGATACTACAAAAGGTTTTCACTAACATTTAACCGAGATTACAGATCTTTTAATCTAGAACATAGATACTATTTTCAACTATTTTCAAAGAAAGAAAACAAATATTGTTTTAGCACATTTTATACTATTGCTTTAATAATATTCTTGAGGTTAGTGATGTGCTGAAACCTAGCACTGAGTATTTGAATAAGTTGAGTGTGTGTTGTCCTGCATTGTTTGTGCTCCAGATATGAATGATTCCTCAAATCAAATTTTGTTGAAGAGTGACTTTTTATTTTCACCTTGCAGAACTTACAGACCAAGCAATCTTACATTTCATGAAGGGATCTAATTCAGTGTTATTTTGTCTTTTGTGACATTTGAATAGATATGTAGTATGTTCACTTCCACTGCTTGCATTTGAAAGTTGGTTAGATATAATTAATGTTTTTAAAATTAAGAGAAGATGGTGCTCTATGAGAGATGAAAGAAAACATAATTCTTACATTATTGTGTACTTTTGTGTTGTAATTCATTGAGATACGTAGCCTCTCACAGTGCGAACGTGAATGTTTACGGGATATTTTATCCAAACATCTCTCTAATCATGGTTATTCTTGTAGTTATAAGCTCTCATTTGAGATTTTCAGAACAGGAAAGCAGTTGCGCGTTTCCAATGTATATGTATAATCGTTTTAAGATTTTTTTATACATCTTTCAGTTAAATTATTACACAACAAGAGCATGTAATTAAATTTTTTTTGAGAGACTAAAGATTTCCGATGGTAGCTAACTGATGGGTCTGTATAATGTTTTATCTTGTTTTTACATATTTATATTTAGTTATTTGTATATTTAAAGTTTGGATCAGAAATCCAACATGGCTGCCATATGCAACTAGCCCATTCTCGCTATAATTCGATCTCATGCATAATACAGCGTAGTGATTGGATTAAAATCGTTCATTCTCATGAATAAGAGAACAGGTCAGAAAGAGATGACGTAGATGCATACTCTCCAGCTAGGGCAGCCAATCATCACTCCGAACTAACAAATATACATTTCTTCATGACGCTGTTCAACTTTGCTTTTTAATTCTGAAAACTAACTAATAATAATTGTATAACATTTATAAATGTAATAACCATGTTATAACCTATGTTATATAAACTAATAAATGGGGCCCTATTTTAATGATTTAAGCACATGGTCTAAGGCGCACAGTGCAAGTGAACTTAGGACTTATCCGAATCCACTTTTGCTAGTTTTACGACGGAAAAAATGGTCGGCGCGACCGGCATATGAGCTAAAAGTGTTGTCCCTATCCTATTCTGCGTCTGTGTGTTTTGGGCGTAATGTGCAATAAACCTATCAAACCCATTCCATTTAAAATCCACTTGCGCTCGCACCATAGTGGATTCGCTGTTTACATGGTAAAATTTGCAAGCGGAAAAACTGAACGCTTCTCTAGCGAGGAAACAGATCTGCTTGTGTGCGAATTAAAGAGCGCAAGCAGACCATCTATAGGACAAAGTGTACACGTGCTGTGGAGCCGCATATTACTTACCCACTCTTTAAATAAAATAAAAAAATTGCGCCAGGTTTAAAGTTGGTCAATGTCAAAGTCTATTTCAGTTGCCTAAAAACAGCACATGCCAACAACGGCTTCTGGAACAAGAAGAAATGTAGGACTGGACTTTATTTTGTCCATGGGAAATTGATCGGATGGTTGGGGTTTGCTTTTTTTGGTCGATCTCATGAGTAACAGGTCGTCCTGCCCATGTGCCAGTAAACACATCATCAGAGAAGAAATGCTGTTGCAAGATTGAAGATTACGAGGCACATGAATATAATCTTATGTGCACTGATAACATACAGCAATATTGCATAAAAAAACAAGAACTGTCAAGTTTTAATGGTGACTAACATAACAGTTATGTTTATGCAACTGGCCCCTGATTTGAGCGCATTGACTCGCGGAATGCAAATTAATGAGCCGTTGTGATGTTCAACACCTGCAAGGTATCGACAGGGCCGAGTGTTAGCTGACAGTGAGCACTGATCTCCACCTCCGTCTGAAGCAGATAAGAGTCTCAGCAATTGACCCGAGCATCATTTGTTATTTTAAGGTTATCTAGAGTTTTAGTCCTTGACGAAGCTCTTGAACATCTCCACTCACCATTCCGTGACTCTCGTACGTCCCGCCGCGTTTCAGTGGAGTGCTTGATTTGAAATGGTCAGAATAGCACTTGTTTGGTTGTTTTGTATGGCATCTTATCTGCTGATGGCGACTTCATAGAGTTAAATTAGCTTTCGAAGATTAGAAGGGCTTCAGAAACGGAGCTCTTGAAATAAAACAATTATCGTGGAAGCCGTTATCGTCTTAGCGTGGTGTCGGGCTAATTGTTTCAGTTGCTCTCTGCCGGTCGATTTGATCTGAACGTCATGCGCCGATTTAGCAGAGCTCAAATGCGCGACTACAAGCACAATTAACAACACCGCGAGCAACACAATCAGTCAGTGTAGGCAGCTTTGCCATAATTAAACCCTGGCATCAAAGGCTAGCGGCCGTGTCTGTCAGCAGACGGCCCAATGTCAAACACGACAGAAGAAAGTCTGAACAACCACAAATGCTTGCTCGACAAGCCAGATCAAAAAGACCGCAACCAAACCAGCCCCTTTGATTGGCTCGAGTGGGTCTCACTGCCGTATTTGTTCCTTCTTATGTTTCCAGGAAACGTAGGAAGGTGCCCTTTCGCATCACTTTGTCCGTCAACATTGCGACAAATGCGCGCTGCTGAAACTGAGCAGCAGTGTACTCTGACCCAACCATCTCACACAAAGAATGCCAGCTAGAGGCAGATGCTGTTTGGTCTAATGCGGAAAGCATCTGTGGTGATGAGTGCCGTATCAAAGTGATGAAATTCCTCGTGCATTTCCTCTTGCAGGCTCAAGTGTCTCAAACAAAACCCCCCTTTTATATGGCTCTCAAGGGCCGTCTCGCACTTTTTGTTTTTTCTCTCTTAGCCACTCAGACCAGTAAAGATCAGTGACCCAAAAGCCCCTTCAAACCCCAAACACCCTTGTAATTGGTAAGTCAATGAGACCGGAATGGTAAACACACAAGGGTCATTCATATATCAGGATTTTACGTTGAACAGCACTGTTAAACCGCTGAATTAGCAAAACATGTGTGCAAAATGTCCCATATAGAGGAATATAAGGGGGTTTGAAAACCTGTCACTCACTTTAAAACCAGATTTAGTCTCTCTTTGAACTTAAGGATGGTATTAGTACTGCATTCTAAGCTGTCTTACATTAGAATGCAGTGTTTTAAAAGCAAAATATTTTCTGTAATGCAGCTGCAGTGCTGCCAAACACCAGATGGAGGAGCTCTAGTGATGTTTTACCATCATTCGGGTGAGTGAGAGAGAGTAAGAGCCACAGATGGAGACGGTGAAAGACCAAATATCTCATCCAGGCATCACATGTCAAGCTTTTTCTCTTCACGGGTGAGACTGAAGTTACAGTAGGCTTCTGAGGACAGAGGAAATACAAAACCAGATGATCAACAAAGCAGCAGTCTGCCATTCATCAGATTTTTTTTTTTTTTTAATTCAAATAAGGATAGCCAAGAAAAACAAAATATATATAAAAAATGATTTAATAACTCCAAAATATGAGGTAGAAATCGAGTAAAAAGTAAATAACATCTTTTCTTAAAAGAAAAATAAAAAATGTTTTCAATGCCACTGTTCAAAAGTTTGGGGTTGGTAAGATATTTTTTTCTCTTATGCTCATCAAGACTGCATTTATTTGATCAAAAACACTGTGAAAACAGTAATATTGGGAAGTATTATTTATTACAATTAAAATATCTGTTTTGTATTTTAATATATTTTAAAATATATATATTTTTAAATATCTTTATATATATTCCTGCGTTACTCACCATCACCATCATTACTCCAGTCTTCAGTGTCACAAGATCCTTCAGAAATCATTATATTATGCTGATTTGCTACTCAAGAAACATTTCTTATTAATATCAATGTCAAAAAACAGTTGTGATATTTTTTTGTGGAAACAATAAAAATCGAATCATTGTGCTTCTTAGCTTAAATTACAAAACCATAATTTTTCCTGCTGGTCCAGCAAATGCGTGTGCAAGTTCTGAAGTAAACAAACAGCGGCTTGGTTTTGTAACTGTAAGATGACAGTTTCCACCAAATTGAGTGTTACAGTTTCTCCTATCATATGTACCATCTTCTCTAAACAGTCTCTGCCGTCTACCTGATCCTGAGGGTTTAAGTCTGTGATATAATTTCTTGTTTTCTTGCCACATGGAAATTTCAAATGTTAAAAAAGATTTATTTTTCAAATAAGTGCTGTTCTTTTAAAAATTTTGGTCCCACTTTATATTAAGTAGCAAGTATTATGTTACATTGAAAAATATGTACAATTATTGTCTTCATTGTATTGTAAAACACTTGTGCTGCTATTGAGATGTGATACTGGTAAGGTTAGGGACAGGTTGGGGGTATGGGTCGGTTTACGGGTAGGTTAAGGTGTAAGGGAAGGGTCAACAATGTAATAACAAATGTAATTACATACATTAATTACAGATGTAATTACATGCAGCTATTTTTAAAATATAAGTACAACGTAAAAACATGTATGTACACAATTAGTCCAATGTATCAAATTATAAGTTTCAATGTAAGTAGTACTTAACGCCACTGAATATAAAGTGGGACCAAAATTTCTATATATAAAAATATAAAGCAGCTAAACTGTTTTCAACATTTATAATAATAGTAAATTATAAATGTTTCTTAAGTACCAAATTCAATCAGCATATTATATATTAATTTCTGAAGAATCATGTGACACTGAAGACTGGAGTAATGATGCTGAAAATATAGCTTTGCATCACAGGAATTCAAATTTATGAATTAATTAAATAATCCACTCACTCACTCACTCACTCACTCACTCACTCACTCACTCACTCACTCACTCACTCACTCACTCACTAACTAGTAATAAGTAGTAATTAGGAGTTTATTGAGGCAAAAGTTTTAGTTAATAGTTCGAATTGGACCCTAATCTAAAGAGTAAATATTATTATTATTATTATAAAACAGCTATTTCAAATTGTAATATTATTTCACCATATTTAGTTTTTACTGTATTTTTAATCAAATAAATGCAGCCTGGGTGAGCATAAGATTTTGAGAAAAATGTGAAAAATTTTACAGGACCCAAACTTTTTGATCATTATGTTCATTATCATCACCTGCAAAACTACACACACACACACACACCACGCACGCACGCACGCACGCACGACGCGACGCACGCCACGCACGCACGCACGCACGCACGACGCACGCACCACACACACACACACACACACACACACACACACACACACACACACACACACACCACACACCTTAACCCTCATGACAAAAAAAAACATCACAATCAAAAGCCCTTCTGAGGAAACACAAGAAGTAACGTGTGTTTGTGTTGTGAATGTAAGAGCTCACACTCACTAGACTGATCCTGTCTGTGATGTGTGTCATAGCAGCGTGTATCTGGCTTGCTGTAACAAGTCTAAGGCTGTGACACGAGGGATTCGCTGTTGTCCACTTCTTACAGATTACACAGTCTGTGAGACAATGGTATACAAGCTTATTCTTGCTGTTTGTTTGCCAGAGAGGATGCAGAAAATAATTGCATGCTGGTAAGGGTTAGTCTATCTTTCTTCTCTCTCTCTGTTCCTGGTTATCGCAGGCGCAGGAGACCCTCTTCTCCAGGGCCGCAAATGCTAATCATCAATCTCACTTGCATACGACGTCTCTGTTTAAAAGCTGATAGGACCTCTCCAGAGACGCCGCTGTGGTCACGTTCTTATCAGGGCCTGAATGCGTTTCCCCCAATACTTCATGATGTGGACCTGAACGGCAGATCATTTAATACATCACTTGAACGGGAAATTAATATGCCAGGGCAGGACACGAGGGTCAAGGTTTGCCTGGTTAGTGTGGCCACATTGATAGATGCTCTCCGATATTACACCAACCATTGATATTCCAGCTGATAAAGCGATTAAAATAATTTCAGAGGCCACACAACTAACAGAAATATGTTCTCAGAAAATGTAGCTGTTAGCTGAGTCTTTAATTCTCTATATCAGAATCCTGATGAAAGTTTTACCTGACATGTTTGATGATTCGGGGCTCTCTTTAAACACACTTTGGCTTACTCAATAGCCGTGAGAAGTGACACGGTTATAGATCGGGACGTTTGAACAACAGGCACATCTGGGTCGTTCAATGACTCGACAGAACTCGCTATTGATCCGCTTGATTAATCAGCATCAAGCTCTCGCTCTGCTCACTGTCCTTGTTCTCCGATACGGGTTCTTTGGTGAAACTTTAATGTGGAGAATAAATCAGACCATGGGAACTGGAAGCAACATCATTACTGTGTCGGGAACATTATCCCACTGGTAATGGTCAATATGCTTTTATAAGGAAACTATTATTATGTTTATTATAAAGCTTCATCTTCAACCAGAATTTTACCATTTCATTTAAATACTATATCATTTACACACACAAACTCAAAGGTCTTCACCTGCCAAAATAAACATTTGGTTTTACTTGAAGAAATGATGGCATAAGTATATTATGGCTGCATGTACAGTTTTATTAGTTATCATTAATATATTAATATATTAACTACATAAACTTACAATGAACAAAACATTTGTTACAGTATTTGTTTAATGTTAGTTAATAAAAACAAATCCTTCTTCTTAAAAAACTTCTTTTATACAGCCGTTTATTGTTTGTTCATGTTAGATCACAGCGCATATCATATGTAAACAAATTAAACTTTTGATTTTAATAATGTAGTAAATGTTGAAATTAACAGTAATTTAGTTTATTAATACACTAAATGCATTAAAAGCTTTAGAAGTCTTGTTCATTCTTAATTCATGTTAATTAAAGTAGTTAACTAATGTTAATTAATGAAACCTTATTGTAAAGTGTTACCATAATAATAATTAATAATAATATTTGTAAGGGGTATCACAATTTTTCTCCATTGTTTCATTTTAAAGTAAAACTAAGTAGTTTTTCAACCTTCATAATATATTTCCAAGACCCTTGTGATGGTACATCGACTTAAAATAAGTTAAATGACACGTCTGCCATGCCTGACGGGGTCTGTATCGCTTTTACTGGCACTATGTAACTTCGGGTTTCGGGTAGGAACCCGGCCACAAAAAAGAACTACAAAACTTGACTGCTTTACGTCAAGCGCTTCAATAGTCATTATTTAGTTTTTCTTCGTTTCTGATGTCAATACATCATCCTTTCATGAAATCATGTAACATACTCTACTTGTCTGTGGACATCGTTCATTCTGAAGCCGGTGCTGGATAAACAGTGAGCGTGCGTGCGACGTTAGGCTAAATTATTTACGACAGCGGCAATGGACAATTTTGTTTCCTACCAGTAGGGCAACCAAAGAGGAAAATTTACTTGGTGTTACTTTAACAGTAAACATGGAATTTTTAATGAAACAGAATTTGGGGAAAAATAAAACAGATTTTATAGGGCCCTACACTTTTAATAAATTGCTGTTAAATTGTCTAAGTTTCATGGTTTCAATTTATTACAAATGCTTTTTGATTAGCGGTACTAAAATGTAATTTAACCATAACAAAAAAAGAAGAGGAAAAAAATGAAATCCTTAAAACGAAATTTGGGGAAAAATAAAACTGGGAAACAGTTTCATACCAGCAAGGCTTTACAGGGCCTCTTCCTCAACAAGCCGTACATTTAGAGGTGTCTGCAGGATGCCTGCTAGATTTTAATACTTTTGGTAGGGTTTTGTTCGAATATGACCAATAATTCTTTATAATACAGTATATGCACTAAGTTATACAAGCTGCTTGGAGTTACATGCACATCAACTCTATAGAATGGCAGTTTGTGCATTTGTGCTGTGCACCGGTGCGTTTAGTTTTTATTATGTTGACACTGGAGTTGAAGAGACAGCACAAGTTACACTCCAAACAATAAAAAAACCCAACTCTCCCTCCTCACCAGCAAACACATTTTCCACTTGAAGAACTTTCCACCCTGAGTCTTACTGAGACTTTAATCTTTGTCTTAATAACTAAAATGAGGTTAGTTCACTTAGTAACAAGTGTGTGCTGCACAAGCCTAAAGACTGTGTTGAAACTGCTCTGTATTATAATAAAAAAAAGTAATTTAAACGCATAAATGTAAATGTAAATGTAAAGCTTTGGAGAAACAGACCAAACCGTCCATGGAAGAAAGCATGTTATATGAGTTGCATACGATTTTATATCACAATCTATCTTAATTTACTCACTCTTGCAAAAAAAAAAAAAAAAAAAAAAACACTATCAAAGTATTGCTATAAGTGTGCGCTAGAAGTCAGGGCCATATCCAGGTGCAGGTTGTTGCTGTGGGAAAGAATGAATAAAGAATGTTACAAATTTCACCAATATCAAAGTGTGGATAATTGATCGTCATGAGGAATAGATCACAAACTGTTATTGAACTCAAGAACTACTGAGTGATTTGCTGAAGAAATACTCAAGCTTGATTCGTGCGTGCGCGGAGGAGAGAGAGAGAGAGAGAGAGAGAGAGAGAGAGAGAGAGAGAGAGAGAGAGAGAGAGAGAGAGAGAGAGAAGAGAGAGAGAGAGAGGAGGGGAGAGAGAGAGAGAGAGAGAGAGAGAGGAAACATGAGTGAAATGGCACATGTAGTCGCTGTGTTGTGATAACAGCATGCGTTCTATTGTGCAGGGCACCTGTGCACCTGTTGAGCCCTGGGGTCCAGCTTAACCTCAGATCACGTCACTGACGCTTGACAGAGATGTAGATAAAAGAGAAGCACAAGGCAGCTGTAAGTTCTCCTGATGTCTCTGTCTACAGTGTCCCTTTGCCCTGCCGTCCATCAAGAGGACGAGTGTTCAGTCACAAGAGCCTCATATTCACCAACACAGCTGAATGCAGTGCTTTGGGAAAGACCGAGAGTGGAGTGTATGGCTATTTCTGCCATTGGTTGACACGTTGGGTATATATAATGTATATTCTAAACTGATATTTAAAAGGTGCAAGTTTATTGATTACAGTTTACAATAAAGTTTAATTTGATAACTACACTAGTACACATGGACAATTGTTATATAGCATTTGTTAATCTGTTAAATGTTAAATTTGTTAAATGTTCATTTTAAACAATTACTAAAAAAATCAAAAGTTGTATCTGTTAACATTAGTTAATGCACTGTGAACTTACATGAACAAGCAATGAGGAATTGCATTAACAATGATTAATACATGATGTACAAAATGCATGACTCATTGTTAATTCATGTAAGCTAATGCATTTATAAATGTTAACGAATGAGAGTGTTATCAGTTTATTTCTACTCTCCTTTTCTTGTAAACCATACCATATGACAATAAAATAAAAATAATATAAATTGTCAGTTAATCAGTGGTAATTAAGCATATTTATTTTATTTGATTAATTACTAAACAATGTCATGGTTAAGTCATTATTAGGGGTGTTCGATTCCATAGAAATCGATGGAAACAAATCCCAGAATCAACTCAATTTACTCCATAACTTAAGTCAAAACAGGGTCAGCAATAAGAATACAAGATTGCCATTATGGTGAGTTAAATAAACTAGGAACGTATTCTTAAAATTATTAATCTAAATGGTTGGGTGAGGGTGATAAGCGCATTGTCTTCTTGTAATAGTGCAAAAAGCTGCTTGGACAATCATTGATTGACAGCTCCAGCCCTGTGATTTCAGAATGACAACATGAGTCGATTGCTGTGTTGAAATCGACTCCTACACTAGGACTACCAATCACTATTGTTAATTTTGAAATTACGAATGAAATTTTGCATAACTTTACAATCATAGAAACCATCTGTCAATCAATCAGTTATTGGTCTGTGTTCCAAATTTCAGGGTTAGCTAAATCCATTATTGCAGGGTTCCTCAAATCGTGCCCTGGAGGGCCAATGCCCTGCAGAGTTTAGCACCAACCCTGATCAAACACACATGAGCAAGCTAATCCAGGGCTGAATCCAAAAATAGGGCATTATTTCAGGAGACAAAACCATAGTGGATGTAGATGAATGCACTCATTCAACCCCATATTGCACCGCAATAACGAGTATACAGCCAATGTATGTTCAACGGCTGTCCGAATTCGCTCACTTGTGTTCATTCACTCCTTCAAGTGAACTGTATTAGTAGACTAACGTAGGGAATAGTGTTTGAGTGTTTAGGGGGTGATTACGGATTCAGCCAAGATCTCCAGGATCACTTGAAAATCACAGGTGAGTTAGATGCAGGGTTTAAGCTAAACTCTGCCGGATATGAGGAACTCTGCACTATTGGTTGACCTCTAGTCTGGACTAGTTGACTAATAAAATGAGTTTGAACACTGCACTGGAAAAAGCTTTAGACAGCAGCAACATTTAAGAGATTTGAACAGTGAAGTCCCTTGTTAGTCAGTGTCCATCTAATCTGAGAGTTGTCACTGTGGCTTCTATTTGAAGAAAGTCATTCATTATTATCTTTCTTAATTTGACAAATTTTCATTATTTGCTGTGTGATGCAAATAGTGAATCAGATCAATGAATATTTTATGTATTTTTTATAACGTTTTTGAGGAATTCCTAGATTAAAATATCTCATATTGATCGCAAACTGTTTCCAAGAAACGACATATTAGTTCTACCAGAAAGACTCGGGAGATATAATGAAGCAACAAAGCATTCATTTATTGACAGCACAGCAGCAATATTATTTATAAAGTTCTTTGTCCGTAGTTCATAACCCGAGGGTAGGATCTGCATTTCCTGCCTGAACACGAAGGCAGCCCCCCGGGAGGTATGGACAGGACCATCCAGGTGGTGGTGGGGAGGGTGGAGCAAATTGACGCGTCTGCATCTGCGAACTCAAACGTGTAAGTACCGATCTTTTATACAGAGAGTATAAGGACATGATTGGATAGATGTGAAGGTAATGTGTGACATAGCAATTTAGTCTTCCTGGCAGAACTTATGCTAAAGCTTTCATTGACTTTGTTAACATGCAGCCTCAGAATGCAATTACAATGAGATTTAGGCAACATTGCGATTATAACTTACCTCATATACAGTAAACACACAATACTTTGATCAAATTGATGCAATTAAGCTCATAATCGTAGTAACCATAATTATAGTAAAATATGTGGCGTATACCGACTTAAATCACAATAAACCAACGCGTTCTCACCCCAAGGCGTCATCTAACTGACAATTTTGACCATGCTTCAATATTCGACGCTAAAGGCACCCTTTAGCGTCAGTTAGTTGACGCGATCCCAGGGCGCCATCTAACTGACGCGTTACCTTTAGCGTCAGTTAGATGACGCGGGTAGGTTTAGGTCTGGGTAGGAGGGCGTCATCTAACTGACGCTAAGGGTAACGCGTCAGTTAGATGACGCCCTTGGATCGCGTCAACTAACTGACGCTAAAGGATGCCTTTAGCGTCGAATATTGAAGCATGGTCAAACTGATTCCCAAGGCGTCAGTTAGATGACGCCTTGGGGTGAGAATGGGCTGAATAAACAGGCAAACAGGCATCGCAATGAACACCTTAATTAAGCTGGACTATGACGCTATTTTCTTCTTTGTTGCATTCTTTTCCTGTTATCTCTGTAAAACTGCTTTGAAACAATCTGTATAGTAAAAAGTGCTATATAAATAAAGGTGACTTGACTTGACTTGACCTTAATATGCTATTCACAACTATTCCCCTCTGACTGTGTGAAAGTGCTTGTGATGTACATTGATGCTGTCATGTGCAGATTCATAAACATAGTGGTAAAGAAGGCATCACATTTTGGGGGTGCTGAAGAAACTGCGTTCATGTTTACAACGTAGAGCGACATCCAGTATATTGATCTTTAAAAACACTGAAATGCAGATATTAAGCATGTAACAGAAAAAAAACAATACGTCCAGAAATGTGTTTTGATTTTGACATAAGTGGATTAAAACCTTGGCCAGTAGCACCTATTGTATGTGAGTATGTGCATCTGAATGTCTGAATAATGGTGATAACAATAACCACAATTCTTAGCGAATAATCAGAATAATGAAAATTGCATTTAAACGGGAGTGAAGAGGTTTGCTTGTGTCATCGTACTGGGATTAAGGATCTACTCTGATTATTGGAAATAATCACATTATTGGTGCATATGTAAGTGCAATCTCCTCAAATTGGTGCTAAAATGACTAATTTGACCGTTCATATGTGACTCCTGAATGGTGCATGGCTTTCCCTCACATAAACTATAGTTTAGTGGGGAAAGATGGATGAGAGCTGGTTAAACAGTGTTTCTGTGCTCCACGGGTTGATATACAACATGCTTCTATGACTATCTGTGGTTAGTTGCAGCACACGGGCCATAGAGGTTAGAGTCAAGGAAATGAGATCACTATTACCAACCATTTGTGAGTGATAGTCCAGCCGGCAAGGCATGCACGACCAAAGCAGAGCATTATTATTGGCCGATCATTTTTCTCTGCCATGGCATTGATGTATGTGGCCGAGGAATAAGTAATGCATATGTAACCCATAGGCCCTTAAATATAAATTTGCCAGAACTAAACCTGGCCGTTATTTGGTCCTTATCTGCATTCGCAGGTTGGTAAGATCCATCAATGTTTATGAAGCCGGTCCATGTAATTCCAGCACATTTGTCCACAGAACACACACACGGAAGTTTTCCATTACACAATGATTATCATGTTACAACATTTTGAATATCCTGCCGGATACCATCTTGAATTATTCTTGAGGAAAATCCCAAATTTCTTTTTGAGATAAGGGAGGGATCGGAGAGAGGCCTTCCCACTACTCTGAATGAAGATAACTAGGTTTTATTAATGACCTGCCATCAGACAGGACCATAATTAAAGTTATTTTTTTCCCATCCCTCTTCTCGCCAAATGACGGTGGACACATTTTCTTGATAATTTGATAACCAAAGGACACTAGAGGGAAAACGCTGGAAAAAAGGGCTGAAAAAAGCGAGACGAGCCATCGATGCTATCGCAACTCATTTGATTTGTCCAGGAAGGCCACTCCTATCGGTCCCTTTCACCTGCGAATGCTTAATTATCCGCCTGATGCATATGGGAAAGTCATTAATTAAATTTGACTATTGGTTAATTCTCTCCTTTGCATGTGTTATCTGGCTCTTGAGCCAAGCGTGAAGACTGTAGTTTCACTGCGAGGACCTTGTTAGATACACGTAAGGAGCTGCGTGAAATGGATAGCTTTTATTATGTGAGACACGCCGCCAATTGATTGAAACTACATTTGCATTTGGGTGAATAATATCTCTTATTAGAGAGAACAAGCTAATAAATAAAGAGGACTGTCTGTTAGTTAATTTGTCAGTGACTGTAATGTTTGCCTGCATCTGCATGGAAACTTATTGAACAGCGGACGTGGGCCGCATACTGATGGCTTACATTACAGAAATAAACACAGTATCCAGTGAACACAACATCATCCTTAATGTGGATACTGGTGTATAAACCCATGCATTATATTGACGCTCATGACTGTAAATTTGTGCAAAATATTACATGAAATAAATACTTTTAACAGACCATTAGGGGTGACATTATGCAGATTTAAACGATGATTATAAAATTTCAAATAGCAAATTTACAGAAAACATCATACTTGATCAAAATTTATCAACATTTAATTTATGTTGATTTTAGTGGGGATTTCTTTAAGACTGCAAGGGAAGCTCATCTTACCTTATAATGTCAAAAATGAATGGTCAAATATGTACTATTATGTTAACATTTTACTGTCTAAAAATGTGTTTGAACACGTTCATCTAGAAGACGAGTTTGTTCAGAATCAACTACGTATAGCATTTCCTTCTTATACATTTCCCTGTTGAAGCCTAGCGTCCATTGACTTCAATGGGGCTGCTTTGAACGTTTTTTTTTTCAGTGCTTCGAAACGAGATGGTCATTGGATAAATCTGTGATTATGTCCCGCCCACGAACGCTCAGCGTCTCTGGGGTGAATGGAGGAGTGGGTGGGGCTGGACTCCGGGTGTCTGCATGATGATTGGAGGGTCTGTCCAAAGTCTGCATCTCCTTTTGATTGACAGCGATTTTGTACTATAAAAAGTCGCTGACGCTGAAGCTATTCGAGCTCAGTCCCATCACGGATTTTACAAGTGTAGTCGAAAGACAAACTGCTGCAACCTATTTCTTGGTATTTGCTTGGCGAAATTACTAGCCAATTGACCCTTCGCTAAGCCCCGCCCTCCATAGTTACTGTTGCTACGCCTGTCAAGCTTTCGCGCCTGGCACGTCTATTACAGTGTGCATGCACCGGTGTCAGACATTCCCAATGAGAAAAATAGTAATTTTTGGCGAACATGTGAAATATCTTAGAGACCAAGACAAAAGGGACTGCAGTATGCATTCGAGGGATATATCCACGACATAATATGCAACTGAATAGCGAATAATTTCATAAAAATTAAAGCTAAAGCCTATAGTCCCAGTGCAAGCAGCAGCCGCCTCATACGCTGATCATTCAAATGGGAAACACACAAATTGAGGAACAGCTATGTTCGTGCACAGCAGGGTAAGTGAAATGTGAAAATAATCTAATACTTATAAGTCAAACAGTTTATCCATACATTTTGTGGAATAACACTAACACCGGGAGAGCCGCAATCGGATTGGGTTAAAGTTACTCAGTCAAGGTAGTAGGCCGTCGATTAACAAAATGCCGAAATATATTTTAAAGTATGTCAGTGAGCCTCCGTCTTGTATTTAATCGTCTTATTTTACGTTAAAATATATGCGTTATGAACAAAGAACCGTCATTATTTTCAACTTCCAAGCAATAGGTGTTTTTGTTAATCCTGTCGACATTAGTTGTGAATGAGGTCTCTCACACTGCTTGATCCACGCCCATCATTTCTCCCCCTGGCTTTTAGATTTTCAGGAAGGAAAAAAATTCCACTCCCCCTTCCAAACTTTTAGGATACCGGGTATCAGATTTGCACAATCCATACGCACAATGCTTCGGCATGTTTCCCTTGCTCGAAAGCTTGCAAGACCTCCCGCGCCTAGTTACGGTTGCTAAGACACGATTGGCCAGTGGCGGTTTTCGGGCGTGGCTTAGCGAAGGGTAAATTTTCATCTTACATTTCACACAATTATACACCACGTTCATTTTTTTCAGTTTAACCTAATTCACACATTTTCTCCGTCGACTTTAATAACTTTTAGATAATTTGTTCATTCATTCATACAGTAGGCTAGGCTAACTAGGCTATAAATAAATGTAAAAATTTTATGATGTAGGCCGAAAATGAGCTTCCCCTCTTTGAAAGACCAGCAGTCACCACTGGTTGATTTAATGAAGCCCCTATAGACATGTGAAAAATAATAAAAAATAATAATAATTTTCAAAAAAGGCTGAAAATACAAAACTTTTGGAAAATTAAAGATTTTAGTATCCAGGATTTAGGACATACATATTTAGAAACTGTCATTTAGGCAGCAAATGAAGAGAAAGAGTAGTATCTATTCACAGCAGATGTTTTAATAAACATAGTTATAGTTTAGTAATATAGTTTCACTATATAAATATGAAGCAACAAACTGAGACGAGAATGGAACAAATTAAATAAGTGAAAATGAGCTCTATGTATACAAACGTAAACAAGAGGAGCTAACGAAAATCAGGTGGGGAGAATTAATCAAACAATGCATAACCATAGAAAATAATGCAAACATGAAATCCAAGGAAAACAGGACACATTGAAAACCCAACCAAGGCCGCATTTACATTAAATGGTTCAAGTGATCTCATCTGGCACAAACGTGCAAACAGGAAGGGTTATTGTTTTAATTTTTTACATTTATTTAATTCAATTTTGTAATACAATACAAGTGTGTAGTGGCATTTACATATATTTAAAAGCTGATTGTGTATTTCAATATTCCAAAGTTTCATTTAGCTAAAAGAAACGGGAAAAATATTGCCCATTCATCCGTAGTGCATTTCATTAACGCCAGCTCTTTTGTAAAAGCCGCTTTGAAAAACGACATGTAAATGGGCATGTTTTTCAATTCACGGGCCATGGACATGATTTTCAAGGGAGAATCTGTAGGCAGTATATACCCCCATCTTATCACAGGATGGGTACAAATACAGTATGAGCATTCATGAGAACACTAGAAACACATGATACACAGAATCAGCTTTCAGTTCCTTATTTAAGTGGCTTAATTTCACCAGCAGTCCTAATCGATTTGGAAACTGTTTGTGTGTCGGTGAACGCAAATATATAATGCTGATCTCTCTAAGTCTGAATCCATTTCCACTGGTGAAATATTCACCCCTTTCATTAATACATTCAGATGTAAAGCGCAGAATCTTTCCCACTGTTAACATTATGCCAGTCCATTAACTCATCAAATAAAATGGAAGTTCAATGGCGTGTGATAAACCTTACTGCCATGGAGGGATCTTAAAACGATTAAGTCTCTCAATGCCTCTCGCTTTCTCTCCCGCGCTGTGCCAGTGGGTGAAACGGCTTAATGGAAACAGACGGGATAGTTATGAAGAGATCACCATCCCTGCCATACAATATTCCCTCCAAGACGTATTAACCTTTAGCGAGCACTCGCCCCCTCTCCTCTCCATTAGCCCAATATCCATCAGCGGGACGCATTGGTCTGACGGCTGGCACTAAGTGTTTAACTGTAACGTTATCCATCCCCTGTGTGTTTCAGCAGACAGCCTCCAGTCAGACCAGACCATCCAATATATACTTATCACAGCAGGATAAAAAGATTATCTGGACGGATCGAAGGGTGGCGCTTCTATCTCTCCTGCCACGCTCTCTGTGCCTTAATCTCCCGGGCTTTCGGACACTAGATTGCCTTATCAAATACTGTACCTGTGCCGTAGTCCTGCCATGAAGGTCACAGCGGATCTACAGGGGTCGGTGAATGTTTTTGGGACAGAAATCCACCCGCAGGGTGTACGTCACTCTCAGTGCCGATGCTGGTTACAGCGAGCGGCCTCATTTATCAGCGGCCCGCCGCCTGTCTGCTCGCTTTGCTTCTCTCTGCTCTATAAACGGAGTTCGGGCCTCCAATCAAAGAGGCTTTAGATAAAGGTCCAGAGGGAGAGGAGGTGCCAGATAACCTCTCACTGGCCTCCGTCCGATCAGAGCGGCTCTCTGCAGCCTCGGCTCAATCCGATTCTTGTCAAATGATGAAAGAGCTTGTAAGAGGTCCTGACAGGGAGAGTGTGTTTGAGTGTGTGAGTGTTGTGTTTGTGAAGGGGACCTTTACTAGTTTGATACACTGATTGTACAATGAATCAAAACGCAATCAATCGTCTGTAAACTAGGATAGTATCACTAGTATTTCACCCTTTTATTTGAGAAAACTATCATCAGATACACACAGAAACTTCAGGACCACCTGCTGAAATAAGTTTGTTTTAACTTGAAGAAATTATGACAGACATATATTATACTGTGTTGTAGAATGTTTTTCTCAAAGTAACAACAATAATCAAAATTATAGATATATAATACAATGATAAAACGTATAAACTTTTCACAATTTTTCGTCCATGTTCTTTTTTTCAACAGTAAACTTTGCAGCACTTTGTTTTCCTAAAAAAGTGAAAGGAATTGTTACATTTATGTTTTATGCCATTTATGTGACATTTACGTTTTGTAAAAACAGATTTTCTGAAAAGATTAAACATTTCATAGGAATTTATTGTATTTGTTTTATTTATAAATCTTTAAATTGTTCAAGTTTTCAAATTTAATTCAATTGATTGGACTTGCTTTTTGATTATCAAATGTAATTGAACCATTAAAATGGGATCAAGAAATATTAAAATGGGGAACAAAAAAACAGATTTCATAGGGCCCTAAAATGTAATTATTGTTAAACTTTTAACAAATTGTTGTTAATATGAAGAAATATGATTTTTTGTCAGATTTTTTTCTTCACCCAATTCAAAAAATGTGGTGACATGACCTATTTAGAAAAAGTTACATGACTTTTCTGTGCATCAAATTTGTATTGATTATTTATTCCATTATGAATTCTAAAATGTTATTAAAAATTATATATCAAGCTTATACATTTTATACATTTTGGAGATTTAATTGCATCTTGGTGTTTTCATACAACATTTGTTCATAAGCATATGTTGAAAATTTGACTATAGTTAGTACCAGTTTGTTAGTCATTTTGTATTAGTGACAATGAACAATATAATGTAAATTTCTACTTCTTTTAACATTTCAAGTTTAATAATAAAAAAAAACAGTAATGTTAATGTTTTATTATGAACACTGAACATACAATAAATGAATTAAGGATCAGCAATATTATATTTATAAATGAACATTAACCTGGAATAATATAGCCTCTGAATAAACCGAACAATAGTGTTGTTGTTTTGTTTTTGTTTTTTCTCAAGAGAGGGCGACTGGACCGGGAAAGGAGTCGGGACTCAAACTTGGGTCGCCCGAAGTGCAACCGCACTGTGTCGGAGCACTTGACCACGCGACTATGGCTCCAAACCGAACCTTAAAGTGTTAATGTTTTTTTTTTTATGTGTGTTATGTGTGTGAGGGATATAAATGTCCCCTATAGAATAACTCTGTGTCTGTGTGTTGACTGTAGCTGTCGGCTCTTCTAGAGTAGAGAGAGCAGAGCAGAGGATCTGGATGACGCTCGGACACAGTGTCAGGCTGCTTTCATTCCCGTCTGCCCGGGTCATGGCCGCTGTGTGTTTAAGACAAGGGGGTAATGAGGCCCACAGCAAACCGAGTGTGTGGTTTGTATGCGTGGGCCTCTGTGTATTACCAGCTGTATGTGTGTGTGGACTGGCTGAGTGACAGTGTTGACCTCCTTCTACGCTGTAGCCTGAGTCCAGAACACATACCGCTTGGCCTTTCCAAAATAGGGGTCAGACGCACAAATTCCCTCTGCCCGCTGTCAGTCTGTCTGCAGCCAGCAGGGGTTACGAGAAAGATTGGATTGGCCTGAGTGGAAACGCTTACGGATGGTGTTAGCAGCTTCAAACCTTTGAATAATAATCTGTTATAAACAAACAAACAAACTGAGACTAATAAAAGCAATAATAAAAATCATTTACTCGCCTTCTTGCCATCTCAAAATCATATGACTTCTCCAGTGTAATAAAAAAAATAAGATATTTTGCAGAAGTTTTTCTCTATAATGAACAGGAATGGATACTTAAAAGATTGTTATAAAAATTATTTAAAATGTTCTTTAAAGAAAAAGAAAAAAAAACTTTTTTAATTTTATATTACCAAGTGCACATTTTCATAGGTTACACTTTATTTTAAGGTGTCCTTGTTACAATGTAATTATACATTTAACTAATGAGCAATATCAATTAACAACATGTGCTATTGGGTTTGGTTTAGGGTTACTAGCATGTAATACAAGTACAACTTCATAAAAAATCATCTTTTGGAAATTGATCTTAATGCCTTATTTAAAAAATGAGGAAAAATCCTACCTTTAAGGACACCAATTTTCTTTGTGAACGAATAATGAATCATAAATACGTCAGGACACCCCTATGTTATATTCCCATAGAGGCAGGCAGATTTTTTTTTTTTTTAAAGGCCAGTTATATAATGGATCGAGGATACTATGCATCCTGATAAAGCTCCCTTGGCCTTTGGAATTAAAATAGCCCCACATCATCACACACACTTCACCATACCTGGAGATTGGCATGGTTTTATTTCAGTCAGCCTAATAGCTGGTTTGATTTGCATTGAGAGATGATCTTATGGAAAGTACCCCATGCCAATCTCTAGGTATGGTGAAGGGTATGTGATGATGTGAGGCTATTTCAAATCCAAAGGGCAAGGGAACTTTATCAGGACACATAGTTCTACCAGAAAGACTCAGGAGATGGAAATGATATAACAAAGCATATATTTATTAACAGCCCAGCAGGCAAATATTTATAAAGTTCTTTGGCGTAGGCCCCGTCCATAGCGCGCAATCCGAGGGTAGCGGAAACTGCATTTCCTGCCTGAGAATGAAGGCAGGGGCACAGCTGACCTCCTGGAGGTATGGAAAGGGACCATCCTGGTGGTGGTGGGGAGGATGGAGGGGAAAGGGACCATCTTGGTGGATGTGGGGAGGATTAGCAGCGTCAGCATCTGCGAACTCAGAGAAGTGTAAGTACCAATCCTTTATACTGCAAGTATAAGCACATGATTGGTTAGATGTGAAGGCAATACGTGGCGCAGCGATTGAGTCTTCCTGATTGAACTTACGCTAAAGCTTGCATTATCCTGGATCAATTAAATAACTGGCCTTTAAAAATAAAAATCTGCCTGCCTATTTGTGTTACATGTACACTGTAAAAAATAATTCTGTGGCTTAGTAAATATTACAGAACTATTTAACTTTATTAACTTAATAAAATCTCTGAATATCGTTAACTTGATTGTTTGAGTTAAACATACCAAAATAATTTAGTAAAAATTCAACAGTTAATTTTATCTAGAATTTACAGATATATTTAAGTTTTTTTCAATAAAATTATTTAGTATTTGACTAACCAATTATTTCTTTATAATACACTTAATATATTTGTGAAATTTCTATCAAAAAATATGAGAATGTTTAATTAAACTGATCTGTTTCAAGAAACAAAAAAATATTACTTAATTCAAATCAATATTATTAATATATTTCACACTCTTAAGAAATTTAGTAAGTTTACTCAATTAAAACAATGCACCCCTCCCCCACCCTCTGGCGTGACGACAACTCGACGGTTGGTTGAGTGAGCGCGGGCTGTTTGAACTCTCCGGTCTCCAGTACAACATCTCTCTTCTCAGCGTCGCAGATTTGGTGCATTTCCTCTGTGAAATTCAGGTTTGTGTATATATTATCATTACTGTGCTTTAAATCATTTTATTTAATGCAAAACAACATACAGAGGCGTAATTCGACACCTAAACAGAGTCGCGCCTGTCTTTACAGTAACGTTATGGTCTTTTCGCGTGATTGAAACGCCTTGCATAAACACAGGACTTTATTCCTTTTTCTAATGATAATGAATATAATTCATTTGGATGATAAAATGTCCTCAGAACTGTCACTGTTTGTTTATTGGCAGGTTATGGAGTGAGTCGCTCGCAGTATCTTTCGGCTATGAGTGGGACGGTATTCAGGACAGCGGTCTAAAGTTCGAAGTTCACCCGCAGAGCGCGAGTCCGTCTCCGGGACGAAAACCAGCGCTGATCCGGTGGACATTGGATAACAGACTGGTTGATTACACTTGAATTAGGCTACCTGAATGTTTAAATGTTTCATTTTACTTCAAAAATGTTTGTTAATTGAGTTTAAATATAGGCAATATTGTATACATGTTAAAAACAGTGTAAAATGTGCTGTATTGCTGTACTCAATGACAATAAAGGCCAATGCCATTTAACGTATACTGGTTGTTGTATGAAATAGGCTACTATTTTACAAAGGTTTAGAGGAAATAAAAGAGGTTAATATTACTTATAAATAAAAACAGTTAATATTACTCATAAATATTGTTTTTTAAATGTTAAATTATACTTAATTTTATTTCTTAATGTACCAGATGCAGTTACTTCGATTTACTTAATTTTTTTACTTGCATTTACTCAATTCGCACAGTATATTTCATTGATTTCACAGCTTTAAAATTTACTCAATTTTTTTGAGTGTAAAAATGTTTCACCAAAAAAATTGAGTAAATAATAGTTAAACTTTTTACAGTGTATGTCCTGTGTTTCCCCCTGCATAGTGTTTTTGGTTCAGTCCTATATCCCAGTTTTCCTGCTCCTTATTAGTGTTCAGTTCACTCACCTGTGTTGAGTTAATTTACCCCAGCTGTGCCTTGTTTCCCTAATCTGTTCTCTGTGTATTTAAACCCTGTGTTCTCCCTCATTCCTTGTCCGTTCTTGTTTATGAATAGTGTGGTTTCTGTGACTCCTGTGTTTTTGAAGATTAAATTCCTGTCTCCTCGTATTCCTCATCTCCTCGTGATTCCTACAGTAGCACCACGGTACCATTACACAAGAAAGGACCAGCCCAAAATGGATGATAGGGCTCAGATAATCATGCTGGCTCAGGAGAGCCAAAATCAGTTTCACTTTATTTGGATGGTTCCTTTAAACACATTATGTTGACTAAAAGTAACATTGCACCTACATGTCTACTAACTCTCATTAGAGTGTTAGCAGAGTATTAGTAGACTGGTAGAGTTATGGTTAAAATAAGTTGACATGTAGTTGGATAGTTACTTATAGTCAGTAGAATGTCTGTTGGAGGACCATCACAATAAAGAGTTTGCAGATATTATGCAGACAGTCTACTAATACTCTAATGAGAGTTAGTTGACATGTAGTTGCAAAGTTACTTATAGTCACCAGAATGTTCAAAAAGGACCATCAAAATAAAGTGTTACCGCAAAATCTTTTTTTCTTTTTCAAAGAAATTTCTCAGCATTGCCATCACCAGCACTCTGGATGATGCCAGCCGGATGTCAGTCGGATTGTTCCTGATCAGGGCCACTTTTAATCACCCCATCGACCTCCCTGACACCACTGGACTGGGCTGGAAGGAAACCATTCTCCGCTGTCTAGAGAGTGTCAGGCTTCGATCCGGAGCACAACATGACGAGCCTCTTCACCTCTTCACATCAAGTCAGCCATCAGGCTTGCCATCGGATCGGTCCAGGGCTGATGTCCAGCTTGGCAGATCCCCCGCTAAAGTCTGCACGATCTGCAAAGATCACTGTTCCTCCAGGATCTCGTCCCACCGAGATCACCGCCCTTTCAGAGTCTCGTCCCGCCGAGATCGTCCTGCCTGAGTCTCGTCCCGCCGAGATCGTCCTGTCTGAGTCTCATCCCGCTCTCCACCATTGCCGCCCGTTCAGCCAGTTCCACCCTGACCGCCTGCAGAGCCAGCTCCGCCCTGACCGACTGCAGAGCCAGCTCCGCTGTGTGGTTTCTGTGACTCCTGTGTTTTTGAAGATTAAATTCCTATCTCCTGGTATTCCTCGTCTCCTTGTGATTCCTAGCACCACGGTACCATTACAATATGGTAATTTAACATAAGGGTGTCCTGACTTATGCACCATGTTTTTTAAGGAAGAACATTTATTTATTTACAATACATTATTCATTTGCAAAGAAAATTGGCGTCCGTAAAGTTCGGATTTTTCCAAAAAAAAAAAAAAAAAATTAATTAAGGCATCAAGATCAATTTCCAAAAGATGATTTTTTTATTCCTCTTTTTTACTCAACTGTAGCATGGGTGTGTACACTTATGCTAAGCACTGTATATATATATATATATATATATATATATATATATATATATATATATATATATATACACTGAAAAACCAGTCAGTATATGGTGTGACCACCATTTGCCTCACGCATTGCAACACATTTCCTTGGCATAGAGTTGATCAGGTTGTTGATTGTGGCCTGTGGAATGTTGGTGCGAAGTTGCTGCATATTGGCAGGACCTCAAACACGCTATCCTATACGCAGATCCAGAGCATCCCAAACATGCTCAATGGCTGACATGTCCGGTGAGTATGCTGACCATGCAAGAACTGGGATGTTTTCTGCAACATGAGGTGATGGTCGTGGATGAATGGCACAACAATGGGCCTCAGGATCTCGTCAAGATATCTCTGTGCATTCCAAATGCCATCAATAAAATGCACCTGTGTTCGTTGTTCATAACATATGCCTGCCCCATACCATAACCCCACTGCCACCATGGGTCACTCGATCCACAACGTTGACATCAGCAAACCGCTCACCCACACAACGCTATATATGCTGTCTGCCATCTGCCCTGTACAGTGAAAACCGAGATTCATTCCTGAAGAGAACAGGGATCCTGATTATTGCAGCAGCTGTTCGGGTGGCTGGTCTCATCAGACGGTCTTGGGGGTAAAGATGCTGGATGTGGAGGTCCTGGGCTGGTGTGGTAACACGTAGTCTGCGGTTGTGAGGCCGGTTGGATGTACTGCCAAATTCTCTGAAACGCCTTCAGAGACGGCTTATGGTAGAAAAATAAAATTCAAATCAGGGGCAACAGCTCTGATGGACATGGTAAAGTGTTTGAATGGTCGCCGGTTCCCGCCTCCTTCTTCCCTAATCCTTATAAACATACCTCATAACAATAGTATAGTCTTTCTACTTCAAAACGTCATGTTTAATTCAAGGAATTATTTGTTAATTGTGAAAACTGTTTCTACACCATTTTTTTTCTTCAGCGCACTTAACTTCAGACACATGACAGTGATTAAAGAAGAAGAAGCGCACATTTGTGAGTGAACTATTCCTTTAATATTGCAAAGAAAAACCCAAAATCCATGTTTGAGTCGTGGTGCAGATTGTAGAGCATTGAAGCAGTGCTCTTCACACAGCGGTTTGGGTTTGAGTCTGACTTGTGATTCTGATCTCAGTCCCTGATAAAGGCAAAAAGAAAAGGCCATAACTAATAGTGTAAAACACATCTCATCTGTGCATGTGGAACAGGTTTAAATTGCAACACGCTGCTCCGGCTCATCATGAGCTACTGTGTAACTCTAATCTATTTGCTGTGTTACTGAAGGTTCAGACAAGCAGAGCAGATGTTTCAAGTACCACAAGCAGCCGTGGATTCTAGTTTGTAGTTGTGCGTGAGATGTAGGACAAGCTTGCTAAAACCATCTTGCTTGTGGTGAAGTTGTATTCCATTTGTTGGTTTCGAGACATCCCGTGGCATTCGGTGTCCTTTACCTCAGGGCTTCCAGGATGTGGAGATGAACATCAGACCTCTATGATCTTTGCGTCTTCACACACACACACACCACACACACACACACACACACACACACACACACACACACACACACACACACACACACACACACACACACACACACACACACACACACACACACACACACACACACACACACCACCCACCATTGGACGTTACCTGCTTTTAAAATATCACATCCCTGGTGCAAACCATGAGGTCGCCTCAGTAAGCACAGTGACATGCTCATACTAGGCGAGATTCATTTTCTGTTCAGTAAAAGATAATAGGAGAGGATAATTACAGTGACAGTGTCAGATGAAATGTATTTTCTTTGTACTCAGCTAACTCCCCACAGAAAGCATTTCAATTTACTCTGTCTTGCACAGAACAATATCGTCCCTGTAGACCGTGACACGAAGGACCATTACAAACGACAATATATATTTCATATCTCCCGAAATGTTTGCTGCAAGTTACAAATGGAGATCTATTCAAGTATTTATGCCATGCAACCAACAGAATATGTATTAGTAATACATGTGGGGTGAAGAGAAACATATTCTCTTGCTTATATCCATTTGTTGTCAAGATGCATTGGGCTCTAAGGTCGGGACTGAGATGGAGAAAGTCTCTCATTTCTGCAGCTCAAAGTTTCTATATTCCTTACAGTATGTAAGAGTAATTAACACTATTTGCATATTGCAAGAATATTAGTATTGTTTTTTGGTAACACTTTACCATAAGGTCCCATAACTTAATGCAATAACTAACAATAACAATACACAATGCATTTGTTACAGTATTTATTAATCTTCGTTATTTAACAAAACACAACAGTTCCTTGTTAGTACATGTTATCTCAGATCCAAAGGCTGAAGTTAACATTTACTAAGATCAATAAATGCTTTAGAAGTATGTTTCATTGTCAGTTCATTAACTAATGTGGTGAACTAAAGTTAGCAAACTGAATCTTATTGTAAATTTTTTTTTTTTTTTCAGCGGAAGTGTATAGTTTACGTGCTGTTAGGTCATAGTTTTCACCCTTTTTATTCACTAGTTAATTTTAAATTATTATGCTGTGACAAATGACTTTTCAAGTGCCCCGTTTATGCTATTTTTAAAGTTTCTAATTTTGTCCTACAATAGGATTACATGCACCCAATGTCCTTTAATTTTCTCATAATATACATTCCACACCACCTCTTTATTTTCACAGTGTCAACAGCTTTTTAAAGTCTCTCTAAACCCCTCCTTACCGAGAGTTTCTGATCGGTCAGATGGCCTAGTCTGATGTGACTGGTCTACCACTTACAGCGCATGTCAGAAAATAAAAGGCAATTACCATATTTCAGCTCAGGATCAATGGCGTAAGTTTTACCCTACCAATTCCAGCTTGAGTGCTAATTCTTTTGACTATAAACCTATGTAGATATTGTAGCATATTAGCTCAAGGGAAATATGAATATTTAATTAAAGCTAGTTATAATTAATTAGAAATATTTGCATTAGTAAATAGAATTAACTTAATGTAGCAGAATTAATATTGCAATCAAGTGGAAATTGTTTATTAAACCAGTGTGCAATTTTTCAAGAGTTTTGAGCATGTTAAGGGCCCCCAAAGCCCCCGAAATTCCAATAAATTAATAACTTTCTTACTGTACAGTACTACTCAAAGCACCAAAGCCACGCTTACTTCAAAACACATAAACACACAGCAAAGTCTGCAAAGCGTCAGGAGAAATGTTAAATTACCTCAAAGCACATTACCATTACAATAATAATGAACATAAACAACTTGCTTGTACCACCTGACTGCTGCAGGTTAATTTCGGTGTTGATAGTGTTGTTATAGAAATGCATAAATCAGAGTCTAAGGATGTGAACAGCTCCAAGTAGAACGTCACAGGTTGCCATCTTGTAATTATGTTAATGACATAGTGTGAACGCAGCATAAGCTGGAAAGGTAAAAGGTGTCTGCTGTTTTTTTGCAGCACTCAGTGACTGTCTGTCTACAACTCCTCATGGAATGCGATGATGTGCGGAGGTATGGAAATGCATATGTTAACAGGTGGGTAAGACATCATTATATCGCATCCGGACCAAATGCAATGATTGAACAAACATTTTTTGGTCCTGAGACTTAAACAGAATATATATATATATATATATATATATATATATATATATATATATATATATATATATATATATATATATATATATATATATATGACATATACTCTATGTCAGTATGTGAAGAGAGTTTAAAACAGTATAATAAAAAGTGCTTATTAAAAATTGCATATCCTATACCTTTGATATGAGCTCACAAAAGCTGCATGTATAGCCTAATTATAAAAAAATATCAGGACAAAATGCTGTTTAAAATACATGTCAATTTCTCAAAAGAGTTTTATAGTCTATAAGCTTAGGCCAGATTTGTTGTTGTATTACTGTAATGTGTTATTCCACTAACCAATCAAATTTAATTTTGAAAAGAACACCTCATTGAAATCTGAAGCAGGTGCCATATTAAAGCAAATAACAATGTAATGTGTATCTGTGGCAGTGTCACAAGCAGCCAGAGGAGAACAAAAGCAGCATGTTAGTATGACACGGAGACATGGCAGAAATAAGGTAAGCATTAATAGTTACAAAATGAAACACTGCAAGGAATGCTTGTTTACCTCTGGTAATATGCATTTTAAATGCCTGGGCTGAATTGAAAATAAAAACAATTAAATTTTCAGCATTGCAATGTGCAGGGGAGCATGCGTTAATCGCTACACGCAGGAACATAAGTTAAGAGTCTTCCAGAATTTATAGAACAAGCTCTTACGTTATTTTGGGTGTTGCTGAGTGAGGAATTTGCATTGGCATGAATAAGTAATCCAGCACAACACGAGTTTTTAGTTCTGTAGGCAGCAATCAAAATTAATTATTTCCATTGTTAATTTTTCATTACTCTTATCCAAGACTGAGAAAATGCATTAGTCACTTAACATTCGCTAAATTTTTCATGGCAAGCTGTTCACAAGAAAACAAAATAGCCACCTAGAAAAAAGAAAAAAAAACACCACACACATGCTATGACTTTAGTTCAGTTAAACAAGCTTCTTCTATGGCCCTGTTTACAACTGCTATTAAGATGGTCGATCAGATCACAAGTAGGCCTATATGAGGGAGACATATTCCATTTTACACCTGGTGTTTTTTTTAACACATTTTACACTTTAATGGGTAAATGATTGGGTTTTTCAGATCTTTTAAAGTAATGAACAAAATAAGCTTGCCCAATTTAACATGAAAATATGAACGGAGAACAGCAGCTTTCGTTTATTCTCTGATAGCCGCAAGACTACGCCGGACGCTGTGAGTGATGGTAGAAATCAGGAATGATGAAAAATTGTGCTTGGTATGTTTTTCATCTCCAAAGCAAGCTTGGGTCTTCGGCTTTTTACGAGTTTTACGAGTTCACACTTACAAATAATCAGTATTTGGCGTGATGTCCAAGGAGAGGCTCCGAGCTCAGTATTTTGGCCCGAAACCAGAGTACTCCCCCTGTATCCCTGGCTGTGGTAGGAACCAGAGTCGGGGTGGTGGAGGGATGCTGAAAACTGTCAAGGAATATAGGTGAGTCGGCTGCGTATATATATATATATATATATATATATATATATATATATATATATATATATATATATATATACTGTCTATTGATTAAAATATTTAATCGCGATTAATCACATTAATATCATAGTTAACTCGCAATTAATCGCACATTTTTATCTATTCTAAATAAAATCGATGCAAAATAAAATTGCAAAGTGCACATTTAAAGGGGTGGTTTACTGCTTTTTTTCTTTGCATGATTGTGTTTATGCAGTGCAATATAACATGTATTCGTGGTTTTTCTTTTTTAAAAAGTCTTATTTTTCATAAATTTCACCTTTATTGTAAGCCTCTTTCTCCTCTGTAATTTGAACGACCGGTTGACTTCCTGATTCTATGAAACCACTCCCTCAGAAACAGGCAGTGGGCTCAGATTGGTTAGTTTGGGCCGGTGTGTTGTAATTGGCTAAACTGCGTAGCGCACGTTGTCCGGAACCGTCACGCCCTTTACCTTTACGGGCGTGAGTTTCATGTGCTGCGGTCAAACGTATGTGTGTGTGTCAATACTGCCGTTTCAGTTTGAGCCCGAAATCAGACCCAGAAAGCGGCGATGAAGAGAGTCAAGGAGAACCTCCCCAAACATGGCTGTTACAAAACGTTTCTGAATGGTACGTTTTAAAATATTATTATTCTATTCTTCTATTACTACATAAGAAGTTTGATACCCTGTTATACTTGAAAATGCTACTTGTTAGCTTTTTGAGATACGTTTTTATCTTGATTAAACATTTAATACAAATGATTACATAAGTAATACAGTTTTTTAAAGTTATTGTTTTATCGATATAATGAACAACCGTTTAGCTATTAACAAAACTTAGTTTACTCTGTGTAACGTTTTCTTTAGGTGTAGCACAGCTCTACTATAAACATTGATCACGTTGACATTGATCACGTTCATGATCAAATCGAAAAATTACGTCATAAAGTAGCTATACATGGCAAATACATTTACAAAATCTATGATTACAAATTCAGGTCCAAAATGTTTGGACGCGTTTGCCATAGAAACACGAAATAGCATAACCAAGTGACTATAAAGCCAGCGCTGGCATTTGTTTACGTCCTTGATTAAATGAAACCATTACGTCTAAAATTAGACAAATACATTTAAAATGATTAAGTCTTACTTACAGGTTGTGGCCCAACAACTGCTGCATCTGGTTTTAATGTTGGAACTGCTTCATGTTTTAGTATCAGTTTCTTGTGGAATCCGGTATTTAATTGTTGGAGATTCAGGAAGCTGTCTTCAGTGAAATGTGCCGCACAAAGAGCTAAATTACGATTGTAATTGTCAGAAACATTATCAAACATAAATTGTAGCCATTGTTGACGAACTACAGCGTCCGTAGGAAGCCCGAGCACAGAAGACCTGACAGCTGGATGAAAATAAACAACATTCCACTCTTCCTCTTCGGCAAAGCCGCAGAAATATGGCCATGCCCTTTTTTGCATATTCCGGAGGGAGGGTTGATGCAAATGTATGGGTTAGTGACGTCTAAAACCCAGCTGTAGTCCCAATCGAGTCGTTTTTGTAGGCATTTCCACTTCCTGATTTTTAAAAGACGATATTTCTGCTTACATTGAACTTTCAGCGCTGCAACTTTGCAGATAATGTTCATGCACCAACAGCAACATTACACACTATTTAAAATGAAAAAAGTGAAATCGCAATCAACCACCCCTTTAAGGTAAACTAGGACTTAGCCTATAGTGCGCTTAATACTTTCTTTTTTCAAGTTTCCTTTGAACATATCAGTCAGGCTACTGCTCTTTATTCACTAGAGGGTCATCATCCCAGCCGTCTCGCGCTCGCCATCCACTCAAAATGTAACGTTACCCTACTATTTGGCTGGCTCGCAAGCCCAAACAAGTGTGTGCAGCGTGCCTGTTGTTTTGTTTCCGGTCTAGCTAGATCCGATGTGTTGTTTTCTAAATTTAAAAACTACAAAGTTTGCTAGGCCAAAAATAACGTTAATCTCACGATAAAAAAATGTATGCCGTTAAAATGGGCTTGCGTTACAGTTTTTCTCATTTGCTAAGGCACGCTAAATGAAACTGGGATCCGCTTGATCTTCATCATCGTATTATTAGCACAGCAGAAGTCTTCTCTTGCAAATGCTTTAACACATTTTTTCATTTGTTTCACACATTTTTCACACCCTTTTTTAAAACAGTTACCACAGATCACATTGATAGAAACAGCTGATAGAAAGTACTTGCGTAATTATAAATCTCTATTTTTAGGAGGAAGGAGGAGGAGGAAGAAGAGGAGGAGGAGGAGGAGGAAGAGGAGCAAGAGGAGTAAGAGGCCATGGCAGAGGGGCCAGAGGAAGGGAGGAGGAGGAGGAGGAGGAGGAGGAGGAGGAGGAGGAGGAGGAGGAGGAGGAGAGGAGGAGGAGGAGGAAGAAGAGGAGGAGGAGGAGGAGGAGGAGGAGGAGGAGGAGGAGGAAGAAGAGGAGGAGGAGGAGGAGGAGGAGGAGGAGGAAGAAGAGGAGGAGGAGGAGGAGGAGGAGGAGGAGGAAGAAGAGGAGGAGGAGGAGGAAGAGGAGCAAGAGGAGTAAGAGGCCATGGCAGAGGGGCCAGAGGAAGGGAGGAGGAGGAGGAGGAGGAGGAGGAGGAGGAAGAAGAGGAGGAGGAGGAGGAGAGGAGGAGGAAGAAGAGGAGGAGGAGGAGGAGGAGGAGGAAGAAGAGGAGGAGGAGGAGGAAGAGGAGCAAGAGGAGTAAGAGGCCATGGCAGAGGGGCCAGAGGAAGAGGAGTTTGTATGCGTGGTGGAGGAGCTGCAGCAGCAAGAGGACGAAATCGAGCTGAAGTTTCAATTGAAATTTAAAAACATGAAATTTTCAAATGAAAAACAATTATTGACCATGTCATCAATCATAGCTTGTCCTTTAGAGAGGCTGGACAAAGGGTCCAGCCCATTCTGAGTCGGAGCACTGTGGCATCTATTGTCAGGCATTTTTAAGAATGAACAGGTAATTCACAGTGTTACTGTAATGTATACCACTATTTCAGCTTTACTGTATTGCCCTGTTAGCAGAACAAACTGTGTATACAGTAATGCAGATCTTTTATCAATCCCATTTATGTGACTGTCATATAGTAATGTAAATTTTGACATGCTTTTTGCTTTTACTTTATAGAATCCACACACACTATTATTTAATTTTTTTTTTTTTTTTTACAGTTTTTCTCAATTGTTTACACACAAATTCTGGCACTTGAGACACAATGACCACAACATGTAACTCATTCACCAACCCCCTGAACCAATTCTGCTAAACTACAAGCACAATTCCTGCTTTACACTCAAATTGCAGATCTAAAACACACATTTTTCAAAACACTACACACAATTCTCTGCATTTTCACAAAATCTCTTGTTTTCACAAGGAACACACTGCCATTCAGATCTGCACACTGACTCGTCACATGGGCAAACACAGTTTTTGTCACACAGTTTTACAATTAGCAATCAGAGCTTTAGCATAAAAGACAGAAGCAGAAGAGAAGATGCAGCATAGTTATTGTTTTTTTTCTTTTTTTTACTGTAACTGCATACAGTACATTTTTCTGTTGTTTTGTATGTAGACCACTGTATGTGCAACGTTTTGTTGGTTGGGATGTGAAATGTGCGATCTATCTCCCATTGTTTTTGTGGGAAAAATAAAATATTTTTGTTGCCATGTATTTGTGTGTTCTGGGTATAAAAACAATATTCACAAATATTTTACAACACACTTATGTATGTACTGTCTGTAGTAAGTGTAACACTGAACAAAAAAAGGCCTGAGTCATTATGATGAATGGAGAAGAAGTGTTTTCCATTCATCACAGTGTTTTACATTGAGCACATCAGTGTTCAACTGGTTCTTATAAACGTCTATTCATATGATGGTTTGTGTGTGTCATTTGAAAACAAAATACCATTTTGAGAAGAAATAACATTGTTTTGAATGTAAAGTTTCATTTTGCAGGAGAATTGAGGGGTTTTGCACATTGTGTGTGTGTTTTTTGATTTGTGTGTAGAGTTCTGAGAATATGAGGCATTCTTTCAGAAAATGTGTGTAAACAATCGAGAAAAACTGTAAGGTAAGTTTCATTTGGTAGCTTTTCTTTTCCAGTATCCATTTGAGTTTGTAAAGTATCATTTCATATTGATGGCTGTATTTTGTATTTTGTTGTCCATTGTGTAATGATTGATTGAAAGAATAAATTAATTTGACCACAAGTTGTGTTGTTTGATGGAAATATTTGCTTATGTTACATGTTTTTAATGTTTTGTGAGTGTTAGAGCATTTTGCTAACAAAATTAGTCATTTTGGCCATTGAGCTTTAGTTTTATCCTATGTGTTAACTGTTTTGAAAATGTGATGTCAGAGTGGGCAAATGTGTTTAAGCAATCGAGAAAAACTGTAACGCCGTTAATAACGCGTTTAACTGACAGCACTAATATATATATATATATATATATATATATTATATATATATATATATATATATATATATATATATATATATATATATATATATATATACATACATACATATATATATATATATATATATATATATATATATATATATATATATATATATATATATATATATATATATATATACATACATATATATATATATATATATATATATATATATATATATATATATATATATATATATATATATATATATATATAGGCCTTCTCTCATGTTGATTGGATAGATCATTTGAACCTGATTCTCCCAAACTCTGTTAATAAAACCATTTAAATTATAAATGGCTAGTGCGCTTCCCATAATGTATACGCATTAGGTCAGTACGCTGAGAGTAGATTGAGTTTTGTGGCTATTTGAACACATTCTACCACATAAGTATCTACTCTGCAAAAGCAATCCGGTCGAAGGCATTTTCGACCTTTGATGTAAGGAACGATCCATCAATTGTTTTCCTTAAACTCACATTCTTTCACCTGTGCGATTCAGCAAAGTGAAACTCATACTCTTGTGCTCAATCTTATGAGAAAAGCACTAAAAGTCATAATTTAACATTGTGCAATGACATTGACTCTATTTGTGTCCATAAAATCTAGATCCAATATATTTTTTTTTATAGTAAAGCTGCCTATTAAAATTAATGCAATATTTAACATTAACAAACAAAACTTTCACAGCATGCATTAATTTAGCTTAATGTTAAAACGTTATACATTTTTAACAGTAAAAGTTACACATTAACATTACAAAGCATGAACCAGCAATTATCAATAGTTTATATATAAATGATCAAGATTAATAAATAAATAAAAATGGTTCATTGTCAGTTTTAATGATATTTTTGAAAGGATATAACCTGACTGTAAAGTGATTATGTGAATGTGTGTTGTATTTTAAACCCTCACAGGTAATAAATCACTACTTAAAGAAAGAAGTAACCAATATGGTATACTAATTCTTCTCAAATGCAAAGCAAGATCCAGAGGAATCCTCTTAGCGTTCGATGATTAAAAAAGGCTTTATGTGCACAAAAACACATTAGATATGCTGTAATTAGTATTACTGTCATTTATCCTTCCCACTTCATTCCATCATAAAGACATCAGAGCCTAATGCACAATAACAAAAACCTTGAGGATTTGCTCATTTGAGCATCACGACAGAAGCTTTGTGTGTCGCGAATGCTCAAGCTCCCAAAAATGACAAAGCAGATGTGTTTTTCTGTGACTGGGGGCTTATGGTGATATTTCCCTGCTTCGCCTGAGGCTACATGCTTTTTACTCATCAGACGGGTGGAGACGAGGGCCTATTGATGGGCTCAAGTCTCTCAGGAGATTCATGTTTATAGTGCATGTCACTACCCCATTTATACAGTATTCATCAGTGTCTGTGTTGGCAGATATACACTCACGTGACACGGACCGATCGAGAGGTTTCATATCCTTTTAAAAAAGATTATGGCCGTGCCTTATGATTGACCAACAATTTACAGTTGAATATACAGAATTAGTTGTACAGTATAGTCACAGTGGGATATGATCCACGTTAAAGGGAGGATTCATGTTCATGCAAACGAGTATGACCTCTTGATAAACAGACTGATCTCATGAAATGGCGTATGTATGACACGCCAATTCGTATTTCCATTTTTGGCGTGCTATCAACACGCATAATCGCTTTTCAGCGTGTTTATGAACGCCGTTGACTTAACGTTACATTACTGTATATATAAATATATGACCTACCCCAACCCCGTCCCTAAACCTACCCGTCACTGGGGTTAATACCATTTATGAGTCTTCCCCTACCGTCCTAGGAAAAAAAATATCGCTCCCCAGATGTAGTCTACATTTTGCTTCGTTTCGCTCGGACATTTAACGGCGTGTACATACACGCGGAATCACTCGGACATTTAACGGCGTAGACATACACGCATACACGCGGATAGCTCAAAATGCGTATAGATAACACACCACTTGACTTGAAAGTGGCGTGTATGTTTACGCAAAAGTCATGATGTCATGTTGTGATAAAAGGATTTTTTGGTTTTTAAGAACCATCTTTTTTTTTTCCATATTAAAGTGGATGAGTACTGAGGTTGTACACTATGTACCATACAAACCCTCAAAACAAAACAAAAAAACAAAAGTCAGCTACCTGAAGAAGAGGCTGAAAGTAAAGTTAGTAATCACTAAAATCAGTCTGTTCCTCAGATGAAACACCATATAGACGTTTGTGATACTTTATTTATTTCACCGCCCAGCATCATATTTGCTAAATTAAATCTATTGTTTCTTACTCATTTTGATTCCAAAAAAGTGCCTGTTTTGCTGTTGTAATGGTACGTGGTAACCAGGAAGCACAAGGAACAGCTGGAAACAGGAATTTATTATAAAGAGGAACTCAGGAACAGTAACACACGCTAGACATGAACGAGAACGGACCAGGAATAAGGGAGAACACAGGGTCTAAATACACAGAGAACAGATATGGCAAACAAGGCACAGCTGGGGCAAATTAACTAAACAGTGAAAACGGTGAAAGAACTGAACACAAACGAGGAGCGGGAAAACTGGGACACAGGACTGAACCAAAACTGCGGAGCAGGATGTGCAGGCTGCCAGGGTGGAGCTGACAGTGAAGGAGACGCCCCTTTGGATGGCCATGGCAGAGACGCCCCTTCGGGTGGCCATGCCTTACCGTGGGAGCAGGGCCGGCGGGTCCATATAGGCGAACTAGGCAATTGCCTAGAGCGGCACTTTTGTAAGGGCGCCAAAATTTGTGCCAACCGGGAATGAACAATTCACAAAATAGGTTATTTGTATGATTTACTGAGCTGTCGCCGCCCCGCATCGCGGGCGCGCCCCTGCTCTCACGAGTCATGACTGATATACTGAGCTTCCGCCGCCCCGCAGCGCCAGCGAGGGCGAGCCCCTGCTCGCATGAGTCATGACTGGGTGATGGGAAGTTCGGATCATTTTACTGACTCTATTGAGTCATTCGAGTCATTTCGTTTATTTAAGTGGCTTTAAATTTGATACTTTTAACAGCCAAATTTCCCGATCACATCCACCTACGCAATGCTGATCATATTCTGAATGAAGAAATCGTAATGCAGTAAACAATTATTTACAGGGAACATAAATAATTACTTTACCTTCCGAGTTCCGAGTCATACATTCATTTGGGTGATCCGTTCATTGTGTCACGTGACATACGCAATGAACAGATCGTTCATTAATCACCTATCAGGGACTAATGCAAGATGTCGAAACGAAATAAATTATCTCGTTGCGAATATAAAAAGAGACGACTTATTTGGAAAAGTTGAAACTAATAAAAAACTACCTTCGCAGTAGCCTACATTGAAACAAGACAGCTAATGGACTGGCAATCTCCATAGAACAAGAACTGGCTCAGAGAATCGAAATTGAGGATGCTAAGAGCTTTGCTGCGATGAAGGGCCGCTGTGCGCGTTTCTGAAACGTAAGTTAAGCTTCATTTGCTCTTTAGTCGTTATTTTAAGATGCTGAACCTGCTGATGATATAATGTGCTTGCGGACATTTCATTTGAATACGCACATAATAAAGTGGGAGAAGCGGTCCAGACTCAGAGGGATGCTAGTGTTTGTTGTGTTTGTCTAATGTTATGCAGATCTGAACGAACGTATGTTTAGAAGGGCTGGCATGTTGAGAATAAGCCTGGTTGCTGGACCAGGAGAGCCTGCTGGCTCCCTAACGGGGAACAGTCATAATTTGGAACAAACAGTCGGGAGGGCTCGCCCCGTTTCTTGACGGGAGCAGCTCACTGCGTCAGACAGGCGAGCTCTATCGCTCTGCGGCGAGCTCTACCGATGAATAGCGTGATTTATGCCGTCTGACCAGGAGGGCCCATGTTGCCTCTGGCGGGAGCCGCTCACTGCACTGGGCGGACGGGCCCTACTGGTTGACGAATGAGGGGCAACAAGATTTGGGAATGCCCAACCAGGAGGGCCAATGTAGCTTCCGACGGGAGCAGCTCACGGCGTCGGGCTGATGGGCCCTACCGGCTGACGGTGGAGTGGCGCGTTTTTTGGAAGCCCGGACTGGAGATTTCTTGCGGTCCGCTGGGAAAATCGATACTACGTTCGATGGGAGACCAATGCTCGCTGGACGGAAGAGTGTAGAGATAGATGCATGCAACGTCCGCTGGGAGACCAATGCTCGCTGGACGGGAGAAACAGATGCATGCTACGTCCGCTGGGAGACCAATGCTCGCTGAAGAAAAATGAGCTCCTGTGGGAGCAGAGGAGACATCACTGCAGCGGCAGTGGAGAAAATAGCCAGGGAAACAGAAGGCATGGGACGACCATCGACCTAGCATTTGATTTTGTGATCGGAAGAAAGCCAAATTGAACATGGCGTCTAGGGTTCTTGTTTTGTTAGGAGAAAAAGACCTGAGCGGAGAATGGTTAGGCAGATGCTAAGAATGTTGACGGTTAAAGTTAGCTGAGGCAGCGCACAGGGCACATAGGACGAGCGTGAGCTCTGCCACACAGAAATTACAGACATGGAGGAAGTGGCATTGTTGCCTGTTGCAACGTGATGAATTAAAGCTGTTGCACACTTGTCTGCCTGAAACTGAGGTAAAAATCTGGTTACGGTCATTCCTTGTTCGAGGGACATATGAATTGGATTTTTCTTGGAAAGGAGCTGGATGGGTTGGAAGATCTGGGTTGGTTTGGGGACATTGTGAAGTAGAAAGAATGATAGACCTGCAGATGGCGCAAGAAGGGCTTCGAACGCCTAAGACTCTGTTATATAGTTCGAGGTCCAAGGCTCCCCAGTAAGGACACTGGTTCCAGTGTGACGCAGGCGTCGCATTTAGCTGAAGAAGTTTATGGTATGTATAAAAAATTACTACCTCGGAAAGAGAGACTGAGCTCTGCTATGATAGAGAGGTAGTCATTTAATTCCTTGCGTCTGGCTGAAAATGAAGTGCAAATTACATCTGTGTATCTAGCAAAAGCAACGCAGAATTCTGCAAGTGTGAGAACTCGTTTTGAAGGTTTGTACGGAATTTGTAAGATTTAACGATTTAAGTCAAACGAGCGATGGGATTCATCTTGAGGGACGGAAGTCAGTAGAGAAGATCGATAGTTGCACCAGATAGAATTAGGGAACGGAGATGGGCTGGGACTGGAGGTGGTTCCATGGCGACTGCATTGTTAGGAGCTGGAAGATGGGCTGCTGTTGAGAGTGAATGGGCTGGCAAGCGGATTGTACCTGAGGAGCAAGTGTTAGTGTTGAGAAAAGTAAATGAATTTTGATCGGAGGGTCCCTTTACTGACTGGTGTCCAGTGTTGGGAAGGATACTTTCAAACGTATTTCCTTACAGAATACATGCCCCAAATTTAATTTGTTACGTTAAGTTACTCAATCTGAGTAACATATTCTGAATACTTGGATTACTTCCACATTGAACTGCATTTTATAAGTGTAGGAACATAGGCGCTGATTTATGTTTTACTCCGTGGGTGCTCATGGGCGCTGGCCCTTTAAAAAAAAGAAAAGAAAAAAAAGTAGGTCTAGTCAAAAACATTTTGCATTTCAGAACCTCACTCTTATCAGTTCTACTGCTGAAAGTGAATTTCGTTTTGTATAAATTGTATCTTCATTTTAATAAATGTTTTATCAACAAATTGCCTGGATTAATAAATAAGCAAGCAAATATAGTAGACAATGCGCCGCGTGCCCGCGTCACAACTCGAGCCTCCAGGTATCGCACACTGGACGCGCAGTTACACAAGCAATATTTTAATGTTATGTTAAGGATATTATGGAATTCAGATCATGTCTGTACTTATGTTATGATGTACAATTAAATGCAACCCTTGCTAAGTCTGCAGTTAACGCTTTACAGTCCCTTAACTGAATGAATTGAGAATATCACCTTAAAATTCGTTAACATTAGCAATTTTTATTCAACCAGCTGATTTCTGTAAATGAATGTAAAACTAACTGTATATTGCAGCACAGGGTGAAGTCAGTATACATTAATGACGATTTGAGACAAATAAATGTAAATTTAATATAAAACTATGTAAATCACGGCGCGCTCTGTGGCACGGCAGGATTTTGAACAAGGTCCTGAGCCGTTGCTGGACGCCGCGGATAGACGTCGAATGGCGCCGCCGGTGTGTGTAAATTACGCTCATAGAGAATATGTGTTCATGCGACCCCTTTTAGGAAATGGACAGCGGTCGACACGAACACACACACACACACACCTACTTGATAATAAAGCCGTAACGTCGTAGGCTCTCTTTCAACTCAGGACAGCACCACTTCTCACAAATACAGACAGGATTGGAGATCAAAAGTGTAGACACGTACGAAACCGCGATCAGAGGCGCTTTCATCCGAGAAACGCTGCCTGTGATTGGTGGATAGGATATGGAGCAGGCGAGACTGACATCGACATAACCAATCACAGTGACAGATGCTTAACAGCACCAACTGCAATGTTTGATTTTAAATGAGTGTAGCCTACTAGCAGTCTAGCACGTGGGTGCTCGGTATTTTCCGTGGGTGCTCAGTATTTTCCGTGGGTGCTCGAGCCCCGGAGCACCCACGGTATCGGCGCCTATGTGTAGGAATGCGGAATGGTGATGCGGTGGTGACGCGTTGTAGGGATAGCGCTGCCAATAAATCACCTAAAAGCTATCACAAAGAGTCGGCAAAAGTATTGATTATGAATATGTCAAATATAGCAAGGATATATTTTAATTGTTTATTAATAAACAAGGGTTTCTGTCTGTGTCACTGTCGCCTGCAAAGATGAAGTTGACGATGCTGACTCGCGATTTTTGCATTATGCTATAGGACGCGCCAGAGAGAAATGTGCAATTTATACGGATTACATAAGCAGAAGGCAGTTTGTTTTGTTTCGTTTTGAATTGTTTAGAGAGTGACTAAACTCGTGAAACGGAAGTATCGTAATGTAATCCATTGATTTCAACAATGTAACTGTATTCTAAATACCAACTATTTAAATTGTAACTGTAATGGAATACAAATGGGCCTACTCATAATTTGTATTCTGAATACTTAACGCCGGTACATGCATTCTGTTACTCCCCAACACTGCTGGTGTCCAAGATGGCTGGCATGGCCTGGGGAGTGGGGCTGACTGCATGAAGTTTGTGAGAGCCGGAGAAGAAGCGGAACTGTTTTTGCGGCCGCTGTTGCTGGCCGGGTGGAAATACCGGGGGACCAGGAAGTGCGAGCCGTGGCGGCGCCGGCGGCCTTTGGATTGGCGCCGTTTGGATTGTGTGGGTTCGAAAACGCCGAACCGGGAGAGAAACGGAGGTAGAAGAGGTGCTAGTCTTACTTTTATAAAATGTTGAAGTGTTTGATAGAATGCTGGAACTGTAAGAACTGATGAAAAGATCGTAGAGTTGAGCTTTTGATGATCTGCAGGAGAAATGAATTCCGGAGCTGGATAACTTGACATAGGCTGTTGATCAAAGATTTTGAAATGGGTGGAATCGGTGTATTAGCAGCGGAAGAGTGGAGAGAAGAAAATGGACGAGGCTCGGTTGAAACTGGCGATCTTGAAGATGGAGGAGAGCGTTGCCTTTGGAACGTGGTTTATATGCGTGCTGGATTTCTCGATCGGAACGCTCATGAAGATAATCCGTAAGATCCGATCTCACGCGGGGTGTGACTGGCTGTGTCCCAGGAAGGCTTGTCAATCGTCGTCTGAAGGAAAGAGCTGGATTTCCGGGATGTCGGACGTTATTCTGTGCAGCAATACTGGGACAGCTGATACTGGAACAGCTGATGCCAGGGAGAGGTAAGCGGCTGCTTATATAGGCTGTAGGCTGTTGATTGAAAGATTATATTGGCTCGCTCCTCCCTAACTTACGTTTAGGAACTTCATTTAGAAGTATTTACATTTGTAGTGTTGAGGCAGAGGCGTTTGAATCCATTTGCAGTAGTTTATTCACACATGCAATAAAAGAGAGAATCAGACATGAACAGAAACAGGCTCAGATAAAGGGACAGTCCAGTACTCGTAATCAAACACTGGCAAGGGTCAGGGCAGGCAGCAAAGGTTCCCAGAGTCTAGAGTCCAGGCAGAGATCTAAGGTCCAGGTAATAACAGAAGACAGGGAATAATGCTTGGTAAAGTCTGCAGAGCAAAACAACACTTCGCAAAGCAACAATGCAAGGGACAGTCTAGATAAAGGGGAGATAATGATGAACAGGTGACGGTGATGAGGACGATCAGATAAACCAGGCAGGGATGGAGATTGATAATGACCAGGGGGAAAGATGGGAAGTGCAGTCCTAAAATTCCGGAGAGAGGGAGCGGATGAGACCAGAGGGAGGCGTAGCTGAGCGCTCCGTGACAACATTATGTTTAATATTTTCATATAGTTAACAATATACAAACTCACCTGCTTGTACTAAAGTATTTAGATGTTGTTGGGTCAATCTTTAACCTAACCACAGGCTCCACAATTGTAATCCCAAAAACTCAGACATAACAGAGACCCTTTTAAATTCCAAAATAATAGAACTTAAAACACTAACAGATCTCCCCCATGTATATTGGGCAAAACACATTCTAACACTTAATTTTTAACAGTGAATGGCCGTTTGTTTTGAATTCCATCAAAGTGCATCCATCCATGATAAAAGTGCTCCGGGGGGTTAATAAAGGCCTTCTGAAGTGAAGTGATGCATTCGTGTAAGAAAAAAAAATCCTTATTTAAAACTTCATAGAGATAATAATATTCGATCCACCAAAAGTGAAAGAGATGATAGACTCTATTGCTCCTGAATAACGGTGAAAGACAGCGTAAGGAGTCTGGGTGTCTAAATCAACTCATCCCTCAGCTTTGAAAACAAATCTGTTGTAAAACGTAGTTTTTATCAACTTAGACTGATTTCTAGGTTAAAACTCTTTCTTACTTTTAAAGATTTGGAGATTGCCGTTGATGCTTTTAAATACCTCAAGACTGGATTTCTGCAACCCCCTCTACAGAACGCTGCAGCCAGGCTTCTGATCGGTACAAAAAAATGAATCACTTCCAGTGTTATCCTCTCTTTATTGGCTGCCAGTTAAGTATGAGATTGATCTTAAGATTTTATTATTGGTTTTTAAAGGTCTTCAAAACATGTTCCAACTCCATTTTATGTCATTAACCTTTTAGGACTCTATACATTGGTTAGGACGTTGAGATTGTCGGATCAAATGTTGTTGGTAGTCCCTCGTTCAATGAAGTCAAAGGGTGACCGAGCTTTTACAGTTGTTCCTAAATTGTGGAATTGTTTTTAGGTCTCAGTTGAAAATATATATTTTGAACCTAGCTTTTGAAGGAAGATGACCTTGAGTAATTGTCTCTCTGTGTGTAGTCACATTAATGTTACTGGGTATTTGTGTGTAGGATTGTTAATTTTTATGGTATTTTTTGCTATATTGCTTCTTATATTTTACTTTTTACTTTTTTATACATTCTTCTTCTAAAATGACTGTGAAGGCTTGCCCTAATGGTTAAAGAGTCAGACTGGTAACCCGCAGATTGCAGGTTCGATTCTCAATACTGGCAGGAAATGACTGAGGAGCAAGGCATCTAATCCCCAATCTGACTGCCCACTGTTGTGTGTGTGTGTGTGTGTGTGTGTGTGTGTGTGTGTGTGTGTGTGTGTGTGTGTGGCGTGTGCGTGCGTGTGTGTGCACTAACTTGGATGGGTTAAATTAGGACGAATTCTGAATTTGGGTTATCATACAGGCCTTCACGTCACTTTCACATTTGACTCCTTTTTGAGAAAAAATTGTACATGATGGAAAGTTTTCATGATGAAAAACGTATGATGAGCATCATCAAATTAGATAATATCATGCCGTTTTTGCAAATCAGCAGAATATTTTTCAAGATGGATGGCTGTGAAACAGGCTCCAAGCTCTGGATGCAGTACCGAGATCCAACACAGAGCAACAGAAAACATCACAGAAGACGAATCACTCCTTCTCTGCTCTTTTATTTTGCAAGACCTATAATTTAGAAAAACAGTGAAACATTAATCAAGCGTGAAAATCTCCGCTGCATTAATCACGTCGATTTCATGCAGTCTTGACCGTTGATGCTGATTTGTTTATAATATGTTCAATCAAAGGGGCATTACTCAATTTGCCAATTATTTGCATTTTTTGAAGAGAGCCAAGTTCCTGAGCACAGAGGAATCCTGTGATAAATAATATAGTTGCTAATGAGCCACACTGGCTCCCTCTGTGAAGCTTTCATCCAAAATTCATTAATATCTTGTTTTATTCATCCAGACGTGGAGCTGAGATGTTGAAAACCACAGGACAGCTTCAGCCCACCCTGGTAGAAGAGACACGTGTACGAGCTGCTTTGTTTGACGAGATTAAACGACAGCGCTGCTCATTCTAAAGTTTGAGTGCTGAAGTCTGTAGAGGAAATGTGAACACGGTCGATGGACCAGGTGTAAGGAATATAAATATGTGCACTGAACTAGAACCTGGTCTACCAGCAGTCTCATATCTTCGGAAATATTGTGATATGATGTTGATATGATGATGATATGATATGTGATATGAATATTGTCATGGTGATATGAAAGAAAAAAAGTCAAATGTTTCATGCCAAACCTGTTCCAGGACAGATTAATAAGCAGGGCTGTATAATACCTGAATAATTCTACTTGTTAAGTATTACTTGGGGGGAATTTTCATTCACTCAAGTGCATTTCAAAACTTGTACTATTACCTAATTCATTTTTGTCATTCTTGTATTCTGTCTGGAATCTCACTGTTTAAGGGCCTTTCAATGTTTTTGTGTTCATTCCAATAAATGTCAACTTAAATACTTTCATTCATTGAATGAGCAAAATGTAGTATTTTGAACATAATAATTATTGTCAAGGCAACTGAAAAAAAAGAAGTTAAGCCAACTTGAAACAATGAGGCAATCTATTACACTCGACTTATTGTTAAAGGGATAGTTCCCCCAAAAATTAAAATTTCTTCCAAATGAAAATGAAAAGTTGTTCCAAACCTGTATGAATTTCTTTGTTCTGTCGAACACAAAATGTGATATTTTGAAGAATATGGGTAACCAAATAGTTATTGGACCCCATTGACTTTCATATTATATGGGGAAAAAATGGCCCTCTATTAAGGGCCCATTAACTGACATTCTTCAAAATATCTTCTTTTGTGTTCAGCAGAACAAAGAGATAAAGGTTTGGAAAAACTTGAGGGTGAGTAACTGATGATAGGATTTTCAGTTTTGGGTGACCTGTCCCTTTAACTCAACTAATTTGCTCCAGTTGAGCCAACTTAAAAAAAAAACCTTTTGTTTATCTAATGAGTAACAGGTAGTTTTTTTTTAATTAAAAAAAGTATTGTCAAGGCAACTATCTAATGTTTAGCATGTATCAATGCAAGCAGCTATAATCCTTGTTTTCATCTCCATGTTTGATTTTCAAAGATAACTTCATGACATGAACATTGTTTGTCTCTTAAAACTAGAGGCACCCATTTTAGCCAGGAAAATATACACGGAACAAAATTATACTTATATTATATACACATATACATTATACTTCTAAAAGAGCAGCTAAGGGGTACGTGGAGATCCACCCAGTGGAGCGGTCCTTGTCAATGCAACTGTGTCCCAAGACCGCTACCCCCTGGCAGGGTAATCCACGCCTCCCCTCCCGCTCTCGCGTATAAGTCTTACTCAATCTGCAGAGAAGCTGCCTCCGACTTGCATGCCATGGATTGTATTGGATTGCACAAGGGTAGTTCCGACCCAGGGGTTGTACAGGAACTGCGTACAGCGACTGACCTCGCCCTGCTGGCGACGAAAGTTACTGCACAGCCCGACAAAGTGCAGCTCCTCAATGCCCTTATCTGCCAGGCTGGCCTCTTTGGCGACACTGTGGAAAACTTTGCCCGACAGTTTTTCGCAGCACAGAATCAGACGGAGGCGATAAAGCACATCCAGCCCCGACAACCAGCTGGTGTCTCCACCCGGCCGCAGCTCCTCTGTCTGCTTGTCGCAGAACACAGGGACATGGTGCTCCGTCACCGCAGCCTGTTGGGTCTTCGGGTCAACTGGGAAAGGAGCAAACTCTTCCCCATGCAGTGGATCTCTTTTCTCGATATGGAGTTGGACTCGGTCAACCAGACAGCGCGACTCACACAGGAGCAGGTCCTGTCAGTGTTGAACTGCTTGAGTATGATCAAGAGCAGGCCAGCCATCCCACTGTATCTTTTTCAGAGGCTCCTGGGGCATTTGGCATCTGCAGCCGCAGTAAGGGCGCTCGGATTGCTTCATATGAGACCGCTTCAGCATTGGCTTCACGGCCGAGTCCCGAGATGGGTGTGGCAGCGCGGCATGTACCGGGTGCCCATCACCCCGCAATGCCGCCAAACCTTTTGCCAGTAGTCGGACCTTTCGTTTCTATGGGCAGGTGTTCCCCTAGAACAAGTATCCAGGCTTGCTGTGGTTTTCACGGATGCCTCTGCCACCGGCTGATGGGGCCACGAACAATGGGCATGCAGTCTCAGGTCTGTGGACGGGGCCTCAACTGCATTGGCATATCAATTGCCTCAAATTGCTCACAGTATGCCTTGCGCTGGGCCGCCTCAAGGGGCAGCTACATGGCAATCATGTACTGGTCGTACGGCCAGCACTGCGACCATTGCGTACATCAAACGACAAGGTGGTCTACGCTCCCGCTGCATGTCGCAACTCGCCCACCATCTCCTCCTCTATGAGGCGCCTCTATGCACTTAAGTGGAACTTATTTGTTGAATGGTGTTCTTCCCACCGGGAGGATGCCAAAGATGTCCGATCAAAGTCGTGCTTTCTTTTCTGCAAGATGGGTTGGAGAGAAGTCTTTCTCCCTCCACCCTCAAAGTGTATGTTGCAGCTCTTGCCGCACATCACGATGCAGTTGAAGGTAAGTCATTGGGGAAGCATGACCTGATCGTCAGGTTCCTGGCTGTCCTGAGGCTGTCTCCAAGCAGTGGTTAGCCCACTGGATAGGGGATGCTATTGTCTTGGCATATCAGTCCCAACACATGCCTTGGCCATTCGGGTTGCGAGCACACTCAACTAGAAGTGTTGCTTCATCCTGGGCGCTGGCTCATGGTGCCTCGCTGACAGATATATGTAGAGCTGCGTGCTGGGCGACACCCAACATGTTTGCTAGATACTATATCTCTGTAGTATCTACAGAGAGCTCTGTTGTCTCTGCTGGTGTTCTTTCCCCCTATAACTAGGCTGGAGCCACCCCAGATACTGCCATATGTTGCACTACCCCGCTCGGCTAGTCCATACGTGTAACCGCCACAGTACCTCCCTCTGGGTTAGGATGTGGCTTCAGCAGCGTCCCCTTCTCCAAGGGCATGCTTTCCAAGCATTATCCAATAAGTCACACTGAGTGGGTCTTGCAGAACAGCATTGACTGACCTTCTCTGCTTAGAGCTCCTACTTTCTACCCAACACTGCGGTCAGGCCAGGAGACTCAAGCGGAGAGCTGGAAGGGCCAGCAGCAGTGGCGTATTGGTAGATACCCCCATTCGTCAGCATATCTGACGTACCTAGAGAGTGACTGACAAAGGGGAACATTTCGGTTACGTATGGTAACCCTCGTTCCCCGAGGAGGGAACGGAGGTATACGTCCAGTCTCCACAGTTGCTAAGCTTCCGCTGTACTTTCGAGTCACAAGTCTGTCTCCTCAGCTGAAAAACAAAGATGTGACGCACCTGCTGATCATTTTATGCTTGTGTCGCGATGCACAGCAGCTGGTGCAATTATTTGCATTGGCTCGTTTAGTTACACTCGAAGTAGATTGGCTCTCGAGCGAGATCCTCATTCGCCAGCATCTCTGACGTAGGTATCTATTCCCTCTTCGGAGAACGAGGGTTACCATATGTAACCCAGACCTTACATTAGATAAAATAATTTGTGAAGAATTTTTAGCTTTGTGTGAGCAATGGACCAAAAATGTTATTATTTGGTGAAAGTAGGTGTTTATGATAGAAACAATGTCTTAAAAATACAAAAATAAATGTAGCTATTGATTGAATGTGTTGATCCAGTCTTATTTTTCCTCTTTTTGTTTTATTTGACACAGAACATTGACTCCAGTTTAGAGCTCAGGAGGATTTGCAGTGAAAAGTGACTTAAAATTTGGTCTGTGGCTCACAAATTTGGTCTTGGCTATCAAGAAGACTTGGAATCTAGCGCATATGACATATAGTATACAGAGTCTGGTTACAATACATTTAGCATGCTTCTTTTTGAAGCTTCAGTTTCCATTCTTTGTAACTGCATAGAAAAGGGGGACACATTTTCATGTATTGGGTGAGCTGATCCTTTGAAGGCATTCATCTGACTACAAAGCCATTCACTTTGTCAAGAATTTGCAGTAAATCAAAAGAATTCACAGTGAATCACAAAGGGAGAAGTCTTTCATTTAGCATTATAGCTTTGAACCCCAAGCGGCACATGACGACCTATTACACTTGTGCTTAGATAAAGGACCGTATCATTTTCAAAACGCTCCCAGTCTGAATAATTCAACAGCTGGAAATTGTCTCTCAAGTCAGGAGAGGCTGAAATATATTCCGCTAAATTTTTTCCGCAAAAGGAAGCAAGGAGATGTGTCCACCATGTAGCCCTCCCTGGTTCCTTGGTATTAACTCTCACCTTTGAATATTTCATTTTTGCAATGCTTCACAGAAGAATGGCTCACCCTTCAAGTACATTTACATTAATTTTTGAATTTCTTGGATGAGGCCCTGGAGGTCACTGCAATTCATGTTGAACTGACAGGCCTTTTTAAGGTGCTTGTCAGTCGAGACGGCCGAGCGGAAAGCTCCCATCCAAACTCAGTGAGACAGGCCCTCCTTGGCAGCCTTGATTGGTGCCTTGATGTCTGTTAGTGTAACCTGGGAGGTTAGCGCAGATGTCACTCAAACCACACGCTCTGACTTGCTTGAAAAAAGCTACCAAAAATCGAGTGCAGGCGACTGTCCAATGTTCGGTCATGAGCACGTGCGCGCCACCCTCTGCGCTGTGACTGTCAAGTCGATTTCATCGGCTCTGTTAAAAACTGGAGACAGCATGGCTATCAAATATTTGTCCTGTGTCTGTAGAGTCAGTGTGTCTGTCTGTGCGAATTTCTCACATTCAGAGCTCAAACTTTCCCCTCGATTTCCCATTTACAACCTCTCAGTGGGCGACTCTAATTTGCCTTCCCTCTGCTGTAGTGTGACAGAGGCTTGTCACCGCTCGGCTGATGAGGGGAATATGTTGTCTGTTCTGGATGGATGTTTCTGGAAGTTTGAAGAGAGGCAGATGGTGGGAGAGGGAAGAGGCGCATACACTGTCCTCGCGCTCTGCCTTCCTCACCTCACCTGTTTTATTTGCATTCTGTTTCATCAGCGGCCCGCTCTCCTGTCTGCACAGTATTATATTTCTCAACGCTATTCTGAATTTCGGATCAGGCAAACACACATCTTTTTATATTGTCAGAGCCGGAGACGCAGTTAAGAAAACCGCAGCCACCGAGAAAATCGCTCAAGTTTACTTTTACAGATCGATGAGGTGCAGAGCTCTTTACAGCTGAAAGGACTCTTTTTTTAGCTTAAAATAAAACGTCATTTTAGAATGATGCATTTATCATGATTGTTAAGGCAACACACTCCATGTGAATAGGATAAAAAAAAAACTATAGATGTCAACATACTTCCCCAGTTGATTGATTACATTAAGAATTGCAAATAATTTTTGTATTACTTTTCTGAAATGTTATGTTTAAACATCCAAATGGAGGCATTATCTAATTAAATATGCACTAATCTGCAGACATTTCCAGAACATAATTCTGAACATTGCATAAAGCCAGGTTTAAAATTCTTGTTTGATTTTTTTTTTACATATTAAAGTTTTGAAGAATTTAACTGTTTTTGGATATCTCTTCTTATCACTCCATAAATGGAGAAAATACTGTCAACAGACAGAAACAAATATGTATTTTTAGGAATACAATGTTGCATAAATCACTTGAATGATATATGATCAAACATTCGGAATATATTAAACGGTAAAGTTTGGTGCATGTCTGAAGTGAAGAATTCTGCCTTTAAAAATATGTATTGTAATTGAAACCTACAGATGCAAATAGATGAAGAGCAATAATATATACCCTTAAATGTGTATTTTGTATGTTTCCAGCAGCCCAAATCTCAAAAGCGACTAGGGCATGAAAAGAAAAATCCAACAATTTGCCTGCAGTGTCTTACCTTAAATGAATAGATGTATTATTATATATATATATATATATATATATATATATATATATATATATAATATATATATATATATATATATATATATATATATATATGCTATTATGCTTTATGTGAAATTCCCGACATCTTGTTGTTTGCATAACCATGTAAATCATGTCCTAGAAAGTGCTGCTCCTGACAGCTCAAATAAATAGGCTAGCTGAGCATGACACCAGCAACACCAAGATCATGGGTTTGATTCCCAGGGAATACACATGCTGATAACATACAGACCGTGACTATAAGATACTGTAGTTGAGAATAGCTGAGAATACATATAATGTAAAGATTGTGCTGTAGATGTGCACGTAAGACCCTGCTGAGACTGGAATGATCTTGGCTGTACTGATTAAATCTTTGTTTTAAATACTGGATTTAGAGACAGTGGTCAGTAACCTTTAGTGCCGTGCCAGTCTGAGTTATCACTGACTGCAGATGTCAGTAATTATTTCAGCGGTAATGTTTGCTACTGTATCTCACCTTTAAGTATGAGACATTTATAGGAAGAGCATCAGCAATGTAGCTCTGTTGGTTTGAGCAGTTCAACAGAACTTCTGTCTCAACTAGTCTCAACTCCAGGCCGACAGCGAAATCAGTTTTGCAATAATGTGTGTGTATATACAGTATATACACAGTATAAAGTATTTTAAATACAGAAATGTCGGCCCTCTGAAAAGTATAATCATGCAAATGTATATAATTATATATACTAAATATATTAGTTTCACCTTTTAATTTGAATGGGCTCCTCCTTGCACATAGCAACCTGACGTCATATCCGCAACGTGTAAATACGGCCCGCTCTCGTCCTGTTTGGCGAAATATGGCGGCGGCGTAAACAGTGGAAAATGAGCCTTAAAAAAGATAGAGTTTTTTTCCAGAGGCAACAAAGAAAATATCATGAACATTGTTGTGTTCCCACATGCACGTCATCATCTAAATTCAACGGCGTTTTAAGTTACCACGGATTTCCCAGCGATGTTGAACTCAGAAAGCGGTGGCTGGTGAATATTCGTCGTGATGAGTTCATTGTCACAGGACACAGCAAAGTCTGTAGTTTGCACTTCACACCGGAGGAGATCATTCAGCCGAAAACACCGGAGTGGAAAAGGCAACTAAAGAAAGGAGCTGTCCCGGTATTGTTCCAGTGGAATGATTACTCCATCCCATCACCAACTTTTTGATTCTGTTATTGCTTTGTCAATTGCTGGAAGCATTAATGAAATTTTTGCTGTTGCTTGCCTGCTTAGCAATTATCATAATAAACATCTTGTCACAGCATGGGCCAAGTAGTGCTGACAAGTTTACATTACAGAAACCTACAACTTTTAAATGTAAGTATTAATCATTATTTATCTCTGAATAAATTCTCATACAGTGACAACAAATGTGATCTCACACCACATTATAAACAATGATTTTTATTGTAAAATGATGCCATATTGTATAAAGTCCATGAATAAATCTGACATTACTTATTCAACTGTTTTTTTTTTTTTTTAAAGTTCTGCCAGTGAGGCAGAACTATGCCCATCGACAACTACAGTTTGAGTTCTGTTGGCAAGATAGTTTCATAGTTCCCTACATTTACACAATGAGGTTTTTCGTGCTTCTTCATGGATTTGAAGCAGAAAACCTTTACAGCGACTTCACTTGTGGCCCTGTCTTTGTTTGACACTAATGCCAATCACATATTAACAAAATAAGAAGTTAGGAACATGCATGAAGGCGTACAGACACAAAGTAGACATTTTCCGCCTAATACTAGAAAACAGTACAACATTATAACACGCATATTCTGTCAGACCAGGATTGTTTATTAGCCTAATGTAAGCTAGCAAACTAACGTAAGCCATAAAGTTTGAGATATATAGACTTACCTTCATATCCGTGGATATATGCAGAGGCATACATTTTAAAGCCCTTCTCTAATTTGCTGGTAGGTGATTTGGAGGAGGACATACCAAAGGCGATGTACGTCCGTTATTGTAAGTTTCGGCAACTCTTGTAAACATCTAGTGTAGAATAGCGCCATGTTTAGAACGGAAAAGACGAGGCCGCATTTCCGGTAAGGAAGTAGTTACGTGCAAGGAGCCTAGTACTGAAATACACAAACTTATGCACGATATTCAAATTTTTTGAGTTATATATATATATTTCCAGATACCTTAAGGCAGTGTTGAATTTCTGAAACCAGCACTACATTACTGTTTCTTGTTTCACACTGATCTATTTTGTTTCACACGAACACAGCTGCTGCCTTCTTTTTTTATGCTCCAATTTATCGATTGTAGTAAAAATGGTATTAATATTTGTGAATATATATATAATATTGGGGCCCAGAAAAATACATGGCCCAGCAACAATATATATATATATATATATATTGTTGCTGGGCCATGTATTTTTCTGGGCCCCAATTTTCTAAGATCCCATATAAAGTGAAATTATTCTAACAAATTGCCTGTGCACTTATTATAGGTGATTAACACCACAATTGCAAAGCAGAGATTGATATTACACATATTTATAATATATAATGCTCAAAGTTAATGCAGTAGACTATTTTTTTACATGTTAAGGCCTAAATATAATTACAGTGTATTTACCTAAATATAATAAGTGTGCCCACATTTAGATGAATATGTATATATACGCTGCTTACTTTCATCTTAATAAGAAAATTAACGCACAGCAACAATTACAATGGTGAGAAAACAGCAGTTAAGGAAGCATTTGATTATTGTGTTCAATGTGGAAATGTTTTCATGATTACTTGCTTCTGACTTCAACAGATTGAACAGGAGAAATTAATCGAAGATGATTTCCATATCAAAGAAGGAGGATCCTCAGAGCCACACTTACCTATTACATAATTGTAATGGTAATTCCACAGACAATTCAGTGGCAGTTCAAATATTGTTTACCAGCCGACAACCTGTGTCGAAATCCAGAAACAAACTTTATTTTGAAATTACTTCACACCAGTTTGTTATTTGATTTTGCTTTAAGTATATTGTGATGGCTGTAACCACTATAGTATTTCTACCAAAATTACTCGGGAGATATAATGATGTAACAAAGTATTTCCTGCCTGAAGACGAAGGCAGGGGCACAGCCGACCCCCCCGGGAGGCATGGACAGGACAATCCTGGTGGTGGTGGGGAGGGTGGAGATAGTTGTCGCGTCAGTATCTGCAAACTCAAACATGTGTAAGTACCGATCTTTTAAACAGCGAGTATGATGACATTATTGGATAGATGTGAAGGTAATAAGTGACGTAGTAATTAGGTCTTCCCGGCAGAACTTATGCTAAAGCTTTCATTTCTACCAGAAAGAGTCAGGAGATATAATGATGTAAGAAAGCATTAATATTTTGACAGCCCAGCAATCAATTATTTATAAAGTTCTTTGGCGTAGGCCCGTCCGTAGTTCCGTAAATCCGAGGGTAGCAGATCTGCATTTCCTGCCTGAAGACAAAGGCATGGGTGCAGCCGACCCACATTGCCATGTTGGGCCACACAGAACGGTGCCACATTGGGCCATACATAACACTGATTGGACCACACAAAATGCACTAGGCAGGCTCATTGGACCACACAAGCAGTGCCACTTAGGGCCACTACATACACAGACAGGCCATTAACCATACAGAGCAGGCCTCATTGACCAAACTCTGGCCACATTGGACCAACACTGGCCATGATTGACCACGAACAAGGCCTGATGACCACAACAACGGCACTGCTAATGCCACATAAAGACAAGGTAGGACTAGACGAAACACGTAAAACGAAGGCCAGCCAGCCCTTTTAAAAAAAAAATTAAGCAATGAATGCTACAAGGCCTTGGTAGACCACGCAGAACCTATGCCCGAAGGGCCACTGGCCAAACATAGGCATCTTTTAAAGGACAAGACCGAGCAGCAAAGGCCACACATAGGCAAACCATGCAGAGACAATGGTTACTAAGCCACACTGAACCTATGCCCCGAAGGGCCACGCGGCCAACTATAAGCATACAAAATTCGACTGCTTTACTTCAAGCGCTACAATAGTCATTATTTCGTTTTTCTTCGTTTCTGATGTCGCAATACATAATCCTTTCATGACATCATGTAACATACTCTACCTTGTCTGTGGACATCGTTCTGTCACGGTATACAAATTCATTGCTTCCTTCTCTTCTCGTGTTTATGTTGTTGTATGAAAGCACGTGTGTAGTGGGCGTGAATGAGTGTCATTCCTTGATCCGCTCCAGCTGATCATCATTCATCACCAGCTGCAGCCGATCTCATCAGACAATATATACTCACCGTTTTCTCATCCCCTTTGTCAGATCGTTGGTTGATGTTTCGTGTCTGGTGTTCCAGTCCTGTCTTCCTGCCCTTCTCGTCTTGTGTTCCTGTGTATTCGTCGTCTCGGTGTGGGTTTGTGGTTCGTGTCTTCACATCACTTCACGGATTCTTCACATCACTTCACGGATTCTTCACATTGACCATCGAAGTCCCTGCGTCACCTGACCACGCCCGTGTCTTACCTCTGTGTTCACTGGCATAAATAAAGACCTGAGTTTACCTGCGATTGTTTCCTGTCTTGAATTGACGACCATGACAGAACGATCTGACCCAGCTACGGAAGCAGCAGGTGGGTAATCTACCACACTGGAGGAGTTCGTTCACCACAGCGTAAGGAGAATGGATTCGCAAGAGAGGATTTTAGGTGACACGGGTCGTGCAATACAAGCCTTGGTGACGCAGGTGTCCGAGCTCACCCAACAATTCCAACTACTTCGAGCTCCCACTGCGCTACCCACACCAGCCGTCGTGCCACCAGCCATTCACCCCTGGCATCCATCGTTCTTGGAAACCCATAGCTAATCCATCACAACCACCGAGTGGACTGGCATCAAAAGGCTGTACTGGAGTGGAGCAAGGAATGTCATAAGTCTTGTCTGGTGTCTGCTTGTCCGTCTGTGCCTGTTTGTGTGTTTCAGGAGGAAGCGGGGGGATTTGTCTAACGTGCCCGAGGAGTACCACGATCTGAAGGAAGTGTTCAGTAAGTCTCGGGCTGCTTCTCTTCCTCCGCATCGTCCCTATGACTGTGCCATAGATTTACTGCCAGGTAAGTCTCCGCCTAAGGGCAAGTTATATTCGCTTTCTGTCCCAGAAAGTGAGGCTATGGAGAAATATATTTCTGATTCTCTGGCAACCAAGTTCATCCGCCCTTCCTCTTCTCCAGCGGGGGACCAGAAGGACTGGTCTCTGTGACCTTGTATTGACTACCGAGAGTTGAATAACATCAAGGTAAAGAGAACTTATCATTTGCCGTTGATGTCTTCAGCCTTCGAGAGGTTGCAGGGAGCGTCCTTCTTCACGAAATTGGACTTGCGTAACGCTGATCATTTGGTTCGCATCAGGGAGGGGGATGAATGGAAGACTGCTTTTAACACCCCCATTTTGAATACTTGGTCATGCCTTTCGGGCTGTCCAACTCCCCAGCAGTCTTCCAGGCACTTGTCAATGACGTGTTGCGAGACATAATAGATCAGTTCATATATGTTTACCTGGATGACATATTGATATTTTTCTCGTCTCTCCAGGAACATGTGCAACACGTCCGACAAATGCTTCAGAGGTTGTTAGAGAATGGGCTTTTTGTCAAGGCGGAGAAATGCGAATTTCATGCACAGTCTGTTCCTTTTCTATGGTACATCATTTCGTCTGAGGGAATGAGTGCGGACCCTGAGAAGGTTAAGGCTGTGGTAGAGTGGCCAAATCCAGATTCCCGTAAGACCCTACAAAGGTTTCTGGGATTCGCCAACTAGCCAACTAGCCCCGCCTCTGACTGCCTTGACCTCCCCCAGAACTTGTTCAGGTGGTCAGATACAACCGAGGCTGTGTTTGCCAAACTCAAGAGCCGCTTTGTTTCAGCTCCCATCCTCGTTGCCCCTGATTCTTCACGTCAGTTCGTGGTGGAGGTCGATGCGTCAGAGGTGGGGGTAGGAGCAGTTCTGTCCCAGCGCTCTCCCGCACCCCTGCGCGTTTCTTTCTCATCGTTTGTCCCCAGCCGAACGCAATTACGACATTGGTAACAGGGAGTTGTTGGCAGTCAAGTTAGCGTTGGAGGAATGGCGTCACTGGTTAGAGGGCTCGGGGGTACCTTTTATCGTCTGGACCATTCCCAAGAATCTATTTTACCGGAGACCCTATTTGTTTCCACGCTCGTATGGGAGGTCGAATCGAAGGTCAAGACGGCCTTAGAAGGGGTAATTCCTCCGTAAGGTTGCCCACCGAATCGCTTATTTGTGCGAATACAGTCTGACGTGATCCAGTGGGGTCATTACTCCAACGTGGCTTGTCATCCAGGAGTTAATCGTACTAAGTTCTTAGTCAAGCAACGATTTTGGTGGCCACTTATGGCTCGTGACATTCACAGTTTTGTTTTGGCTTGCTAGATTTGTGCCACTGGTAAGACTTCCAATCGACCTCCAGATGGGCTCCTTCAATCGCTGCCTGTCCCTTCGAGAGCCTGGTCCCATATCGCTCTAGATTTTATCACCGCCCTCCCGCCCTCCCAGGATAACACAGTCATTTTGACAGTGGTGGACCGGTTCTCGAAGGCAGCTCATTTTATCCCCTTACCCAAATTACCCTCAGCTAAGGAGACAGCATTGACAGTCGTTGACCACGTGTTTCACTTACATGGCCTCCCGATGGACGTGGTCTCCGACAGAGGACCCCAGTTTGTGTTAAAATTTTGGCAAGAATTTTGTTACTTTTTAAAGTTACTGGGAGCGACGGTTAGTCTGTCCTCAGAGTTTCATCCCCAGAGCAATGGCCAAACCGAGAGAGCCAACCAAGATCTGGAGAGGGTGTTGCGATGTTTGGTTTCCAAGAATCCTTTCTCATGGAGCCAACAACTGTCCATGGTGGAGTACGCCCACAACACGTTACCAGTGTCGGCCACGGGCCTATCTCCGTTTTAGTGTAGTTTAGGTTACCAGCCACCATTTTTTCCCAGTCTGGAATCCGAGGTTGCGGTCCCCTCCGCCCACGCCCTAATCCAGAGGTGTCACCACACTTGGACTAGAGCCTGTAAGACTCTTCTCCAATTGTCGGTGCGCACCAAGGCCAAGGCCAATCACCACCGGTCAAGGCCTCCCGTATACATCGTTGGTCAAAAAGTGTGGGTTTCTACTAAGAACATTCATTCGTTCATTCTAAAGCCGGTGCTGGATAAACAGTGTGCGAAGGTAGGCTAAATTATTTACGACAGCGGTAATGGACAATTTTGTTTCCAACCAGTAGGGCAACCGAAGAGGAAAAGTTCCATGGTGTTGCTTTAATACGATACTTACCTGAAGTAAGGTGACGGTGTCCCGTCAAGAAGCTATTATTAATACCTCAATCATACTTGATGATCTGTTGTCTTTTGAGCATAGCATCCATTTCTCAGATGCGCAGCATATGCATTCTTTGTATAAATAGTTTTATTCATGGCTGGGAGATCACTGGCCACAACAACCAATTGAGTCTCTTGAATAGAAAGATACATGAACATTTAAATAATACGGCTGAGTAAAAAAAATGTCACTAGAGTCTTATTCACTGTGACTTATTCCGGTGATTGGTTTGTTATTATAAAACTAATCATATGACTGTTAGTTCTACTGTGTTAAACAATTTTTGGCTGGGCTTTTACCGGAGCATCATTAGACTGGATTTCTCTGTACATTTCTTGTGGAAATACCCATCACATAAAATATTTCTATCACACACATCAGTGGATTAAAGTAGTCACCAGGAAAGGTTGTGTGTTACAGCGATTGTACACATTTTCTAGTATTATATATCTAAATTTTAAGTATAAAAGGACCTTAATAATATTCATTTCAAGTAAATATGGTGTAAAATAGTTGTTTGTGAAATTTCAACACTTATGTAAATATGTCATTTACTGCCATTGTAGAGATATCTACTACAGCATATGTATAACAGCCAATGACCACCTTTTAGCTCAGCTTATTTCCTTTTCAGATATATTTTTTTTATATTTATAAATGTACACATTACCGAACACTGGTGAGTGAGCAGACGTTATGAGGAGCGCAACCTCTGAATATGGCATATGCATTAAAGCCAGTTTAATATTCTGTTACTCTTAAGATAATTTTATTTATATTCAGTTGCACAGTTGTTAGTGAGTATTTTGCAAACTGCCCATGTGAGCGTGGGATCGATGACACTGATATTATTAGATTACCACTGCACTGTTGAATATCAGTAACGAAACTCTTTGCTTACACTTTGTTACAAACATTAAGGTGAGCTATCAGGCCCTGCTGTTTAAAGCGTTGCAATATGTTGCGTTGCAGTCTGCAGATCAGCAGTTATTAGGAACATGCCACCTCACCGTAGTCACCAATTTGAACTCTGCCGCTGGTGTAGGAAGCAAAGCCTGAATGAAGTTTAATCATGGTAGAGGGGACATATTAACAGTGGGTGGTGGAAGCGCCTACCAAAACTTGAAAAAAAACAACAACTTGAAAGCCTTGGAAGTGGAGCTTGAACTTGAAAACCAGTGTGAGAAGATCTCCTCTCGTGAATTGCAGAGATGTTGATTCATGTCGGTAGGATCAGTGATCTGACAAATGACACCCGTGCAGACAGCGAGGTTATTTTTGCTGGACAAGTTGAGGATGATTTTGCAGTTCTCTTCCTGCCGGATTATTTTGGCTGAGCTGACGATGTTGAGGCTTTTGATCTCATGGAAATGGAAACTCATGTGTTACATGTAGTAGTAGCCTTTATTGTCACTAGTCAAAGTACCAGCAAAATTAGCCATCAACCTGTCCATACAAACATACATATAATATGACAAGGGGGTAGACAGGACAGGAAGACAGAGCATTGAGGAAGAAATACAGCATAACATGAGCAGAGGTGAGGAGAGAAGAAAGGCAACCCCCAGACTATGCTCCTGTGAGGAGTACAGTTTGGGAACAGTAAAAAACACTTCAGCAACATTAGCACATAATCAGTACACTCTACAACATGAACAAGACTTGCAACAGGGGTGGGGAGTGGGGGATGGAGATAACCCAGCACAGGCAGGCAGCCATCCGGTCCTGCAGCCATTCTCGGCGCTGGTCACAGACCCGCCTGTCAGACTGGTGGTACAAAGCATTGAAGGCGAGGGATGGGGGGTGATTGCATATCTGTATATATGTAAGAGTTCGCGTATGTGTAGGCCTGGAAAGAGTCACTACGCCTGGCACCATAATCTAGGTGCCTCCAGTCCGCAGGATTGTCATAGCGATACACAGCAAGTTGCCATGGAGACAACCCTGATCAGGTCCCAGACAGAGTCAACCATCAGCAGGTGTCTAGGGGGAGTGGGGGAAGGAACGCAAGAGTGTCTCGCTGCAGTGCTCTTCCGGGGGAGTTGTTGTTCCAACAGCGGCCTTGGCCAAGGCCAGTGCTGGATGAGGGGGGCCGAAAGCAGATAAGATAGGGATTGTTTGGTCTTGGGACGAGTAGCCGCATTCGATTTACACAGTCTGAGTGCTGACAGCTCTGCCCACCACTTCAATCATGACGGGCAGCCTTGTGGGGCTTTGGACAGCTGTCACCGTCTTCTTAATTCCTCGATAAACGAGGGCAATGCCCGATCCAATCAGCAGAGAACCTGTTATCATGGTTCCGAATAGGTAGATATCTTCAATGTCCTCCACGGAAAGAGCCGCCAGACACACGACCCGCCACCTCTCCCACGCGTCCATCGTGTAGCCAGCTGCAAACTTTCCGGCAGGGCAGTCAGGTTCCCCCGAACCCAAGCTTCTCGTTGAGAAGATCGTGTCAATTGCGTTGAGAGACCAGTTGATGAAATCCATAATTTCTTAGTTTGGAGAGCAGTGCGGAGAGAGTCTCTCAAAGTACAAGACAGTAGACTAGATGAGACGAGAGGAGCAAAGCAGGGGAAGTAAGGGAGAGAAGGGGAAGAAAATGCGACCACCTTCGTTGAGGGCCAAAGCAAGAAGCCTACCCAGGGTGTTTTGGGCCTAGAAAGAGCAGGACTTTTCTTGATAGGCCTTGGCTGATCAAACTTTCCGAAGACAGCTGTGCCCATGGGGAGATGCGGCACTGAATGCGGGAACTGCGACATGCAGAAGGAGAGACGGGGGAGAAATTCATCGTCGGAACTTGATAATCGTAAACAATAAGCGTATCCTGAGACATGTTGGTTAGTAACTGAATGAGATCAAGAATTGTCGCGTCAACATCTGCAAACTCAAACATGCGTAAGTATCGATAATTTATACAGTGAGTATAAGGACATGATTGGATACATGTGAAGGTAATAAGTGACGTAGTAATTAAGTCTTCCTGGCAGAACTTGCTAAAGCTTTCATTTTATAGTAGTCCTGTTTGGTAGGGTGAGTATGGTAGTTTCTGGTCCCATGTCCTCTTTATGAATGGAGTAGCGTTAGTTCAGTAATAATGGCAGCATGCATGCTGAATAGACAACATCAGATAGGTGGTAGCAATTTTCTTTCTTTGAGGCTGTAATGATGATTTGTGCCTGGTTTAGAAACAGTTGTAAGCTGTTGCCAGGAGCTGGCCTTTGTCACTGTTTTAAAGTATTATTTAAGTTCTACCAGAAAGACTGGGGAGATATAATGATGTAACAAAGCATTAATTTATTGACAGCCTAGCAAGCAATTATGTATAAAGTTCTTTGGCGTAGACCCGTCCGTAGTTCATTATCCGGGGGTAACGGATCTGCATTTCCTGTGCGCAGCCGACTCCCCCTGTGAGGTATGCACAGGACCATCCTGGTGGTGGTGGGGAGGGTGGTGCAAATTGTCGCGTCCGTATCTGCTAACTCAAACATGTGTAGGTACAGATCTTTTATACAGCGAGTATAAGGACATGATTGGATAGATGTGAAGGTAATAAGTGACGTAGTAATTAAGTCAGTAACACCCTTTATTTTACAGTGTCCGTGATACAGAGTAATTACTTAATTAATTACTTAGTAGTAGACATTGTAATAACATGTAACAAAATATAATTAACATGTAGCTAAGTTATAGGACAGCCTGTACTTACAGATTGTAATTACACTCATGTATTAGGCAGCTACTGTTACACATGTAACAGGCCGAGTCGGTTACATACGGGTTACCGACTTGGTACAATGTAATTATATAATAAAGTATTTTCTACTACTCAATGTAACAAGTACTTAAATATGTTACTATGAAAAAAGCCTGCAGTTACACATGGTCATTTTGTACCTTATAAAAGAGTGTATCAAGATTGTACTTAAGTGTACTTCATGTGTATAAGCTATGTAGATACACATGAAGTACACTTAAGTACAATCTTGATACACTTTATTTTACGTAGCTTATCCCTGTGTAATATTATGTAATTGCTATGTAAATAGGAAGCTACCGCATGCATTTATGCTGTAAACGAGGGAGTTAGGTCTAATTCAAAATAAAGTACATATGGCTAAGGTTTGTAGATACACATGAAGTACACTTAAGTACAATCTTGATACACTTTATTTTACGTAGCTTATACCTGTGTAATATTATGTAAATTGATTGTAATTAAGAAGCTACTGCATGTATTTAAGCTGTGAACTAGAGGGTTAATTCAGATGGATAAGGTATGTAGATACACATGAAGTGCCTTAAGTACAACCTTGATACACATTATTTTAGAAGGTACAAAATGACCATGTGTAACTGCAGGCTTTTTACCTTAGTAACATATTTAAGTACTTGTTACATTGAACCAAGTCGGTAACCCGTATGTAACCGACTCGGCCTGTTACATATGTGTAACAGTAGCTGCCTAATACATGTGTGTAATTACAAGCTGTAAGTACAGGCTGTTCCATAACTTAGTTACATGTTAATTACATTTTGTTACATGTTATTACAATGTCTACTACTAAGTAATTCATTAAGTAATTACTCTGTATCACAGACACCATAACATAAAGTGTTACCATTAAGTCTTACTGGCAGAACTTATGCTAAAGCTTTCATTTTGAGTCAAAGTATTGAACGTCTGCACTGATATACATGGAGGTATTGAACCTTTTTAACTTGCTATCATATTGCTACCATCTAAGCCTATTTATGTGATTCTTTTAGAGTTCAGACCTGGTGCCTACTCGCGAACCAGTTCTTTGTGTTTCGACAGCCAAAGAACCGGTTCTCGGCCAGGAAAATTGGTTCCAAAGCGGCACCAACTCTTTGCTGGACTAGAACCATTCTTTTACCATGTCATGCATACGTCAGGGACTGGGGGCAGGGTTTAGAACACAAATGTGTTATAAACGTCTTCTTCTGACCCCAATATACGATCGAAAAGACAGGAGAACATTTGCAGAAAGACGATGTAGGCTGCGATTGTAATTGTTATGCTTGAAGTTATCGCAAGCGTTTCTAGCTAAGACGTATGGCGACGTACACAGTGACGTAACAATGTCATTCGCTGGGCTCTCTAGTCAGTGGAAAACAAACAGGTTCTGAGAAGGTTCGCAAGTTGAACTAACTTTGAACCAACTTTGAACCAGCACCAGTTCCGAACCAGTTATTTTTTGGTGGAAAAGGGGTAATTGTGGGATCCTTAATAGCACTGGGCCCCTTGTACTCATTCCCACCTTTCCGCCTATACTGTAGTTATCATTTTTGCCTTAAAAAAATTTGTATGACATGTCTTTTGTGTGAAAATTAAGCGGAGCATCAGTTCTGGCAGGTCACGTTACATATGTAAGCTCCTTCAGTATTTACAGCAGCTATCGCGTTTCTCAGTAGCTAGTTACCCTCGACCAGCTCCTCCTCTCGTCAGTCAGTATTTGGCATTCTGATTCCCCTTGAATCAGAATAAATTCTCGAATCATGTTGTACTTTAAATCTTGAATTAATGATATCTGCAATACATTCATTTTGGTTCTGTTCTGTTTACCCTTTATTGCTGCTCTTCCTGCTCTTATCCATGCTAGGCTGCATGGATGCGCAGGGAGTTCTTGCCAAGAACAGAACCATACCGCCAATTCAAACTGTATGCTAATTGTCAATTGTATTTGACGTAGTGGTCCTGATTTTGAAAACGAATGTTAAGTGTTGTTTTAAGCACATGTTTGTGCATGCCCATAGACAGCCACTCTGAAGCGGTCAGAGGCAATTCTAAAAGAGTCAAAAAGTCGAGACAGGACCCATCGTCAAAATGTCTGTGTCCACCACTCTAGTTCATCCAAAACAAACTAGAAAATAGACTCAAAGTGCTGTGCAACTCACCGAGTGGTTAGTGCTGTTCATTGATGTTAAAAAACAAATATATCGGCGCAATGTGTGATTTCAATCCGTGTTATTTGCTATAGTGGAACAATTTTTTCAGATACCTCACAAACGTGTATAAACTTCAATCATCGTATAGACCCATTATCAAAATTATAAGTAAATAAGTTAATATTAAATAAACCAATTGTTCACAGAAAATTATTTAATGTCACATTACAGTCATTACAGTATGCATTTTAGCAGTTGTCAATCAAATTATTACCTGCATTTTAATCTGATTAATTTGTTATCACGATTGTCATTTCCAAAATGACTTTCAGGATTAGTATTAGTAGGTCTATATTATTTTACGGGAAGCAAATTGATCAATTTGCGTTGACAGTGCCCTGTATTTTGTACACGAATGTATCGAGGGGCATCCCAAATTACATACTAACTGACATGCAAACGTGTTGTGAGTAAGAAAGGAGGAATCTTCAGTAGACCACGTTAGTAGATCAGGTGAGGAGAGGAGAGGGGAAAATAACTCAGATATTTTAGCTTTAAAATTCTCATTGCTCAGACATTCTAAATTTAGTACAAATAGCAAGTTATTTCTATATTTACACTTTGGGTGAGAAGCACCAATAACTATTTGCACTTATGGTATTTGTGTAAACAAGATGCCTTATGTTTGCTATGCCTAATGTCTAATCCACTGCTATTTACACTTTTTTTTTTTTTTTTTTTTTTTACACAGTGCAAATAACCTCCTCACCCACCATTTGTGGCTCAAGCATTAACAATGCAGAGTCTTTTGACTTGGTTCAGTCAGCAAACACCCTAGAAATGCCTTGCCAATCACTCAGAACACATTATCAATTACATAGCAATTGGCATCCACCTACTGTACATCACATTGAGGTATTGTGGCAGTGAGTTTTGCACAGTCAAGCACCGCTCAAATTTTCTTCAGAAATGGACACAGTTATTCATGGCTCACCTGTCCTCTCCCCTCACAAGTCATCAAGTCTCATCTATTCAATAATCCTGTTGGGTTTCACATCTACCCTCATTATGTCACAGACAGCAGCTGTTCTACACCCGTCTGAGCCCGAGGCGGCTCACTCCAAATATCACATGGACCAATTAAACATGGTCTCTGTCCCTCATGTGGGCTGATGTGCCGGGATTGAGAAGGGTTAATGAGTGGGCTCGAGAACCGCGGGTCTCGTTCCTGCCTTATGCTTGTGTCATGTCACCCGCTCCCTTAAAGCTCAGCCATGTATTGAGACGCGGCCTACGTTGAGCAGGTCATTACAATATTCATGAGGGCCGATCAGGAAGCTCTGGCCGTTCTCCCGCCTGTTGACGTGTAACCCACAGTACGAATGAGAAAGGTCATGGACCCGGCGCATGTCTGTCTCGAGAGCGTGTGATCCCGTGATGGTCATTACGGCTGCCTTATTGAAGTTGTATAAGCCATCTCTCTCACTAACACCTTTAAATTTTTTAAACTATAATGTCCAAACCAATTAAATTCCAGTTGATCATTCTGCAGAAGCACATGGAGCATGAAATATGTATTGTGTTTCTTAGGAACTTTTTTTTCCTTGTCGTGCTTGGAAAAAAAATATCTGATTTGCATATTAATGAGAGGCTTTGCAGATTGACATGTTGGAAAGTGTCACAGTGGTTGAACCCGATAAAGCCAGAGGCCTGTGTACAGACAGGTTTACACTGCATTCTCTTATAGCAACCACTGCACTTCATGCACACTGTGTGTATAATATTACCAGACTGACTATGGTTAATATGAGGAATGCTTGTGCTCAATTCTTTTCTTATATTCAGGCATGAGATTTTTCCTGTATTTTCCTACCTCAGAAGTATGACCAACATGAATCACTAAATGACCTCAAACTATTTTGAAGCATACTACAAAATGCTGTGTTTATGAATACATATATTTCATGCATGAATTTCTTCTAACTGTTCCTAGCTGCTGTTTGCAAGTCAACTTTAGAACCTCAGCCAAGGTCCAAAATTAAAGTCGACATCAAACGGAAGGGATAGTATTTTCTTTTTGTGATGTACATCTGAGAGAAACGGCTTTTTGAGCAAGAAAAAAATGTAGTACAGGACTTGATTTTGTAATTCGGTAATCTCTGCAAAGCAAATGACATCCTCTCTGTACGCAATGGGTGGAGCTTGACATAGTCCAGCTCCACCTCTGTAGACCTAATGGGTGGAGTTATGGGCTCATTTAAGTTAAGGGGCTGCTTTACCACTTACAGTATGAGTGGGTGAGCGATCGAAGTGCTTCATCTTCTGGGCAGGTCACATCACTGCTACGTGGCAGACCACTGCTCTGAGGGAGCGGGCTACTCATGCCACGTGAATAGTGGGTGACTGGAGCTTTTCCATGCTCCAAACATAGCAGACCGCAGCTCTGAGACAGTGTGCTGGCTATTGAGTGAGTGACTGGATCTTTTTCCATGCCCTGAGTCTGAACACAGCAGACCACTGCTTGAGACAGGGGGCTGCATAGTCGACATGAGCTCATCACAAGAGTCCATAAAGTCCACCGCTGTTATTGAGGGCAGACGGACTTGTGCAGCACTGCTTTTGAGTGGGGATGCCTAGGCAGAAACTATATGACAGATCCTAGTGATGACATATGATGTTTTATTTACAAAGTTCGGGAGGAGCACATTCCGATAATTAATTTAATTAAAATGGGATGAGCTCATCCATTTAATCAACTCAATGGGGAACCTCAGAGGGGGGTACTCTGGATTCGGGCCAAATTACGAGCTCTGAGCCCCTCCATTAGACAGCACGCCAAATACACATAACCTTTTCTCCATTTAATTATATGTAAGTGTGAACTCGTGAAATAAATATGGAGAAGAGTAGTGGCACCCCAGTAGCTAGATGTTGCGACTTAGACAACTCACCCTTCCACAACAGCCTAAAGGACCTACCTGAGAGGTAAGACTTGAACCATTGGAGTGCGGTTTCTGGGATGTCCTTCATTTTGAGGTTAACTGTATCGAAAGCAGCAGACACATCCAGCAAGTTGAGTACTAAGGGATTTGGAAGCTGCTCTTGCCAGTCTCAGAGCTTCAATAACCAAGAGCACCGAGAGCAGCACTTTCGAAACCAAACTGGTTATTGTCCAGGAGGTTGTTCTGTGTAAGAAAGGTAGAGAGTTGGTTGAACACGACTAATTTAAATTTAGATATATTTTTAAGATGAAAAAATGTGGCTTTACAGATGTTAGAAATTAGGCTTTCAAATGAAATATTGGAATAAGACAAAGACTTGACTGAGCAGCCATCAAGTGTTAAACAATATTCAAGGTTACTACATGCAGATGTTTTTGGTCCAATCATTTAAATCTCTGTTTTTTTTTTGTTTTTTTTTTCAGAATTAAAGGTGCTGTATGTATTTTTTAGCGGCCTCTAGCGGTGATGTTTCAGATTGCAACAAGAGCGCTCGTGCTCGTGCTCGTGTGCTTGTGCGTGCTCGATCTCAAGAGCGAGCATTCACTACCGACCACACGGAGACTTTCAATGCAATGGCGAAAGCATCACACAACATGCTGGAAACTCATGTAAACTCCCACTGCAACGTTACAATAATAGGCTACTTTTATCAGCTTGACGTTGAACTAATGCTCCATGCTCGTGCCAAAATTTTGAATTTTCTGTTAAAGGTGCTCTAAGCGATGTCACGCGTTTTTAAGGCCAAAACATTTTTTGTCACATACAGCAAACATCTCCTCACTATCCGCTAGCTGCCTGTCCCCTGAACACACTGTAAAAAAACCGCGGTCTCTGCAGACACCTCAGGCTCCACACACGGCTACAAAAACAAACTCTAGCGACCCGCTCTACGAAACATAACAAACTGTTCCAGCCAATAACGACAAGAATGGTTTGGGGGTGTGGTTTGAGGGGTTAGTGCGCGGATGAGGAGGAGGGAGTGTCTCGCTAGCCTCCGTTTTGTTTGACAATAGTTCGAACGTCAACAAGAAGTGATGTCACCCAGGATCGCTTAGAGAACCTTTAACCGCTCGATCATCATTAATTCATGAAGCTATGCATGTTTGCTCAAAATGACTTGTTCTCCATATGTACAGTTTTAAGAAGTTTGGACTTTATTAAGTTAGGACTTTTAAGTTAGGCATAATAGTAATGGTCCATACCAATCAAGCATCTGTATTGGTTAAACGATTTAATAGAACAAAATTATTTTGATAACTTTTTGACTGCATGGTCTAGAGATGCAATTACATAAAATGAAAAGTTGCTTATTATAGCATAATCTTGTGGCTGGAATCCTGGCTGCCATTTTTTTAAAGTGTCCAAGTAAAGTCATTTTAGAGAATATATTTGGATGCACACCAAAGAAGATGCATTCCAATTTTCAACATCATGGATCATGAGGTTGCAGAGTTATAATAGTTTATTAGTTGCAGCCCCCCAATTGTGGAATTTTATGAAACTTGACGTGCATCCTCAGAATGTTGATTTTATTTATTTATTTATTTTTTTATTTATTTATTTTTTAAATTGGCAGCACCATCCTGCTGTGTGCCTGTTTTGGTGAAGGATTGAGACGAATTTTGTTTCTAGCCCTAGGGTTCCAAAGTTATGATCCAAACCGCAAAATGTCTAGTGCCAACTAGTGTCAGACAGACACTAGTGTCTGTGTGCATGAGTAGTGGTGCATGATTGGGACCATCCTGCCGAATTTGGGGTCTCTACGATTTACGATCTCTGACTCCTATATACTTTTAGGACAGACAAATGAAGAAGAAAAAGAAGAAAATCGGTGCAAACTAGCACCTTTTGAGCTTGGGCCCCTAATCACAATGTCAGAGATACACAAACACGTAAAGAAAATATTGTGAGCAGCATCATCAGCATTATAGTAGAGAGAATACAACATTAAAACATGGAGCAATTATAAACACCACTAAAAATATCAAAACCTATTTTGAGTGATTATTTCACTCAATCCATAATATGTTAATGATCTTCAGATGCCCCCTAATAAGACTGTGATGTGCACACTAAAGCTTTTCTGTGTCTTCAGATGCACATTTATCTCATTATCATCTCGTTTTTACAACATGTGGGTCACTCTATCGCCAACCACAGACAAGATGCCCATCCACCACGAACCAGTTCTTTCTCTCTCTATTTCTCTGAACTGAAGCAGAGGACCAGCGGGCAGCGAAGACTCAAAAAGCCTGAGCATGGCAAACATCAGCGGCCGTGTTATCGCTCTCCCGCACACTCTCTGTGCAAAGTTTAAGCTGATCCATTGACAAGCTGCATGCTGTTGGGCTGTTCTAATCTGGCAGGGAGCGTGTGTTAATTTGACAGAGAAACGACGCTAGCAACTGCACAATTAAAAAAGCTACTGCTGTGTTTACACTTGCTGGCCTGTGTAACCGCTGAATGAGAAACATAAACAGCTTAACTGTCGGGAGAGCACGGATCTGATGGCGGTTCGGGTTACATGCCATCACAAACTCCCACTGATGGAATCCCAGAATCGGCATATTGTTCCGAACACAAAACCGAGCTTCTTTTCGCGGCTCGTTGTTTGAGGCGAACAAAGGCAAGGAAAGGTTTGGGTAATAAATACGATCTGGTTGTAGCTCCCGTGATAGCAAATGTAAATCCATCCATCATTTTTTACACTTGGAGAGGAAAATTCTCACAAAGCATCACATGAATGTGTTGGCATGTTCTAGTATCAGGTGGCATCAGTAATCTCAATAATCTCCAGGACTGTGAGGAAAGCGTCCAGCTTTTCCAGTTTCACATTCAGGCACAATATTAACAGAGTGCCATTTATCTGGAGTCACAATACGGCCGTGTCACTGCGAATTGTGATTAAAGTGCCCGGAGAGGTCACATTCTCCCGTATGTGATTCATTGTTCGTATCTGTTTTGCTCCTCGAGTGTTGAGAACACTCACAGTTTCATCGCCGTCCTGAAAGCCAGATGAGAGGCGTTCACACTCTGAGCCGTGTTTGGATCTCTGATCTGGCAGCGATGGGTATATTTTGTTACTGGTAAACTGATAAACAAATCATCAGGGCCAAGTGTAAAAATGCTCGCATTGCTTTTTCTAACATCAGGAATTTAGATTTAGCCATGTATTGTTCTCTGAAACAGCTTTTGAACGTGATGTTGTGTGTGTATGTGTGCGTGTGTATGTGTGCGTGTGTGTGCGTGTGTGTGTGTGTGTGTGTGTGTGTGTGTGTGTGTGTGTGTGTGTGTGTGTGTGTGTGTGTGTGTGTGTGTGTGTGTGTGTGTGTGTGTGTGTGTTTTTCTGATGCTATACCTGATAGCTTACTTTATACTGTGAACTTCACAAGAAATTGTCTTTATTTTTTGTCATCATCAGAGTAACACAGTGTGACAAGGAAATGTCACTCGAGTGGCATCACTCTGGTAGTGTGTTGGTGAACTCTACGAGGCCTCGATTCTGTCCTTGAACATAATTCTGCAAATGGTTTAAATTTTTTCCAACTTTTAAGGTTTTTTTTTTTTTAATGATCACATGATTTGTAACGTGACAAAATTTGAGTTTGAGCTAACTCTTTTTTTTCAGTGTTAGTTTCACTGTTCATTGTTCATCATGGTAATTTATACTGGATATGACCAACCTAGTAGTGTTTTATTGGGTAATAGGTCACAAATCAAAACTGGACCAATCAGCAGTGAGTAAAGTATTTATTTGTGTCACAATAAGCAGCTGGAATGCCCTTGGGAGCCACCAGGGGGAACTCCATCACGGTCTTTTGCCATTCCATCAAAGACTTTCCCATCATCCTTTGTCCGGACTAATCTTCCATTATTGTTTTCAGCTGTGTCTCATTAGTCTCATTAGCTCACCTTATATAAAGCCTGATTTATCAGTCACTCCATTATAGATCTTGCATGTCTGTTGGTTCTGCTGAGTCTTGTATCCTGGGTTTCCCATACTTGTTTTTGATTCTCTTTCTGGTCTTTTGGTTTTCTCAGTTTACCTCTGCACTTGTCTTAGTCATTGTTTGGATTGTTTATTTGTGTATGACCTTTGCCTTTTTTTTTTTTACTTTGTTTGTTGATTGACCTCATAGTAAAGACTGCATGTGGATTTCAAACTATAGTATCTCTGATCGTTACAAAAGAATTTGCCACAATAAAAGTTATTCCTCTATCTTTTACTTTTAAAAATAATTATGTGAATAAAGTGACAAAACACAGTTAGACAAAACACTAATCATTTATTATTTGTCTTTACTGAATATGAATGATATATTGTTAATATTATTTACTTAAAGGAGTAGTTCACTTTTAAAAAAACTTTTGCTGATAATTTACTCACCCCCATGTCATCAAAGATGTCCACGTCTTTCTTTCTTCAGTCGAAAAGAAATTAAGGTTTTTTATGAAAACATTCCAGGATTTTCTCCATATAATGGACTTCATTGGGAGCCAAATGGTTCAAGGTCCAAAAGACCGTTTCAGTACATCTTCAAAGGGCTTTAAACGACTCCAGACGATGAATAAGGGTCTTATCTAGGACCCTTCGAGTCATGACTCGAAAAAAGATTTGTTAATTTTGATGAACGAGTTTGAACAGGACAGTCACGAACGCTCATCACAGAACAGAGAAAGGCGAGCATTTGTGCTTAAAAAACTTAAACTTTGTTATTTATTTTTTAAATGAGCGATGGTTTCGCTAGATAAGACCCTTATTCATCGTCTGATATCGTTTAAAGCCCTTTGAAGCTGCACTGAAACTGTCTTTTGGACCTTGAACCGTTTGGCTCCCAATGAAGTCCATTATATGGAGAAAATCCTGGAATGTTTTCATCAAAAACCTTAATTTCTTTTCGACTGAAGAAAGAAAGACGTGGACATCTTGGATGACATGAGGGTGAGTAAATTATCAGCAAAAGTTTTTTTAAAAGTGAACTACTCCTTTAAAGGGCCTATATGCGTTTTTCTGAAATTTAAACTCGCGACTGACACCTGTGGCCAAAAAACAGAACGGCTCTTCCTTTCTGCTCTGCTCGCTCTCGCAGCGTGCGCTCGTACTTGCACACTTCGCAAGTCATCTGCTGCAAGGAGGTCAACATTATGTTTACAGAGGTAAGAACAGTCACATACATATATTGTTTGAGATAAGTTTGCGAGTAGGCTACTTGCTGACTAGCGGTGGTGGCAGAGTGATCTGAAACGTTTAACATGAACGCGCTTGACGTCACATCCGCAGACAGCGCGGGAAAAATCCGACCCGACAGAAAATAGGAAAAATAGGATACAGGTGCACCCACTGTGAGCGGACAAGGTGTCAGTATGCTCAACAGGAGATGCTTGAGTCATAAATAATAAAATAAAAAGGCTTGTTTATTTTGGGGAAAAAGTTGCATATAGCCTCTTTAATGTATTACATGTGAGCAATTGCCTAAATGAGTCATCAGCAATTCCAGTCCCACTTCCTGTTACCTACATAACTATTTGACAAATTTGCATAATGCCTGCCTTTGGTCTCCATTGGCTGCCCGCAACCAATGTCTTCTTTGACCCGCCCTCAAACACTTTAGTTGTAGCTGAGGCCTGGGAGAGTTTGGTTCGTGTTTTCGATAGGTCGAGAAGATGCTGGTTTGTACTGCAAATCCACTTTGCATGCACTTCCAATGACGAGGACTCCGGCTAAAAAAGATACGGGAAAAAACGACGCCATCGTTACTGTTGATATCACAGTGTATATCAGCGCTGAGGAAGCATCCGGAGCTGAAATTCAGATTTTTTTTTTTAAACCACAGACTGGGCCGTCTGAACAATTAGAGGAGAGTAGGCTCTCAGAAAGGAGGGGTTTATACAGACTGAATCTTCGAACAAATCATTTTTATTCCAACCACCATTTTTAAAAGTCTGTTGTGGTGCATGCAGTAAGAGTTGTTTGCTATTCGAATCAACAATGGAGTTTAAAAAATACTATCAATGGACTGACAACGAGGTTAAGGCTTTATTAAGCTTTTATGCAGAGGACGAAATCCAGCGGGAACTGGAAAGTTGCGCGCAGTCCTACGTCACCGGACTAATTTGCGAACGCGATGGAAACGCAAACAGCAGCAGGTCTGGGTGGAAAAAAAGTTCCTTGGAAAAAAATTCCTGGGACAAATTGCTTTGGGTAATTTCGGTGGAAACGCGGTTATATATTTGTTTTCTATAAGCACACTGAATATATAGACTCATTACATGCAAAGTGAGATATTTCAAGCCTTTATTTGTTATAATTTTGATTTTATGGCTTACAGCTTATGAAACCCACAAAATCAAAATCCAAGAAAATTTGAATATTACATGCAATCACACAATAATTACACAGGAATACAATGGTCATTGAACCAAGTTTTGGTTCTTTTTGGTTCTTTTGGTTCTTTAGTGCTCTGAAAACGTCCTGGTAGACGGCTGCGTTGAGCGGACAGCACAGTGGACCAACTCCAGCCGATGACATGGCTCCCCAAACCAACACAGACTGTGGAAACTTCACACTGGACTTCAAGCATATTGGATTGTGTGCCTCTCCATTCTTCCTCCAGACTCTGGGACCTTGGTTTCCAAATGAGATCCACAATTTGCTCTCATCAGAAAAGAGGACTTTGGTCCACTGTGCTTTATTAAATCCAGAGTCAACTCAGCCGTCTACCAGGACATTTTCAGAGCACTTCATGCTTCCTTCATTTTCCAGCAGGATTTGCACCTTCCCACACTGCCAAAATAACCAAAACCTGGTTCAATGACCATGGTATACCTGTGTATACCTGTGGGTTTCATAAGCTGTAAGCCATAATCATCAAAATTATATTTATTCTTGAAATAAATCAACTTTTTGATGATATTCTAATTATGTGACCAGCACCTATAACAGTTCTCAACAATGAAAGTTGTACATGTACATGAAAACAAAAAGCAAAACTTACAGCTATGTCCAAACAGCAGAAGCCTTCAACTGAAAGTGTAGTTTAGATAGAGTTTTTCTCAGCATGTCAGAGACCCTCGACTGCCCTCACAACACTTTCGTTTGATGTCTGTGACAGCGAGATGTTTTCATTCATAGGAACAGAGGAAAAAAGCCCACAACAACTCAACAACAAATATAAACACGCTGAAGTACATCGGAGTGCAGTGCGACCATAGTTCGTGACATGCTGTCAGAAGCCTTGGTGTGAAACCATCCCTCCTCCCTCTATCCCGAGGCCGTCGGGGGAAACCTCTGCCTCCAGGACGGAAATGATCAGCTCTGACAGGCCTCACCCCGTCCCGCTCCGCTCTTATTAAAGGGGCCCCACAGGTGCTCTAATCTGCTCACCTGAGTTTGAGCTTGTGTCTTGTAATGTTCAGTCAGAGGTCTGGCACTCGCTCACCCGGTGCGGTCACAGTCAACGGCGCCCGCAACTCAAAAATGACTGCCGGGCAGTTAGAGAGTCGCTGACATGTGCTGTCCGTCCACTTGAGCAGTCTCAAAATATGATGAGGGAAGAGCTGCACAAACTTCCAATGCTCTTTCATTACGGACTAATGTTTATTAAAGCAATAGTTAATATGTTACGATGCTTTTACCACAGGTAAGGGCTGTTCTTACAACACAGTGCCTAAAACTGTAGTAAAATTACTGCAACACACAGCCTTGAGTAGCCAATTGCTTTTAAAAAGTGTTTTTTTACATTTATCAACAAACATATATTATGATAATAAATTGGAACAATGTCTCTACCATATTATAATGTTATACTATTCAATGGTTAATGCTGTTGACAGTTAAATTTAGACACAAACAAGAGATATATTCCGAATCCAATTGATCACTGTATTATTTTTGAGTAAGACACCAGCATGAAGAAATTTACGTTATACCTTGTTCAATGTGTTTTTTAGAATGTTATTTTTCTAAACAAATAGCAAAAATAGCATAAAAGTGTCATATCCTTGTGTTTCCTCACTGTGAATAATCAAGCAGTTTATTGCTTGCTTCAAGTCAATGTGAAATTTCCAAGCAGCCTGTTATTCCAGCTCTGAAAGAAAGAGGTCACTGTTGATTTACTTTAGAGTGTTAATGTCGTGTCTTCAATGCATTATGTCCTTAACCACAACTTACCTAATTCTACACATAGTTTTGAAGAATTTGCATCTTTAATGTTGTTTAAAGCAGGAAGATGCATCACTCATCCTCACATTCAGCCTTGCTGGACTGTGTTTGTGTGAGTGTTTAGGGACGGTGGGGTTCTGCCTTTATTAAGTGTTATGCACAATATGGCCAATGTTGCAGAGTGTTGTTGGGATTTTCTTTTGGGTCGCCCACCCAACACTTTTTGAGTTAATTATGAGTTTCTGTGAATGGCGATGCAGATGTAGGCCTAATTTTGCGTCTGTAGAATGCGCTGCGGTGGCAGCCTGTCATCACAGCATTCCCCTCCATTCCTCTTTTTCCCGATCAAAACACTGTGAGTTTGACTGAAAACAGGAGCAGGAGGCTTATGAACGGCTGTAATTAGTTGGTTCAGGACAGGAGGAATGAGGAGAACTCGAGGTGAAGTGGCACGTCATTAAGGGCTGGTGCTGCTCCTCTCACCGCGGGTTGGCGGGTTTTAACTCATTTTGGCGTGTAATTACTAAAAAACGCTATGAGAGATGGGGGAGTGAAGTTCCTCTCTCTCTCTCTCTCTCTCTCTCTCTCTCTCTCTCTCTCTCTCTCTCTCTCTCTCTCCATCACACACACACACACACACACTCGCACTTTCTTTTTCTATCTGTTCCTTTCACCTCCTTGATAACTAAATCTAGAAAGCCTCAGTTTATTTCTTCATGTTTTAGAATTTAAATTCAGATGACCATTTACTTTTTAGAGATTTTGTTGTAATTGTTATTAGCCTTCATGTTATAGTGATAGCAAATGATGTTCAGTGACGATATAACCAATTCTAATCTTCAGACACATGATACAAATTCAGAATTGTGACCCTGGACCACAAAAGCAGTCTTATGTGTCCATTTTATAAAATTGAGATGTATACATCACCCGAAGGCTGAATAAATAAGCTTTCCATTGATGTATGGTATGTTAGGATAGGACAATATTTGGCTGAGATACAACTATTTGAAATCTGGAATCTGAGGGTGCAAAAAAATCTAAATATTGAGAAAATCGCCTTTAAAGGTTTCCATTTCTGTTGGTTATTGTGCTGCATCCACTTACAAAAATACAATTTTGATATATTTAAGGTAATTATTATTATTATTAAAAATTAAGGAAATTTACTAAATATCTTCATGGATCATGATCTTTACTTAATATCCTAATGATTTTTGGCATAAAAGAAAAATCGATAATTTTGACCCATACAGTGTTTTGTTGGCCTTTCCCACAAATATACCTGTGCTACTTAAGACTGGTTTTGTGATCCAGGGTCACAATTTGTAAAAGTTTTCTTTTCTTTTCTGGCACTTTTATAATGATTTTTAAATGATGTGCAATATGTAGTCTATTATTATTTTTTATTGTCTATGATCTATTGTTGCATAAGCATATTGTCACTCTGTGGCATGTATTTGTACAAGAAACGTTGAATACATTTATTTTTGTCTGGGGCTAGTTGTCACACATGGAACTTAATGTTACATTAGAACCAGAATAAACTTTTAATATTTTTCTAAAATGTATATATAATGAACTAATATCAGGTATAACATTATTTTTCTTAAATGTTAGGTGAAGACAAGTTCACCGAGGTAAGTTGACACATGTATTTTACTTATATGCAGTTTATAAAGTGTTGTTGTCCAACACAATTGTCAAAGCAATTGTTTCAGTTGTTACACTACCATTCTGAGTTTTGAGTTAAACCTTTTTTTTTTTAAATAGTTGTATTCAGCAAGGATGCATTCAGCTGATCAAAAGTTACAGTACAGTCATTTATTATGTTACAAAATATTTATATGCCGAAAATCCAGCTTTGCGTCAGATGAATAAATTACATTTTAAAACATATTTCAATAGTAAATAGTTATTTTAAATTGTAATAATACTTCATCAAATATCATTATTCTGTATTTTTAATCAAATTAATGTAGCCTTGGTGAGTAGAAGAAACTATTCAAACAATTATACTTTCAAACAATTCCAATTTTACCAACCTCAAACTTGTGAAAAGTAGTGTTGTACCATTTATGTTTTTGCTATTTCTTGAATTTTGTTTTATAAATGTATGTTTAAATTGATCTGAAAAGGTGAAAATAAGCTGTTAAGGGCAAGTTCCCATTGTGACTTCTTACCCCATATAATGTGCTATTGGTAAACAATCAATGTGTGTTTGTGAAATGTAAGTAGTAACATGAGAGACAACTAGCCCTAACATAATCTCAGACAGAATAAAGACTAAATCACACAATGAATAGACCCTCATTTTTGTCTTGTTTTAAAAATACACTATTGATTTGTTGCTGGTAATTTATATGGATCTTTATAGGAAATCTTTTAAATGGCAAACTGATCCAAAGGCTCTGCAGTAATATGTTGTGTCTATATCTCTTTTAGCAGAAGTGAATGTGTGTCCCAGACTTGAAGTTCCGCCAACACAGCGGGACACTGCACAGCCACAGACAGCAAGAACAAATTTGAATTGGGTGTGAACGGCCAAATCTGATAAGTCAATACAAATGTTATTTTGGTTTTCAGAATCAGCAAATATATTGACAGACTCTCGGTGTTTTCTGTCTATTATCTGGAGCATTCAAACACAATCTAGGATAAATAGACTCAGGATTATTTTAGAGCCTACTGTCACTTTCAAGCTCTTGTTTGTCAGTTTGTTCCTTTAGGACAGGGACAGGGTGCACTATTATCCACTATAAATCACATTTTGCTCGTATCAAAGATTTTTCAGAAGACAACCAAACAGATCCTTGAAGATCAGGAGAAAAAAATCCCATTTAAGAATTTTGCGACTAGTGCTAAGTGAGGGACACGCATCATTTTTATTTCATAGATGAAATTCTCCATAGAGCTGGTGATCCAGTCAGATGTCTAGTGATGCATGTCCCGATTCCAGCGGTTCCACATGGAAGTTTCTGGGGAAAGGCCCATCGGCTCGATTTAATTGCTGTTGGTGACACAACAAAGAGCCCGTCTAATGACTACAAACATTCATGTGCTCAATGCCGCCGAAATATAATTGAATGGGGAAAAAGATCAATATCATTCAATGAAAACTAATTGTGTCGGAGAGAGGAATGTTAGTTTACACATTATATCTGTGTGCCACAGTGCCGGCCGGCTTTATGTCTTCAGCTCCATTTTTTAGTGAAACTGAGCGTGACAAAATGGATGCATAAAACACACTCCTCTTCTATTATTTAAGAATGGAAACAGTGTGGAACAATGAGAATGACATGGGGCTGTGGAGCGTACTGAGAAAACCAACAGAGATGAAAAATAGAAGTTGGACTCTGAAACCATCAGTGTTTCAGGCAATTCCTTTGATTGGTCTGTTCAAGCACGACCGTAGAAAATATTATATGCGTACGGGAACTGATCGATCATTGTTTGCATTTTCACCATTTCTTTGGTTATAGGGTTGATTCCTATATATATATATATATATATTTCTGGTCCTTTGGTCATGTTTATTGATTGTGAAATTGAAGAAAGCAGGGATAAAAATCATCAGGGTTTTGGGATTTTTTTTTTAATATTGATTTTAGCATGAGGATAGGGGAAACCCCATTCAATACTATATATTGGCTACAGTAGCTATTTTTTATTTAAAAAAATATATTTCACTTGTTTCAGGCCTCATTCAAACTTTTTTTATGGAACCTTGTCAATTCATGACTTATAATAATAATTATACATTTATTCAACAGTAAAAATTACAATAATTATATATTATTTAATGTCTGTTTTATAATGTTAAATCATAGAGCTTTTATAGGAGATATTAAACTCAACATGAGACGGAAGTTGCGCTAATCTTTTTTCTCTCTTGTGACGTATAATCCTGAAGCATCTTCTCGATCAAGAAAAAATATAGGGAGGGACTTTGTCCATGGGGAACAACTGATGGTTGGATTTTTGTCTTTTGCTATTGGTCGATCTCATGTGATTGACAGGTTGCCCCGCCCACACGCTAGTAAACGCATCATCAGAGAAGAAAGAGATGTCGCTGCAAAGTTATTTTGATTAAAGATTACGAGGGCACATACATTTTAATGGATAAATACTTTATAAAAAACACTGCAATATTACATAAAAAAATATTTCATAGTGACTTTAAAGCTTTTCAACAGATTTAATAAACAATACTCATTACAACAAGCGAGCCAAACTTAGAGCAGATACAGAGGTTGAGTTTGTGTGCAGAAGTTTTTATGGTTGAGGGGTTCTCTGTGTATTTCTTTAGGGGGCGTATTATACACAACGCTGTTTTCAAATAAAAACTGAAAATTTGTTTTTGTTTTGTCCGTTCATTTACAGGACAGTGGCCTTTTGGGGGCCTGAAAATGCAAACTTTTAAAAACAGGTTTCAAAGTTTTTGAAAACGATACCACTTACGTGTTCAGACCATTTTGCAGATGTTCCTATTAGTTTCTGAAAACTTTATTTCTGAATGTTCTAAACATCTAGTTTTTTAACAACACTTTCTATGAAGATCATGCTTTTAATTAAGTATAGCTCCATTTATACTTATAAGAAATACTATTTTATAAATATGTTTTTATAAAGACTCATTATAGAACAGTTATAGTCACTTTTATATTATTTCCATAATTACTTAAGTTATGCAATTGCTTTTTCAATGCGTTTGCTCATATTCCATTATACACTGGTTTATACATATTAATTAGTCTAATGCAGCATGCATTGCTATAATGTTATTATATTATAGTTACAATAACTTGTTAGTAATTCAGATTTATTTCTGTCAAATAAGTGAATATTGTTATTAATAACTGTTGTGTTCTTATACAAATACTCATTGTGAATGATAATATGGTTACTAACCAAGTGAAAATATAGGAGGCAATTTTCCTAAAGCAATTTTTAAGAAATCATGAAAATGTGCTCATTATACATTTTAAGTTGTTTCATTGCAAATGTAACTATGAACAGTAATTCCTGGAGAAATCATTAATCCAAACATTTGAAAAAAGAAAGATTTTTTAATGTTACATAATAGCAAAACACTGCAACAATATTTTTTTAATTATAATTCCAAACTGCTATAAGCAATCCCATGCATATGGCTAAGGAGATATAGATTTTAACAAATGAAAATCACCTTTTATGACCTCTAGTGCAAACATTAACCATTAGTCACGGGGTGTTTGCAGACAGACAGAGGAATAAAGTTCTCAACAAAGATTAATAGCAAGTATACTCAGAAACAGGCGTTAGCAAATACAACTAAATGTGATCGTGGCCAGACAAACAGTGAAGACAGGGGTACAACTATATAGCGAACTAAACAAGGTAATTAATAGAACACAGCTCAACAAATGAACTAATAATAACTGACTTAAAAGAAGTTATAGGACCAGTCTTGAAGAAAACAATTAGAGAGGACCAGTCTAAGCAGTCTATGCGACCGGCAGAAAACTGATCGTTTTGAATGAATGTTCTAACGTTACTGGAAGAACGTCTGTTCATAACATTGAGAGAGCCTTGCCAAAACGATAGCCATTAAAAATGCCCTGCACACCTTGAATGACACATTTGACTCAGTTTGTTTGATTATATGTTCAAAAGTACAGACTGCACAAGTTAAGCTCACTAATCTGGTTTGTAAAAGCGTCTGTGGCTTTTGAGGGACGAGCTGCCAGAGCATCACACAAACACTGAGAGGAACAGGGCTCTCTGTATAATAATTGATTCTGACTGGTCTGTTTAGCGCCATGTCACGTTGATCAATACGCCATTTCATGTTGCATTTCATTGGCTAGTCATTAGACGTTGACAACGGCTGTCTTTGAACTTCTTTCACTGTCCGACGTAGGACCACCGTTTAGGAGTTACGACCACAGAAATCATCATGATTGGTCATCTTTCGTCTGGGACAGCCTAAAATCGTACAATGTGTACCTGGCATAACAGAGTTGTTCACTGATTTGTTTCTAAAGTCATCGACTTTCTTTACTGTTCTTGGTGTACTTTCTGCATTTCTCGATTGACAGATGTCTCGTCCAGGATTCCATTCACAAAATATATTTTCCATTTTGTCTGACTTGTCGTTGTTTCTTCTGACTTGCTATTTTGTTTTTAGACTTGCCTGTCATGTGTGGCTGCAGTAAGTAGTGCACAAAGACAAATGGCTCAAAAGTCTTTAATAATATACTCAGGAAAACTGAAGAATCATGGAAACACAACCACAGAACATATACGATACAAGACAAGGAACTAAGGATAATTTGGGGCTTATAACACAAGAGGTAATCTAACAGACAACTAATTAACAACCAACGAGATTAATTAAGACAACTAACTTAACTTAGGCAAATGAAATCACAGAAACTGAGCATTGCCATTTTGTTTATAATTTGTTGTTCTGTTTTTGGATTTGTTATTGTTTTCACAATTCTGATTTGATTTGAACTTCTCGGCCACCGTACATGCCACCTCTGAGCTGTATTAAACAGTCTGTGTAAAGACTTTTAGCAGCCTAATATCATTACTCTAATTGAATGTATTGATTATTTTAAAAAAAAAGACATTTATTAAGATAATAATAATAATAATAATAATAATATAATAATAATAATAATAATAATAATAATAATTAAGATGATTTAAAAAAAACACATTTCAAAATAGTTGTGCATTAAACAAATCAGTCTTGGCTATTTTTTCAATATATCTAGTAAGCCTTTATAGTTACTAAAAACAACATTACTGGTAATCTGTTTCTTTGTTTTACCTTTTATTACTGACTTCGTACTTGACTTTTTAAAAGCAATGCTTACTTTATTGAAACATGTTTGAAAACGACATAAGTATTGGATTTTCTTTGAAAATTTGTTAGTATTAATCATTTATGTAATGTTTGGTTAAAGAGAGTGTGTTCTAAAAGTTTTTGCAATGTTATTGAAATTGGTACCGTGAAATTTTACTACTATTACCGACTACTGGAATGTTTGTATTGTAACAACAATACACCAGACAGGAAGAAAGCAACTAAACCAACCAAAACACCCTAGTTGCGTATTAATAATGCACTAAAACAGTTATCAAGCCCTTTCCCTGCTTGTTATGCAACAACTGGAAATCAAATATTGTATGGAAAAAATAATTAATAATAAACAGAGATATTTTTAGTTAAGATTTTGTGTAGACAAGTCTTAGTCTGTATAAGTGTCTATGTGTTCTATAGTGGTTGTTCCCTAAAGGAGCAGCGTTGTGGAGGCAGGGCAGGAGTTTGTAAATAATGTAAAGGCTTAAAGTGTTTTCTCATGCCTGTAGCTCAATCCTGACCCAATTAAATTAGCCCTTCATTTTTGTACTCTTTCCTTTCATGCAACGTGTGCAAAAAAAAAAAAAAAAAAAAAAAACTTTGATTAAAAGCCCTTTGATTTGAAGCAGGTTTTTCTACGCAAATCAGATTATAAGGTGGCACACTGTCAGACTGTCCCAACTTTCGGCCCTCTCAGATCAGACAGCCAGGAAGAACTCCAAAACATTTAATTGCCCGCCAAAATGTTCCACATCCATCACATTATCTTGCCACAGTCTGCCAAAGGTATCACATCCGCTCGTCTCCAATTACCTGCGTTTTCTCTGCATAAAGTCCCCTGCATTGCAAATGTGACCTTTTGCGTAAGTCCTGATTGCTTGTTCAGGGGTGAGTGTTGCTGAAGGAGGGGAATGTGTGTGTGTTTCTGAAGGCAGTGGTTGTGTGATATGTGAAAATGGCTCATGTGTGTGTGTGTCTGTGTGTCAGACGAAGGCCCCTCTATGACGCTCCACCCTTTGTGAATGTTAACTCACTCTGATAGCCATAACACAAATCAGTAGACTTGACATCATAAAGGAGGCTCGAGTGCCCTGACGCGGATGCTTTAACGAGGGCTGGGCAGCCAGCCGGATGCCCCTGTAGTCCAGACTCATGCATAAGAAGCAGACTTCACCGATTCCCCATCCTTAAACAGGGCAGAAACCCCTCGTCCCCGCTTCTCTCCTCACCGGCTCAACCAGGCCAGGCATGTAAAACAGGACCGCTCGCATGGACGCTTCAGCCCAAATGTGTGTGTGTGTGTGGTGTGTGTGTGTGTGTGTGTGTGTGTGTGTGTGTGTGTGTGTGTGTGTGTGTGTGTGTGTGTGTGTGTGTGTGTGTGTGTGTGTGTGTGTGTGTGCAGTAGGTCATTCTTGCTCTCTGAGTTCATGCTGTGTGAAAATGAACCAGGCCTAGTTAAAGCCGCCCGTCACGGCAACACAACCTGACCTCAAGAAGCAAGTAAAGAAACTGACATTTATCCAAGGGCAGCACATTTGGTGGTGATTTGTATTTACTAAAGCTTTATTTTGTTCAATACATGCATTTTGCCCACCAGCTACATAATACATGACAATTTACACAATAAGCAGTGTTCACAAAAGTTTAGTATTGCACATTAAGTCAAGTCACCTTTATTTATATAGTGATATATATACAATACATATGGTTTCAAGCAATTATTCAGCGGAAATGAATTCAGTGTTGATTCAGATTGGTTCAATAACTGTGTAAAGTTCATCACTAATGGAATGAGTTCAACTCGTCTATAAAGCAGCTCTGGAGAAAATAGTGATGTCTTAATTCAGCTCAGTCCAGTTCTCATCCAATTGTGTCACTGCATTCAATCAATAATATTGATGAATATTAAGTGTCCAAATAAGAATGCCCAAAGGCAACACTGACAAGGGACACAAATTCCATCAGGTGACCATCAGATAAAAAACATTGAGAGAAACCAGGCTCAGTCTGGGAATCAGTTCTCCTCTGGCCAGATGAATGAAAACGGTGTGATTTAATTCCAGGCTACATCATTAATCAGATTGTGGTCTGATATCACTCACAATATTTCATCCAGTTCCTTCTGGTTGAAGATTGGGATACATCACCCCGGCATATGGAGGGAGGAGAATATTAAGCTAGCCGTCTGTGCTAATGGCTGTCTATCAACGAAGTCTTCACAGGGGATCTGTGTCACGATCTCCAGCTGGAGTGCCCTTGATAGCCACCAGAGGGCACTCTACCCCAGACTAATGTCACTCAATCAAGGACTACATTTCCCACAAATCACTGCCTGGTCTCATCATCCATGATTGTCTTCAGCTGTGTCTCGTTATCCATGTTACAGTAGCTCACCTAAGCCTGGTCTACTCAGTCACTCTTTGCGAAGTCTTGCCTAGTGTCACACTGCAATTCTGAGCATTCTCCTGCTTTTCCTGTATCTTGTTTTTTTTTAATCTTCTGCTTGTTTTTCTTGGATTTCTTTGTTTTTGCCTGTGCCTAGTGATGGGCAGATCGAGGCTTTGTGAAACACTGAAACAGTTGAATCAAATGTGCCAATATTGTGCCAAGGCTTCAAAACAATCCGACACCCGTCTCCACGGTGACCCCTAGTGGTCAGAACAGTGTAAATGCAACAAAAACCCGGGTCAAACATGCATGAAAACACCTTTTAAAGTAAAACCAAGTAACTTTTCCTCTTCGATCGCCCTACTGGTTGGAAACGAAATTGTCCATTGCCGCTGTCGTAAATAATTTAGCCTACCGTTGCACGCACGCTCGCTGTTTATCCAGCACCGGCTTTAGAATGAACGATGTCCACAGACAAGGTAGAGTATGTTACATGATTTCATGAAAGGATGATGTATTGCGACATCAGAAAAGAAGAAAAACTAAATAATGACTATTGTTGCGCTTGACGTAAAGCAGTCGAATTTTGTAGTTCTTTTTGTGGTCGGGTTCCTACCCGAACCCCGAAGTTACATAGTGCCAGTAAAAGTGATACAGACACCGTCAGGCTATGACATAAGTGCCTTTCACCCTGTTACGATTTGATGAACCACTGATAAGATTTTGGAAACATTATTTTAAGGTAAACAATGTTACATAGTGTTGCTTTAAAATCTTATTTATACTAATGTCTAATTAAAATGTCTACAAATGTATAAAACTGGTCAGATATCAGGTAAACCCCCAGACACTTGTTCATTGTTGCTCATGATTCATGATTGCTGTGCATTGCAATGGTGAAACATTGAAATTTCGAATTGTTTCGAAACAGTTAATGAACAACGTAATGAAACCTTGTTCACTGAAATCACGTGACTCTGGCAGTTCGATACACGCTCCGAACCATTGATTCGGAACAAAAGATTTGTAAAGGCTTCGAAGCTTCATGAAGCAGTGTTTTGAAATTGCCATCACTACCTGTGCCCCATTTGACCGTGTTTTATGTTCGAATGGTTTGCCTGTGTTCTTGACCTATTGCCAGTTGTTGGATTACGAATCTGGATTACCCTCCAATAAAAGCTGCGTTTGCATCCTCAACCAAAATCTCGGAACAGTTTTGTGAAAATCTGTCTCTAGTGCTCATCTAGCTATCATGGTTTCAGCTGACATTCAGGGCTTTTGTGGTGCTAGGTGCAGCTCCACCATCTGGCTTGGATACGGACCAGATCCGGCTGACTAAAGCCTGGTTCACACGGCAGGATAATTAGGCCGATTTTAGCCCCGATTTTCCCCTTCCGACATCTTAAGGATGCTCCGATTATCGTAAAATAATCTGATCAGATATTCCTGCCGTGTGTGGTGTTGTTAAGACTGCTCTCGTCTGCTCGGAAGGACGTCTGGACCGCTCCAATCTCAAATCGGGGATATCCAACATGTTGGATTGTTTTGGCCCGATTTCTCCTCGTGTGTGGTGTCCCCCGAGGACGAAGGAGCACGCAGCCTGTGGACTGTGGCGTGTAGCCAATCAGAAAGCGAGGTGACGAAGCGCAGAGGAAGACAAACAAACAAAATCAAAACAGCCGGCGGCATGGCGCACCAGAGAGTCCGGTGGATGTTTTCTTTAATAGTTTAAACTATCGCCACTGCATCCTCTTTGTCCGCCATAATAGTTTACTCTGAAGTCACGTTTGATCTCGAGGGATTTCGCGAGATTTTCCGTCCGACCTGGGCATGCTTGGGAGTCAAATCGGTTCGTGTGTGATGTGTTGATTTTGCCGTGTGGCTGCGCACCACACACTGTACGACCAAAACTGTTAGACCAGTGATTTTTTTATCGCCGTTTGTGGGGTCTCTCAGGTTTGGAAAATCGGCCGACAATTTTAAAATCGTCCCGTGTGAACCAGGCTTAAGGTAACATGGGATATAAATGAGACAGACAGACTAATAAACATGTGCTGAATTGTATTTTTGCATGATTTATGTAATACAAATCAACGTTATCAGAATAATTGTAAAGGCAAAAAACATTTGCTATTAAACTGCACACAAACGTATGTCACATCATGGTGGCTGCAGTAAGCACACACCAAAGAAATATCATTATATAACAATATCATAGCCTGAGGAAGACACCATGGATACAAAGACCAGAGGAACCAGTGAGGAGATGAAGGTGGGAGGAGGCATGGCACGGACAGGAGGATAATCCAAAGCCCAGCCGGAGGGAAGGCGGAGCTGAATTAGTAGAGGGACTAAGTGCAGCTGAAGCCCCGGAAGTGTGTGGTGCTCCATTCCATCCCCTCAAACTTCACGAGTACACTCACTGGCACAGATGATATTGCCGGCTCGCACACATGGTCAGACTCGCGTCGGGCTTGGGCTTACAGGCTTGTTCATTGCAACAGGCTCAGGCTCCACGTCTGCGGTGGGCTCTGCCATTAGTTCTGTGCAGAGTGGGGGCTGAGCTCTGGATTTGAAGTGTGGCTGGCGATGTCCTCATCCATGAGGCCGACAGTCATGTGCAAGTTATTGTTGGCCAGCACCCACTCCACGAACGTAACGAACACACACAAGGAGAGGACAGGGAAGGGATAAGCCATGCCAGGTTTAAGAAGTCATTAGTGTGGTCCACGAGATTATGCTGTTCTTGCTCCAAACAGAGCAGGTAGATGGCTGGTAAATCCACTGTATGTATAGGTTTTGTGTTCTGTCATGTTATGGTGGCTCACACTGGCCCGACAATGGAAGCGCGGCTATTGACTGCACGGAACCGTAAACAAAGGAAACAGAGGAGTTAATAACACAAGGAGCACTAATAAAACTGAACAAAACAGATTTGTCATTAATTTGAATCTATGGAAACTAATAAGCAAAGGGAACACAGGCAAACCAGAACAGAGAAAAAACACCTAAAATAAAACCCAGCTGGTGGAATGATCTGCCTAACTCAACCAGGGCTGCGTTTCCCGAAAGCATCGTTAGCCAACTATGGTCGCAAGTTCCGTCGTTATTAGCATAGTTCAACAAGACTGTGTTTCCCGCCACCATCATCAGCGTTGCCATTACGGACCAAATGGATTCGTTCGCATCTTTCTCCGCTGCCATTACTGAACTACAACTCAAGATAGTGCACGAGTCGACATCAATCTCATCGTTCTCTGTTCGCTGATTGGCCTGGTTAAAAATTGATCGGAGAAAACCAAAGTCTACAGCAGAATCCCAGACGTAGTACTGAAGGAAAATGAAAATTGAGCGGAAGTACGTAAATTGGTGGAGTCAGGCTATCGTACCATGGTAGAGAAGCAGCGAGTTACGTTGTTGTACGGGAAACGCACTTCAGAGCGGCTGATTCTGTAGCCATTTTCAATAAATATTTTCTGGAAACACTTGATCCATTAATACTAACACTTTCTCTTCTATTTTATAAATAAAAAATAAAAAAAATAAAGTACATGTGTCATCGGTGCAGGCCGGGGTGGACTCGGATGACCAGCCACCCCTAACTTAGACACCACCTTGAGGAGCCGACACCACGGGTGCACAACAGATGGACAACGCAGACCAGAGATAATTTCAAAGGAATAACAATCTTTTTTGAACACAATATATCAATGAGCACAACGTGATAGACTTCAGAGTCCTCTAGGTCTTCTTCAGCTATGGGTAGGTACTGTTGGAACGTCACAATTTCGCCCTGACGGCGACTTCACCAATGATACGGCTCACCTCAGGACTCAGACGGTAAGTAGGAAGGTAAGGATTCTTCTCAGTACAGGAATCTTTCGTCAGTGCACAGTAGTGAGACAGAGGTTTAAAAGCTTACTTTACCAGCGATGCTGCATACTTCCAGACTCAGACAGTAAGTAGGAAGGTAAGGATTCTTCTCAGTACAGGATACTTTCGTCAGTGCACAGTAGTGAGACAGTGGTTTAAAAGCTTACTTCACCAGCGATGCTGCATACTTCCAGACTCAGACGGTAAGTAGGAAGGTAAGGATTCTTCTTAGTACAGGATACTTTCGTCAGTGCACAGTAGTGAGACAGTGGTTTAAAAGCTTACTTCACCAGCAATGCTGCATACTTTCAGACTCAGACGGTAAGTAGGAAGGTAAGGATTCTTCTCAGTACAGGATACTTTTCAGCTCAGCTGTATAACTCTGGGCTTCCGATGGAGAGCAGATATAATAACTTTTCACAAACGTGTAAGCAGGGGTTGGGGCCACTTCTCAGCAAAAGCACACCACACTTGTGTTCACTTCAAATCCACAGTCATGAATCAATGTATATAATTAAGGCAAAAGCACTGCAATAGGCTTTATGAACAACTTCACTACTTCCTGAACTTCAGCCAGCTCCTTTATTTCCTGTCTGCCATTATTGGACAAACTGATTAATCCAGGTGTGCCTGATTATTGTTACTGAGGCAAGGCAGTCCTGGATTAATCAATCAGTCCAGCAGATTTCTCACCGACAAACTCTGATCCAACAGACTTCAATGGGCGGCTTCCACACCCCGACAAGTTTCCCGAACAAGTTTGTGCCCAAAACTGCTCCGAGACAACCCTCGAAAACTCTCTGAATGGATTAGCGCTGAGTGCATTAGCGCTAATCAGGCCGGACAATGTCTCTGTCACACCCGTGCTGCGTCCCAATTTGCATACTATCCGTCCTAAATAGATTTCGAAAATAAAATTAGTACGTCCCAAATCATAGTATGTTGAAATGAGTGTTCCAAAGATACCCGGATGGTCTACTATTTCCGGTCAGAATCCGGAGTGTAGATCGATGCGCACTCTAACGGCTGATATTGCACACAACTCATCGCGCGCTGGACGAGGATTCAATTAGAACTACAAACACGAGTGAAAAGTGTTTAAAAACTACAGACATGGACGATGCGCGAGTCCGGCGGTTGTGTTGAGAGGTTTAGATAAAGTGGTTTGAGTGATTAATTATCAGTATCTAACCTGACGAAAATGTATTTATTCAATGTTGTCGACATTATATTGCATCTGCAGTAGCATTGTGAACTTTTGTAAAGATACGTTTAGCCATTAACTTTTAAATGCATCATTATATTCAAATTGCAAACACACAAGGAGAGTCTCCGCATGAAAGACCTAAAACATTTCTCTCCGAAATGGTAAGAAATTATAATAGATTGAATGGAGGATTTTAACTGTGACGAGATGATTGACAGGGCATTTTACGGTGATAGGATGCACGCGACAGAGCTGTGGGTTAAAGATGAGGAAGTAGTATGTCCCAAAGCTTGCTTACTCTTTTGCTACACACTCAAAAGTATGTACTTTTTCTTCACAAAAAGAGTACATACTTTTAGGTAGTATTTAGGTAGTCGTAGTATAAGTAGGCGAATTGGGACGCAGCACCGGAACCGAAGTGGGATGTGTCGCACACAAATCGTTCCCTCGGGAAACTTGTGACTCATCAAGAGGGTTCCGCTCGCTGAGCATATTTGTCACCCGTGACACATGTACTGCCTTAGATTAAACTGGGAAGGGCACTTGCATATTGTTGTCCTATTGTTAGTTTAATTGCTTCTATTGTTCTCATTTGTAAGTCGCTTTGGATAAAAGTGTCTGCTAAATGAATAAATGTAAATGTAACCATTACAGTATGGCATTTTAAGGGCCCTATTTTAACAATCTGAATCGCAAGTATCAAACACGAAGCGCAAATAACTTGTAACCAACGAAGCAAATCTAAAATGGGTTGGTCTGAAGTAGCTACATTACTAATTGGTGTGGTTTGGGCGTAACGTACAATAAACCAATCAGAGCGTCATCTCACATTCCCTTTAAAAGCAGACACGCTTGTTCCATGGCGGATTGCTATTGATGGCAGATTTGCCAGACGCACACCAGGAGCGGTTCACAGCCGAGGAGACCGACTCAACCAGGTCTGTCATACAAAAGACAGAGAAGTGACATTGTATGGGGATGGGAGAAATCACCCAAATTAGCTTCAGTAAACAGGCGTATAATAATTTGGGTAAATGTGTAAGCGGTTCACAGACGAGAGACCGACTCAACTGGGGCAGTGGGCAGGTCTAACGGACCTGTACGGGCGAGTAAGACAACCCCGCCCTACCACAAGTCATAGGGGCTCACCTTAGGCAAGTGACAGTATAGTAGATGTCAATTCGGCAGCAGGAGTTGGCAGCTGTTGTAGAGCATTGGAACGTTTTCCTGGTTGGTCTACCACAGCTTTCTCGGTGGGCGGATGATCCTTTGCGGGACAACGGTCAGCGAGTATGAGGCCAAGTTAGCAGGCTACTGCGGGGCGATCCTGCGTTGCTCTTGACTGTCGTGCTTGCACTCCGTCAGATTCAGTGGCGTAGGACCCAGAGGGAGGCGTTTGTCCTGGGCAAACATCCGTCTTCTGTATTCTGCCCTGGCACTCGGTGCTATAGCATGCATGGAAAGTCATACACGTATTCAACGACTGGCAAATCGGGAGCCCTTGTATTCAAGGGCTGTCGTTGCTCGGCAGGACACGCGTGCAAGGCAGGCGTGGTCAGGTCGACATTCTGCAACTGCCTCCTCTTCTCTGAATTTGGCGTGCTTGAACATCAGAAGTCTTGGGGTGCACCAGACGACCATCGTCCGATGCATGGAGTCGGCTTTGCTGTGCGGAACACCCTGCTGTCCACCATCTCTCAACCAACTGCTTGCTCTCCACGCCTAATGTCCATGCGGATGTCACACTTGTCTGGCTTTCTCACTCTCCTCTCTGCCTATGCACCCACTCTTGGCACGACCCCTGAGGACAAGGAAGCCTTTTATGCCCACATTAGCGAGGTCATTCGTTCTGTCCCGGCTGGGGAGGATTTAGCTCTGCTTGGGGACTTCAATGCCAGAGTTGTAGGGGATGTCACTGCCTGGAGGCCAATCTTGGGTCATTTTGGGATTGGTAGCATCAATGACAATGGCCAACGTCTCCTTGAGTTGTGCGCTGCTTATGGCCTATGCTTACCGGGATCCTTCTCATCTGGAACTATCAGATCCAAGGTTGCCTGGATGCATCCCCGGTCCAAACACTGACACCAACTTGATCACATTATTGTCAGGAGGAGCCAACTCAACGCTGTCAAGAGGTTTTTTTTTTTTTTTTTATCTCTGTAGATTTATTTATTTATTTGAGTGTATTTAAGGAGTCCTGTACTCATTTTTATGAATTTGTCAAGGCATATTGTTTTTGCCTTTCCTGTTTTGAACCTGTGAAGCACTTTGGGTCAACTGTTGTTCGGTTAAATGTGCTATACAAATAAAATGACTTGACTTGACTTAAGAGCTTCCATGACAGAGGCTGCATCTGAGGTCTTTGGCTTTTGTAGAAGGAAACAGCCGGATTGGTTCTCTGCAAGCTCTGCTATTCTGCTCCCAGCCCTAGCTGACAAGTGTGCTGCCCGTCTCAGTGCTCTCCAAGACAGTAATGATTCCACCATTGCTCATTATCGTAAGGCCAGGAATGACTTCAAGCATCTTACACGCCAGGCCTACGAGCAGTACTGGAAGGACCTCAGTGCGGCTTCCGTGCTGGTCGTTCGACCTTGGACATGATTTTCTCGGTACGCCAGCTTCAGGAAAAGTGTGCGGAACAGCAACGCCCATTGTACATTGTGTTTGTCGATCTGACTTAGGCTTTCGATTATGTGAGTCGCTCTGGTCTCTTCCATGTTCTGCAGCGACTCGGTTGTCCAGCAACCCCTTTGGCAATACTCCAAGGCTTCCATGATGGGATGCGAGCAACCGTACAGTTCAACGGTGCCCGCTCAAATGAGTTTGATGTCTGCTGTGGAGTAAAGCAGGGGTGTGTCCTCGCTCCCACCTTGTTTGGCATCTATTTCTCGGCCGTGCTGCGACGGGCGTTTCCTGATCCGGTTGGGGTTCTGCTGCACACTAGGTATGATGGCAACTTCTTCAGCTTGGCTCGTCTGAGGTCCAGAACCAGGGTGAAATGCGTCCTTGTGCACGAGTTGCTTTACGCAGATGACGCTGCCTTTGTGGCACACACTGAACAAGAAATTCAGGAGATGTGCAATTCTTTTGCTGCTGCCTGCACAGAGTTCGGACTTACCATAAGCCTTAAGAAGACAGTGGTGATGACTCAGAACGTTCCTGCTTCCCCTACATCACCATCAATGGCACACTGCTGCCTGGAAGACCGGGCAGCTTGGCGGTCTGCGCTGACAGAAGGCATGACTCTGTCCTGCCATGCTTACACCAGCTTTTGCACAGAAAGACGGCATGCTAGACACCGTTCAGATCGGCGCTTGCTCTGTAAAAGGTCTTGATGATGATGTGTAAGCTAGATGTATGTCTATTTTTTCACATCTTCATGGACACCACAATGATTTCCCTCATGTGGTGATATTTTTTGGGGTGTAAAATAGGAATGATACATGCGTCGGTGTACAAAGTCAATTTGGCTGGGTGCAAGATATAAGTGTATTTGAATAATTGAAAAGGCTTTCCTACTGTATTTCACCAGTTGTCAATGCACATGGTGCATTCATTGTAAAGTCTTGATTGATATGTATTTTTCGGATAATTATTTTTCAATAATAATAACAACAATTTTTAGGTTTTAAATGTAAAAAAATTAACCAGTTAACTTACACAGTTTGGTTGCAGTCAAAAGATTGGGAAAATCAACATATCAAACTTCTGTAAGCATCACTTTGGCCTTTTTTTGTCACCTTGGTAATTGAGAAAGGTCAGGCAGCATTGTGTGGAGCTCTCAGATTTATGTACATCATTTTAGGATGGATCAATAGTATATGCTGTTTTCATTCGTCAATGAAAGGCATACGAGAGTTAAGCTTGACCTTTGCCTCTGTATCCAATTGTGTTGCAAAAGATCAGCAGTACATACAAATAAGAGCGGAATGTGTGTTTCTGTAAAACGAAAGATAAAAACAAGAGGTCGGGCACGAGGGGAATAAGAACACTGATGCAGTACAATGTAAGGAAATATTACTAAGTTCCTCTGACAAATCAAAAGATGTGTTTAAATCTGTCTTGTTGGACCTTGTTGATATGTGCCCTGCATGATGATCTCAAGTACTTTGTACGATCAATGATCTTGTGCTGATTTAATTGTATTTTCTCTCATGTAATCCAATCGGAACAGTTTTAAACTGTATTTTAAATGATTCTCCACATTCCTCCATCTACTTTACCAGAAGTCGTTATATGCATCTAGCTATTAACGACGATTAAACCTTTGCTTAGTGCATAGACGTAGTCTTGAGCTCGTGGAGATGCTCTTCTAATGCTCTGACTGGCAGACTCGTTCACAGCACACTTCACACGATTCACGAGAGCTCACAACTCTACATCACAATCTTGCTCTCTTTTCTCATCCTGACATCAATCTATGCTAGCATCTTCTATTTCATTTTCACAATCAGGACTTGTGTTGTTTTTATTAATATTTTAAAGGAATTTTCCAGATTCAAAATGAGTTGAGCCCTGTCTACAGTGTAAGGGAACCAGTCAAAGTTACAGTCAAAGACCCAGAACCGGATATGAGGAATGAAGACCCGGAGTCAGAATTATAATAAATTAAAGAAAAGTTTTACTGAGGATAGTTTGCAGTTTCATCAGGCAGAAGTCAGCTTCAAGACTTACAAGAAGATACACTTAGAGTTACAAAGATCACAGCAATGATACCCTTCACCAAGGTCTAAGCTACATCCTAGCTTCAGGTTGAATGATTTTCATTGGCTAAGAAATATGTAAACATAGTAATTTTTCACACATATACAGATAGACTGAAGCATATCTTCATCGATTATGCAGCTGATTATCGGACCCTGAAGTTAGGCACGTCATGACCTTCCAGGTCGCAGAGTTGGGTTGCTGGGCGCCAGCCTGTTCAGAACAAGTCAGTCAATCTCCAATAATGCCAGTGGTTTCCTTAACCTGTAACCAAAAAGTCTAACACACGCACCGACACACAGCTTTTTCAAGGTTGGATTTGGCCAGGCTCTAACTATAAACAGGAGTCTTCAAAACATCAAGATAATACATTCTTTCTCTCAAGGAGAGGACACTTTAACCTAAAGACATATGATTAAGTAATTTCTCAAACAAAACATATTTCCATATTTAATTTCTGGAAGCCGGGCTAAATGAGCAAGCACTGTTACTGCATTCAGATATCAAATACAGATGTCACAGGTCGGGAGGGTCGACTGGGTCTACCCCCTCCCTTTAGAATGTACCCCTGAGGAGCAGACCAGAAACCAGGCGGACAAGGAAAATAAAATGTAACAGGCTTTATTGATTAAAAGAATTTGTGTATCCTAATTAAAATTCCTCCTTCCTCCCCAGCATCCAGTGGCCGCCGGGACGTCGGCTGGACGACAGGTGGGGACTGGGTCCACTCGACCCCCTCGGACTCTTCGGGTGCCGAGGCTCTCGGCAATGGAGGGAACGCGGACCTGACCAGCAGGTAAGTGCTCTAAGCACGACTTATCCTTCTCGGACTCTGAGCGGACTGTCCTCTTCTCGACCTCCCAAGTACAGGAGTTTACAGCGGTGAAGAGGAGCGTCGACTGGACGGCCAGTAGGGACTCCTGGTACGGTAGGTTTCTTTCCTCTGCAGGGGATGCAGAAAGCTTACGGCTGTGAAAGGGGCGTCGACTAGACAGCAGGTGGGCACTTCGAGTCCAGTTTGTTCCTTCCTATACAGGGGATGCAGAAAGCTCACGGCTGTGAAAGGGGCGTCGACTAGACAGCAGGGGGGTACTTCGAGTACGGTTGGTTCCTCCCGATACAGGGGATGCAGAGAGCTCACGGCTGTGAAAGGGGCGTCGACTAGACAGCAGGTAGGTACTTCGAGTCCGGTTGGTTCTTTCCTATACAGAGGATGCGGAAAGCTTACGGCTGTGAAAGGGGCGTCGACTAGACAGCAGGTAGATACTTCGAGTCCGGTTGGTTCCTTCCTATACAGGGGATGCAGAAAGCTCACGGCTGTGAAAGGGGCGTCGACTAGACAGCAGATAGGTACTTCGAGTCCGGTTGGTTCTTTCCTATACAGGGGATGCAGGAAAGCTCAGGGCTGTGAAAGGGGCGTCGACTAGACAGCAGGTAGATACTTCGAGTCCGGTTTGTTCTTCCCTATACAGGGGATGCAGAAAGCTCACGGCTGTGAAAGGGGCGTCGACTAGACAGCAGGTAGGTACTTCGAGTCCGGTTGGTTCTTTCCTATACAGAGGATGCGGAAAGCTTACGGCTGTGAAAGGGGCGTCGACTAGACAGCAGGTAGATACTTCGAGTCCGGTTTGTTCTTCCCTATACAGGGGATGCAGAAAGCTCACGGCTGTGAAAGGGGCGTCGACTAGACAGCAGGTAGGTACTTCGAGTCCGGTTGGTTCTTTCCTATACAGAGGATGCGGAAAGCTTACGGCTGTGAAAGGGGCGTCGACTAGACAGCAGGTAGATACTTCGAGTCCGGTTTGTTCTTCCCTATACAGGGGATGCAGAAAGCTCACGGCTGTGAAAGGGGCGTCGACTAGACAGCAGGTGGGTACTTCGAGTACGGTTGGTTCCTTCCTATTCAGGGGATGCAGAGAGCTCACGGCTGTGAAAGGGGCGTCGACTAGACAGCAGGTAGGTACTTCGAGTCCGGTTGGTTCTTTCCTATACAGGGGATGCAGGAAAGCTCAGGGCTGTGAAAGGGGCGTCGACTAGACAGCAGGTAGATACTTCGAGTCCGGTTTGTTCTTCCCTATACAGGGGATGCAGAAAGCTCACGGCTGTGAAAGGGGCGTCGACTAGACAGCAGGTGGATACTTCGAGTACGGTTGGTTCCTTCCTATTCAGGGGATGCAGAGAGCTCACGGCTGTGAAAGGGGCGTCGACTAGACAGCAGGTAGATACTTCGAGTCCGGTTTGTTCTTCCCTATGCAGGGGATGCAAAAAGCTCACGGCAGTGTTGACAACACAGAATGCACGTGGCATTCGATGGGGGACACTCGGAACAGCGGATCACTGGACTTCCTCCGTTCTCCAGACAACATCAACGTTAAATCAGAACACCGCAAGCTTTTAATTCCACCGTCGCTTAATCTCTTCTTCAGCGGCTCCAAACTGCAACACAGGGCAAGGCCGATGGGCACGTGACAGAATTTGGTATAGTAAGCATGCAGTAGCTTCACTTCAAACACACACGGTGAGCACAGCATCAACTCACGTCACTCTTAACCACTCTGTGAAATATAAGGCCACAGCCCACCTCCTTGTTCTGAACAGCAGGGACAGTAAAACGGAAGAATATATGGCGATCTCACTCGTGCATCATAACAGCTGTCTTCACATTACGGGTCTAGACTCCGGTTCCTAGATCGCTTCTCTTCATATACAGTGTCTTGGTATATAAATCACGTATCATATGGCCAGTAAAAGGTTTGCACTTATCTCTACCCAGGCAGGGGACTTGATGTTTCCAAGGCAACTTCTCCTCTGCTTCTCTGTTCCACTCCACCAAATCCTTCGTAGCGGATTCCCTTCCGCGGATCTATCTCGCCAGTCAAGTTGTCCCACAGAAACTCTCAGCCTTCCTCGACGGAACAAGGTCAGGACACAGCACCCGAAAACCGAACACAGAACACTGCACTGAACTTCCACTGCACTGAACTTCACCCTTGGTCTCCCAAAGCTTGGTCTTTATGTGTTTCAAGCCGCTGTGTGTCCCAATCACCAAACAGCCCCTTGATGCGCCGCACCTGCTGTCACTTTGTCATCAGCGGCTGATGTTGCCATGGTAGCGACGCATATCAGGCTGACTGGGTGTTGCATCGAGAGCGCTCCGGGCGGAAACATTCCTCCGTGGAATATATAGTTCCGCTGCTGGTTCGTCACCTTGTGACATACTCCCCCGCCAATCCGTTCTAGTCCCGAGAACGGGTTCCGCTCTCCCAGTCTCCATACCTCACCGGGGGTCGACCTCGGTTCTCCCTCTGGGACCGCCTCGGCGGAGACTCGGGTCTCACCGGTCCCGGTGCTGGGCCCAAGCCCCTGGGGACCACTCCCCATCCTACCAGTAACGGTCCTGGTGCTGCCACAACCGGGGGGGCTTCCTCTCTGGGATTTGGGTAGTTCGGGCAAGGGCGAATCAGATTCCGGTGGAGCACCCGTTCTGGGCCCGCTCTCCCCTCGGGTCGGATAGCATACACGGGTTGATCTGGACGTGGTTGTCGTAAGACCACATAGGGCCGAGGCTCCCACCGATCGCTCAGCTTACCCTTCCCTTGGCGACGATTATCCCTCACCAAGACTCTCTCTCCTGGGAGCAGTGGGGCTTCCCGAGCCGTTCGGTCGTACAGTCTCTTGCTCTTTGCCCCCGCCTGGTTAATCCGGTCCGAGACCCGGCCATACGCCCAGTGGAGTCGCTGGTGGTGCCTCGCCACCCAGTCTGACAAGCTCCCTTCCTCCCCTTGGGTAGCAGCCCCCGTTACTAAGTCGGCTGGTAGCCGCACGTGTCTCCCAAACATCAGATATGTTGGAGCATATCCAGTGGTGCTATGCACGCTGTTGTTATACGCTTGGATCAGTGCCGGAAGCGCATCTGCCCAATGGCCCTGCTGATCCATCTCCAACGTTCCCAATAGGCCCAGCAATGTTTGGTTAAACCTCTCGCATCCTCCATTCCCTTGGGGGTGGTACGGTGTCGTGTGGGTCTTCCTACCCCCGTACAGCTGGCACAACTCATGGACCACCCTGGACTCAAAGTTCGGCCCCTGGTCTGAGTGGAATATTTCAGGGCACCCAAAAGGCTGAATCACAGCCCTCCACAAGGCATTTGCGGTAGTGGTAGCGGTTTGGTCCAAGGTGGGAATGGCCCAGGCATATTTGGTGAATAGGTCTGTCACCACCAAGATGTTCTGAATCCGGTCCACCGGCCTTCCCAGCGTCAGATAGTCCATGGCGACCATGTGCATGGGAGCCTTTGCTTGAATCGGGACCAATGGGGCTCGGATCTCCTTCCTGGTCTTAAACAGGGTGCACCGGGGGCATCCCTGAAGGTAGGCCTTGGTAATCCTCTCCATCCCAGGCCAATAGAACTGGCGTCGCAATAGCGAGATCGTCTTCTCCAGGCCCTGATGGCCCAACTGGGTGTGATAGGCCTGTAGCAGGGACCGATGTTGCCCCTCCGGAACTACTATTTGCCAGATCTTCTCGCCCAGGTTAGGGTCCTGGATGGAGCGACAGAGCACCCCCTCCCTCAAAGCCAACCTTTCCCATTGTCCTAGCAACCCTCGGACTGCCTGAGTCTGAGCCCGGCGTTCTCTGGCCTCTGGCCATTTCCCAGTCTGGACCCACTCTCGTACCATCCGCAACCCGTCATCCTCCGCTTGTCTCGACCTCCAACACTGTGGGTCCCAGCCCCAACCATTGGGGGCCTCTTCCTGCGATGATCCAGGCGCTTCCACGATCCCCACCATTGCTCCTTCCTCCTCCTCGGAGCCAGAGTTGGGCCCCTGGTCTACTGGACCTGCCACCGGAAACCTCGACAGCACATCAGCATTCGTATGCTCTTTCCCTGGCCGATACTTCAGCTGGTAGTCGAAATTCGCCAGTTGTGCCACCCATCTCTGTTCGACAGCCCCCAGCCTTGCCGTCTGAAGATGTACCAGAGGGTTGTTGTCCGTTACCACCAGAACCTTGGTCCCCCACAGGTAGTCCTTGAACTTTTCGCTCATTGCCCACTTCATGGCCAACAACTCAAGTTTGAAGGAACTATAGTTAGCATCGTTCCTCTCCGTCGGGTGTAAGCTTCGGCTGGCGTATGCAATCACCCTCTCCTTCCCCTGCTGTTTTTGGGCTAGCACGGCACCCAGGCCGAGATGGCTGGCATCAGTGTACAAGATGAAAGGCTGGGAGAAGTCTGCATAGGCCAGAATCGGGGCCTGTAGTAGTTCCTGTTTCAGCCTCCGGAATGCAGCCTCACATGCCTGGTCCCACTGAACCGCGGGAGATCCCCGGCCCCTCGAACGTCCCGTGCCCCCGAGCAGCTGGTTAATGGGCTTGGCGATTTTGGAGAAGTCCTGAATGAACCGCCGGTAATATCCGACAAAACCCAGGAAGGATCTGACCTGTCGCACAGTCTTCGGCGCCTCCCACCCTTGCACAGCCGACACCTTCTCTGGGTCCACAGCGATCCCGGCTGCACTCACCACGTGGCCCAGAAACTTCACCTCTTTCCGGAAGAGCTGACACTTGTCAGGTTGCAGCTTTAGCCCGTATTTGTCCAGGGCGCGGAAAGCTTGCTCCAGATGTTGGAGGTGAGTCTCAAAGTCCGGCGAATAGACAATGACGTCATCGAGGTAGACCAGCGTGGTTTCCGTCAACTGACCTCCCAGGCACCGCTGCATAAGCCGCTGGAACGTGGCTGGGGCGTTGCAAAGGCCAAACGGCATCCGTTCCCACTCGTATAGCCCGAAAGGGGTCGTGAAGGCTGTCTTCTCCCTGTCCCGCTCGTCCACCTGTACCTGCCAGTACCCACTGGCCAAGTCGAGAGTAGAATACCATGCAGACTGTGTAAGACTGGTGAGTGAATCCTCTACTCGGGGCAGGGGGAAAGCATCCCGCTTAGTCACCTGGTTCAGCTTACGGTAATCCACACAGAATCTCCAGGAACCATTTTTCTTACGCACCAGTACGATAGGGGCGGCCCAAGGGCTACTACTTTCCCGGATAATCCCCTTGTCCAACATTCCTCGCAGGAGGGTGCGGACCTCAGAATACAGGGTCGGTGGCACTGGTCGATAACGTTCTCTACTCGGGGCGGCGTCCCCGGTCGGAATCTGATGTTTTACAATGTCCGTCCGGCCATAGTCCTCGTCGTGAGTCGAGAACAAGTGCTGCCATTTGAGCAGGAAATCCTGGAGCCGCCCAGTCTGTTCCTCTCCCAGTCCTTCACCGCGTAGTGACCCTCCCTGGAGGTGATTAGGCAATTCCTCTCCCTCACTACCCACCGGCGGTCCGGTTCGGGTCAGGGCAACTTCCACTACGGAGGGGCTTACCCGGTTAAACTGCACTTCACCCGGCTCTCTCACTTGTTGCGGGCACACCCCTGTGACTCGGGCCAGACACTGATGTCGATGCAACAGGACGGGGAATGCATTCACGTTCCGTACTTTCACAGAAATCCTCCCCCGCCGTGCTGTGGCTAGCCCCCGAGCTACCTCAAGGTTTGGGCCGTCCGGATGGGGTTCCACCAATACCCACTCTCCCGGGCCATAGAGTTGCGAGGGGAGCCTGGCCCACACCACAGCCTCACTCTGAGCGGGAATGGACAACGCGTATCGGCACGCCGTCCTCCCAGTGCCCTCTCGATCTCCCCGCGCCTCGGCAAGGCGAACCCGCCGACAATCGGCCTTGATCCGGTCCCACTCGTGACTTTCCGAGGTCGAGGCCGTCTGCCTTAGTCCACCTTGGAACAGTTCCTCCCAACATTCTGCTATAACGTTCATGCCCAACAAGGCGCGATGGTTTTCCCAGGCAGGCGTCACGAACGATCACCACCCCTTTCTGGGGGACAACGACTCCATGGATCTTCAAGTCAGTCACCAGGTATCCCACGTATGGGATGTCCAGACCGTTGGCTCCCCGTAGCGTCAACCAGGGGGCTTCTGAGGTGGGGCACTCCTGGCCCTTAAATAGCTCTCGTGACAGGCTCTCAGAGAACAGAGTGACTTGTGACCCAGTGTCTAACAGGCACTGTACTTCCAAACCGTTGACCTGGGCCACTACAATGGGGCAATGCCCCACCAAACATGCTCTGGACTTCGTAATCAATAGGGGGTCTACCATGGGAGTCCCAGCCACTTGACCCACAGTGGCCGGCAACTCTAAAAATCCTCCTGTGATCCCCAACGGGAGCGGCACTGGCGGAAGTAATGACCCGGCTCTCCACAACCATGACAAATGGGGCGTCCCTGTTCGTCCCACCTGAACCGCGGCCCCATGGGCCTAGCTGGGCGTCGCTCTGGGAATCGGCTCCCCGCTGAATAGGTCCGCTCTCGGAGCAATGGACCGGAACGTTCACGCCGGAGCTCTTCTCTGAAGGAGTTGGATAGCTCGGCCAGCTGTTCCTGGACGTCCTTTTTCAACTCCTCTCGTAACGCACGTCTCCATTCCGCTTCGACCGGGCGTGGGGGGTCGACGGGTGCACTCGCAGCCATGCACGTTGAGGGCTCTACCGTGTGATCCCGTTCCAAGGCCAAAGCCTCTTGTCTCAGTTCGTCAAAAGACGAGTCCGGGTTCCGGCGGACCTGTATTCGCAGGCTCTGGCGTACGGGGCCTTCCCGTAGCCCCAGGAGGAATTGGTCTCGCAGCAGGCTCTCTTCACCCCTAGACCATGGTCTTGCCTTCCTCTTAGCCTAGCGAACTGCTCTCTCGGCTGTAGCGTGAATGCCCGGATGGTCTGTCGCGGCCCTTGTTTGCAGTTGAAGAACTGTGTTCGCAGAACGGCTACGGGAGTGGTATCGCCGTATTGCCCCGAAAGGAAGTCAAAGATAGCTTGAGCCGTGGTACGGTTCGCTTCTGGCGCTGCTCGCACTTCCCTCAGTGCTTCTCCTTCCAAGGAATTCAAGATGAACTGCACTCCCTGAGGGGCATCCAGACCTTGGAGCCCGACTAAATATTCGACCTGGGCCCTCCATGTCGACAGACTCATCTCTGATCCCGGACCTTGGTACTTTTGGGCCCAAGGGGCTCCCATGAATATGGGCATGGCTTGTCTTCGTGCTCCCGGTGCCTCTTCATCTGCCATAACGGCTTCTGGTGGCTCAACTCAGTGGTAATCCTGCCGACTACGCCAATAATCTGTCACAGGTCGGGAGGGTCGACTGGGTCTACCCCCTCCCTTTAGAATGTACCCCTGAGGAGCAGACCAGAAACCAGGCGGACAAGGAAAATAAAATGTAACAGGCTTTATTGATTAAAAGAATTTGTGTATCCTAATTAAAATTCCTCCTTCCTCCCCAGCATCCAGTGGCCGCCGGGACGTCGGCTGGACGACAGGTGGGGACTGGGTCCACTCGACCCCCTCGGACTCTTCGGGTGCCGAGGCTCTCGGCAATGGAGGGAACGCGGACCTGACCAGCAGGTAAGTGCTCTAAGCACGACTTATCCTTCTCGGACTCTGAGCGGACTGTCCTCTTCTCGACCTCCCAAGTACAGGAGTTTACAGCGGTGAAGAGGAGCGTCGACTGGACGGCCAGTAGGGACTCCTGGTACGGTAGGTTTCTTTCCTCTGCAGGGGATGCAGAAAGCTTACGGCTGTGAAAGGGGCGTCGACTAGACAGCAGGTGGGCACTTCGAGTCCAGTTTGTTCCTTCCTATACAGGGGATGCAGAAAGCTCACGGCTGTGAAAGGGGCGTCGACTAGACAGCAGGGGGGTACTTCGAGTACGGTTGGTTCCTCCCGATACAGGGGATGCAGAGAGCTCACGGCTGTGAAAGGGGCGTCGACTAGACAGCAGGTAGGTACTTCGAGTCCGGTTGGTTCTTTCCTATACAGAGGATGCGGAAAGCTTACGGCTGTGAAAGGGGCGTCGACTAGACAGCAGGTAGATACTTCGAGTCCGGTTGGTTCCTTCCTATACAGGGGATGCAGAAAGCTCACGGCTGTGAAAGGGGCGTCGACTAGACAGCAGATAGGTACTTCGAGTCCGGTTGGTTCTTTCCTATACAGGGGATGCAGGAAAGCTCAGGGCTGTGAAAGGGGCGTCGACTAGACAGCAGGTAGATACTTCGAGTCCGGTTTGTTCTTCCCTATACAGGGGATGCAGAAAGCTCACGGCTGTGAAAGGGGCGTCGACTAGACAGCAGGTAGGTACTTCGAGTCCGGTTGGTTCTTTCCTATACAGAGGATGCGGAAAGCTTACGGCTGTGAAAGGGGCGTCGACTAGACAGCAGGTAGATACTTCGAGTCCGGTTTGTTCTTCCCTATACAGGGGATGCAGAAAGCTCACGGCTGTGAAAGGGGCGTCGACTAGACAGCAGGTAGGTACTTCGAGTCCGGTTGGTTCTTTCCTATACAGAGGATGCGGAAAGCTTACGGCTGTGAAAGGGGCGTCGACTAGACAGCAGGAAGATACTTCGAGTCCGGTTTGTTCTTCCCTATACAGGGGATGCAGAAAGCTCACGGCTGTGAAAGGGGCGTCGACTAGACAGCAGGTGGGTACTTCGAGTACGGTTGGTTCCTTCCTATTCAGGGGATGCAGAGAGCTCACGGCTGTGAAAGGGGCGTCGACTAGACAGCAGGTAGGTACTTCGAGTCCGGTTGGTTCTTTCCTATACAGGGGATGCAGGAAAGCTCAGGGCTGTGAAAGGGGCGTCGACTAGACAGCAGGTAGATACTTCGAGTCCGGTTTGTTCTTCCCTATACAGGGGATGCAGAAAGCTCACGGCTGTGAAAGGGGCGTCGACTAGACAGCAGGTGGATACTTCGAGTACGGTTGGTTCCTTCCTATTCAGGGGATGCAGAGAGCTCACGGCTGTGAAAGGGGCGTCGACTAGACAGCAGGTAGATACTTCGAGTCCGGTTTGTTCTTCCCTATGCAGGGGATGCAAAAAGCTCACGGCAGTGTTGACAACACAGAATGCACGTGGCATTCGATGGGGGACACTCGGAACAGCGGATCACTGGACTTCCTCCGTTCTCCAGACAACATCAACGTTAAATCAGAACACCGCAAGCTTTTAATTCCACCGTCGCTTAATCTCTTCTTCAGCGGCTCCAAACTGCAACACAGGGCAAGGCCGATGGGCACGTGACAGAATTTGGTATAGTAAGCATGCAGTAGCTTCACTTCAAACACACACGGTGAGCACAGCATCAACTCACGTCACTCTTAACCACTCTGTGAAATATAAGGCCACAGCCCACCACCTTGTTCTGAACAGCAGGGACAGTAAAACGGAAGAATATATGGCGATCTCACTCGTGCATCATAACAGCTGTCTTCACATTACGGGTCTAGACTCCGGTTCCTAGATCGCTTCTCTTCATATACAGTGTCTTGGTATATAAATCACGTATCATATGGCCAGTAAAAGGTTTGCACTTATCTCTACCCAGGCAGGGGACTTGATGTTTCCAAGGCAACTTCTCCTCTGCTTCTCTGTTCCACTCCACCAAATCCTTCGTAGCGGATTCCCTTCCGCGGATCTATCTCGCCAGTCAAGTTGTCCCACAGAAACTCTCAGCCTTCCTCGACGGAACAAGGTCAGGACACAGCACCCGAAAACCGAACACAGAACACTGCACTGAACTTCCACTGCACTGAACTTCACCCTTGGTCTCCCAAAGCTTGGTCTTTATGTGTTTCAAGCCGCTGTGTGTCCCAATCACCAAACAGCCCCTTGATGCGCCGCACCTGCTGTCACTTTGTCATCAGCGGCTGATGTTGCCATGGTAGCGACGCATATCAGGCTGACTGGGTGTTGCATCGAGAGCGCTCCGGGCGGAAACATTCCTCCGTGGAATATATAGTTCCGCTGCTGGTTCGTCACCTTGTGACACAGACATTAAAGAATACATGAAAAGAACATTTCAGTAATGACACTGGTAACTTCTCTAACAAAATAAAATCTCATAAGCCTAGAGAAGTCATTCAACTCATTTGATATTTAAAAGGAAAAATATTGAGTAATATCTTGATTATAATCACTTCATTACATTACACATTGAAGCAGCAGTAGATTCCAGAATTCACCCCTTCAACGCCCTTTCCTGGGTCACTTAGAATAGAAGTGAATGGGACCAACCTGTAAACATTACTCATTGTTTGTTGTAGCAATAATCTTTCGTTATTCTTTCGGGGGAAACCATTTCAGAGTAAAAAAGGGAGTGTTCAAAGAATATACGTAAATAACATAAACCCTAAACAAATTTAAATATCTACTCAAACATTTATGCTTTAAGTGTCACATTAAAATTATTCATATTATGGTTCTTACTCTGTTTGTTACGCATGTCAATAAGTTAAAATGAGTATCCTTTGGGCAAAAAAAAATACACTTTTTAACAGAAGAATTTAGGTAAAATGACAACAACAACAAAAAAAAATCAACATTTCTGCATTTAAACATTTCAAAAATTGGCCTATTTGAATAATTCCTTTATTTGATATATTTTATTATTATTATGAATTGATGTGGTAATCAACATTATGCAGCAAATTATGTCGATTGAATATTAAACATGAAATGCTTATTTTCTGTACAGGGCACAACAATTTTATTTTTCCACAAAAGACTCAACAATACTTTTAAAAGCCAATTTTTTTAATTAATTTTGCTTTGAAGTGTGAATTCTCATCTCATCTCATACTATCGCATAGTTCTGTTAACTCATATGGGCCCCGGACAATGAGCCTTTTTTTAGCCTTGATATATGTAGGTGTAGTCTGTGTGATATTTCAGGTCCGATAATCTGGCAAAGTGACAGTGAATTCCTTCAGTCACATGAGCACATAACACTGGCAAACACTCAATCCAGCCTCTTCAAAGCTCAGAGAGGCTCTTACAGGCCAGTCAGAGAGTGCAAATCACTCCAGCAATGGCAGCTATTTGACCTCTGGAGTGACTTTAGAGTTGTGTGAGCTGGTCTATGAAGGCTGACGGGAAGTTTGGGACACCTGTGAGTGAGGACAAGCCTATCAAACAGACCAACTCAAATCTGCCCTCCAGACCCAGTCTTTTACCCGCAGTGACTAACGGAAGCAAGCAGCCGATAAGCTCTCTGAGACTGCATCGATGCCTATTACACTAGCCGATCTAGTGAACTTTAATGACATTTAAATGCAATTTTAAAGCCGCAGGAAAAACAAATGGCTTTTGCATGTGCTATTTTATGTGTGATTAATATTGACTGATAGAACAGTTGTGACACTGAATGCAAGATTAAACATATTTAGTTTGCCCACTTTGTCATTATACACAAAGATTAGAAAAAGGGGGAAATAAATAACGTGAAACACTTTAAAAAGGCATATTTGTATTTGAATGAAATGTCGGCACAAAACCATTAGATGGGAGAAACAACGGTAATATATATATTCACAATTTGACCTATTGTGGGGAATACATAAAATCTTACACAGTTTTTGGTTGTTTGTCATTTCAGTTTTTGGTAACACTTTATTTTATAGTGTCCTTCCTATGTTACACGTTTAATGTAGTAATAACAGAAAATTATGCATAATTGCATGCAACTAAGCCCAAACCAAACCCTATTCATAACTTTAACCATTAATACTCAATACTTAAATATAATTACCTTGTAACAAGGACACAATAAAATGTAACCTAATTGCATTTTTAATAGTAAAATGTAATAATAATTTGAATTAGAATCGCATGGCTTGAGTAGCATGTATAACAGTGTTAGATCTGCAGTTTACAGCCAACCTTCAAGCTGTATTCTGCGTCAGCATTTCACTCTCCAGACCTCAGTTGAGGCCAGTAAAACTATACAGTAATTGCTTTTTATTAATTAGCTTCCTGCCAGATTAATTAAGAGCAAATGTTACTGATGATACAGCCAGGACAGAAAAACACACAGGCGTGGGCCAGTGTTAGAGAGCTACTAATGATGTGCAAATATATTTACCGTGTCCTTTGCTCCCAGGGGTGCGCGTGTGTCATTCTTATTTAAAGGTCTGCAGTTTGGGGTCCAGAGGGAAATGTGGACAAACGTGTCTGATAAACAAGCGTCTGTTCTGTTAAGAGCTGTGAAATCTGATGTCCAACATGGTTTATTTTTGTTCTTGAAGTGGGCCTGTTTGATCCATGTGATATCTCCACCCATCACATAGGATTCCTGGATTACGCTTCATGTTTACCAGTTATGCTGTGAATTCGACTGTGAATAATAATAGGATTTAAAATAAAATAATAACATACAGTAGCTTTTATTTATTTTGTAAATCGTGTTACGGAAAACTTTTTGTGTGGTTTGTTAGAAACACAAGAAAAAACGAAAACGAAAAGAAAACATCAAATCTGATGATTGACAGAGCCAGTGAACAAATAAAACACACTAATTGGTCAGTGAAATATCTAAATATTTTCGTCTTTTTCTCCTCCTTATTCAGTTAATATGTTCTGTTAAAGTATATTACCACCGCTCGACGTCCCTGTCCCTTAAGACGAAACATAAATATATAAATAAAGGGAAAAAAACGGAGCCATCAGCAGAGGTTTGCGCAGGTCGATAAAGCTTTTAGATTTGGAGATGTTTTCTATTTCCTGCGGCTAAGAGTTGTTAATGGAGCTTAAGGAATTATCTTATGGCTCTGTGTTTTGAGAGCAGTTTATTCGGGGGCCCCTGTGTCCCCTATCGAGTCTGAATATGCTGCTGTCAAAGGCGCTTAATGAAAAGTAACGCGTCGCTGATTACAGTTTGATTCGGTTTCTACGTAAAATCGCCGTTAATTCAGCACCATCTCTCTCTCTCTCTCTCTCTCTCTCTCTCTCTCTCTCTCTCTCTCTCTCTCTCTCTCTCTCTCTCTCTCTCTCTTCTTCGCGCGCGCGTGTGTGTGTGTGTGTGTGTGTTTGACACGCCTGAATGAGTTAGTCAAACCATCACACCTCCCCCCTCTCTCTCTCCCTCTCCAAACCCTGCTTTACGATACGAAAGTTTATTTTAAGCAATATTCGTATACACTATACATAATGTTTTATTATTCGACGTGCAATTAGGCTGTATCTTTGATATTTTTCGTTCTGCTCTGTAATATATATATATTTTTTTTAATTCTCAGGAAAAAAAATATTATAATGTTACATTATCATTACAATTATTATTAATGTATTTATATGAGTAAATTACTAAATTATTAAATATTAATAAATCTGGCATTTTATATTTTATACATATATATATAATATATATACAATATATATATATATATATATATATAATATATATATATATATATATATATATATATAATATATATATATATATATATATATATATATATATATATATATATATATATATATATATATATATATATATTTTTTTTTTTTTTTTTTTTTTTGTGTGTGTGAAAAATAATGTTCTTTATTAGGAGACAACACCAACACCACCATTTGTTGTGCATTGCGTTGTACAGACAAAACACGTTTGTTTAAATGTCTTTGTCCAGGGAGAAGATCTCAATCGTTTGGCTTTCACATTGAAATTCATCACTGAAGCCCCTCTCAACGGACCCCAGTCCTCCAGGGGCCACACTTTCACCATCACTGTCAACTCCTGCCTTTGACTGCGTGTTTTTGCCCTTTTATCTCGACCAACTAATTCTCTTGCCCTTTTCACTTAGAGACGCGCCCCGGTGAAAAAGCCTCAGAGTACAGAGAACCTCCACAAATTGAGGGGTCTGTGTCAAGATGAACATTTCGAATGATCTCGCCTTCTAACCATATAAACGGCCTGTCTGGGTAACTCAGGCTATCTCGAGTGTTGGGTCAGGGTAAAGGATTTGGTGCTTCGATAATATTATCAGAGGGAGAGAGAGTAGAAATCAATAGAGTGAAGTGAATGATGACTGAAAACATCCCAATTACAGGCTGGTTATGGCGGGTTAATGGAGCTCATCCAGTGCTGTCTTATGGCTCCTGAGGGCCTCGTCTCTCCCATCAGAGGACGAGAGGGAATGATAAATAGTTATTGAGGAGTTATTACAAAGGCAAACACAGTACACACGAAACAATCACTGTGGAGAACATCATATGCATTATTTAGGGTGGACAGTCGGGCCATTTGTATTGTTATGCCATTACTTTGACATAATGAAATGACTTGGAAAAAATCTGTATAGTTAATGATGCCAAATTGCGGCAGGATAAAAATCCTTCCATGGTGTGACTTCACTCCTTTAGTGACAAATAGACAAATAAAGCTTAGATTATGCTAAATCACTAAATTTAACCAAGCAGGTACATTTAATCGGGAATAATGCTGGTTCAGCACCAGGGACAGCGACTCTGATCGATACACAGAACAAAAGCTTCGGAAAATTGACCGTTTATTGTAGTGAGCAGATTTGAACATTCCCCAGTTTCGAGGAGATCTGTGAATTTGTGCGATACTTTCTTAACAGTGACACTTGTGAGTCGTAACAAGGTCCGAGTTCGTCTAAAAGAATAATCATTAAAAAACTAGCAACATATGCATGCCAACGAAACAATAAAAGCCGAAACCAAACTAGGCTGTAAACTTTTTTTTTCAATCTTTGAGAACATAAACCTCATTTGTTAATTTACATAATCTGAACGTGCGTCAACCTAACCAATAAATATATATAAATCAATCCCTTTTGTGGGATCATCGCCAGTGAGATGTCAACACAGCAATAAATACGTACATTTTCCCATGACAGCGCAATAATGTTATGTAACAAAACGTATTTGGGCCCATCGATTCACAGTCTGACATTTATCTGTTGCGTCTGTAAACTGAAAACCGTAAACGGCTATTCCAAACAGTCCTCCTCGCTTTTGAGGACCATTGGTGTGCTAGGAACAGAATATTTTATTCACCCCCTTTGGAAATGTCATACTGTCCTTACTGGCCTCTTGCTGCTGTGTTTTTATCACGTTGCTGTTCCCTACGGAGCGTCCAAGGGCTCCAGTCTCTAAGATTGAGCCTTTAGTCGTGGTGGTCCAAGAAACTGTAGTGTTCGTCTGTGCTTGGTTTAAGGAGCTGTGTCTGAACAAGGGGTCGTGAAAAACTCCATCTACCCAGTTTCTTAGAGTCGTAACAGGTGAATCCTGCTGTCTTTCCAGGCCGTTTACAGGTGAGGAGGCGGAGGGGGACGGTTGACATCTAAGCATACATGAGGAGTACTCTGTCGGGTTCAACGAGGTCGCGGTCTGGGCCAGAGACCAGATGCGGGGTTTGCTGTCCAGTAATGGATGGCCCTGCTGCTGGAAACACGTTTTGACGTGTCGAAGGTCGTGTTCGCAGTCTTCGGATGTCGATTTCAAGCAGCTTTTGGAGAGATCGCGCTCAGCTTCGAGCAGACCGGGAATGGAGAGTTTTGGAGATGGTTCTTTGATGCGATCATCGGTGGTCGCCATGTGCGCGTTCATGTGAAAGCGGTGTTTGAGTTCACACTCTGAGCTCTCAGACTCGATGGTGTCAAAGTCGTCCAAGTCACTCAACTGAAGTTCTTTGTCTTCTCGACTTTTGCTCTCTGTTAAAAAAAAAAAAAAGAATATAGATGTAAATTTAGAGCGAGCGAGAGAGAAATAGACAAGCATATTGCTACAAATATTTTAAAAACACACCCCCGAACCAAATGGACTATTTAATTAATATCATTCATGAAATAGTTTTTGTATTATATTTCGCTTAACAAATAGTGCGCTATTTTACAATAAAATAGTAAGATTGTGATATGTATTAAAGACGTTATTAAATAAACTCTTGATGTGAAGAAAATTGTAATACTCTGAAAAAAGTTTTCCAGTGTAATTGGCTTTTTTTTTTTCAGTGATGACTCTCGCCAGACTTTTAAAAGTTTGTGCTGGCGCTTTTCCAGACAGCTCAAGGCAGAAAAGTTTAACTTTTTTAGATTGAAATTAAGATAGCAATAAAAAGAAAAAGAACCCATTGATTTGTGAAGACTGTAATGGGACTGACCGTCATCATTGGTTTCACTTTTGATTTGATCTTCTTGTGACCCATCCTCATCATCATCATCGTATTTCTTATCGTCTGATCCCTTGTTTCTTGGTGGCCATGTCATCTTGTTCTCTTTCTTGAGTCTTCTTCTGGCGTTGGCGAACCAGGTGGACACTTGTGTGAGGGTCATCTTGGTGATGATTGCCAACATGATCTTCTCTCCTTTGGTGGGATAGGGGTTTTTCCTGTGCTCCTGGAGCCATGCCTTCAACGTGCTCGTCGTCTCGCGTGTGGCGTTCTTTCTTCTTGTTCCTCCTTCCATAGATCCATATCTGTGATATGAAAGAAAGAAACGTATGTTTTTATGATGCAAACGTTTTTGCAGTGCATAGAAATACAAGGACTTTATGTTTTATGTTGTTTCCATAAGCAATGCATCGCGTTTATTTTAGAAGCATAACAGAGCGTACAAATTGCTTGATCGAGTGCACACAGACTGCACCGGCAAAGTATCTGGCCATTAAAGCACTTCAGGGGAAACCCTGAAGGGCAAACTGTCAAGAGCATGATATAACATAAAATATGCATCAAAGAAAGTGACCTGAAATTGGTTTATTGAAAAAGATGCGTTAAATGCTTTTGTATACAGGTATAGGGCGATTGCGCTAATTATTCCATCAATATGTTGAACGCGGCCTATGCAATTGATCCAAATGAACTGAGTCCTGCACTAGTTAATTGGCAATCAGAAGACTCTAATGAAGGCCGCTATTCAATACCTGTCATACTGGTACTGTCCCAGGGAGGGATCATATGGGTAATATGCGGCAGCCTGTGTAATTCCCGCATGCGCAGACGCACTTCCATCTTTGGCATCAAACGTTCCCTGAAAATAAACACAAGACCTGTCAGTAATGACATTCATGCGATTCAACTTTACATTTATGATGCTTGTCATGATAATAAGGCTCTTCCTAACATTGTTTTCAGGTGCAATATATGATGTTAACTGTTAACTTGGACCTAATAAAATTATAAAAATTGAACTGTACACATGCATCAGTTCTGCAATTATTTATTCAGTAGGTACTAAATAAACAAGGTCAATTTGCTGATATTTTAACATCATTTCTTTCTCAGATATCGAAACACCTTCTTTATACAGAATTGCGGGGATCTTAACATCATGAATCATTGCATGCTATTATTATAATGTATAATTGGATATGTTTTAAACTCACCAAAGAGTAGAAAGCGGAGGCGTCAGCTCCATAGGTAACATAATTCCCATAGCCCTGACTGCTCGTGTACGGGTTCCCGTAGACTCCCAGCGCAGCGGCGGAGCTCAGCTCGTGCCTGGCGGTGGCCAACAGTCTGCTCTCATACACGGGACAGTACACGGGCGTCTGCGCGGACGAATCCGAGATGGACCTGGTGCTCGACTCGCAGCAAGATGTCAAAGAGTTGGTGGTCATGAGGAACTGGAATGATATGGAAATGTCACAGGATAAATAAAACACCAACCTGCATACCTCGGAAAAAAATGTGTCCAAATGTTTCCAAAAATGCAGTGAAAGTTTTTTTTTTTTTTTTGGCAGTGCCCACAGTCAGCCCCCACAGGACAATGCATTTTATGGATCATGGCCAAAAACAACTGTTGTCCTCCTTCCCCCTGTCATCACATCTGCACTTTTGCATGTGCAGTAGATTTGTAAAATGATAAGCGCAGAGGGAAGCCCTGAATTGCATCGCATAAATCCGATTAAACCTGTATCTTTTTGTCTTTATCACTCGCATTTAACCCCGCAGCGCACGTGAGCGCGTTTCCCCTTTGAAGTTCACATTTTAAAAATCTGAATCAATGCAACGATAAGTGCGCGATAACGATCTCTTACCTGAGGTGCAGAAGAGTAAGGATATCCGAATTGAGGATAGGACATTGTAGAGTGATCCCCGTTTCCCCGAAAGCAGGCGAGACTGCAGGTCTGCTGTGTTTCACTGTACCGATTGATTGGTAAAGCATAAAGCTGCCGGACGCTTATAGGGCGAAGCGCAATACTACCATGTTTAATTTGCTTAAACGCCTTCCTGAGGATGTTCAATAGATGCCCAGTGTGGATGCTCTCTCCTATCGCTCTATTAAACTTCTACAACACTACCGCGCGCATGGTAAACCATTTGGCGAATTGCCGCCTTTGATGTCAGAAATACATATTTTGCGTTATAAAAACTAGTATTAAACACGTCAGCCCAGATGCGGGTTGTTTTAAACGCCGGTGGCTCTGACGTCAGAAGAAACCCAGTCAAAATGACCAGACTCTAACTTTAATATGCATTTCTCTGGATAAAAATCCCAACGAGTGACAGGGAGGTGGGGGTGGAATTTTAAGGCACAATGGGCTTGTAATTGAGCTTATCAATTAAACTGAGCTTTGAAAAGAGATTGCAATACTAAAATGTGATAATAAATCGGTTTAGCAAGAACCTTTTCATCTCAATTTATCAGAATTTCAATACATAATCCAGTGGTTTGCTCACACTTACACTTTTTATTTACCTGTTAGAAAACTGAGAAATTAAATTCGAAAACTCATAATTCAGATATTATTAGACGTATTTTTATTGAAATTCTATTGTGATCAGTTTATTCAAACTAACGCGCACGCGCTACAAATTAGATATGAATATTAATTTATTTTAGTACATAGGACCCTGGAAGTGCAATACTTATATAAAATGCACTGTTTAATTTTTGTACGTCTGTAGAGTTGACTATTTTATCACTTTAATAGAAACAATCTCCAATATAAACATGTTTTACGAGGTTTAATAAAGGTGTTTTATGTGATAACATCAGCATGATAACATCTATCTATCTATCTATCTATCTATCTATCTATCTATCTATCTATCTATCTATCTATCTATCTATCTATCTATCTATCTATCTATCTATCTATCCATCTAAAGTCTGTGCATGTCTGTCCATGTAAAGGTCTTCATTTCACCATTGAGAGTGATGAAAGTGTAGGTGCACCATGGTGTGTTGCTGACTCGCTTAGAGAAGCCCAGGTTCAGACATGTGAGAAGCCCCGGGGTCACAGTCAAATTAATGATGATGTACTTCTCTTTTCCCCAGCTGGAAAACTGCCTGCAAGAAACGAATCTGCCCGCAGTGACAGCTCGATTGCGGGTGATTGATGACTATCTTGAGACCGGCCAACATAATATAATATGGGCCGCATAATTGCTTTCATTTACAGATGAAGGTACTTGTCGTTAAATTGAGTTAGACTTTTATCAGGCAAGTTTTTTCACCCTTTCCTTCTCCTTTGGCATGCACTTGAGTTTGGAAAATAAGTGTTCTGTGAAATTAAATTAGTCAGACAATAAGCGAGCAAATGTCGGCGTGTGTGTGTTAATAGACGTGAGGTCAAGTGACTGACCCAATCTGGCTCAGCATTGAATTTTCATTCATTTACTAAGTGACGATTTGAGTGTTTTTTTCTTCTTATGGAAAAAAAAGTTGTTAATCTAAGCAAAAGCTATTAATCTAAGTAAATAATAGCATTCATTATTTGAGAGTATATATATATATATATATATATATATATATATATATATATATATATATATATATATATATATATAATATAGCCTACGTTCATATTATATCATGCTCAAAAGCGCGCGCACTTGGAGCTAAATAAGTCATTTTCTTTCACCCTGAAAATAACCCGTGACATTTTATCTCAAGTAACATCAACTCTATGATTGATTCCTCCTCACACACAGACTGCAGTGAAAACAGGTAATGCATCCGTGAAGTTTGATGGGCAAGTCTACAATAGCTTTCCGTATACATTTACATTACTTTTTTTCTTCTTCTTCTTTTTTTTTTTTTTTTTTTTTTTTTTTTTTTTTGCTGGTCTTATTTGGGTCTCTATTAAATATTAAGACGCTCTAGTATAAGCTTTTAGAGGATAATGAAGTCTGCGCAAGAATTCCTGCTCTTGTTTTTCGTTAAAGATTTAAACGAAGCTCGGCTCTTTTGGACAGATGGATAAGATATGACGGGGTGTATTTAATATGGAAATACGTTCAAAACGAAAGCAATGCTTGCAGAGATGCAGTCTGAGACATGTAAACATGATTTAAGAATAGATTTGAACAATGAGACAAGTTTAGCCACATCCAAATATCTGATCGGATAAGCAGGATACTTGAATGCATAAATCTAGCACTACGTCTCATCAGAATTATAAGCTGGGTGAATTACACCTTGAAAGGACATGGCATCCTTTTGTTGTCTCCGACAAAACCAAGCGCAAATCAATCACCGGACGGCATGTTTCAACACCTCCTCCTCTTTCTCCTCCTCCTCCCTCGTCCAGCTCAGAGAAATCTGGCTATACAGGTCTATACATCTCACAGGTACACACATAAGTCATGTATCCTCTCCAGCGGACGACGCCTATTACATCCATTGTTGATTTAATTAGGGCAAATCAAGTGCAATTACCGAAGAAAATGATACAGTTTGAACAAATAAGGAGCAACAATGAGAGGCCCTATGATTAACAAATGATGCTGAAGTGTCAGTTGCAGATGACATCTGTATCTCTAAAAAAAATGTTCCTCCACTTAAAAAAAAAAAAAAAAAAACCCTGAAATTTAGGAAAAGGATGCTTGGATGTGGATTATTGTGATTAGTATGATTAGAGGAATTGATGAATGCTTTTCAAAATGCATCTGTACAAATTCTTTTTGAATGCTCCTCTGATTCTAATATACTTAACATTATGGAAGATATGTTTATCACATGCATTTTTAAATGCATTATAAAAAGAAAAAGAAAACACTGTAGAAATAAATAAAACAAATCAATATGAACAACAGCCAGGAGTATGTTACTTCAGTTTAGACACCTCATTGCATTTATTCATATTTTATATATGGGGTCTCCAATATGCTAAAAAGATTCTAATGCAGCCTTTTTATCTTCGTTATCTAATGTTTAAAGTGTGCTACCAAATTTTGATTTAATTTACAATCAGTTCTCATGAATGGAAAAGTATTTTTCCAAGCTAACAAATAGGAATTGAGTCTTTCAGACCCCAGACAGAACATAAGAGATACATAATAAAATACTATTTAAAAGATTTGCATAAGACAGACTGGTCTGTGTAAATCTGAGGAAGTGTGAGGAGATGATTTGTGTTGCAGTCTGAGGCAGGCTCCACATTCTCCTGTAAGTGTCTTGACAAGTTCATACACTTCTATTTTAAGTCTCTTCATGGTGAAGCAGATTAGAAGCCTTCTGTTCCGACATTCAGCTTCATCTAAAGCACCAGTTCCTTGAAGGTTCCCAATGAAATTTAGTCTTCCAAGCGAGGATATTCGTCTTTATTTTCAGGAATTGTATCATGAAAAATAATCAGTCACTGAAATTACAACATTTCCCTCGGCCCAATTTTTAATTGCATGCTTTGTTTTTCTGTCCAATATTGGTCAAGCGTAAATAATAGCCGGTTTGCAGACAACACTTCAAAGTTGTATTCAGTCTAGGATGAGACAGGTGCAGCTGATGATCCAGGAATGACATCATGCCGCGAGCAGCTCCCAGGCTGTCTGCAGATAAAGTTCCTGTGCGAGAGAATCGACTTCTACAGTACAAGCATATCTTAACCTGCCTCTTCTGACTCTATCCAGAGCCAGGCATGCATTAACTGATTTATGATTTAACTGACGATAAATGCGTTTGTTGTAATCGCTGGACTGTATTATTGACACAGTGCATGGTTGTGTTATTCTCTGAAGAATAGCAGGAGTTGTGTTCTGAAAGTTTTTCGTTTTCCCTTCTATGGGTGACAAATTAGAGAAAACATTATAATATCTGCTGCAAAGAATTGAGGCCAGTGACTACAGGGAGTGAAAAATAAATCAAGCAACATAAATTGCGGTACGCTGTGTTCTGGCTCACAAATAAACCCCAAAACTTGTATGAAATTACAATCGACGAACATTTTCAAGCTTAAACCACACAAAAAAATGCACTGCATATATTTGAGCTTTTTTATGAATAGATTAGTGCTTAGGGCTGGGTTAAAGGTCAGGTGCTGTTCAGTTTGCCCTGGATTTAAATGCTTAATGGATCTATGGATGATCATAAATGCATGTTTTGTTTTCTGTTATAATTTATAAAGATATTGGCTAACACTTTATTTCAGTGGTCCACTTTAGATATCCTACTAACTATAATTAACTTTGCAACTACATGTCAACTATCTCTCATTAGAGTATAATAGACTCTCTGCTTAATATATCTTTATTGTGATGCTCCCTAATCGATATTCTACTCACTATTTTTTAAATTCCCATCTCAGTTATGTGCATCTGTGGCAGTTAAATATATTTAGGCAGTTAAATAAAGAATGTGGAAAACCTAAGGCAATCTCAGTTAAATTATCCACTTGTTTACTAGTAACATGTCTACTACTGCTCTACTAATGCTCTAATGTGAGTTAGTAGACATTTAGTTGACAAATTACTTATAGTTAGTAGAATGTCTAGGGTTGGCCATCAAAATAAAGTGTTACCAGATAGGTTAAACTTTAGTTTAAGGTGTCCGTATTACAGTGTAATTAGATATTTAAGTACTATTAACTTGCTATAGGGCTAAAGGTTAGTTGCATGTAATTATGCATACTTTACAGTTATTACTATTTAGTAACTAAATGTATCTGTAACAAGGACACTGTAAAATAAAGTGTTACCACATATTGAAATGCATCTTCAAAATATTGCCGTTTCAGTCTTCAGCTTCGTGTGATGTATTAGAGCCTCTAGAATATGGGTCAAAAGAAAGTGTCAATTGTTTCATCATGTCTATCTTGGACAATCAAAGGCTCTGTGACGCTCCACACGGAGAGCCGCGGTTATGAGGAGCTGGAAGAAGCTTTTCTCCTCTCCTCCGCTGCAGTGGCTAAGAGGTTTAGCATGTTGCTGTTCACTCTCCATGCATTATTGATCAGAAGGGTCAGTACGCTCACTCTGTGCTCAGTTAAGACCGAGGAGGTGTTCCTCAAACAGCTAGTTAGGGATGCAAACACTCAGCTGAGAGCATCTGAGGATCTGTTTATGGGCATTTTAAATGATCCTATAGCCCCTTTTTTATAATGCACTGATACAATGCACAGATATAAAGATTTTGCACAAGTAAATAATGTGTTAATTCATCATCAGTTGATTATCATCATCAGTAGACAGACATGCACACTACTTTCTAGTTGTGCAATTATACGTTGAACATGCAGTTAAAATCAAGAATTTGGGCTTCAATTATATATGGTTGTATTAGATGGGTGTTTTTCCCCCACTTTTTTAAATTTGTCTTTTTATTTGTTTCCCCCAATGCTGCAAATATTCTGTGTTTACCAGTTAATAAAGGTAAAAAAAAAATCTACATGCACATTACAAATTACGCAAAATGCGTTTAAAATAGTTGGATGGTTAGATGGAGTCTAGCATGTCACACCACAGAATATGTGAACTTCTTAAAAGAATATACTCCGTTTCCCAAGTGTGTGTGTGTGTGTGTGTGTGTGTGTGTGTGTGTGTGTGTGTGTGTGTGTGTGTGTGTGTGTGGCCCTGGTCAACCGTACGTTGTGGGGACATTTTGGCAAAACGATGGACATATCCAAAATCCTAGTCCTTGAAGGGACATTTTTGGTCCCCATGAGGACAATAACTAATAAATCATACTAAGTGATGTTTTTTGAAGATGTAAAATTGCAGAAAGTTTTCTGTGATGTGTAGGTTCAGGGGTAGGGGATAGAAGTTACACTTTATACGGTATAAAAATCAATGTTAAAAAGTTCAAATTTATTTCAAACCATAATGAAATACACACATTTGACTATTACACTTGAACGGTTTCATTTTTAAACTCTCCTCTCAGTTTTGTCTGTGTTTCCGCGGTGCTTGAATAGATATTTAGGCAGCTAAATAAAGAATGTGAAAACCCTCAGGCAATCTCAGTTCAAGGATCTACTTGTTTACCAGCGAGCAGAGAAAAATAGACAAAGGGAAGCAGAAATTCACAAGTCAGTTGTTCGGCGGGAGCAGAGCAGAATAGATCCGAAAAAAAGTTCCCTGGTGGAAAGACCATGTCCTGCTCATAACTGCCAAGATGATTCCTGCTTTACCTGTCCGTTTTTTTTCAGCTAAACAGCCAAAGCATGCTGCTAAAAAAGCAACTACATGTTAAATAGCTATTAAAATTGTATCATTTTAATCCTTCCAGGTAAAAATATTCAAACGCATCCCTGTTTCCCGTTCCATGATTGAAGGGACTTGTGATTGAATTTCCACATTGTGCTCCCGTCTGCGCCCCAAGAGCCTATTCACTTTGATATTAACATGGCTCTGTCATTAGAACGCATCCCATTTGGCCGATTTATGGGGTTTATGGGTAAAATAAGATGCCGAATGAGACAATACAATGCATTTGTGTTCTGAAGCAGTATGATGAATTAATAATTGTGAGTGCCCATTTTCCAGATTATCGTAGCCTCACACGCTCTAATGTTCCACACAGGCCTAAAAATGAGGCAGACTATTGTAAAAGTCATGAATAATGTCTTTTTGGTGTTTTGTGCATTTTCATCCACTCAGAGAAAAATGGGCCAAGATGGAGAGAAAGGCCTAAAAATGCATTTTTCTTCCAGACTGTCCATCCTACTCTTGCTGATGTATTTATGTTCTTTGCTGATTATTCATTCATTTTCTTGATGAGCTGAGGCGGGTTGCGGATTGTGCGAAGGTGGTCTCGGAGGGTCCCGTGTGGCCTCGTCCGTGTTCGGCTTCATGCTTGGCAGGGATCTGAGCTGGACCTGACTGGACTGATTGGTCGACTGGACATCTGCAGCCGGAGGGTGATCAGTGTCATTCCACCTCTCTGACACATGGCCATGGGACACAGAGACCAGAGAGATGGCTTTGATTGACAAGAGGCTTTGTTATGGTGATGATACACGGGCAACTTTTTGAGCAATGTTGCTGGGCAATCTTGCTGAGCGTTGTTGCTTGGCACTTCTCATTGAAATGGCAATACATTTCTATCTGGATAATTTAGATTGGTCGTGGGCCCTGTCTCACATCTGGTTGCCCGTAGACGACAACATTGCCCAGCAACATTGCTCAAAAAGTGCCCGTGTATCATCACCTTTAGACCATGTGCTTCCTTTCACACACACACACACACACACACACACACACACACACACACACACACACACACACACACACACACACACACACCACACACACACACACAACACACACACACACACACACAGTACACTGAATCTAATTGACATGAATGAGAATGTTTAATAAATTGGTCAATTACACAAATGGTGTAACTCAAAGAAAACGTCACGCATGTTTGTCAGTTATTTTTGCGTTATTGACATATAGTATTATATGTCAATAAATACTATTAAAGTTTTTTTTTGTTAATATTTGTGTTATATTTTTTATTTTTAACTGTTAAAAACACATCTTGCACTACATAACAGTAAATTATGCATAATAACAAGCAACCAACACTAAACCAAACCTTGTTGTTTTTTGTAAGTTGTATTAGCCTATATTATATATATATATATATATATATATATATATATATATATATATATATATATATATATGTGTGTGTGTGTGTGTATTCTGAATCTGCCATATTTATTTTCCTTTTTCTCCTTTTCTTCGTCTCAATTCCAGTTCAGACAATTACAATTTTGTGGAATTTAAGATTACAGATTACCATCTAAATCACATACAATTGATCAGTGTGTAAGTAATTTTGAATATATATTATACATTCAAAGCTAAATGAGTGCAGAGACATTCCAATGTCCTTTGAAATGCTTTTCAGTGTGTTGTAACTGACTATTTCTCAGAAAGGTTGTTCAAACTGCGCTCAGCCGATGCACTACTGCACTACATTGACCATTTCATTGTAATTTTCCATTCTTGCTGTTGAATTTTATTGCCATGGTGTTTTTGAGTGTGTTAAACAAAACTATATAAATAAACCGAGGTCCAATTAATAAAAGAAATCCCACAAAAGGTCAGTTTGAAGTATAAACTTCAGGCTGCTGAAGGGGAGGATGGTGAAATGACATTATCTGGTGGATTTTAGAGGACAGTGTGCTTCTCCCTCACTGCCTTGTTTATTTTCCACCTGAATAAGCACATTTGAATTGATTTGAGAGGAGTGCTGATGTTTACATTAGCATGCATTACTGTGTCACGCTGCCTACACACTCACAACAATGAAGACTGGCCATCATCAACTTCCCTTTTTTCTTTAATACTGTTCCAAATAATATTCATAAGTTTGCTGCGAAACACTCCCACCCCCGTTAGGCTCTCCTGATCACTGTCGTCGAGATGTGTGTGTGTGTGATGTTATGAGTGGCCCCTGTCTAGGATTGTTTTTTTTTTTGAATCTCCTACTTTTTCTTCCACTCAATAAACAACAGTGACGAAGGCGGTTTTCTTGGTGTGAATCCATTTGTAATTGGATCTGTCCTCACTTTTGCTTTTTGTTGAACTTGACACAAAGTTCAATGGAAATTTACCTAAATCTACCAGTCTGCCCTAGAAATGCAAAGCCTGATAGAATGTTTAAATTGAATTCAGTATTTTAATCACTCCGAATTGGTGGAACAAGTCCAAGTTTAGATCGAAGAAAAAAGAAGAAGAAGATTTAATTTAGAAGTACAGAACTGCACAGATATCGATTTAGTTTTTTATTTAAATATTTTTAAAGTGGCGTGACATTTTTTTCCTCCTGAATTATTTACTATTAAAATACTATCTTTTTTTAATAGTCGGGTATTACGCTATGTCATTAGCATTGTACTGGATTTGAAAATCCCCATGAGTACAATGCTTTCAATATTTTTGATTCATTTAATGTAAGAGAGAAAAAAAATGTTTATCTGCTAAAATGTAAATAAATTTTTCTGCTTAAACTGAAATATATTTATCTGATAAAAATGTAATGTTTATCTGATGAAATTTAAATATTTACATGATACGATTTATATACAGTATACAACTAAAACAATTTAGACAATTTCAAGAATGTACCGTAAAAACAACAACAACAACAACAAAATCTGTCAAAATAGCATACAGCAATAGTTCTGGTCTTGTCATGTAGAACATATGGCATAATCGTCAGTTTTATGTTCTGTTTTATGGACTTGTATTTCAATTGTTTCCCTGTGCTCTGTTCCCAGGTTACTGATTATGCCTTTGTTTGTTTCCATGGTTACTGATTGCGTTTTGCACCTGTTTCTTGTTCAGTTTGTTTTCTCCTGTGTATTTAAGTCTTCAGTTTAGTTCTACTGATTGTCTGAAAATGTCTTTATGTTAGTGAAGTTGTTATGTTGTTTCCTGCCTTTCAGAGGTCTGTTTACACACACACCATTTTCAACAAAAAACTGAGAAGATTTTATGCATTTTGGCCGTCCATTTACATGACAACGCTGTTTTGGGGGACTGAAAATGGGTTTTGAAGTATTTGAATATGATAATGTTATTGTCTCAAAAAACGTGAATTTGTGAAAATGGTGACATCATGCACATGCGTATTACGTGTTCAGTCAATTGGAGGAGTGTTTACATACAAAAGTGACATTACCAACTACTTGCCTGGCAGTAGAATACAGCTTTTAAGTAGTTTTCGATGATCTGTGAACAGGGATCATTTTGACAACGTTGTACCTGAAAGACGCAAAGCAAAAACTTTTCCATTTTCTTCTTCTTCTTCTTCCGACAGGGAGTCTATGGCAGCCCATAGAACCACTTGCGGGAAAGTTGTGAAATTTGGCACACTGATAAAGGAAAGTCTGAAAAGTCACCAGTGCAAATTTGGCGTCCTAAAATCAATCCCTCTAGCGCCACCACCTGTCCAAAGTTTCACTCATATTTAGTCTAATAACTTTAGATCCATAATAAGTAGAAACAAAATTCTTTTTTCCTCTGATTCCTGAGCTCAAGCCGATTCGATTGCACTCCATGACGTCATTTTATGTCATACACACATGTCCGCCATTTTGAATTGTCCAAAAAACCTACTTTTTCAAACTCGTCCTAGACAGTTTGTCCGATTTGCACCAAAATTGAACCAGATCATCTCCAGGCAGTGCTGACAAAAAGTTATGGAATTCGAGTTGATTTTTGAATTCAAGTTGAATTCAAATTAGTTCCTGAATATCGCGCAAATTAATTTTGCGTAGCGCTTGCAAAAACGGACATAAGGCTGTATCTCCGCAACGCTTTATCATATTCAGACCAAACTTGGTCCATGTCATCACAATCATGACTTAAAGCTACATGCTGCGTTTCGGCGCAGCGCCACCTACTGGTCCAGAGATACAAAAAGTTGCTATTTTTGCTTATAACTACTGAACAATTTGTCCAAAAATCATAAAAGTGGTCTCGTTAGATTCAGGGCGTCCAATTTTCCCAGATTGGCCATTTTGGCTGTCGGCCATTTTGAATTATGTGCTAAAATGCTGCATTTTATGAACGCATTAACAAATACGAAACTCGGTTTGGGTAATCAGTACGATACTCTAAAGGAGCCTGATAAGTTTTGAAACAGCGCCACCTAGTGGTAAAATAAAAATTTCAAATGCTTATAACTCTGGCTGTTGTTGACTTATTTTCGCAGGAGTCATATCATTAGACTTCTGAATCCTTGCCGAGTCAAACGATACAATACTTGCCAGGTTTCGGCATATGTTTTGTGCAGCATTGTAATTTAGCGCTTAAAAAAAAAACGCTGATATCTTCGAAAATGCTAGTCTGATCGAGACAAAACCACCGTCAGAAGTTTGGAAACATAGGTCGCTGGTTCAACATTAATGCCCAAATGTAAAAATATTGTAATATTTTAGTAAGGGGTAAGGGGTAGTAAAAGGGGTAAGGGGTAGTAAAATCCAATCAAAATCACGTGTCAGTCATTTTTGATGAGTTTTTTCACAAAATTGTCTATAACTTTCATTTATTTTCACCAAAATTGACACACAGATGTATGGGCTCACTCTGAAGACACATACAAAAAAAAAAAAAAAAAACGGTGGGATTGACAGATGTATGGGCTCAATCTGAAGACACATAGAAAAAACGGTGGGATTGAGCCTCTTGGTGGTGCTATAATAGAATGAATCATGAATCATTATGCTATACTTAACGAATGCATTGGTGTAACATTATGAAACTCAGCATGTGCCATCAGCACCATGCCCAGAAGGTACTCAAAATATTTCGAGACAGCACCACCTTTTGGTCAAAAGTTATAACAAAATTTCTAAAAATACTAATAACTTTTGAATAAATCTGTGTATTTTAATGCCACTGGTCTTAAGGTTTGTCATTGTCACCAGACTCTGACCACATCACATCGATTTCGTAACTACGCCACCTATTGGTCGAAAGTGATAATCCCTTTAATCACATTTTTAGTTAATTTATGTGATTTTTTCAGCCATTTTGCCTAAATTCATCTTTAAATGTCTTCAATTGCTCCTCGCTGCTGTTGGTCTGAAACTCCCAGCCATGTTGGCATGTCTTGTCGCCTTGTTTTGCACTTGGCCCCAGTAATCGCTGCTTGCAGCTATATTTAATTATAATTATTATTATGAATTAATTAATTATATTGAAATAAAAAACAAATATTATGAAATATTCAGCACTGATGTTGTGATGCCGTCGATTCATCATCTACTTTTTATACTCGTTTCTAGTCACGCAACTAGTGCTTTCTTCCCCAGTCTTCAGGAGTGAGCGCTCCCAAATGTTCTCCCCTAGTTGGAAACTCTTGATGGGTGCTGTCTAATGGACCATAGAGAGATGTTGAAACCTCTTTTCAAGGTTAATGCGTTTAGAGTGGAGACACGCTGTAATATCCTCATAGATCAAAGGTTTGGCCAATATCTACACAGTCCACAGGATTCACCTGAACATTTCTACACAAGCCCCACATTCTTAGTGTTAGAGACTGATAGCACTGTAGCAAAGCATCAATACACGGTTTAGTTAGACATCACGTGTCATTTTGTTTCTTGTTGACTAGTTTTTCAAACAATTAAGTTCTCTTTGGAAATATGTAAATGTAGGTAGTTTCCAATCTGACTTCTGACCTGTAATGCTGCCTGAATCATAATCATACACTGTTCGTTTGTTGGGCAGAGGAGAACTGGCCACCGACTGAGCCTGGGTTCTCCCAAGGTTTTTTTTTTTCTCCATTCCAGTGGTTCCTTGCCACTGTCGACTTTTTCGCCATTGTTGATCTGCCTGCATTGACTCCATTATTACCCCTTTTTCCACCAAAAAAGAACTGGTTCGGAACTGGTGCTGGTTCAAAGTTGGTTCAAAGTTAGTTCAACTTGCGAACCTACTCAGAACCTGTTTGTTTTTCCACTGACTAGAGAGCCCAGCGAACGACATCGTAACGTCACTGTGTACGCCGCCGTATGTCTTAGCTACAAACGCTTGCACCAACTTCAAGCATAACAATTACAATGGCGGAGTACATCGTCTTTCTGCAAATGTTTCTCCTGGCTTTGCGATCCTATATTGGGGTCAGAAGAAGACATTTGTGTTCTAAACCCTGCCCCCAGCCCCAGACGTAAGCATGACGTGGTAAAAGAATGGTTCTAGTCCAGCAAAGAGTTGGTGCCGCTTTGGAACCAATTTTCCTGGCAAAAAAAACGGTTCTTTGGCTGTCGAAAAACAAAGAACTAGTTCGCGAGTAGGCACCGGCTCCGAACCGGCTCTCAAAATGCTGTGTTGGAAAAGGGGTATATGAGAACTGATCTGAGCTGGAAGATGACATCACAGTTTTCTACAAAGCGGCTATATATATAAATTAACTAAATTAATAACAAAACTGAACGCTTCACTGAACTTACATGAGCCGGACTATGACACTATTTTCCTCTAGATCTGCTGTATAGCAGAAACAAACTGTGTTGCATTATATCCCTATTATCACTGTAAACCTGCTTTGAAACAATCTTTATCGTAAAAAGCGCTATATAAATACAGTTGACTTTACTTGACATTAATTTAATTGCTTTTAATAAACTGCATCTCATACCCACTAAATGTCCTGTTTTTCTAGACAGGGCTCAACAGATGTTTCATCAGCTTATATTGTATAAAGCCCTGTGCAGTAATGTTTGTTGAACCAGGTGATCAGTGAACACTTACTTGAATTCTCAGCAACAACTTGAGCCTAATTTTTCCCTATTTATGATGTAAAGACATGCTCTTGGATTAACCACACCTTCATGTGCTACTTTTCCCGAGAATAAATTCAAAAACATGCTGCACTGAGAAAAGTGAAAATCTGCAGAGCTAATAACCCACGAAAAGGACTTTGTTGATCTACTGTAAAATACTATACATTTCAAATAATATTTTTTGATTTGAAGAAAAACAGTTAAATTAGAAGCACAGTTGTTTGACATAAAGTGAAATTCTCTTTTTGTGTCAGTCATGTCCTTCATTATATAAAGGTTACTAAAGGAAGTGCATCAGGAGTTGTAGCTGCTCCTGCTTCTTTCTGCAGGCCGATTAATGGAATGGAGCGGAGGTGAGACAGCCAGGACTGATGGAGGTACGTTCCTCTGGGCTTTACACCTTTCCTACCTCCACCTCTCAGCACAGAGTGACATTACACAAAAATGCCCCATATCCATGAAAAAGACCTCGCGAACACACACACACGACCTCCCTAAGCCCCAAACCATTATTCCTCCATTCCTTCTGTAGCGTTGAGCTTTAAATCCAAACTGTGCCCTCTCTCAGCTCAGTGGAAAGCAAGATAAAAAAGAAAACAATGAGAGAAAAGTAGTATGAACTTTTTGTATTGACAACTAGTACATATGCTATATTATTTAATTGTGTTGCCAATTGCCATACCTTTTTATCATGCCTCAAATGTCTTGACCTTCGTGGTTGCATAAATGCTCAAAATATTATTTAATGAGACTGAATCAATCTGACTACATTAGTTTCCACCAACAAAAGTCTTCTAAGGGTCAGATTAAGCAGAAATAGATACTTGTGTGGTACCACTTTGTACAACAATGCCACAATATCAATATAATATTTTGACATAAAAATGTGACACAGGATGGGACCCTTTCTATAGCATGGCACGAGGAATCATCTTATCTCAGTTTTTACAGTGTTGACTACATTCCTCCAGCTCAACCATACTTATGTTACATAAGTTTTGTACGGGAAAAAAAGTTTTCTCCTTGAAGTTTGAAATAAAGTAACATACATGTACAGTAAAACCAGCAATATTGTGAAATTTTATTACAATCTAAAAGCTACATTTTTAGCATTATTACTCTAGTCTTTAGTGTCACATGATCCTTCAGAAATCATTCTTATATGCAGATTTCCTACTCAAGAAACATGTCTTATATTAATGTGGAAAAAACAGCCGTGTTGCTTCATATTTTTGTAGAAAAAATGATACATGTTAAAAAAAAGAAAAGCATTTGTTTTGAAATAAAAAAATATATTTTGTAACATTATAAATGTCTTCACTGTCACTTTTGACAGTACTTAATGCATGTTTATGGAATCAAATTATTTAAAAAAAACATTTATTTGAATCTTTTCTATTGCTACAAACACAAATCACACAGATGTGTTTTTTATTCTGTATTTAGAAATAGTTCAGTTTTGGTAACAGGACTGTAAAAGTTGCAAACCTCATATGAGACAAATATAAAACAGCTCATGCATTATTTAGTTTGACCTCCTCAGGCTGACGATCAGCGTCTTCTGAAGGTCAAGCACCTTCTTTAACTGACCGTTTGTTGAAAAAGATAAAAAATGACATTATCTTCTTAAGAGTTTCAAGCCATATTTTGTTCCCTATTTGTGGAAAGTGGCAATATAAAGGACAAAAGAAATAAAAGCCAGCCTAGGCAGACAAAACACATTAGACATTCGTACCGTTGCTCCCTCTAAATCCAGCCCGGCTTCTGGAAGATGTACCGGAGGCCGATGCCTCTTCCTGGCCCTTCCTGCCACAGCGAAGCCTCATGTCCCTAAGGAGGGAAGTGTGTGAAAACACAAAGTCCGGGTCCCCTGACGCGACCGCCACCGAGGCCCAGAGTGTGAGAAGAGGCCTACATTTGATGCCTGACTGCGCAAATCTTCCGGAGAATAGTGGGTTGAATTCCCTGGGGCTGCTGTCTGCAGGGCCGGAGAGCAGGAGATGGAGAGGGGAAGGCACAGTAATTGTACCAAGGTCTGTTGAGATTTTCTTCAGAGCGGCTCTCAGTAAAAGGAAAGCAGTCCCCTGGTAGTGCCTCCAACTTGGGCAGAATAACCAAAAAAACAGTGTGCACTCACATATGAGTAACATTCAATTTACCACATGAAAGCCCATATGTTCAATACAACACATCGGTCTGCAGCAACCAGTGAGCTGTTCTAGTCCTATAAAAAGAAAGACAGAGTAGACCTGTTCCTTTTGGTTTCCAACGGGTCCTGGACTGCTAATCAACCACCTAATTCTCCATGACGGCTGTTATAACAATGAGACTCAGGCCCGAGGAGAATTTATGTTTGAAACAAATAGATCTAGCGTTAAAATCGAACTGAAGCTGTTTTCATACACACGAAGCTGCAAAATAGTAACATATAGGTCATTGCATATTAGTTAGATTCTAATTGCATTCGTTGAATGCTTTTTTATTGACTTGTTGCCAAGTGTTGTAAAATTAGTGCAACATAGAAGCTTGTTGTTTTAAAATTGTGAGAAAAAGTGAAAAAAAAGTAGAAAATCGCTAAAATAGGAAGATAATTAAAGGTGTATAGTCTTATAAGCTTCCAAAAATGAGTTTTTGCACCAATACCAAAGAACAAACATTTTTGGTTAATATGGTTAATTTTGGTTAAAAATATCCCTTTTCTTAGTGTGAACGACATTTTAATAACCCAAAATAATAATAATAATAATAAAATAAACATGTTCTACTATCAAAATAACCAATTTTTTTAATAGAAGGATTCCATGGATATTAAAGGTTCTTCATGGAACCTTAGATGGAACCCTGCAAGGGGTTAAAATTTGCATTTATGTATATATTTGCAAGCAGTTTTTAATGAAAACAAACTCAAACTTAAAATGCCAAAAGGTGCAGTGGGTTTACCACCACTGACAAGTCATTATGAAATGTCATTCAAACTAATTTTACTTTATATCACGCAATTATTTGTGTAAAGTTGCCTTTATAATAATAATAAAATAAAGCATCATAAGCCAACTATATTCGCAAGTTCTGTCGTTACCAACATAGTTGAACAATTTGCCGTTTCCCATAACCATAGTTTCAACGAACATCTGCAAACAGCGTCCAAACTTACGTTTTGGAACTACAGATCTTGGGCTAGTAGAGGCATAGTTTCTCATTAAAATGACCTGGACTTTAATAGATCATGCTCTTGGGCACAGTTCGAAAGCTACATTATATCTTACATCCCATATATATATATATATATAATATATATATATATATATATATATATATATATATATATATATATATATATATATATATATATATATATAATTATAATCTTAATTTTTTAGTGTGTCAACAATCAATGGCGTTTTTGAGGAGTGCATGTGCTTACATATACTGTATATGGGAACCCCAGAGATTGACATATAAGGAAAAAAAAAAAAAAAAAAAAAAATATAATAATATATAAAATATATATATATATATATATATATATATATATATATATATATATATATAATATATATATATATATATAATATATATATATATTCCTTTTGGAGGGCTAGTGATGCAGAAATTACACACTAACTCTGCTAAACGTAGTCTTCATGGCTTATTGCTTGATTTGAGATGCTTCAACTGCTATATGTTGGTCTCTTTCTGTGTGTGTGTGTGAGTAGCATCTCTGACACTCAATGTCAAGCCTAGCTAAAGGAACCTGAGCTCTATTTCAGGAAAGACCCCTGCATCTGAAATATATATGTGAATAGTGTGTATGTGTGTGTTTGATGCAGATCAGCTCTTGGTGTCTGAGATGGACTGTCAGAGCCATGGCTGGACTGACAGGACGTGGGAAGGGGAGACAGGAAGGTCAACTGAGGGACATATAAAAGAATTCAGGGGTGATTTCTCTCATCTCTTTATCCCACAATGCATCAGAGATAAACATTCTGATACAATGAGACATCCAAGAGAAAACACTGTAATGGAAAAGACGGAGGCACAGTGGTCGTAAACAGGCCTGTGTGTGCTGGAGCTCTCTCTGTGCGAATATGGGACATTAGACATGTTCACTGTCGTAACAGACTGAGGGTCCTATTTTTAAGTCGCCATAAATGGAAGTTGCATTAGCCTTTTTCTTTCCTATTGTGACATATATGATTGAAACGGCTTCTGGAACAAGAACAAACGTAGGGCCAGACTTGACTTTGTTTAAGGGGATCAAGTGAATGTTTTCTTTTTTTCTTTTTTTTTTGCTATTGGTCGATCTCATGTGAGTGACAGACAGGTTGTGACGCCCTCGCGTCAGTAGACATGCCTAAGTTGATATGGAAATTTAATAAGTCTTACACATTAGGAAATATATTGTGTTTTTGTAATGAGTCATCTACATGGTGTAGAATAACAGGAGATGGAGACAATACTCATAATAGTTGTCTATGAAAAGAGTTTCATATGGTGAGTTTTATAATGATGTGACCCGCAGTATTTAACTAAACATCAGAGAGAGTCCTCTTTTTCATTATATTGTATGTATTCACTATAAAACAGGACCAGAACAGGGTGCGGGATTGTTTTGGACACAATTTTGAATGTTCCCAAAAGTTCTGCTACACAAAACAATCATTCTCACACACACCAACATGAGTGAAAGTACACACGATATGAAAAAAATAAATAAATAAAATTTGATAACTAATCTGTATTTGGAACAGTTAAACATACTTTATGGATCCATTTGCAAAAGCATAAACATAACATCTGAGAAGTAAAAAATAAAATAAATAAAATGTAGTTTTACATTCATAGTTTGTGAAAATTAAAATATGGAAAAACTTACTATTAACCCTGTTAGTCAAGTCAAGTCAAGTCATCCTCATTTATATAGCGCTTTTAACAATGTAGATTGTTTCAAAGTGGCTTTACAGAAACAAACATATAATTTAAGGTAACAGAATGGTTTAGTTTTATAGCGGTTCTTGAATAATGTTGTTTCCAGCTAATGTTAGTTTTGATTGATTCTCTTCCGTCGTGTTATTAAATTAGGGGCCACTAACACGACGCCGTTCTCTCTAAACAGACTTTAAATGCAAACCTGTGATAAAAGTTAGGGTATCCTTAATGCATGAGATGAATGATGCCTTATAAACAACCTTATAATATGTTGTATTATGATAAATAATAAAAACAACAGTTACAATACATTATAATACTTACCTATTTGTGATTAGAACTTTTAAGAGTACAATGTATTATAACACCAGATGAATCTGCACATACACTTGTGTTATAACACTAAATATCAATTGAAAATGATTGTTAAAATTTGATTGACCTTCTGATTTCTAGTTTCTTTTTATATATACATAAAGCTTAAATCCACATGCGTTTTCCCTATATTTCTACATAGATATTTGATTTGGTAAAGCCTTGTAATTTGGCAGTTTTTTATGAATAAAATATGATTTGCATTGTAAATGTATTGTTCCTTTGTACTTTTTCACACAACTTACTTTAACCTTAAATAAAATGTCTTATAACTACTTCATGATATCTTATGGCTGTTTAAAGGTGCAGTGTGTAATATTTCTGAGGATCTATTGACAGAAATGCAATATAAGATCCATAACTATGTGTTCAGTGGTGTATAAAGACCTTGCACAATGAACCGTTATGTTTTTATTACCTTAGAATGAGACATTTATATCTCCATAACCGCAGGCACCCCCATCTATTGAGGTTGACATATTGTGTCGTCATGTTTCTACCGCAGCCGACATTGAACAAACAGCACTAAAGAGCACGTTTCGTCACTACCTTGAAAAAAAAGGAGCAGAAAAAAAGAAGCAGAAGAAGCAGCAGCAACAAAATGAAGGAGCACAGCTATTGTTTAGCACAAGATGCGACGGAGGATGAATCTGCTTCGAAGATGCGAAAGTATGATGAAGCCAGACTAAAACGAGAGAAACGCAGGCAGAAATCACGGGTAAACATCGGTGTGACTAAACCCAGATGGAAGGGTCTAATGAGGGACATTTTTTTTCAAAGTGACGCCGAAGTTGTCTATTTTCTGCTGTACAAGTAAGGTATTCCAACTTTAGCGATGCAAATGAAAACTGTTGTTTGATAATATTAGCTAGCTATAGACACCACCAGAAGTGACATTTCCCTTGTAGCCTAAGTGTTGTAAAATATGTTGTTGGATTGTTTCATGTAACTTCTTCTCCCTCGCTGTGTTATGGGTTTGCTATGTGGGGATAAATGTGCTGGTTACGTTCGTGAGACAATCAGCTGATTAGTACTATTGACCGTAAAACAGTAACGTTAGCCTACAGCATAACAGCTCATATTAGCCAGCTAAACTTTTACTACCCTGTTAGAAAAAATATGTAGTTGGATAGTTTCATGTGGTTCTTCTCCCTCGTGTTATGGGTTTGCTCTGTAGGGAGAAATGTGCTGGTTACGTTCGTGAGACAATCAGCTGATTAGCATTATTGACCGTAAAGCATTAAAACAGTAAAGGATTACAGTACAGTTATGTATTACAGTTGTATGCAGTTCTTCACTAATGGATGCTTCTGTTGTTTCTCCAACATTGCTTAACTTGCTACTCTCTGTTGTATCAGACGACATATTTTATCCTACGTCGGTCACCATAGCTTCTCATTCGTGTTTGCAAAGGGAAGGGTAAGCCGTGAGTGACTGGCTGTTTGCAATTCGCAAACCACAACACTAGATGTCGCTAAAAACTACACACTGCACCTTTAAAAGAAGACTTAACTTTTGTTACTTTACCCAAAGCAGACAAAGACCACTTATACATATTATGACCAGGGCTTTGAACTGGTTCAAGAAACAAACGAAATTTTAACAGGAACAAAAACGAAAACAAAATCAATTTTAATTGTTCTGAACAGAAACGTTTATTTGAAATAACCATTAACTGGTTAATAATGTTATTTTATCATTCTCTTTAATATTTTAATTTGGTAGTGACTAATCATGAATTGAGTGGTACAGCATGTGACATTGATGCATTAAGCGTGAGTGAAATGCCCGCGGTCATCGGCAGACAATCTCTTCTGCACGATAAGATTTGTCTTAAATAACCACAAAGTAGGCTACCCATCCAATGTTCAGAGGTATGTTTAAGTTAAACATCCTTAGAAACGTGAGGATTAGCCATACGAAGTAATTCAAACAATTTATTGTTTGTTTCTCTTCTGTAATCAATGTGAGTGGGCTAAGTTTTAGAACGTAAACAAGTCCTAGGCCTACATAATAGCTTATACCACTATCAATTACTTTTTTAGATGGGTCGCCAACAAGAAAATCATTTTCGTCAATTTTTCTCCTATGACAAGTCGTCTAACAAGTCCGTCTGCGATATTGAAGGATGCGGGGTAGAAGAAACCGGGAATCACGGAGGTAATTTGCAGAGGCACATTCAACGTAAACATCCAGCAGAGTATGCTGATTCAACCAGCAAAAAAATACCAGCATCTTCAGCAGATCGACAAACAACTCTGGATTCGGTCATAGTTAAAAAGACAACCAACATATTCAACTGAATCCTTATGTTCTAAAAGATGCGTTCATATAGCTACTAACTGTCAACTGGAGACCATTTACATTAATGGAAGACACTGGCTTCAGAAAAATGAATGACCCATTAAAACAGGCTATCCTACATGATTTAGCTACCAATTCCTCAAATATCCGTGATATGGTGTCAAGTGTTGCTCAGATGAAAAGGGAAAAGCTCAAGAATGAGTTAAAGGGAAGGCTACTAATAAATTGATTCAGCCACATGCATAAACCGATCTGTTCTTGGCAGTACACTGAGCTAACTGAACGACACACAGCCACTTACATTTCATTAATTGTTAAGGATGTCTTGCACGAATATAATGTTGAATTACGGGAAGTTTACTTAGTAACGTCAGGTAACGGTGCTAACATATTAAAGGCAGTGGGTCTCATTCATGAAACATTCGTAAATATACGAGTAAATATGTGAGTGATTTGCGCATAATGAGACCTTCCCGAAAACTCTTCTCCTGATTCACAAATACTTCGTAAACGTCAGATGTGATAGTGAAATGTGTGTGTGTGTGTTAATGAATTCCAATCAGTCGTAAATGGGACGTGTGTGCACGTTCATTCTTAATTACCATAAATCCCGCCCATTAAATGCGACTGACACCTATATATGGCCATCATATGACATGAATGCGAATGAAAAAGAAAAATTTCTCAGATGCAGAAATTAAAGTTTTATTATCAGAAGTTCATGCAAAACACCACATTTTATTTTCAAGCGTACATATTGGCGTATCAGGTCTTAAAAAAAGGAAGCTTGGCAGCATATTACAGATGCAGTTAATGGAGTTTCATCTGTTAATCGAACAGTCCCAGAAGTGAGAAGAAAATGGTTCGACATTAAGCTTGACAGCAAAAAAACGAATTAGTTCACTTCGGAAAAATCATATTCAAACTGGAGAAGGACCACCACCGCAGATGCTATTACTGGCTCTCATAAGTTATGAGAAAAACCGTATGTTATTACTATATATAATATTTTTTCAAAATGCTGTGTAAATATGTACCCGATTAAGGTGAATTAAAATGCAGCCTTATTAATGAGCAAAACGTTCGGATGTTAAGCGCACTATTTACGCATGGCTGGGAGCAGGTGTAGATTTCTTGCGTACCAACTAACATTTGGAAAATACGAACATTTTAATGAATCCGAAAGTTTACGCCAGAACCACTTTACACACGATTTACATAAAAATTCGTTCTGCTCGTGTTTCATGAATGAGACCCAGTGTCTTTATCTGCATACCAGATAGTGTCTGCAAGAGAGCACCCTTATCTCATGAAGCGAATGAAACTGATCCCTTGGGCGCAGGAATGGATGAGAATGAGCTAGATGCGGTCCCACTTTATATTAAGTGGCTTTAAGTAATATGTACTTACATCGAAAAATAAGTACAATGTACTTATTGTCTTCATGTTGTATTGTAAAACACTTGTCCTGCTATTGGGGTGTGATACTGGTAAGGTTAGGGTCAGGTGTGGTGGTATGGGTCGGTTTAAGGGTGGGTTAAGGGAAGGGTCAACAGTGTAATTACAAATGTAATTACATAAATTAATTACAGCTGTAATTACATACAGGTATTTTAAAAATAAGTACAATATAAAAACATGTACATACACAATATATCCATTGTATCAAATTGTTAATTTCAATGTTAGTACATAGTAGTTAAAGCCACTTAATATAAAGTGGGACCCTAGATGCAATCCAAGGCGAAACAGCGCATGTGGAAATTGAACTTGACTCTGTGATGTCAGGACATGTGTTGCGCAGTGTGAGGTGCTCGATTCATACCCTACAGTTAGCAGTTGACGACGCATTAAAAGAGCAACGGTCAACCAATTTGATTTCTGAAGCAAGACGTGTTGCAAAAAAGTTGCGCACACAGAACGTTGTCACTCTTCTTAAAAGAATGGGACACAAAAGCGCCATTGTTGACTGTCCAACGCGCTGGTATTCAACACACGATATGCTGGAGCAGCTTTTAGAGCTTCAGAATTTTTGCAAGGACATACTGTTAAAGAACTACATTTAGGTGAGAATGAATTGGAGACCATATCCAACTTGGGGAGTGCACTGAAATCAGCGAAAATTGCTACGAAAAGCCTGAGTCGGACCATCTCACAGCTGGTGACTTCTATGGTGCTTGGCTTCAGTGTGTACTGTGCACAGACATAATTTACAATCCCTTTGCAAAATGCCTAGATCAGTGTCTCATATCACGACAAACAGCTCTCTTTGACAATGACGCCTTTGTGGCTGCTTTATTTCCCGATCCTAGAAACAGACTTTTTCTCAGCAAACTTGAATCCGAAAGCGCAAAAATTCACTTAGGTCGTGCTTAGAAAGCCATTCAGACTTTGTCCGGCAGCTAAGCAACTACTGTAAGGGTTGTGTGCAGGTAGCTGAAGACGAGGACAAGAGGACTTCCAAAAATAGCTGATTTATTTACAAAATAAACTTCTATAAACATACAGGAACAAAATAACAAACTCCAGGAACTTCAGGGAAAACACAACCATACATTGACGACGATCAACCAACACTGAGGGAAAACACAGGGCTTAAATGAACTGAACCAAACGAGATAATTAACTGAACACAGGTGAGGAAACTGAACACAAACGAGGAGCGGGAAAAACTAACAGGACTAAACCAAAAATCACAAAGACAGGGGAAACAAGGTCACAGAACATAACTAAACACATCAAAACGTGACAGTACCTCCCCCCTCCCCGAAGGCGTGTCCTCGCGCCGTATAACATCCAAAGGGGTGGGAGGGTGGGCATCCTGGACTCCAGGACGGTCTGGTTCAGGCTGGTCAGGGGACCGTGGTGGAGCAGGCTGTGGGCGTGGCCGTGGTGGAGCAGGATGTGGGCGTGGCCGTGGCGGAGCAGGCTGTGGGTGTGGCCGTGGCAGAGCAGGCTGTGGGCGTGGCCATGGTGGAGATGGGTGAAGACCCTTCAGGTGGCCACGCGGTGAAGACCTTCGTGGCACGGCGGTGAAGACCCTTCAGGTGGCCACGGCGGTGAAGACCCTTCAGGTGGCCACGGCGGTGAAGACCCTTCAGGTGGCCACGGCGGTGAAGACCCTTCAGGTGGCCACGGCGATGTTATTTTTTCAGGCCTCCGTGGATCTTTGGCCGGCCACGGCGAAGGCGTATAGCCCCCCCCCAAAATTTTCTTGGGGAGAAGGACAGGTTCAGGAACGGGAACAGACTTGACGTCAGCGGGCTCTGGCGCAGGATCAACGGGCTCTGGCGCTGGGTCAACGGGCTCTGGCAACGCAGGACTGGACGGGACCAGCACCTCCTGGGACTCGGAACTGGACGGGACCAGCTCATCATGGGACTCGGAACTGGACGGGACCAGCACATCATGGGACGATCGGAACTGGACGGGACCAGCACATCATGGGACTCGGAACTGGACGGGACCAGCATTTTAGGGAGCGACGGGCTCAGGCTCTGGCGGGCAGGCGACGGGCTCAGGCTCTGGCGGGCAGGCGACGGGCTCAGGCTCTGGCGGGCAGGCGACGGGCTCAGGCTCTGGCGGGCAGTAGGGGTGCACGATATTGACAAAAAAGTGATATTGCGATATCGATATCGAATATTGCGATATCGATATTAATTTCGATATTTTTAAACGTATGTAAAACTACAAAAATTATGGGAAAGCGCATCAAAAAAGATTAATAAATAAATCCAGTTTTCTTACAACAAAGTTTATTTCAACTGACAGTCATATTGGACTAGTACAACATGAATACATAAATAACCATGTCTACAGAACAGAACATGTTTTACTGGTTGTGTACACTACAGTGTAAAAAAACAATAAATAAAGAGCAAGCCTACAGAACACATCTAGCCACTTTATGCGTTTTCTGTGATCGGATAGCTATCCGATCGTGAAAAAAACAGGTTTGCCCTCCGAAACGCATTCCAGACGGATTTGAATCCGATCGCTGAAACTTCAGGAGGAGGTCTGGGCCGCATTCCAGACGAAACTGGACAAGTGTAAATGCATCTCGTTGTTGAAACCACATTACATATTACCAATATTACATATTACATTACATATTATGTAAAATTTACTCCTCCCCAAAAACGCTAAAAAATAAACGTGTGGGAGCGTGTTATATAGGCTATATATCATGTTATAGTCAGATATGACGCGCGCAACTGCAACACGCATCACCGCAGCTGAGCATCTCTTCAAGCCAACGTACAAACTATCGCAAGTTTCCAAAAAAGTGAAAGTAAGTTGCAGACGCTTTACACACAATTATCTTTATTAAAAGTAAATAAAAGAAATTATCTTAACAGGGCTGTTGCTGTTCTCTCTTATTGTGTTATTTAATTTTGACATTTTAGCTGATGATCGTAAAAAGCAGCTCAAAGGCTAACTGTTTGCTTTCGGTGACGTGCACTTAGGGCTGGGCGATATGGACCAAAAGTCATATCCCGATATATTTAGGCTGAATATCGATATACGATATATATCCCGATATTTTTTCCGCAAAGTGAGAGCAAATGTTCAAAGCCAAATATGGACGTCACTGTATAAATTATACATTGATTCTTATTAAAACTACTGTTAAAGTTCTCCGTCAAGAGCAGTGAGTGATTTCCTCTGTTATGTTGTTTTATTAACGTTAAATGGATAGTTCTCCCAAAAATATTAATTGTCATCATTTACTCTGTCAAGTTGTTTTAAACCTGAATAAGTTTCTTTCCTCTTTTGAAGTTATTTGGAAGAATGTGGGTAACCAAACAGTTAATGTACCCCAGTGACTTATAGTATATTTTTTTCCTATGGAAGTAAATAGGGACCAGCAACTGTCTGGTTACCCACATTCTTCAAAATATCTGTGTGTTCAACACAATAAATAAATTAATGCATGTTTGGAACAACATTACAGTGAGTAAATAATGACAGAATTATTTTTTTGGGGTGAACTATCCCTTTAAGGACAAGTGGCTGCATGTTTACTATTAGGACTACTGTCTCTTTAAGACAAGCGCCAGGTCTAATACACAAACAGATTTCTCTCAATTTTCTCGGTTTGCTTTCAGTTTAGACATAACCAACTTTCTTTATATAAACATTGTGTGTATTTGACAGTATTTGCACAATAAGACTTGAAACATGTGCATGTGCGTTTTTTATGTGCGTTTAGTGCATGATGTTAGAACAGCATATCACCGAATGACATGTTTTACCGGCAAGGCTTTTAAAGCACATGCAAACAATGCACTTTTGTGACCTGCAGTCTCCCATTCCTCAGCGTTAACATTTGATTAAGTATTTATATAAGCGAGTATTTGTCGCATTGTACACTAGGCTGTTGAGACGGAAGCGCCAGAACTGATAGAATGCACAATACGACTTCTTCAAAAGCAGTCAGCAGCTGGAGCACGGATCACGGCGCAAATTTGAACTATATCGATATATGCGATATGGTCTAATTCCATATCGCATTTAAAAATATATCGATATATCTTTTGTATCGATATATCGCCCAGCCCGACGTGCACTCCATTAAATCTGCATATAGCGCAGGAATTGAAGATCGGATTTATATCCGTTTTGCAAAAACACATTTATTTGACCAGGTCTAAAAGGAATATCGTTTATAGCAGATAGCTATCCGATCAGAGAAAACGCATGAAGTTGCCAGGTGGCCTGATGTTTGTGCGCTGGTGTGTGCGTCCGACTGCGTCGAGCCGGGCAAGTGTGTGTGTGGGGGGGGGACTGTGTGGTAGTAGAGCAAGGGAGAAGTGAGAGAGTGACGGCGATTAGCTTGAGCGAGTAGCGATTCTACAGTCATATTGAGAAAAACAAAGTGTCTCCCCTGTTCTTTCTGACCACTGTGGGAAATCTGTAGCATGAAAAGTTAACTCTCCTTGATTTCATGTTTATGGAGAGAATCAGGAAATGAGTCGGGTGCATGTCGGACCGGACGCATCAAAATATCGCATACATATCGCGAGACTTTCGATATTGATATCGAGCAACGGGATATCGCGATAACGATATTGATTTGATATATCGTGCACCCCTAGCGGGCAGGCGACGGGCTCAGGCTCTGGTGGGCAGGCGACGGGCTCAGGCTCTGGCGGGCAGGCGACGGGCTCAGGCTCTGGCGGGATGTGGATGGACGGCGTGGCGAAGATGGCTGGAGGCATCACTGGGGTGATGGTGATGCGGAGACCTCTCTCGAACAGAATCCTGATGAGGTAATCAGTTAGGTCACGGCCAGCCAAGTCTATCTTTTGTTTTGGGTTGGTCGTTCTGTCAGGGTTGTGTGCAGGTAGCTGAAGACGAGGACAAGAGGACTTCCAAAAATAGCTGATTTATTTACAAAATAAACATACAGGAACAAAATAACAAACTTCAGGGAAAACACAACCATACATTGACGACGATCAACCAACACTGAGGGAAAACACAGGGCTTAAATGAACTGAACCAAACGAGATAATTAACTGAACACAGGTGAGGAAACTGAACACAAACGAGGAGCGGGAAAAAACTAACAGGACTAAACCAAAAATCACAAAGACAGGGGGAAACAAGGTCACAGAACATAACTAAACACATCAAAACGTGACAACTACACAGTACACTCCATCCCAGTCATCCGATGATGACGACGAGTTAGAACAGCTGTTGATGGCAAAAGAAAAAGAAAGCACAACAGTAAAACACACTTGTGTTTCCATCTCATCTGTTTTGGAAATGTCTTCAAGAGAAGCAGGCCTTAAGTGGAGTAAGTGTATTTTTACTGGGCAAAGTGTTGCTCCCACTAACCCAGATTTGCACAAACTTGCTATGAATGTAATTGCACTACCAGTAACGCAAGTCAGCGTAGAGCGCGCATTCTCATGCCTCAAGTACATTCTTTCCCCACTGAGGTATTCAATGAATGCAGAGGTATTGGAGGACATTCTTTTCAGCACGGACTTGAAGCTCTAATAGACTGATTTATAGTGGTGTCAACAATAATCGATTCGGCAATGCATCGCAATGCGGGAAATGCACAATTCAGCATCGATGCGGCAAAGTGCCATAATCGATTATTTCACTGTTTATTTTCTGGCCTTGGACAATAAAGTTTTGAAGTTTCAATTACTTCCGGGGGCATAATAACAACAATAAAGATGGCTGAGGTGGAGGGAGATGACCGCGTTTGAAAATGCCATATTCAATACCCTGTACCAATCAATTTTATTTAATTTAATGACATTGATGTCAAAGATACAGGAGTTATAATATCAGCCAATAAAATCTGTTGTTCAATATGCTTGTATTGCCTCATGACTGATGAAAAATGTGCCTTGTTGTGTGCAGTAGAATTTTGATGCATCGCAATGCATCGTAGAATCGAATTGAATCGAATCGTTACCTGGTGAATCGTAATCGAATCGAATTGTGAGGGCAGTGCCAATGCACACCCCTACTGATTTAGTTTGTGGATTTCGTTTAAGCCTATCCAAGTACTAGCAAATATCGCACATTTTTCCTATAGTCTTTAAGGTAGCCAAAACAGGACAGGTCAATGTTTTCTTTGTAGACTGTTAATGCTTTGTATTAAATGGTAGACATTTTGTTGTAGTTGTACAATGTTATATTGCATGAAATGATCAAGCTTTATTAGCTGACTGAATTTGGTTATGTGATGCAAGGACGTGTTGCGCAGTGTTTGCTTTTTAAGGGTACCTATTATGGCATTTAAAATGTTCTTAATATTGTTCTGGGAGTCCCCAACAACAGTTTTACGAGCATGCAATGACGAAAAACACTTTTGTTGTCTTATAATATGCATTTATTTTTACTTGATTTGCTCACCGACTCCCATATGAATCGTTTAGCGAGTCATTTTTCCAAACCCCGCCTTTGCGTGACGCTAATCTGTGGTGATATGTTAGCGACCATAGCCCAAAGTTTAGTGGTTAAAGCACATTCAGTCTTTGTTTGCGTTAGCCCAATGCATAAACATATTGATAATGCAGTACTAAGATGTAACGTTATAGCTATATTCTTTATGACAACTCCGTTAACAACGACAAACACTTCACATACAGTGGTGCTCAGAATTAATGGTACCCCTGGTAAAAATGATAAAAAATGGCTATAAAAAATAAATCTGCATCGTTTATCCTTTTGATCTTTCATTAAAAAAATTGGCAAAATCCTAACCTTTCATTGAAGTAAAAGATTTGAAAGTGGGGGGGAAATCACATTATAAAATAAATGTTTTATCTCCAAAACATGTTGGCCACAATTATTCATACCCTTTTATTAAATACCTTTTTGCAATCTCCTTTTGCCAAGATAACAGCTCTGAGTCTTCTCATATAATGCCTTATGAGTTTGGAGAACACCTGACAAGAGATCAGAGACCATTCCTCCATACAGAGTCTCTCCAGATCCTTCAGATTCCCAGATCCATGTTTATGCTTCTTCTCTTCAGTTCACCCCACTCATTTTCTATAGGGTTCAGGTCAGGGAACTGGGACGGTCATGGCAGAAGCTTCATTTTGTGCTCCCTAACACATTTTTGTGTTGATTTTGATGTTTGTTTTGGATCACTGTCCTGATGGAAGATTCAACCACGGCCCATTATAAGATTTCTAGCAGAAGGCGTCAGGTTTTGATTTTTTATCTGTTGATATTTGATAGAATCCACAATGCCATGTATCTGAATAAGAAGTCCAGGACCTCCAGCAGAAAAATAGGCCCACAACATTAAAGATCCAACGGTATATTAAATTGTACACATGGGATACTTTTTATCCTTGTGTGCACCAAACCCATCTAGCGTGTTTGCTGCCAAAAAGCTCTTTTTTTAGTTTAATCTGACCACAGAACCCTGTGCCGTTTGAAGATCCAGTCGTGTCTGACCACTGAATATGCTGGAGTTTGTATTTGGATGAGCGAGGAGCATTTTTCTTAAAACCCTCCCAAACAACATGTGGTGATGTAGGGGTTGTTTGATTTTTTTTAATAGGCTTTCTGACCCCCAAAACTCAACTAATCTCTGCAATTCTCCATCTGTGATCGTTGGAGAGTCTTTGGCCACTCAAACTTTCCTCCTCACCGTCCATTAAGAAAATATAGACACACGTCCTCTTCTTGGCAGAATCGTAACATCTTTAGTTGATTATAACTTCTTAATTATTGCCCTGATGGTCAAAATGGGATTTTTCAATTCTTTAGCTATTTTCTTACATCCACTTTCTAGTTTGTGATGCTCAACAATCTTTAGATGCACATCAGAACCATGTTCTGTGGTTTTATTCATTGTGATGTATGATTAAGGGAATTTGGCCTTTGTGCTTCCTCATATTTAAACTCCTGTAACACAAGAAGTCATAGCTGGACAATTTCATGTTCCTGGTCACCCTGGTGTGCTAAAAAAGGTAAATATTAATGGGAATATACTTCATAGATATTTTATTCATAAAAAATTCTAGGGGTATGAATAATTGTGGCCAACGTGTTTTGGAGAAAAATATTTATTTTATAATGTGATTTTCCCCCCCACTTTAAATTCTTTTTCTTCAATGAAAGGTTAGAATTTTACCAATTTTTTTAATGAAAGATCAAAAGGATAAACAATGCAGATTTATTTTTTATAGCCATTTTTTATCATTTTTACCAGGGGTACCATTAATTCTGAGCACCACTGTATTTCAATACAACTGACGACCTATGCGCTGTGCGTACACAACACATTGAGCATGATACATAAAACATAAAAGCAACAATTAATATTAATAATACTTACAGTTTGTGATTCGGAGAAGGAAGCTGATCCAAATAAACTCGGTACTGAACTTTCCTTCAGTATCAGACGGCTCGCGAATCCATACTTTATAGCATTATTTAGGTTTGGGAAACAATCATCTTCAAAATGACGCGAACACAGAACAAGGCTATACTTCTGTGGTATAGTTGTATATATGAACTGTAGCAACTTAGTCTTCAAATGCTCCTCACTGGCAGATGAAAAAAGTTAGCTTTTGCGTCGCACTTCAAAACACAGCTCGACATGATGTTAGTTTTCCCTGGCGTCTCCGACAGGGTTGCCAGGTCTGCACAACAAAACCAGCCCAATTGCTCATCAAAACTAACCCAATCACGGCCAAAATAGTCTAATAGCGTTCCCGGGTGTTTCCCCAATAACAATCATGTTCCAGTGGGTAAAACAATCGCGTCAACCCGTGCACTACACAAACAAGCCGCGAGAAACAGTGCAGGCATATACAGACCTGGCAACACTGGTCTCCGAACGCAATAAGTAGGCGTATCTTATTCAAATAACTTGTCGACGTCAACTAGACAAAGGAAAAGCATCGTTCGTCGAACGATTCATATCAGCGACTCAGAGTCGACTCTTACTTTTGAGAGACAATAACTTTGTATACAGTGAACTTTCATGTTTAAAACTTTGCAGGATGTTTTCGTTCACTTAGATCTATGTTACACACTACATGAAGGGTAATTTTCAAAAATCCATAATAGGTACCCTTTAAATTAGCAGTTGACTGCATGAAAAGAGCAATGGTCATCCAGTTGATATATTTTTTCATGTAATTTCTCAAACAAGTCGTGTTGCAAAAAAAGTTATGTACAAATAATGTGATCACTCTTCTGAAATGAATTAGGCATAAGAGGGCCACTTTCGATTGTCTTGAACGGTAAAACAGGTCAATTATTTTTCCAGCTGTTTATGCTTTGTAATTAATACAGGTATTTATGTTGTGGTTTCTGTTTATGGAATTTATGTTCAAGTTTAATTATCATGTGTTATCTTATTTTTGAGTAAAAATGTGTCTTTATTTATACATATTCGGAATAGTAATGTTTAATGAGGAATGCAAAAACGGAAACGTTAAAATATCGATTCTGCTTGGAGTGAACAATTGATTTTTTTTTAAGCCCTGATTATGGGATGAAGCCAAATATATGGGGATGATTAGGAGTCCATGATGGACAGAGGCCAATGAGCCAATCTCACCACTTTACACTTGTTGCTTCATTATGTTGTATGCACCAATACTCCCGTGTTGCTTCATTATTAACACTCTCTGTGATATATTATTCCTGCGTCGGCTCAACCGTGTTTAAGGCGGTGCTGAAGGCGCTGAGGAAGTTTTGCCACTCTGAGAGCTAGATGCATGAGTGTTTCAAGAGTGTCCGGTACCCGAACTGGGTGAGGCGGGGCTTTAGTTCTCTGTTGTATTCACCTGCTACAGCATGTGTAAAAATTTTCTCTCAACTCGATATATCCTTCGCGATCGATATCACACGTTTGTCGATGGAGCGGGTTCAGACCATACTAAATGAACTGACCACGTTTGTGCAGGACAAAGCTCTGAGGACATCAGAAGTTACAGGGACTGATGGCAGCTGTACAAAGTACAGATGCTACACCATGATTTAAATTTGAATGGACAGTAAAACAAAGGCAGAACATCGTACAATCTGATAGGTAGCATTATTTGATAGAACGCCGGCACAGTAACTTTATATTGACGCACAGCTAAACAAAGGCAGAGTACCGTAACTCAATATAAGCATTCCATAACAAAGGCAGAGAGCGGTAACTGGTGTTATGGTGTTCTGCCCTGGTATCTCATGGACTTTTTGAAATTGCTGTTAAGACAACCCATTATTTTCTCAAAAAAAACAACAGAATTGACTCAAGATACTTATCCACATGATAAAGGAGTTTCTTGAATGTGGCAAAAATACTCATTTTCGACCAAAAACGAAGTTACAGTCTATTTGCCTTTGCACGGCAGCATGGGTGTTATAATGGATACCTAAAAGACAACAGCGTCAGCTTCTGTATATTCAGTAAGAGCTATGATACTCTGTCCTCATCTATTTGGTGTTTGTTTGTCCTTTAGACCAAATGCTATTTGAAAATATGGCGAATAGTCAAGTCAAATAGCGCTTTTTACAATACAAATTGTTTCAAAGCAGCTTCACAGAGATAACAGGAAAATAATGTTATAATAGTATTGTTAAATTCAAAATTAAATGTTAAATGTCCCCAACTAAGCAAGCCAAAAGCCAATGGCGACAAAGGCGAAGAGAGGCGAAAAAGGCAACAGTGGCAAGGAACCAAAACTCCATCAGGTGACAGAATGGAGAAAAAAACCTTGGGAGAACCCAGGCTCAGCCGGGGGGCCAGTCCTCCTTTGGCCAACGAACAGTGAATGATTATGATTTAGGCAGCATAATGTCAGGAGTCAGATGTGATCAGAACTTTCACGATATTTATCCAGTTCATCTGGTTGGGGTCGGAGTCATCACGCCGGTGTGGAGATGAGTATGTTGAGGTGTCCATGAGGCCTTCAGTGTTGATGAGGCTGGCACTTCGGAGAATGCGTTGTCGTCGTGATGGTCCTTCCTCTGATCTGGATATGGCCTGGATCCGGCGGTTTGCGGTAAACCTAGGGATAAACAGAGAGACTAATATTAGCGTAGAATCCATCCTTCTTATGATGTACAAAGTACATCAGGAATTATGGGAAGCACCCTAACATTGAATTATAGAAGTCTATAGTGTGTTATGTGTATGCTAAGTCAAAGAGATGTGTTTTTAGTCTAGATTTAAACTGACAGACTGTGTCTGCTTCCCGGACCCTGTTAGGAAGATTGTTCCAATGTTTTGGTGATAAATAGGAAAAGGATCTACCGCCAGCAGTCGATTTTGATATTCTAGGTATTATGAACTGGCCAGAATTTTGAGATCGCAATAGACGTGAAGGACTATAATGCGTTAGGAGCTCGCTCAAGTACTGGGGAGCTAAACCATTTAGTACTTTGTAAGTAATCAGCAATATTTTAAAATTTATACAATGTTTAATAGGCAGCCAATGCAGTGTTGACTGAACCGAGCTAATATGGTCATACTTCCTGGTTCTGGTAAGAACTCTAGCTGCTGCGTTTTGAACTAGTTTAGACTAATTTTGAACTGTAGTTTGTTTATTTAGCCTTGAGGTCATGAACGCATGAACTAATTATTCCGCATTTGTCAGTGAGAGCATATGACGTAATTTAGATATATTTTTAAGATGGAAAAATGCGGTTTTACAGATACTAGACACGTGACTTTCAAATGAAAGATTGGTATCAAAGAGCACACCCAGGTTCCTAACTGACGACGAAGACTTAAGTCAAGTCAAGTCAAGTCACCTTTATTTATATAGCGCTTTTTACAATACAAATTGTTTCAAAGCAGCTTTACAGAGATAACAGGAAAACAATGTTGTAATAGTATTGTTCAATTGAAAATTAAATGTCCCCAACTAAGCAAGCCAAAAGGCGAAGGCAACAGTGGCAAGGAACCAAAACTCCATCAGGTGACAGAATGGAGAAAAAAACCTTGGGAGAACCCAGGCTCAGTCGGGGGGCCAGTCCTCCTTTGGCCAACGAATGAACAGTGTATGATTATGAGTTAGGCAGCATAATGCCAGGAGTCAGATGGGATCAGAACTTTCACGATATTATCCAGTTCATCTGGTTGGGTTGGGTCATCCGGCCGGTGAGGAGATGAGTGGTGAGTTGTCCATGGGCCTTCACAGCCCTGATAATGCGTGTCGACGTGTCCATGTGATGGTCCTTCATCAGATCTGGATATGCCCTGGATCCGGCGGTCTGCGGTAAACCTCGGGATAAACAGAGAGACTAATATTAGCGTAGACGCCATCCTTCTATGATGTACAAAGTACATCAGGAATTATGGGAAGTGTTCCCGGTTCCGGCTGATCTAATCTATGCAGCCTAACATTGAATTATAGAAATCTATAATGTGTTATGTGTATGCTAAGCCAAAGAGATGTGTTTTTAGTCTAGATTTAAACTGACAGACTGTATCTGCTTCCCGGACCGTGTTAGGAAGATTGTTCCAAAGTTTTGGTGCTAAATAGGAAAAGGATCTACCGCCAGCAGTCGATTTTGATATTTTAGGTATTATCAACTGGCCAGAATTTTGAGATCGCAATAGACGTGAAGGACTATAATGCGTTAAGAGCTCGCTCAAGTACTGGGGAGCTAAACCATTTAGTGCTTTGTAAGTAATCAGCAATATTTTAAAATTTATACGATGTTTAATAGGCAGCCAATGCAGTGTTGACAGAACCGGGCTAATATGGTCATACTTCCTGGTTCTGGTAAGAACTCTAGCGGCTGCGTTTTGAACTAGCTGTAGTTTGTTTAATAAGCGTGCAGGGCAACCACCCAGTAGAGCATTACAATAATCTAGCCTTGAGGTCATGAACGCATGAACTAATTGTTCCGCATTTGTCAGTGAGAGCATATGACGTAATTTAGATATATTTTTAAGATGGAAAAATGCGGTTTTACAAATACTAGACACGTGACTTTCAAATGAAAGATTGGTATCAAAGAGCACACCCAGGTTCCTAACTAACGTCGAAGACTTAACAGAGCAGCCATCAAGTGTTAGACAGTATTCTAGGTTATTATGTGTGGAAGTTTTTTTGTCCAATGATTAGAATCTCTGTTTTTTCAGAATTTAGTAGTAGGAAATTACTGGTCATCCAATTTTTTATATCAGCTATGCATTCCGTTAATTTTGTGAATTGGTAAGTTTCGTTAGGATTTGAAGAAATATACAGCTGAGTATCATCAGCATAACAGTGAAAGCTAATTCCATATTTCCTAATGATATCTCCTAATGGTAGCATGTACAGAGTGAACAGCAGTGGTCCTAGTACTGAGCCTTGTGGTACGCCATACTGAACTTGTGATCGATAAGACATCTCTTCATTTACTGCTACAAACTGAAAACGGTCAGATAAGTATGATTTAAACCATGCTAGTGCAATTCCACTAATACCAACATAGTTTTCTAGTCTATTTAAAAGAATGTTGTGGTCGATAGTATCAAATGCCGCACTAAGGCCGAGTAACACTAATAGAGAGATACAACCACAATCGGATGATAATATCAAATCATTTGTGACTTTAATGAGAGCAGTCTCGGTACTATGGTAAGGTCTAAATCCGGACTGAAAATCATCGCAGATTATTTCTTTCTAAAAAGGAACACAGTTGTGAGGATACTGCTTTTTCTAGTATCTTTGACAGAAAAGGCAGATTCGAGATTGGCCTGTAATTGACTAATTCTGTAGGATCAATTTGCGTTTTTTTAACAAGCGGTTTAACAAGCCAGTTTAAAGGTTTTTGGTACGTATCCTAGAGACAAAGACACATTAATGATATTTAGAAGAGGATCTATGACCTCTGAAAGCATCTCTTTCAGTAGCTTAGTCGGTATAGGGTCACTTTGCCCAGTCATACAAGTTGTCGATTTAGATGAATTAACAAGTTTGCAAAATTCTTCCTCTCATATAGCAACAAATGAATCAAAATGTTCCTCATGGAGACTACAATGCACTCCCTGATGTGCTACTGTAGTAGACGGTTGCATAGTTATAATTTTGTCCCTGATATTATAGATCTTATAAGTGAAGAAGTTCATAAAGTCATTACTGCTGTGTTTCTTGGAAACTTCTAGGTAAATAAATACCTAGGATTATGTTTATTTTCTTCTAATAGGGTTGAAAAATAATCAGTTCTAGCATCTTTTAAGGCCTCTCTGTAAGCAATCAAGCTCTCCTTCCATGAAATCCGAATTACTAGATAATGATCTGAGATGTTGTCGCTCTGCTGCAGAATTTCAACGGCATCAACATCTATTCCATGTGATAGTATTAGATCTAGAATATGATTATGACAATGAGTAGATCCTGACACATGTTGTCTAACTCCAATTGAGTTTATAATGTCTTTAAATGCCAATCCCAAAATATATTTTTCATTATCTACATGTATATTAAAATCACCAACAATAAGGACTTTATCTGCAGCCAATAGTAATTCTGATAGAAAGTCAGCAAATTCTTTGATAAAATCTTTATGGTGCCCTGGTGGCCTGTATACAGTAGCCAGCAGAATTCTCAAATGTGATTTATTGTTTACACTATATATTTTTACATTAAGCACCAACACTTCAAAAGAAGTATATTTAAAACTAGATTCCTTAGTGGTTTTGAAAATATTACTATAAATTACAGTAACACCCCCCCCTTTGCCTTTCGGACGAGGCTCATGATTATAACAGTAATCTTGTGGGGTGGACTCATTTAAAGTAATGTAATCGTTTGGTTTCTGGTTTCTGTCAAACACAGCACATCTAGGTTATAGTCTGTAATCTTATCACTAATTATCAGCGCTTTTGAATTAAGGGATCGAATATTCAACAACCCAAGCTTTATCGTTTGCTCATCTGTATTATATCTGTTTTTTATTTGTTGAACATCAATTAAATTTTTAACCTTAGAAAGGTATGTTTTTTGGATTTCCAAATTCGGGGAACAGACACAGTCTCTATATGATGATATCTAGGTGAAAGAGTCTCTATGTGATGGGATTTATCTGACCTTGATGACGCGAGGCCGCTAGCAGACGGTCGGTTTAGCCAGTCTGTCTGCTTCCTGACCTGAGCCCCAGATTGCCATGTTTTATCTCTAAGAATATGAGCCAAATTACTAGAGAGAATAGCAGCACCATCCCAGGAGGGATGAATACCATCTCTTTTCAACAGGTCTGGTTTGCCCCAAAAACTTTTCCTATTGTCTATGAATTCTATATTATTTGCAGACACCACTTAGACAACCAGCCATTGAGTGAACACAATCTACTAACTATCTCATCACTCCTTCGAACAGTATCCTTCGTAGTATCTAAGGCTCGAGCACACTTACTATCCTCAATTAAAGTTTGGATGCGTGTCTCTAATTCTGAAATCTTCTCCGTCAGCCTGATTGTCTCCTTGCATTTATCACATATAAACCCTATATTGCCGACAGGGAAGGCTATGGTAAACATGTGGCATGAGGTGCAGGTGACAATAACAGGACAAGACATTACTCACCGTGTTTGTTGACTGATTCTTACTCACCTGGGCTTTTTATGAACTCAGAGGCGCGGGCGCGCACAAGAAAAATAAATAAATAACTGAGCGCACGGGCGGCGTGTTAAAAGGCTAGCGAGATACTAGTGTGTTGTGCTAACAATAACAGAAACTAGCGATGTTAGGTTAGTCTGAGATGTTAGGTAAACTGTAATTAGTAGTATAAACAACTAGAAATGATCATACATTATGGTTTTTATTATAAATAATAAAATTATGGTATTATTATAAATCATAATTTTTTAGGGGGGCGGGGGGGCGCAAATTGAGCTAGTGGAGGATCCCAGGTGAAGGCCGGTGCTAAATTTATCCAGTTTTGAGAAGGGGGATATTGTCAGAAACGACAATTCCATAGAGGGATCTCTGATGAACCTTTCTGGAATTTTAAGAAAGAGACAAACACTCTCCCTCTCCTGGCCTCTTCAGTGACACAGTCAAAACTGTCATTAAGAGGTTCCAGGAGGCCAAAAAGCAGGCGACAGATTTTACATCCACCGGTCAGCTCAGTAGAGTAAAGACTGACCGTTCCTCGGCATCCAAACTGAAAATAAGTAAATGGATTGTTGAGGCTATCTCTATGGCTTGCGTGGCGCGTGGAATTCTTCACAACTCCGCTTCTAGTTGTGAGCATTGGTGGACAGTAATAAAGACATTTTACTTCATTACTGTTCTTAAAGCTGCAGTCCATCGTTTTTCCTCTTTGTCGCCATCTCTGTTCGAAGTCTGCAATTGCAGTTATTTGCCAAATGATCAAGTTTACGTGGGTTGTGCCTCGGCATGGCACTGCGCGGATGAATCAAATGTTTGTTTGTTTTTTTATTATATTTATTGTAGCATTTTCAGATTTGCAGACAAATAGACAATACATGACAGGACCAAAAAAAAAAAAATCTCCTTAAATTGGATTCAAGTTTGCAGATAACCACATCACCAGGCACAGGCAAGTAAGGTCAAAACCGATTTTTGCCTAGTGAGACATTGTAGACCAGGTGAGATTGTACAACGTGACAACATGAGATATACATAGGTATATTTACATTGAAGACAGAGGTCAACGGAAATAACAATAAAATCCTAATAAAAAATAAATAAATAAAAAATGATTAGAAATACATTTTAAATAGCTTCATCATTATTGATTTTTAACCCTCAGAGACCTAAGGGTATTTTTACAATTAATTTTCCGTCTGGTGTTATTTACTAAAAAAGCTTGTAAAACATCAACCCTTTTGTGCACAGACAATTGACACACCTCTTTTTTTTCAGGACAAATTGAACTTTCAGCATATTTGTGTTACATTGATGTCACCTGAATATAAATAAGTTATGGGACCATAAAGACAAATGAAAAAATAAATCGGAAATTGAATCACTCAAATATTTATTGAAATCACACACAAATAAATAAAAGCTAATCAAATTTCCTCTGGAAAACAGTTTGTTCATGTCTTTGGAGTCCTGGAGCACAGGAATAAACATTATAACTTGTACAGAACCAAAACTATTTACATTTTTCCAAAAGAAGTCCAGGCGTTTTCATGAAATTCACTGGTGCCAAGCCTGAAAACAGTTCATATCAGCAATCACAAAGAGGGCCACATCACAGGCTTTGCATTTCTATTTTATTTATTCTTTTATTTATTATATTCTTTTTATACTTTTATACTACATTTATACTACTATAATACTTTTTACAGTAAATAAATAAATGGCACTTCAGCTGGGTCTATCCTGGTAATCTAGTTCCTCATCTGTCAAAAAGCTCTGTTCTCCTGAAAATCCAATATCCTGCAGGCATCAAAAAAGGCCAGCGCTCGATTTACATCCATTTCTATGTGTTTCTCTGTGAAACGCGCGTCTCCATCTATTTTTTATAGTCTATGGTCTCCATGCGTCTCCCTCTCTCCAATGACGCACCCAATGTTTACGACGGATCAGCCTGTAATTGGTCAAAAACCATCACGTGATATCCAAAATGGCAGCTCGCATCAAGCTAGCGGCAAAAATGACGGAATATTTATCAATTATGGACTTCAAGTGTATCAAAGTTGGATATAAACGTTTGGATTTATTGCTGAAAAACTCTGAAAGGATGCACAAGTTCCAGGCTGGATAGAAAACCTTCTGTAAAGGCTAGAAAGACACCAAATACACCCCCGTGATGGCTAGCTCGTTAGCTTTCTGCTGGAAAAAACGGTAAGAAAATCGATACATCTTTCATCGAGTAATATCAAAATTTCTCGGAGGTGATGTGTGACGTCGTCGACGATGCCGTCGGGCTCAGAGGGTTAACAAGTGATTGAAAAGAGGCCTCCAAGAGGCTTCAAATTTATCTGTATTTCCAGAAATAGTCTTTCCACGTGCAGAGTGGAGGAAAGTTCTGACAACCAAACTTTGAATAGTGGCTTCGAATGAAACCAATGTTTTGAGGAGAATGTGCAGCTGTCAGTCACTGTGTGGATACTGTGGATATTGATACTGTGGAAGCACAGATTCTACTTTTAGGAAGTATGACCTTAAGAATTTTCACCGGTAAATATCATCTGAACAAGTAAGTAACATCCACTTTTGTTCTGACCAACTAAGGGTAAAAAAAGCATTGCAATAAATCGCGCTGATTAAATCTAATGATCGCTTATCATATCGCGTAAAACCGTGCAAACTATACTTTGTTCTCAAATTGTTATTATTAACAATATCAGCATTGCGTGATTTAATGCCCTTTAGATGTGTATCCTTGTTTTTGCATGGGCCCGGTTGCAGTCTCTTTTTTTCTGTAGCAACTCCCGAAGTCCGAACAAAGTACTTTGCATTTTACAAATGGTGAATCTCCAGGTGTCACTGGTGTCGGTTTGAACCTTTCAGGATCCGTAACATTGATAAAGTTAATTATATCAAGTGCTGTGAGAAAAGGCTATAAATCTCCACGCAATATAGCCTACTAGCCGAGACTCCTTCTTTATGTGTACAGATGTGACGTAATGACGCAAAGACATGCTCGAATTTCCCGCGGAAATCCACCAGTACCACTGGAATTAAAAACATTATTACAAGCTTACCGTTTTGAATCGAGCTGAGGCTAGCAGATATGTACTTGCTCAAAAAATTATTTTGGATAATTCTTAACCCAAAAAAGTTACGGACTGGAGCTTTAAACAATAATAATAATTTGTTACATTTATATAGCGCTTTTCTGGGTATTCAAAGCACTTTACATATGGAAGGGCGAATCTCCTCAACCAACTCCTCAAGTGTCTGAAAACCCTGAGGGTTGCACCTGACAGGGCCTGTTACATTGCATGTGCCATATTACACAACATTGCCAACATCAGAAAAAGAAGGGAAAAAAGGTTTAATTAAGCCTAAATGTTTAATAAAAGACAAGACAAATTTTCTTAGTTCCTTGAGTCTTATTTCAATAGTTCTTTGTAAAGAAAAGCCAGTTATTCAGTCATATTTTGCCTGCAATAAGAGATATTATGCAAGGTCAGCAATACTCTGTGTGAAATAGTGTATTTTACTCTGAAGTTTGTTTTGAAGCAACTCTATTTCTAGTGCAATTTTTTTTCTTTACGTTCTATTTCTCCCCCTGATTTTTGTTTTTTCAAAATACTCTATTTTCTGTTGAAGACTCATAGGGAACGAATTTCACCCTGTGTCATTTGTCAAATTGTCACACATGCCTCATGGAACAAATAAAAAGGAAAAGTTGTCTACACTGCCCACCCCTGTATCACTGCTTTGTGCAGACTCTTCTGCAGGCCTTTCTGTACATGTGGACTCTTGTCAAAAATAATAGACATATGCACAAGTATAAATCAATTAAAGTTATTTATGCATTTGCAGGTAGTCTACTTCCTCCAAAGGACAGTCATCTGAGAAGGTTTCTTCACTCTCCAGTGCAATGTGATTAATAACTCATGGCAAAATATTTTTACATTAACATAAGTTTATCAGTTTTTACTTTCACAAGTCAAAGCAATTTATCATTACTCAAGATTTAACAGTTGAAATGACTCTACCAGCCAATTTGCATTATAGGCCTACTTAATTTAATGCAGCAACAAATTATTTCACAGTGTACTAAGATAATTTCAATCTCATTTACCAGTAATGAAGGTGTTGCTGCTACTGGTCCCTGGATGTGTGTCTGGAAGAGCTGAACCCAGGGATGTCCTTCACAACATGTCAAATCACATTCAACCCAGGGGTCAGCTCTTCTGCCAGGGTGCAGGAGCATCTGTTTTTTTTTCTCAGCCTTTTTCTTGGTTGCTTTTATAAACAGACAATCATTTATTTAACAGTGCCTTTTTGAAAGAGACTAGTAGGCCTATATAAGGCCTAGTAAAAATTACCATTACGTAGAATATTTTTGTACTTCACTTTCACCATGTTTACTATAGTGTGGTGACTCTGACATGACAATGAACAAAGTAATTATGAAATTATTAAAATACAAAATAAATAAATAATAATAATAAGTTATTAAAACATCTAACATGGCCACCACAAACACATTTAATTTGTCTACTACTCATGCCAGCCCTCTCTCCTGGCTTTTGCACACTTAGAAGTGTTCCCTGGCGTTTTACTTAAAGACTCAAAATCGGTATAACCTTCTCTTGCTCTGGGGTGCGTTTCCCGAAAGCATCGTTAGCCAACTGTGGTCGCAAGTTCCGTCGTTACCAATAGAGTTCAATGGAAATTGCGACCAACTTGCGACCATAGTTGGCTAACGATGCTTTCGGGAAACGCACCCCTGTTTGGGAGAAAAACTGGGCGTGTTCTTTGGCCATGCTGAACAGCCAATAGCAGCGTCGCTGATCACTGTTTCTGCTATTGATACATATCCCCTTTTAAACCAACGCGTGAACACGCAGTTATCTCAGATAACTCAATCCAGATATTCTAATCATAAACAACAGGAGTGTTCGAAGAACCCAATTAGCCGGATCATGATTAGCACGATGATATTATCTTGGATGTCTCATTTGATCTCGGATGTTTTAAGCAACGTACGAAGAACGGGCCCCTGGTCTTTGTTCTTGACTCTGCATGGTGTTATGCTCTATGTACACACGAACATTCTTGAGATCTGATGAACACAGACTTTATTGTGGGCTCAATCTCTGGCCGAACTCGTAAACCTCCAATTAATGCACGGAAACAAATGCTGGTTGGTGTAAATCTGTTTAACCTGTTAACCTTCGCCAGAGCGAGGGCGCTCTGAGCGTTTTTTTTTTTTTAAATCGTTCAAAGTTACTATCAGATTCAATGTTAATACCTTGACAAACTATACATCATTAAAAAGATATAAGACTGAAGGTTTAGTATTTGACCACTATTGTATTCTGAGAATCTTATAGTGACAGTTATGTCTTAATTTGTGTCTGGAGTTATGTAATAAAAAAATGAGTCGATACCTTTGATATGAATTATGAGCGTCAGCCGCTTCCATTCAGAAAAAAACTCCAGTGAGATCGTCACGACAGAGCTTGACAAAACAACGTCCATCAGGGCTTTTAGCTCAAAAGTGTACAGATTTGGAGAAATATTGATAGATTCTCATAGGTTTACATCAGATTTATATAGACAGGAATCATATTTATTGAATATCTACCCAAATGCGTCGATTTAATCATTATGAGCGCTGGAGACTCTGATGTACTGTGTTTTCAATACATACTGGCAGCCTGAGGGCGCCCTGTGCACATATGGACTCCAAATTTGGAACACGAAGAAGAATCATATCATGTGACATTTCAGGAAGTCCATCACGACGTAAACACTAACAGAGATCGCTGTAACATGCAGATAAAGATGTTTTGAAGACAATAAACATGATTGCAATGATATTTGGTTTACCTGTGTTCTTCGAGCCATGTCAGGTATTTTCATAATAATAGATTATATTTATAATGTAATGCTAATCGATATAGACTTTATCATGGTGAAGAATACTATAAAATACTATATTTTCTGTCCGATTTTTTTATCTGAAGCCAAATCAGAGCACAGAAGGTTATTTAAAACACTCGACTTGTGCTATAAAGTAAGTTTTAGAGCACAAACATGGTTTTAATCTCATAAATTGTCGTGTATTGATGGTGTGCTAAGCTAACATGCTAGCTAGCCCTTGGTGCACCTGCTACCTAGCTGTTATATTTATGAATATTTCTAAATAGGACTGCTTGCTGAAATGTTTCTTTTTTCAAGAAGGTCATTTTATATAGTTTCAAATGTAAGGTGAGAACTTTGAGAACGTTCCCTAAAAGAGATTAGGGTTGAAACAGTGTGAATAGCCAGTCGTTAGTAATTATAATGCAGACAAAAGAAAGCATATTTAGAGCAATAACCAGAGGCTGGAGAGGTGTGAATGTGTGCAGGGGAGACTGACACTGAATGGAGATCGTTTAGACCACAACACAATAGAGAAAATAGACTGAATAGATGCTTAGAAAATGACAATAAACATCAGTTTGCTTTTTAGAGTCTAATCAAAATAAAGTCGTTTGACATGATCTTGAAAAACATTTAACTAAATAAAGAGTTTTAGACATATCATCTTCAGATTTTAAATATAACATGGTCAGACATGTGGCTTTAGCTGCAGTGCATTTCTAGATTGCTACAGGGCCAACTTCAATTTTATTTTCATGAAAATATTTCATAAAAATAAATTTCTAATAACTTGACAAAACTTTGAAGCTATTTATAACATTTATTTTTCATTATGACAATAATTAATTCTACATTTGCAATAAACTGCCAGGTGTCAGCTTTCAAATGAGATCATACTTGTGCTTTTAGAACAAATGGTTCATGAACTGTATCTGTTTCAGTTTGGGTATGCCATTTCTGGGGATTTTTCAAAATTGGGGGTGAAGCTTAACAGGTTAATGTTGAATGAAATGTGTTAATGTGTTTCACTGAGGAAATAAATCACCCACAGCATGCACTACTCATTGCAACTGCTCTGTTTCCTCACAACAGAGTACTAACATAGTTTACTTATGAACCAATATTAGCATCGTGACCACACTTTGCATGAAATAGGACAATTGTATTTATAATCACAAACATAAATGAATAGACATAGGCCTACCTGTTGAATGAAATAAAACATTGTCTTAATGGTTATGTTTTGTTGCAGCCATAACTCACCATATTGGAATGTAAAATAAAATTAACAACCTTGTGGCCTTGCTAACGAGAGTGCTGTACAACGAGAGTTCACAAAAGCCCATATAACTAATAAAATATGTGTTTTCAAATTAAAGTTCTCCTCTGTCCAACGAACGAACATGGTGTCATTCTGCATCACAAGTTTATTCAAATATTCATCCAGTTCCTTTTGCTTGAAGATTGATTGAAGATTGATCACACCAGTATGGAGCCGAAGCTGTCCATTCGATCTGTGCGGAGGACCTGACTGGTTCTTGTTATCTGCTGAGGATCGGTGATGGCTGTAACGTTGACGGGGCCTTCACATGGGATTGTCTAGTAGACACGGTCTTTCTCTTCCTGTAGCTTAGTAGGTATAGGGTCTAACATACATGCTGTTTTTTATTTATCTTCATTTCTCATTAATTTAGCCACTGTATAAATTCCTAGGTTTGTGTTTGTTCTCTTCTGAGTGTCAATGTTCTGTCACGTCTGTCTAGTCTATTTCTTGGTTTTGTGACAGAGCCCTGACACTCCTGTTTTGTTTTGTGCCTTGTTTCATGTGCTTTCATGTCATGTTTTGTCTTGTACTGTGTAGCACACAGCTTTTGTTTTACACTAGCTATGCTTTTTTGTTGTCATGTTTTGTTGTGAACAAGTGGCTAATGAGTACTCATTAGCTGCATGTTCATGTCTCGTTTTGTGTGAGCACATGGCTTGTCATGTATGTTTCCTTGTGTCATGTGCTCTCCTGTCGATTGTCTAGCTCCTCCCATCTTGTTACCTGATTATTGATTAATTTGCCCCACCTGTCCTCCCTCGTTACATGCTTTGTTTGCTCTCCCTATTTATTCTCCCTATGTTTGCAGTCCTGTGCTGGTTCGTTGTTGAATGTTTACCCTTGTGTGTTTCTCCTGTGGTTTTAGTCGAGTCGAGGTTTCCCCCTTGGGGTAGTTTTTGTTTCTTTTATTTTTAATAAAAGCCTTCATTCTTCTGTGATTGAAACCTCGCCTCATCTCTTCAACCCCAAACCCTGACACTAAGAGACTTGAAAAGTAAGCAGATCCAGATTTGTTTTAAGCCTTTCTGAATGCAATAACACTTTCCTTCAACAAAATGCGAAATACCTCTTCCAAATACCTCGTTTTTTTGTTTGTTTTTTTTCAACTGCACTTTTTTCAGGCTGCTTTCTTGATGGCCCAAGATGCTCGTTATCACGGTGTCTGACTAATTTCCTTAATCTTCTTTAAATCCAAAGTGACAAAAGTGATGGAAAAGATGGGCAATAGTTTTTGTTGCAATATCCAGGTCTTCTAAGCTATCTGGTATGCCGAGGAGTAGACCCTGATCAAAAAGATTTTTTTTTATAAAGCGATCTTTAGTGGTAGAAGTGATAGTTCTACCATATTTGTAACAGCAGGTTTGTTTTGCAGCCTTGGTTAAATGGAGTATACACGAGACTATGATCTGAGATGTCATCAACATCGATTCCATGTCACAATATTAGATCTAAAGTATGATTAAAACAATGAGTGGGTCCTGATGCATGTTGTCTAACTCCAATAGAGTTTAGAATGTCTTTAAATGCCAATCCCAATGAGTCTTTTTCATTATCTACATGTATATTAAAATCATCAATTGATCATCAAATGCCGAAACCCGGGAAGGAAGAAGGAAACTCACCGCCATCATGCAATCTCCGCCTGGTTTGGCATTTGCGGAAGTCATCACATCACTTTCGGCCCTCCATAAAGAACAACATCAGGCGTTACTGAACATGTTGAGCGACCAGGAGAGTCACTACCAAATGATTGTCCAGGCGCAATTAGAGGACCGCGAGAGGCTCTGGAGCTGGATGGACTGGGAGTTTCGGATAGAAGTTGTAGCGCACCAGGCCCCAGCCATTCACCTGTCGCTGAATAAAATGGGGCCACAGGATGTCCATAAAGCTTTCCTCGAAGATAGAGGAGGCAGTTGGATGGCCACGAGAGCAATGGCCGGTGCGCCTCATACCACTGTTGTCCGGTGAGGCACAGATGGCCTCTCAACAACTGCTCCTACCTCCTGGTCTTAAATTATCTAAAAAAGGCCACCCTGCAGCGGTTTTGCCGGAGTCCAGAGCAACATCGTCAGTGGTTCCGATCGCTGGATATCGGCGAGAGCGGCTGGCCCTTTGTGATGGCTCAACAGCTCCGGGACTCATGCCGCAAATTCCCTGCTGGCTTTAGGAAGCGAAGTCAAGCAGATCATCAACCGCATGGTACTGGAAGAGTTTATCACTCGTCTGCCAAGGAAGACTGCAGAGTGGGTCCAGTGCCACCGCCTGGCATCGCTGGACTCTGCCATTCAACTGGTGGAGGACCAGATGGTGGTGTGCCCAGGGGTCGGCAGAACCCTTCCAGCAGTCTCTCTCTCCTTCCTTCCAGTATATCTCTCCTGTTCTTGCCTCATTGCATTGGCTACCAATAAAAATTAGAGTCGATATTAAAATCCTTCCTTTTGTATACAAGGCACTACACAGATTTTATTTGTGATCTTATTAGGCCATACACAGCCTCTAGGTCACTGAGACCGAGCCGGGCGAGGTGGTGCGCAGCCGGCTGTATCTGTCATGGTACAGAAGGAAACAGACAGGTGAGTTATAGCAAATGGGTTTTATTGTAAGCAGAGGGTAGAGACAACAGTGGGAACCAGGCGATGGTGTCTGAAGATTTTAGATGGTGACTTAGCTGGCTGTAGACTGATGATGGGTTTCTTTGCAGATGGTGATGAGCTGAGATGACTGGCAAACTGGAACAGGACGGTAGATGAAGGACAGATAGGAGACTGGATACTGGCGTGACGATCACAGGTGAGTATTCAGGTAAGGAGTCTGTATGTCGATGTAGGATTGACGAGACCAGACACTGAGGTGAGGTTTATGTGTGTATATGTAGTGAGTGGTGATGAGGGAGTGCAGGTGCAGCGAGTCAATTATCATGTGATTGGAAACGAGTGGGTGGATCATAGTGATCGGGTGATGATTGGTGCTGAGATGGCGTGACTCTGTGACAGTATCGTTTACCTGAACACAAGAAAAAGGTGGTTCAGACTGAATTAGAGGTGATGCGCAATATGGGGGTAATAGAAGAATCCAACAGTGATTGAGCAAGCCCGATAGTTTGTGCCTAAAACGGACGGCTCTGTCCGATTCTGCGTGGATTACCACAAAGTAAATACTGTGTCGAAATTCGACGCATATCGAATGCCGCGGGTTGACGATTCGCATGATCGGCTAAATCAGCTTTTTTTTTGACAATGGATTTAGCGAAAGGATCTTGGCAGATCCCCTTATCGCCTGTATCCAAAGAAAAGACCGCTTTCACAACGCCATTTGGATTACAGCAATTCGTTACCCTGCCTTCCGGGTTGTTCAGGGCCACCTTTCACCAGCCACCTTTCAGCGCCTCATGGACCGTATTCTCCAGACGCATGCTGCATAACCCACTGCCTATCTAGATGACATCATCATCTATAGCAATGATTGCCAGCAACTGAGAGTGCTGAGAGTGGCCAGACTCACGGCCAGCCCAAATAAATGTGCGGTTGGGAATGTGGAGGTCAGGTAACTGAGCTTCCACTTGGGTCACTGACAAGTGCGTCAAGACGGCAGCAGCTGCAACTTGTTCGAGACCCAAGACCAAACAGGAGGTGAGGGGCTGGCGGGATATTAACGAAGGTTTGTGCCTAATTATTCGGACCTCACAAGCCCGCTGACTGATCTCACTAAAAAGAAATCACCAGATCTGGTGAAGTAGATGGAGCAGTGTCAACAGGCTTTCAACCAGGTAAAGGCTGCTCTGTGTGGCAGGCTACTCTTACATTCTCCGGACTTTTCTCTACCGTTCTTGTTACAGACTGACGCGTCGGACAGAGGGTTGGGAGTGGTCCTGTCCCAGGAGATAGAGGGAGAGGAGCGGCAGGTGCTGTGCATTAGCCGCAAGCTCTCTAAGAGAGAGACCATGTACAGCATCTGTGTTTAAAGTAAACTCAATAAAGCCATGCCAATTTAAACATTCAAGCAAAAGTTGAAAAACATTCAAGCAAAAATATTATTGCAACATGCCCATCTTGGCGAGTATCCTAGCAAACATAGTAGGTAATGACTTAAGTGAATATAAACAGTAGAGAAAGTTAACGGATGTGTACAGTATCAGTGAACTGGATTAGCCTCATAGCATAATTGCCTAAGTCATTTTGTGTTTTTTCTTGTTTTCCAAAGACATTGAAATATGACTTAGGCAAATATGCTATGAGGCTAACAATATTAAAGTGACAGCAGGCTAATATTTCTGCTGTCTGTTTTTAATGTTAATCAAACAACAAAAGGAAATCTCTCACTGCTCTTGACTGAACAGCTTTTGGTACTTTAATAATGCTTAATTTTTATTTAATTTATCCAGTGAAGATTATATGCAATGTTGTCTTACATTTGATGACTTTATTCAATTTCTGTGCCTGAAAACTACTGTTAAACAGTGCTTTTCATGTTTTTCAGGTAGGTCTATGTTATTTGTATCTTTGCTCTATTGTATTTTTTTGCACTGTTGCTTGTAGTTGTCATGAATCCATCTTATCCCCCAGTGCTAGACTACTCAGCTCTTCCCGCTGATTCCCAGTCCCTAGAATTCTGACCACCTCCACCTGTTGTCCCTCATCACGGACTGCTATATAAGCCACCATCTCACAAACTACTTATCTGCTATTCTGTTTCCCTCCATCTTCATCATTCTCTTCAGCCACTCTGCAGTCTCGTAATCCTCTTCAGTCCTGGGACCTGCATCAAAAAGAGACATTGTTATTATCAAGCTATAGTAAGTTGCCTGTTCGGATACTAGAAACATTTCCTTACGTTCCTGAGTTGTGTTCCTTTGAAGTATCTTCATTAAAGATTTGTGTTGATTCATCCTTGCATCTGTCTTCATCAGTGACAGTAGTTTGATTATTTGTTCTTATTTTCTTTATTTTTTTTTTTGACAGTAGTCATTTTTTTCTCCCTGAACATGGCACATTCAATTCAAGCTTCAAGCTAGGACAGGCACTTGTCAGTATGGTGCAGTGGGTATTAACGTTCCCATAGCATCATCATTCAGACGCAGTGTTGAGTTCCCTTGAAAGGGAACATCTCAATTGCTGGCTCCCTGAGAAGTGAACGAGATGCTTTGTCGCGTTGCCATACTTCCAGTATGCCTGTGAGTGACTTCAGTCAATCAGAAGCCGATTCTGTTGTGTTCTGGGTATCCTTTATAGCTTCCACGATACGCAATTATGCGCCACGGGGTGATGTTGCATTAATGAGATTGGAGCGATATAACATGTGCTTCAGACCCAATCACGCATTCCCATAGTGTCATCATTCAGACGCAGCGTCTCGCTCCCGTCTCAGAGATTCAGGGTTACGGTCGTAACTGCATGATTTGTATATGTACATTTGTACGGTAACGCTTCCTTTTACAGTGTACTTACAGTGTACTTACCTAGAAAGTACTGGCTAATATAAGGTAAGTACATGGAACAGGGGTAGGTTTAGGGGTAGGTTCAGGGTTAGGTTCAGGGTTAGTACTAGTTATTACCCAGTAATTGTAGTTACTAAAATAAGTACATTTACATGAGTAACTGGACTGTAAAATTAAGCGTTACCTAAACATTTTATGTAGCCGAAAAGTTTTTTTTTTTTCATAGATAAGTGAGATATTATATTTTGACAACTAAACAAGTGAAATAACAACATTTTATTAATGAGGAAAGAGAAATATGACTACATATTTAATTCAGTACTAAAAAGTATTGCTACAGCAGTTCAATCTAATTCAAAATAGACTATATTACCCACTATTTATCATTTATGTGTTAACTAATCAACATTCTAATAGCAAACTCTATTAAAATAAATTGTTAATCGAGTGTGTCAAGCTTCGTGCGGGATGTATTATTGATTTGATGTGTGGAGTTATTGCCCATGTATAAATGTTCCAAATCAGTCACTTACAAGGTTCTCTTTCAGTGAGGATAGGCTACTGCCTATGTAGGCAAGTACAGCAAGACGACTAGGTATCGGAACAATCGAATGTGTGCATCTTAACGAGAGGCTAATATGCCTATTAATAGTTCCCATAGAGTCAACCAGGCCCTGACCAGGCTCAGTTCATTACGCTCTTAACCAGCATGCATTAGTCTGCCCGGCTCCTTCTGTCTCCTGGGGTGAATTTAATGGTTGAAGCTTTTTAACCCATTTAAAACGTTTGATGTCACTGGAGAGCTTGTGTACTTATGCAGTTCACTGCAGTGCAAAGCAGAAATAAGTTGAACTGTCCAGTTTAATATCATCAACCCTGAGCCATGCTAAATTACTAGGCTTTAAAATGACCTTTTTATAAACTTTTCTCTGAATGACATTGAGTGATTTCTACTGTAAATAATAAAGGACTGTCAGTGTCATGTGTCTAAAATACCACAAGTCTGATCAAATCTGAAATTATGAGCACTTTGAAATGTGCACTCTCTCTCTGTTTTACAAAAATAGTTGCAGCCAAATGCAAATTTTCTTTTGAAAAAGCATTTACTCCGCCTCGTGTTGAGTCATGAATGCAGTTATTTCACAGAAGACAAAAGATGCTTTGCAGAACTTCTGAGCTGCTCTTTTGACTACAATGTAAAGGAATTACCGCAGGGACTGTAGAGCTAAAAAAAAAAAAAAAGCAAAACATACATTGTTACATTTAGTAACTTGTGCATTATGTTGATTGTTTTCTTGAATCTTATAATTGCTCCATGTGAGAAACAGAATTAAATCAAAATTATTATTCACTTTTAGAATACTCATGTTGCCACCAATTTATAAAACGATAAAATAAATGTTGGGAGGGACGTTTTTATCCTTTAATTAATTGGATCAACGGGATTACGTGTGCTGCACGTACCAATGACAATGGAATTAATGTCAATGGAATAATCAATTACTCTAAAAAGATTTTTGTATCCTGGGGGATACAAACATTTGACTGGCTTTGGGGAAAGCCAGTGAAAGTGTAGGTCTCATTTCTTAGCTTCATTTTGAAAAGGTGTTTGTTGTGAAAATTGATCAGGTGACTTAATTCATACATTCTATGTTTAGCTCATGGGCAGCATTTAAAAAAAAAAAAAACATGCCCACTTGTAGAAGGAAATCTACTTGCCTACCGATTAGTTTTGATATTTCACATATTTACAATATTTGGAGGCAACTTAAATGTTTAAACATTTGTTGTTAGGCATGAGCTTATTATGCTTTTGTTGAAATTTTATAAAAAAAATGTATATATAATCTGTTTGTATCTGGAGATACACTGCCCTTTTAGGGTTAAAATCATTGAGTTCGGTCTTCTTCCCACAGAACATCATATGATTTCAGAAGGAAATTCTTTTTTTTTTTTTTTTTTTCTTGTATGGAAACAAGCAGGATAAACGTTCTTTCATCATCCACTAAAACAGACTGGTGAGGAGGTGATTACATGGTGAAAGCATTTTAATGTTCCAATATTAATTTAATTATTTTTTGCTGTTTTCATTATTATATATATAGCACATTTCATACATAATGGTTATTCAAAGTGCTTTACATAGAAGAAAATAAAATAATCAAAACAAATAAGAATAATTAAAACGGTTTAAAATAAAAAATAAAATAAAGTACAGTAGAAACAGTCGGACGAACAGTGGCACAGTGCTCATTCAGTAAATGCACAGCTAAACAGATGTGTTTTGAGTCTGGATTTGAATGTGACTACTGTAGGAGCACATCTGATCTCTTCTGGAAGCTGGTTCCAGCTGCGGCTGGCATAGTAGCTAAAAGCAGACTCTCCTTGCTTAGAGTGAACCCTTGGTATTTCTAACTGATGTGATCCTAATGATCTGAGTGATCTGTTGGGTTTATATTCAGTGAGCATATCTGCAATATATTGAGGTCCTAGCCCATTGAATGATTTATATACTAGTAATAATACTTTAAAATCAATCCTAAATGTAACTGGGAGCCAGTGTAAAGACCTGAGGACTGGTGTGATATGTTCATATTTTCTGGTTCTGCTCAGAATCCTGGCAGCAGCGTTCTGTATGAGCTGCAACTGTCTTATGGTCTTTTTAGGAAGGCCAGTGAGGAGTCCATTACAATAATCCACCCTGCTGGTGATGAAAGCATGCACAAGTTTCTCTAAGTCTTGACTCGAAACAAAGCATCTAATTCTTGCAATATTTTTCAGATGATAGTATGCTGATTTAGTAATTGCTTTGACATGAAAGACGATTCGAAAGACGGGTAATTCCCAAATGATATTTGCTTACATTGATAGACATCTTTAAAAAGAGCAGCTAAGCCAGTATACAGTATAATTCTTTCTCCAGTAAGATGATGTGTGTCTGTGTGTGTGTGTGTAGCGGATTATAAAATAAATATCAAAATGATGAACAGTTTATAAGTTAAAATAAAGTACAATATGTTATTTGGTTCCCTGTGTTGACTGTCCTCAGTGTAATAATGTATATTTTTCAATACATCTTCCTTGTATCCACTTTGATTGATTGTGAGAACGTTTATGCACAATGTTATGCATGCTATTGAAGTTTGCGGTGGGTGGCACACTCCTGCTTCTTATACTTTGGCAGCTAACATCACGTTATGATGCATTTGACATTTTGGAATTCTCTAGAACCATTTGTCTATGCAAGTCTTGATTGTATCTTTGCACCTGGAATGGCCCGAGGCACAGTTTGCCAAAATGTTAGACTTGCATTTGGAGCATTATTGTATTATGACTTACAATAAACGAAAAATGTTCACACTAAAACATTAACCTGAAATTTGCTATATCTAATCGGTAACACTTTATAATAACTGCACACTATTAATCATTAGTTAAGCATTAGTAAACAGTTAATTCATCATTTATAAAGCATCAATAGACATGAATAAGCAGTTTATAAATACAGCTATAAATGCTTTATTCTTGATTTAAAAGCATATATATAATGTGTTTAATAATTGTGTTTTCATACTTTATTCATGATCAATTTATCATTTCTAAATGATGTATTGCATTATTTATAAAACATTTATTTAAGAGTTGTCAGTGGTTCATAAGATTACTTAGAAAGTGTAAGTAAATGATTAATAAACTATTTAAATGTACATTCATACATCTTACTATTCAGACATATAGTAATAGTTACTTAATGTGTAAATAAATGCTTTATTAACATGTATTTATACTGTAATTCAGGGTTAATTCAGGTAGTTATAAAGTATTTAGTAGTGGTCAGTTAACTATGTTTGTGAGCTCATCTAAAGTGAGGACTATTCATGCCTTGTAAAGCATTTATAAAGGAGATTTGCATTGTTTCACTGTGTTGTGTTTGTTTCATTTTTCTGTTTTGAAGATAAATGAGCCTTTGAATCTCATTTATTAATGTTTTACAAGGCATGAATAGTCCTCACTTTAGATGAGCTCACAAATATAGTTAACTGACCCCTACTAAATGCTTTATAACTGAATTCACTCCATTTACTTAAACTTTCTAAGTGATCTTACGAATCACTAGTGTTGTAGGCTAGTACTCGAGACCGGTCTCGAGACCACTTTTTGATGGTCTCGGTCTCGTCTCGGACTCGACCGCATTTGGTCTCGGTCTTGTCTCGGTCTCGGACATTGAGGACTCGGGATTTTTTTTCAAGACCAGACAAGACCATAACTGTAAAAATATCACTAATTTGCCAGTAGCGAACGCGAATTTTTGTCCCGCCATAGTCTTATTTGATAGATGAGTAATGTAGACGAACTGCTGTGCGTGTGACAGGGCGAACGGGCGATCAGAAGAACGAGCAGAGATGCGCGCGCTCTCTCTCTGCGGAGCCAGGCGAATGTATAAAGGCTTCACCGTCTCCTAGGCGCTGTCTTGCTCTCTCTCCCTGGCACATAGTAATCAAAATAAATCGACACGATGTAATGGTAAAAGGTCGGAAGACCATATGTGGAGCGTTCGGATATATTTTTTTCCTGAATTACCACTGGGTGAATTGTGCTAAAATACTTATCTTCTCTGAAAAGCGTTCCGCACATTCAGCTGACATAAACCACACTTTAAATAACTGAAAAAACCTATCCAGTGATTAAATGTTTTCAGTGTTGACACAAATCTTGCGGGATGTCACGAGACAGGCCAAAAAGTTGTGTAGCTAATGTTAAGTTACATCGACCTTCTAATGTCAGCTGCATACAGCTCCCGACATTAAAGCTACGCACCGAGGTGATGCTCACTCGTTTGGGTGAGATAGCTAACCTAGAGATATGAGCAGAGAGTGGAGACTGATTAATGCGCATCAACTAATATAAGAAATGACTAAATTAAATAGGTTATTGTATGGCACATGGTACATTACTTTCAGAGAGCTAATTTTTAAGTTCCAATTTACAGTTGCAGATCAAATATATAACTTTTTACCAGCACGCTCTCTCTGGCTCATACCATGTCAATCATTTAACTTCCTTGTTTACCTATTAGAAAAATGTGTTTTTATGGGAATGTGGATCTTTCAGATCAATTTGAGAAGCTCTTTTGATCATGTTTCACATTTTATTGTGTCATGTAGTGTGGGGCGCTGGTCTTGGTCTTGACTCGGTCTCGCCCTCCCTCGGTCTTGGTCTTGTCTTGGTCTCGGCCCCTAAAAGTCTTGGTCTTGTCTCGGTCTCGATACACTCTGGTCTTGGTCTTGTCTTGGTCTCGGGTTAGGTGGTCTTGACTACAACACTACGAATCACTGACAACTCTTAAACGCAACCGTGTATCACATGAAATACGTTCTGAGGAAACTATTTTGCAAATCGCAATTACATTACATGCCAACATATAAGCAGTGCTATTACGTTGGCCCTTAACCTAATCTATTGCAGTGCTATTACGTTTGTCCTGAACATAATACATCCAAATCAGGTTTCTTTTCACACGTATAGCAGCACAAAAACGTAATTTATTTACGTATGAACAAATCTACCGACGTAGAAATTTGTACGTAACTATTTATGCATAAATCGTGGCATTAATGTTTTGACTCCATTGCATTCAACTGTCTTATCAATTAAGTTTTCAGTCGCATTTATTAATATAATAGGCCTACGTTACTCATATTAACATTTTGCTCTGTTCCAGCCTTCTGCAGCCAACTCGTTTCGGAGGATTAGCCTGCGTGGTTAAAAAGGAATATATACACTTTTAACCTTAAAAATACCTTGTTTAATCGTTTAACAATTTTGTAGTATTTAGTGTATTTACACAAAAAGCATTTTCTCCAATAAAACACAACATACTGATACATTCACAAAAGACATGCATTTTATTAGCTTGATGTAATCCAAATCCTAGAATCCATACGTTGTTTGCAAGAAACAGATCCAAATTCAGCCTTTTATCCAGTGATCTTCATCTTCATTTCTCAGCAGGGACCACAAACGTCAAATCTATCCCGCGCTGGTGATGAATTCAAATTCAAAAATTGCGCCTTCAAGAAGCGTTACGACATGTTTTACGGCCGTGATATCAAACGCTCATTGGCTCTCGCCTGCTTCGTCACAGATTGCGACATGCCGTGTTTCAGTCGGTGTAGTACATTTGAAATGGAGAAGCGCGCGCGCCTTCAGAGAGCGAACCGAAATCGGATTAAAATTTTAACTACTAGTATTAACTACTTAAATAATGCCAGAGAGGACTGCGACTGCAACGCATCATCATGTGAACGACTTTTGGTAATGTTAACCTTACCGGTTTTGACATTTTCTCAATAAATAAAATATTGTGAAATGTATTTGTCTGTCTGTTATGTTTTTTTTCTTCATAATTGTGTTAGCCTACGTAGTTTTAAGGAATGGTTATGGGTAGGTTTAGGGGTAGGAGCAGGATTAGTGGCTCAAAATATATTTTAATGATATTGTTAATGAAAAACGTACGTTTTCCTATCTTTGAAAATAACGTATTAATACCTACAATGAGACCAGGCTGCTATATTAGGTTAGGGACCAAGGTAATAGCACTGCTTACCAGGCTGCTATATTACGTTAAGGACCAACGTAATAGCACTGCTTATATGTTGGCATGTAACGTCATTGCGATTTGCAAAATCAATCAATCAATCAATCAATCAACATTTATTTATACAGCCCTTTACAACACTCAAGGTGAACCAAAGTGCTTTCCAAAAACAACAACAACAATACAATGCAAAATATAAAAATAAAATATATAATCAAGATATATAATAAATGTATGTCACAAAGAAAACAAAGAAAACAAAGAAAGAAAACACAGAATGACTCAACCAATGCTACGATATAAAAGCCAGTCTAAATAAATAAGTCTTAAGCTTAGCTTTAAAAGGGCCTAAGTCTGTGATTGTTCGTAAGTCGGCAGGTAGCTTGTTCCAAAGTCTTGGCCCAGCTACAGAAAATGCCCGGTCACCCCAGAGTCTGTACCTTGTCCTTGGGACTTCCAACAAGAGTTGAGTTGTTGATCTAAGAGTCCTGTTTGACTCTCGCAAAGTTAGCATCTCAGTTACGTAAGGTGGAGCAAGGCCGTTGAGAGCTTTAAAAACAAACAATAAAATCTTAAAATCAACTCTAAAAGAAACAGGAAGCCAGTGGAGCGAAGAAAGAATTGGAGTTATATGCTCACGTTTGCGTGTATTAGTTAAAAGGCGAGCTGCTGCGTTCTGCACCAGCTGAAGGCGCCTGAGTGATGACTGTGAGACTCCCACGTAGAGTGCGTTACAGTAGTCTAGTCTTGAGCTAATAAAAGCATGAATAGCTTTCTCAAGATCCGAACGATTTAAAAATGGTTTGACCTTGGCCAATAGACGTATTTGAAAAAAACTTGCTTTTACCACGCTGTCAATTTGTTTATCAAATTTAAGGCTACTATCAAAAGTCACACCGAGATTTCTGACAGTCGGTCTAAATTTTGAAATTAATGTATTTGGGTCAGCGTTTGCAGACTCGCCAAATAAAATATATTCGGTCTTATCTTCATTCAAATTAAGGAAGTTTTTTCCTAACCATAATTTAATGTCGTCAATGCAATCAATTAGTGACCCAGATGCATCACTATTTGTTGGACTCATCGGCAAATAAATCTGCAAATCATCAGCATAGCAATGATAAGCTATGTTATGCCTGGCTATGATGGACCCAAGGGGCAGCATATAGAGTGAAAATAAAACCGGTCCAAGAATAGAGCCTTGTGGCACCCCGCAGGAAAGAGAAGTAGTAGAAGAGGACGAATTCCCAATCACTACAGAATAGGTTCTATTAGTCAAATAAGACGAAAACCACTGAAACGCAGTACCCTTAATGCCAACATAGTGATTAAGGCGAGACAGAAGGATTGCATGGTCCACTGTATCAAAGGCCGCCGTGAGATCAAGAAGCACTAAAATAACGGGGCTCTTAGAATCAACAAACCGGGCAATATCGTTGTGTACCTTTAACAGTGCAGACTCAGTACTATGGCGCGATCTAAATCCTGATTGAAATTTCTCAAACATAGAGTTATTTTCTAAAAAAGAATGTAATTGGAAAAAAACAACTTTTTCTAAAACTTTTGACAGAAAAGGCAAGTGAGAAACTGGTCTGAAATTAGACAGAACTGAGGGATCCAGATTCGGTTTTTTAAGAAAAGGCCTAACCACAGCATGTTTGAACTCAGCAGGGACAGATCCTGAGCTAAGACATTTATTAATAAATACCAACAAGAAAGGCCCAACTGTGCTAAAAACCTCTTTTAGCAATTTAGTTGGAATAAAGTCCACGGGACAATTTGTACTTTTCATTTGTTGCACTACTTCGTTAAAAAATGATAATGAGACTGGCTCAAACTCTTCAAGCACAGTGGAATGAGTTGCCGCAACAACTGAGTCAGTTGCAGAACTATTAGTCGTGAGTTGTCTGACGGACTCCACTTTATTAATAAAAAAGCTAAGAAAATTCTCACAAGTGGAGACTGAGGCATCCGTCAGAGAACAAGAATGTGGGTTTACGATAGAATTAATTGTATTAAACATCACCCTTGGACAATGCCCACTATTAGTGATAATATTTGACAAATATTTTGATTTTGCCTCCCTTACGGCCCCTTGATAATCAAGAAGACAGCCCCTTAATATTTCCGAGGACACATACAATTTGTCCTTCTTCCATCTCCGCTCAGCTTGTCTACAGCGCTGCCTAGCGGTGCGGGTGGCATCATTTATCCAGGGATCTGTTCTTAACTTAGGAGCTCTGTGTTTATAAGGGGCAATAACATCTAAAATTTCAGAACAGGTAGAATTAAAAAATGAAAGCATGCCATCAGAACATAGAGAATAATCAGATTGACTAAAGACATAACATTCAGAGTCCATAAAAATATCCGTAAATTCTTCAGCCGTTGAGGAAGTGAGAATACGACGATAACATGGCAAAACACTAGACTTACTGGCTATTGAAGGCAGGACTGGAAATTCAACAATAACAGGGAAATGATCCGAGATAGCAGTCTCAGATATTTCAGTAAGGGAGATAGAGAGCCCATAAGACATAATAAGGTCCAGAGTGTGTCCCATAAGATGTGCGGGTCGGTCCACCAGTTGATTTAACTGGAAAGAGGACAAAAGTCGTTTAAACTCAGTACCCAACAGATCAGACGGACAGCACACATGGATATTAAAATCACCACAAATAAAAATTTGGTCATACTTAGGGACAACATCAGCTAAAAATTCGGAAAACTCTTGAATAAAATTCTTATTGTATTTGGGTGGACGATAAACAACAGCACACAACACAGGGCATGTAAACTCGATTAAAAATAGCTGTAGTTCAAAACAAGAATAATTATTTGTAGATAAAAGTCGACATTTAAATTTGTCCTTAAAAACAGAAGCCACGCCTCCTCCGCGCCCCGACACTCGCGGGGAGCTGAAAAAACAGCAGTGAGGTGGGAGGAGCTCTGTAAAGGCACTGTTGTCACCTGGTTTAACCCAGGTTTCCGTCAACAAAAGAAAATCCAAAGAGTGCAAAATAAAAAAATCTTTCAAAATAAACGTTTTGTTAGTTAGCGATCTAGCGTTGATCAAAGCAACACGTACAGTGTTGAGGCTAGACTGCTGAGAGATACTTGCAAGCGGGCGAAGATTCTCCTTTTCGGAATGCCGTTTACAGATCCTTATGGGCCGTCGGATAGGATGTATATTCACAGCGTCGGGATCCACAGCATCAGGGACAATAGGTCGAAGCCACCGGTAGCAGTATTCTGAGGAACACTTTACAGCATAGCCGTCGTATTCCCGAGAGAACGCCGTGAAACTGCGAGGATCAGATGCCGAAGCCAGAGTCAGGTAGGCTCTTCTTAATCTGGCAAATCTCCCGCCTCTCCGGCCGCGCGGTCTGCTGCGTTTTCTATAGCGATTGACGGCAGGTAACACACTGGGCACATGCCACAGGTGCGAAGGTAGTGATGACAGTAGTGGTGGCGGCGTCTCGGACTGTCCACTATAGCCACGAATTTTAGAATTAACCACATAATTCCTTATGTTCAGAAGAGTCTGGCGATCGTAAACTAACAGTGGTGACACATTCTGTGCAAAATGTGACAAGATTAACAAACACAATAACACACAGAGCAAAGGAAGACGGCCAGCCAAACACAGCGGCGCCATCTTTCTGTAAAAATAGTTCCCTGCAAACGTATTTCATGTGATACAGGGTTGTAACCTAAACAACTGGTTTGTAAATAATGCAATACTTCATTTAGAAATTATTAATTCATCATTAACAAAGTATGAAAATACAATTATTAAACACATTATAGATATGCTTGTAAATCAGGAAAAAAACATGTATAACTGTATTTATAAACTGCTTATTAATGTCTATTAATGCTTTATAAATTATGAATTAACTGTTTACTCATGCTTAACTAATGATTAATAGCGTGCAGTTATTATAAAGTGTTACCATCTAATCTAATAGCAGTGAAGATTCATAATGAACAAATTAATAAAATGGATGTTTAATTCTGACATTTGGCAATTAATTGAATGTTCTTTCATCCAGCATAGCACTTCTGCTCAGTTTTTTGTTTAATTTAGTTTTTTTGGCAATATCACAGTGCCTGTTGTCACTTGATGAAAATATATATATAAAAAAAAAGTATGATTATAGCATACAGTCATAACTTTACCCAGATACACTTTGATAAACCTGTAATAATAATTATGTTTTAGAACAGATTTTGCGGGATGAATTTTGCGGGAATTGCACATATGTCATATCTGTCGAAGCTCCGGCTGGAGCGTGAATGGTATGGGAGTAATGTGAAGTTGAGCATTATATAATTAGTTGTCACATCAAGCGAGAAATGCTTACCATAGACAAAGCAGAACAGCAAACCTCCTTAAGAACCACCAGTTGTATATATAGAAAAAGGAACACAGAACAGATCAGCTTACAAGCAACAAGAGAAAGTGACTGGTTCAACATTGAATCAATCAATAAAACCTGAATCAACATTGGATTGGCTTTTCAGAGGTGGCGAGAACTTGATTTTTTAAGACAAGATTTAAAAGGGTTTAAAAATGACGCAGAAATTTTTTTATGTTACTCATTGGGTAAGATATTTTGTTGAACTGATAGATAGTAATTTATCAGTAGTGTGAGTTCATTGTATAAAGCTTGACATTATCAGAATTGCAATCAAATGTTAAACACTTGTAATGTACATTTTTGTTACATTATATATTTTTAAATATGAAAACTGCGTACCTGTGACGAAGAGGCTGAGGCGGTCGGATCCATTTGCAGAAATTTATTGATACAGGTAAGCAAACAAAGGAGAGCAGTCATAAAACTCAAAAGCCTGTGGCAAGGGCGGTAGCAAACTCAAACTCAGCACACAGGTTAGGGCAATCCAAGAAACATACATCAAACAGGCAAAGGTCAGGGGCAGATGAACTATCAGTATTCTGATGAAGAATCCTTGTGTTGTTTGGCATTGATCGCGGGGCGTGCCGCGTGTGCGATGCATAGATCACCTATTTACCATGTGAAAAGCTCTGGGGGTGTGGCGGGCTCAGCTGATTACAGATAATGAGGGGAGAACGAAAAAACTGTAACTCTCCTTGGTTTCAAACGGATTACTGAACTGGAAATATTATTTTTTTTAGTAACTTACTTCATTTAAAAGAAGAGAATCTCAGCCTTATAAAGAGACATCTCTCGTATCTCTGTGACAAGTATTGACAGAGTTACAGTTATTTTTTCAGACGCGTTTCAGAATGGACTTCACTGACAGAGAGAAGGGAAAACGCGCATCATGTTTATTTTTCTTTATTTGACGAAAAGCACAACACTTTGTTTTTATTGTGAGTACCCACAAAAAAAATACAAACTTAACAGGATGGTATGGTATGGTATGGTATGGTATGGTATGGTAAGATCAAAATCAACAGAGTAATTTGAGTCTCTTTTGCACTGATAAAGAAAAAAGGGAGCCCAGAGGGTTAATGATGGTTCAGTCAAAACCATGGCCATGATTGGCTCTAGGGCTGCCGTTAACCTTATTGATTCAGACTTTGCCAGGACTAATAACATTCCCTTTTCCATTCCGTGCAAATCTGTGTTGACAGTGGCAGCGTTAGACGGACGTGCCATGTTCCTCACACCACCGGGACATTTCTCTACAGATTGGGGCTTTTCACACTGAAATGATTAGAATTGTTCCTCATTAAATCACCACAGATCCCCATCATATTTTGACTTCCTTGGCTGCAACAACACAACCCTCAAATTTCCTGGGCAGAGAAAAAAATTGTGCAATGGTCTGATTCCTGTCTTCAAAAATGTATCCAACCTATCCCTGTCAAAAACAGCCAACACACTACTTCTATACTGCAACCTGTGTCCATCTCCAATCTATCACCAGAGTACAACAATCTCATAGAGGCTTTTAACAAAACAAAGGCATCTCAACTACCTCCTCAATGCTCGATTGAGTGTGGCATAGTACTTTGTCCAGGTACCACACCCCTCTCCGTCACAACCCATATCAGAGGCCATGAAAAACTACTCCGAAGAGGAACTGGCCAAAAGGTTCATTTGACCATCCACTTCCTCGGTTTCTTCTTTGTGAGTAAAGAAGATGGCGGTCTGCAACCATGCATCGACTACTGAGGTCTCAATGAGATTACTGCACTGCATTTAGTCCCTGCAGCCCAGAAAAAAAACATTGCATTGCATACAACATGATACAATTTAGCGAAGGAGGTGAGTGGAAGACTGCTTTTCCAACGGGCCACTATGAATACTTGGTTATCCCGTTTGGGCTGGTCAATAGTGCTTCTGTCTTTCAAGCCTTCATCAATGACGTCTTCTGTGGCATGCTCAATCAGTGGGTCACGGTATATATTGATGATATCCTCATTTACCACGGTTAAGGAATTACAACGGTTCTTAAGTTTTGCCAACTTCTACAGATGCTTCATCAGAGACTTTAGCATCACCACAACACCACTAACTTCCATTCTTAGGAGGGGAGGACATCGTCTATCTTGGTCACCAGCTTCAGAAAGATCCTACCAAGAGTTAAAAGAATGCTTCACCACAGCCCCTATCTTACATCATCCTGACCCTGAACACAAATTAATTGTAGACGTTGAAACATCCAGCACTGGCATCGGGCGGTACTTTCTCAGAGACAGGGCAATCCACCCAAACCCTTAACTTTGGTGTATTACTCATGGAAACGGGAGATCGGGAACTCCTGGCCATGAAGGCAGCTTTTGAACAGTGGCGACTCTGGGTGGAGGGAAGCAAATATCCCTTTCTGGTACTAACCGATCATCGGAAACTGTAAAATCTGCATTGAGCTAGAAGACTCAATCCAAGAAGGCAAGATGGGCATTTTTTTTTTCCAGATTCAACTTCAGGGTAACTTGTCGACCATGTTCCAAGAATGTCAAAGAGGACAATCTTTCCAGGCAGCAAGAATTCGCCCTTTCACCACCTACTAACGAGCCTACTTCCTTCTACTCTCATCCTGGCACCGGTGGAGTGTGACCTCATGATAGAAATCGCAGACGCCCAAGATTCTGATCCACCTCCACCTGATTGTCCTCCGGCTCGTACTTATGTACCAGCTGCAATTCGCAGAAGAGTTACTCAGTGGGTGTATAATCCCCCCAGCTCTGATCACCCGGGCATCCCTACCACCATGCAACTCTTCAGCATTCACTTCTGGTGGCCCTCTTTACAGTCTGACATTATAACGTTCTGACATCCCATCAAGCCCCTGCCGGTCTACTCCAACCGCACCTATTCCCTAACGTCCTTGGTCACACATAGCCAATATTACACATAGCCAATAATCAATCGTTTCTCCAAATCCTGACGCCTCATTCCACTGCCCAAGTTACCCACAGCCTTTGGGACAGAAGAACATCTGTGTAATTATATATTCCAATTACTAGGCCTCCTGGAGGACATCGTCTCCTATCAAGGACATCAGTTTACTTCACGTGTGTGGGCCGCTTTCTTCCAGATGCTCAATGTCAGTCGGACCTCAGGTTACCATCCTCAGTCCAATGGTCTGGGCGGAATATGCACAAAATTCACCGAAAACTCACACCGGATTAACTCCATTTCAATGCGTCCTGGGTTATCAACCTCCTCTATTCCCCTGGTCGGGAGAACCTTCTGAACTACCTGCAGTAAATGACTAGTTGCAGAGGAGTGAGAATGTCTGAAACGAGACACCTAACCCCGGCTGCTCCCGACGAGCTGGCTGGCGCCTTGTACGGCTGACACCGCCGTCGGTGTATGAATGTGTGAGTGAATGGGTGAATGAGAGGCAAAATTGTAAAGCGCTTTGGTGGCCATTGGGTCTATGAAAGCGCTATATAAATGCAGTCCATTTACCATTTACCATTTACATGCATCTTCAAAGGGATGTGAGGCGCCAGAAAGAATAGGCTGATCGCTACCACCGTCTTCAGCCCGATTACTGCCCTGGACGATGGGTCTGGCTCTCTACATCGGACCTTCGACTCCAGTTACCCTACAGGAAAATTAGCCCCAGGTGTCCCGGCATAGACCACCTCCTCACGCCAGGAGCTACTCACAGGCTCACTTTGATCACCGCCAGAGGGCTCCTTCACCAGATTACTTTCCCATCACCCTGTACCTCACACCTCACACACTCACACCTGATCCTCATCCCATGGACTATTTATGCCACACACACACTCACTTTGAAGTCTTGTTTTTCCAGGACTGACAATTCTGGGTGTTTCTCCCATGTTTATTGTTTTCTGGTGTTTGACTTTGGTCTGTTTTCCCTGTGTTGATGTATCTGCACTGACTGCATTTCTGATCTTCTGCCTGTTTACCTGTACATACCTCGTATTGTTTGCTGCCTGCCCTGGCCCTCTGCCTGTCTTATAGTTACGATTTTGCTTTGCCTTGGATAACTTTGTTGCTGGTGATTTACCCCTGCCTGTTGTATTACGTTTGTTATATAGCAGCACATGGACAACACTTGTGTTGACTCCTCATTACTGTCAGGAGCCAATCAGAGACCTCACAAACCACCACGCAAAGATCCCTGTCCCCAGATTATTAATCACCAACACCTGTTTTCCATTTCAGCGATCACTTCCCAGCCAGTATAAAAACATCCAGTTTACTCACAGTCATCGTCAAGCCTCCGACAGGAAAAGACCCTTATCCAGTCTCCATTTATTACGCTCCGAGTCATTCTACAGCCACGGACGGAAAGTATATCCACCTGAAAAGATACTAATCCAGTTATCCTTGTTCTGCTGTTCCCAGGTTATGCTCCACGACCCTCGTTCCTCGCCTCCTGGAATCTGAAAACGAGTCTCGCTTCCCTCCGGAGAATCTGTAAGTGAAAGTGAAAGTATCATTGAGCTGGTTAAGTTATCATCGATTGCACTTACTGGATCAATTCACCTGGAGTCCTTCTTGAATCCTGTCCGTCTCGAGAGGATCGTAAAGAAAGAAAGGAGGGTTACTGATCCACGAGATTCACTCACGTATCTGCACTTAGAAGAGGAGTTACTCACCTGGGTTCATTCCTGCCACGACTCCTTTTCCATGAACACTTATGAGCATCTGCACCTTTGAATACTCACCTCTGTTTGAAAATAAAGAAAGTTTGAGTTCATCACTTACCTCTGTCTCCTGGTCTGAATCCTGACAGAAGGCTTGACCTTAAAGAAAAAAGAAAAGAGGTAAATCAGGATGGATTCCAGACGACCTGAAGTTGCTACAAATCCACTACCTGAATCCGCTACCACAGCGCGGCCGGTGCTTTCCCCCGCGAGCACTTCCGGGAACACTACTTCGGCGATTACATGCTCTGCAAGTCCTCCGTCGCGCCCAGCGCCATTCTCTGGCCGGGCGGAGGATTGCAATGGATTCCTACTGCAGTGTGCGCTCGCGCTGGAACAGCAAGCTCCACTCTATCCCACTGAACGATCAAAAGTAGCGTTTGTCATTCAACAGTTATCTGGAGCAGCTCTAAGATGGGCTGAATCGTTGTGGATGCAAGAATCACCAGTGGTGGCAACAAGTCAAGAATTCGTTAAACACTTCAAAGAAGTTTTCGGACGGCCAGCGGAGGATTCCTCGTTCGGGGAACACCTGCTACAGTTACGTCAGGGAAGAAAATCACTGTCTGAGTATTCCGTGGAGTTCCGCACGCTCGCATCCAACAGTGGTTGGAATGAACGAGCACTCCTTTCCGTGTTTCGTCGAGGACTAAATCCAGCCTTACGCCTCCAGCTCGCCATATATGACGATACATTAGGACTCGAAAAATTCATGCAACAAGCCATGAGGGTAAATCAAAGATCTCAGAATTGTTATAATGAGCAGCCATACCATTACCCTGTTCCACAAACCAATGTTAGAAACCCCACGTCTGAGAATCAAGTCGAGGACATGCAAGTGGACACATTCAAGCTTTCCCAGTCTGAACGTCTTCGGAGAAAGGAGTTAAAGTTATGCATGTATTGTGGGGCCAAAGGACATTTCAGACTCAACTGCCCCATTCGTCCAGGAAATCTGATGGTAAGCTCAGTTTCAATTCATCACACTGTTTCAAAACCCCTCACAATTCCCGTAACTCTCAGAATTGAAGAGCTTTGCGTATCTGTCACAGCAATCATCGACTCGGGGTCCGCGGGAAACTTCATCTCGGGAAACTTTGTAAAAGACTAAACCTACGAGAAGTCAACACTCCCAAATCCTACACCATCTACGCCGTAACAGGTGAGCGAATCAACATGAATGATGTCACTACCCAGATAAACCCCATTCAATTGTGTATTGATAGCGCGCATCAAGAATGGTTTGAACCGTTTGTACTTATGAACAGTCAGACAGATCTCATCCTTGGGCGACCCTGGCTTATTCTTCATCAACCTACCATTGACTGGAAGTCTGGAAAAGTGCTTCATTGGGGTTGTCAGGGTCACATGATCCCAGATCCAGTACCACGTCCGCCTGACCAGCAGGGAATCAGAAGCTCACAGTTAACTCCACATCTATAGAGAGTCCTACTCAAAACCTATCGACTAATATCCCAGCATGTTACTCCAAGTTCTCCGATATTTTTAATCCCGTCATTGCATCCAGGTTACCACCCCACAGACCATGGGATTGTGCAATAGACCTGGTCCCTGATGCACGACTCCCTAAGGGTCGTATTTACTCCCTATCTGTTCCAGAGCAAGAGTCAATGAAAAAATACATCCAAGAGGCGTTAGATCAAGGGTACATCCGGCCTTCCACCTCACCGGCAGCAGCCAGCTTCTTCTTCGTGGCCAAGAAAGATGGCGGTTTGAGGCCATGCATCGATTACCGAGCCTTAAATCAGGTCACTGTAAAATTCAGCTATCCTCTACCCCTCATTCCAGTCGCTCTCGAACAACTCAGAGAGGCGAGGATATTCACTAAGCTTGACTTACGAAGTGCCTACAATCTGATCCGAGTGAGAGAAGGGGATGAATGGAAAACAGCGTTCATAACACCTGCTGGCCACTATGAATATCTGGTCATGCCATATGGTCTGGTCAACGCTCCTTCCGTGTTCCAAAGCTTCATGGACGAGGTCCTCCGAGACTTTTTAGGGAAGTTTGTTCTGGTATATATCGATGACATCCTGATCTACTCCCTGGACCCCGCCGAACATCAACATCACGTGTCCTTAGTACTCCAACGGCTCAAAGAGTTCACGCTGTTCCTGAAAGCGGAAAAATGTACTTTTCACCAGACCACTGTTGACTTTCTGGGGTACCGCCTCAGCGATCGAGGGGTTGAAATGGACCAACGAAAGACTGAGGCCATCCTGTCCTGGCCAAGACCCACATCAGTAAAGGAGCTGCAGAGATTTCTCGGGTTTGCAAACTTTTATAGACGATTCATAGACCAGTACAGCCTTCTCGCTGCTCCATTGACCTCCTTGTTAAAAGGAAAACCTAAAGCCCTGCAATGGACCCCGGAAGCCGAGAATGCCTTTAAGTCCCTGAAGTCTGCTTTCACTAGTGCCCCTTTGCTGCGTCACCCCAATCCTGATAGACCATTTGTGGTCGAGGTGGATGCATCCACCACCGGTGTGGGTGGAATCCTGTCCCAATGTTCTGAGCTCTCTTCTAAACCAGTACCCTGTGCATTCTTCTCGAAGAAGTTTTCCCCAGCAGAGGTGAATTACGACATTGGAAATTGAGAGCTTCTCGCCATAAAACTGGCGTTAGAGGAATGGCGCCATTGGCTAGAGGGAGCAAGACACCCATTCATAGTCCTAACTGATCATAAGAACCTCCAGTATCTGAGAGATGCAAAACGATTAAATCCACGTCAGGCCCGATGGGCTCTGTTCTTTACACGATTCCACTTCAAGATTGCCTATCGGCCCGGATCCAAGAACACCCGAGCAGACGCTCTTTCACGTATTCATGCCCCTGAGAGTCCTATTGAGAAACCTGAGACAATTTTACCAGAGAGTTTATGGGTTAATCCCATCCAGTGGGAAATAAATGAACAACTCCAAGAATTGGCTCAGCAACAGCCCAGAGTTCCCGGTTGCCCTCCCGGAAAGATTCATGTCCCTGAAGAATTCCGCAACGCTTGATTTCCTCAGCACATTCCTCAGTAGCCACTGGACACCCAGGGATAAACAAGACACTAGCCGCACTTCAAGAGAAATATTGGTGGTCCCACATGCGTCAAGATATCACCCAGTTCATCCAAGGTTGTATCCCCTGTGCAATCTCCAAGGTTCCAAGAAATCTGCCCGTGGGGAAACTGTTACCGTTGCCGGTCCCGAATAGACCATGGTCTCATATTGGGGTGGACTTTGTCACCGACCTTCCCATATCCGAAGGGAATACGTGCATCCTAGTGGTCATTGACCGGTTCTCGAAAGCATGCAAGTTAATCCCGTTGAAGGGACTCCCAACCGCCTTTGATACTGCCGAGCTCCTTATGGAACATGTATTTCGGAATTTCGGTCTTCCAGAAGACATCGTCTCCGATAGAGGACCTCAATTCATTTCCCGAGTCTGGCGATCATTCTTCACGCTAATGAATGTGACTGTGAGTCTGTCTTCCGGGTACCATCCACAGACCAACGGACAAACCGAGCGAAAAATCCAGGATATAGGTCGGTTCTTGCGTACTTTCTGCCACTCCAATCAGAACATCTGGAGTCGGTATCTCATCTGGGCAGAATACGCACAGAATTCCCTCAGACAGTCGTCCACTCAGTTAACCCCATTCCAATGTGTCCTTGGTTATCAACCCCCGCTATTCCCATGGTCCGGAGAACCTTCAGAAATGCCTGCTGTCAATAAGTGGTTTGAGGAAAGCGAACAGGTTTGGAATCAAACTCACCATCATATCCAACAAGCTGTCAATGAGCAACAACAGTTCGCTGACACACGCCGAGGATCTACTCCAGAGTACCAACCTGAACAATTAGTCTGGCTTTCCACTAGAGATATCAGACTTCGTCAGTCCTGTAGAAAACTAAACCCCAAGTACATCGGACCCTTTCCTATCGTCAGGCAAATAAATCCAGTTACTTACCAGCTCCAGTTGCCCCCTGAATACCGCATCCATCCCACTTTCCACGTTTCCCTTCTGAAACCCCATCATCCACCGGTATCCCAGTCAGTCAGCGAGGACGTATCCGAGAACAACCCCCCGATACCACCCATCGAACCAGATTCCATCTATATCATCAAGGAGATCTTGGACTCTCGACGTCGAGGGGGTCAACTAGAATATCTCATTGACTGGGAAGGATATGGGCCAGAAGAGAGAAGTTGGGTGCCTCGTAAAGATGTTCTTGATCCCAGTCTGCTCTTAGAATTTCACGCTCAGTATCCCGACAAGCCTGCACCAAGACCCAGAGGCAGACCCCCACGACGTCGAGGTCCAAGGTCCGCTGGCGCGGACTCTGGAGGGGGGGGTAGTGTCAGGAGCCAATCAGAGACCTCACAAACCACCACGCAAAGATCCCTGTCCCCAGATTATTAATCACCAACACCTGTTTTCCATTTCAGCGATCACTTCCCAGCCAGTATAAAAACATCCAGTTTACTCACAGTCATCGTCAAGCCTCCGACAGGAAAAGACCCTTATCCAGTCTCCATTTATTACGCTCCGAGTCATTCTACAGCCACGGACGGAAAGTATATCCACCTGAAAAGATACTAATCCAGTTATCCTTGTTCTGCTGTTCCCAGGTTATGCTCCACGACCCTCGTTCCTCGCCTCCTGGAATCTGAAAACGAGTCTCGCTTCCCTCCGGAGAATCTGTAAGTGAAAGTGAAAGTATCATTGAGCTGGTTAAGTTATCATCGATTGCACTTACTGGATCAATTCACCTGGAGTCCTTCTTGAATCCTGTCCGTCTCGAGAGGATCTGTAAAGAAAGAAAGGAGGGTTACTGATCCACGAGATTCACTCACGTATCTGCACTTAGAAGAGGAGTTACTCACCTGGGTTCATTCCTGCCACGACTCCTTTTCCATGAACACTTATGAGCATCTGCACCTTTGAATACTCACCTCTGTTTGAAAATAAAGAAAGTTTGAGTTCATCACTTACCTCTGTCTCCTGGTCTGAATCCTGACAATTACACCCATACAGGATGATTATTTTCAGAAAACTGCTCTTATTTTTAAATGGATCTCATCTGATTCTAAAGCATGTTCTTAAATGGTTTAAAACAACTGTCCACCTGTCTTTATAGATCCAAGTGTATGTGTGGACAAATGAGTGATCTTTTTTTTTTCCATGATGTAAAACATCTGTTGGTGCAGACTAAGCTATTTTCACAGATTGTAAATATAAATTAATGTAAACAACTTTACTTTTAGTTTTCACTCACATTGGATTGGTCATTCAAGTGAAACTTTATGACAAAGCAATATTTGTGTGGTGTAGTCCCCTTACACTGAGGGGATTTGCTGTTCAATTCCTAGCTGAAACCCTTTGTTTTGTTTATTTTATTCAATTTATTTTTGAACACAAAATATGTTTAGCATAATGTCCAGGCTTAGTGTATTATTAATTAAACTTATATGGTGCATGCAGTATTGGACAATATTTATCAAACATAATGCTTTATTACTGCTAGTTTGAATTTATCCCATGATTTACAAGAAATACCTTCGTTCTAAAAGAGTATTGAGGGCTTAATTCACAAGTGCGTTGTTTAAAAGGTCTTTTGTGGTGGCAGGTGCCTACAATGTATAAACCACATATACTTGCATAAAAATTTTGAGAACGCAAGAAGTTAATATGCATTTGCCTTGTGTTTATCAGTAGGCTATCCTTATGTTTGACTTTGAAGACTTTGGAGCTCAGCATTGTGCAATTGACTCACAAACTGATTGATTACATCAAGGTAATCAAAAATCTTCTACGAATGTACTGCCCACTATTTAAATTAATTATTTAATGCTATGACTGCAATATTCTTGTGCGGAAGTAACCATTTAGCTATCTTGGAATTGTGGCCCAGTGGCCTAATGGATAAGGCATCAGCCTTCGGAGCTGAGGATTCAAGTCCCATCTGGGTCATCTAAGACTGTGCAGAAAATCAGTGGCATGAGGCCAAGAATGTCACAGTCTTTAATTGCCAATTGCCGAAAGGATTCTTGTACATATTTCAAGAAATTCAGACAGTTGTCATTTCAATTTGAACTTTGAAATGATTTACAAGAAATACCTTTGTTCTAAAAGAGTATTGAGGGGTTAATTCACACGTGTGTTGTTTAGTGATGGGGACGAGACCGACTATGCCGAGTCCGAGTCAAGACCGAGTCTTTGAAGGGTCGAGTCCGAGTCGAGACCGAGTCCGTTGGTTTTCAAATACAGTCGAGTCTGAGTCAAGACCGAGTCTTTGAAGGGCCGAGTCCGAGTCGAGACAGAGTCTTTCAAATACAGTCGAGTCTGACGCTCGTTTCACACATACTCCGTTTGCAGTGCGTATACAGCAGTGCAGAGATCGTTTCCACACCGAGTCTATTTCTTCTGTGCTGTACGCGCTGAATTAAAGTGACAGCGCATAGTTTGTGGTCAAAATTAACACAAATTGACATGAAAATGTAATAATTTCATCATAAATGTATTTAATTAAATAAAATGTATAGTAATTTTACCATAAATGCATTTAATTAAATACTACTATTTTTCATATTCATCTTTTTACTTTAAGACTGGGGTAAGCAAGGAAAACTGCAATTTACTTCAGCAAGGCGACACAATGAACGACACTCGTCTCATTCGTGGAGGTGGAAAAAAGGTTCTTTGTGATGCAAGATTTATTGTATAAATATTTAAATTATGCAAAAAAAAGGGTATATGAGTCTGCTGTTTTTGTCAATTTTAAGTTTTAATTTAAAATGTTTGCGATTTTAATATAAGTAGCCTACATATGGTTCAGTATGTTACCTTGCTTGAGCAACTTAATATATAATCTATATAGAAGTAATGCATTGAATAATTCGTTGCTTAAATTGTGTTTAAGCGTGAATACGTCTATTAAAGTGTGTAGCCTATGTGTACAAAGAGAATCGCACTGGTAACAACTTTTTTAAAATAAAAGTTGCTGATAACTTCTGAATTTGAAATACAAATAAGTATTATAGTGAGTAAATATGCTTGTTTGTGTTTGTGGTAGCCTACACCCGCGGATCAGTTGCGCACTGCAAACACAGCATGAAAGCTCTATAGCGCGTGCTGCTGCTGTACCGTATACGCACCCCAACACGCACCGCATACGCACTGTGTGAAATGGGTGTTTCATAGCTGTCAACCCTCCCGTTTTTTCCGGGTTTCTCACGTATTTTAGCTCTTTTCCCGCTGTCTTCCCGTTTTAGTATTTTCCCGTAAAATATCCCGTATTTTTACGGCCTGATTGTGTGAGACGTAGGCCTACAAGCTCGGACAGATTCGGCTTGAAGTCGTTCATCCTCGGATGCGGCGCCACGCGCGCTGTTACAAAAAAAGCTGTGCACACAGCCAAGCGAAATGAGGTCTTGCCGGTCTTGGCACCCAACGCGTCATTTTTGCCGCGCTCGTGCGGACGCATGATATAAACAAGGCTTTTTGTAAATAAGGCTTTACTCTGTGTCAGCACGTGCTCTGATCGGTAAAGGTGCACAGACCTCTCCAGCAGTAGCAGAAGCACCACTAACTCCGCCTCCGTTTCCCTCATAAGCTGATATTAGTATTTAAACATTCTCTATGATAATTTTGTTTTTTTGACTAATGTCTCTGTCTCTTTCTCTCTCTAATGCACACACACACACACACACACACACACACACACACACACACACAACACACACACACACACACACACACACACACACACACACAACACACACACACACACACACACACCACAGTCTCTTTCTCTCTCACACATATGTAGTTATAAACTCTAGACTTTTAGAATTAGTGCTTTATTTTTAAAGTTTGTGGGTAAGAATCGTGTAAAAAAAAAAAATCCCTTATTTTGGGGATGGATTCCGGGAAATCTCCCTTATTTTCAATGTTCAATGTTGACAGCTATGGCGTTAGTCAAGACCGAGTCTTTGAGGAAGCAAGTCCAAATCGGGATTTTGTCTCGACATGTCAGTTTTGATATTAATGATTTAATATCACCCCAGTGGAAAAAAAAAAATCTCAAGGACTCAGTCTGAACGAGTCCTTCTCCCACTGTGGTCCGAGTCCGAGTCAAGACCGAGTCTTTGAAGGGTCGAGTCTGAGTCAAGACCGAGTCTTTGAAGGAACGAGTCCGAGACGAGTCCGAAAAGCAGAAATCGGTCTCGAGACCGGACTCGAGTACTACATCACTAGTGTTGTTTAAAAAGTCTTTTGTGGTGGCGGGTGCCTACAATGTACATGCAGGTTATTAGAATGACAGTACTACTCAAATACTGCAGTACTACTCTAGTAAAACTGCATTTGTGGGACAAGACTTTGGAGCTCGGCTTTGTGCAATTGACTCACATCTAGGTAATCAAAAACCTTCTTCCAAAGTACTACCTACTATTTAAAAATAGTGTTTAATGCTATGACTGAAATATTCTTGTGCGGAAGTACCCATTTAGCTATCTTGGAATTGTGGCCCAGTGGTCTAATGCATAAGGCATCAGCCTTCGGAGCTGAGGATTGTGGGTTCGAGTCCCATCTGGGTCATCTAAGACAGTGTTTCCCAACCGGGGGTACGTGTACCCCTAGGGATACGTGAGCAGTCCCCAGGGGGTACATGGGATGATTCTCAAAAGACTAAAACGTCGCATTTTTTTTAGTCATTGACTATTCTCAAAATAATATATAATGTTATATAATATGCAATATATAATAAATATATATTATATAACATTATAATTGTGTTATAATATGGTCACCCTGTCCTTATTGCCAAATGTGCTTGTCCGTGGCCGCGCGTAGAGTGTCCATAGCAACAGGCAGAGAGGCTAGCTTTGAGTATAACACTAGCTAGCTATGGATCAATGGCTAAAAAAAACGCGCCGTTCCAAGCAGCAGTAGTGCTAGCGGCAGCTCAAGTGAACCCATGGAAAAAAGAAAAAAAAAAAGCTGATAAGTCAAAGTACCGGCAATTTCATGAACAGTACGTCGTTTTCGGTTTCACGTCCACACCTACTGAACCGCCTCAGCCGCTGTGTTTCCTCTGCGGGGATGTGCTCTCTAATAATAGCATGAAACCAGCCCATTTACAACGACACCTAAGTACCAAGCATCTTTCCTGTGTCGGTAAGACAGCAGAGTTTTTTCAAAGAAAAATCATCGGAGTTTAAGGGAAGTCAAGACAAATTAAAGAAAGCGACTGCAGTGTCCAAAGCATTGGAGGCCTCATATGCTGTGTCGCTACTTTTGGCTAAACCCAAAAAGACATTTACTGTTGCTGAGGAGCTAATTTTGCCTGCTGCTGTAATTCTTGCAGAAACAATGATTGATAAGAAAGCAGCTGATGCACTGAAAACGGTACCATTGTCCAATAACACAGTGTGCCGTAGGATTGATGACATGGCAGTTGATATTGTCGATCAAGTAGTGGAAAAGTTAAACTTTCTGGTTCATTCGCGCTGCAGTTGGACGAGTCAACAGATGTTAGTGGGGAAGCGCAGCTAATTGTGTTTGTGCGATACAGTGACATTTCTGAAATTAACGAGCACATTCTATTCTGTAAGAAGCTAACGGGGACCACTACAGGTAAAGATGTGTTTAGCGTTATCGACACCTTTTTCTCAGAGCACAATCTGGATTGGAAGTCATGTATTCATGTGTGCACGGATGGTGCAGCATCAATGACTGGGAGGGTGAAAGGGTTAATCGCGCAGATTAAGAAAGTAAACTCCGACGTTCAGTGGAATCACTGTATCATCCACAGAGAGGCACTGGCCAGTAAAAGAATGAGTCCTGAGTTACATTAAGTTTTGAATGACGCAGTGAAAGTGATAAACTTTGTTGAATCGCGGCCTCTGAATCACAGACTGTTTGAAAGGCTCTGTCATGACAGTGGCGCTGAGCACCAACGGCTACTGCTTCACACCGACGTACGCTGGCTTTCGAAAGGGAAAGCGCTACAGAGGCTTTTGGAGCTGCGCAACGAAGTAAGCGCTTTTCTGGCAGAACACTTACATCCCCTTGTTGTCATGTTGGAGAACACAGACTGGGTAGCCCGCCTTGCATATCTTGCTGATTTTTTTAGCAAACTGAACAACCTGAATTTAACTTTACAGGGTAAAGACACACACATCCTAAACATGTATGACAAAGTGTGTGGATTCATGAAGAAGATCAAACTGTGGGAGAGTAAATGTGAAGATGGGGACACAAGTTGTTTCCAGCAGCTCAGCAGCTATCTTTCTGCAGGTGATGTTGACAGAGCTTCTATAGTGCAACTAGTAAGCACACATTTATCCAAACTCAACAGTGAGTTCAACTCCTACTTCCCTGATATTGAAAGCAAGTCTTCCAAACTTGACTGGTCCGTAATCCTTTCATGACTGAAAGTACGGATAACAACATTCCTACCAGGCTACAGGAAAATCTGCTGGATGTGTCCTCAGACCGTGGACTGAAGATGAGATACTCAGAAACAAATCTGTCACAGTTCTGGTGTGATGTGGAGAAGGAATATCCTGATTTGGGGAAACATGCACTGAATGAACTCCTACCATTTGGATCTACATATTTATGTGAAGTGACATTTTCATCCATGGCCGTAATCAAGTCCAAGCACAGGAACAGACTGAACTTGGAGAAAAGCTGATAGCTGCTGTTGCCACATTGTCCCCAAGACTGACCAAACTTATGAGTGAGAGACAGGGTCAAGTTTCTCATTGATTGGTGAGTCCTTTTGTGTCATACACAGGTTTAAACAGATTTAGAGTAGGCTGCTACTATACACGTTTTCTCCATGTAGTAATCTGCGTTCCTCTCAGATTGTTCTCTTGGTTGTTCCCAAGACAGGCTTTGTTCTGTGATAGAGCATTTTCTTCCTATGTTTTGGAATTCAAATGCATTCGTGACTTTAAAATCTTTTCTCAAAACATTTTATTTTAGGATTGCTTTTACTTGATTATTAATTTTATTAGTTTATTTTTGTATTTAAAGAGTGTATGTTTCTCTGTTGTTATGTTAAAGGTGCTATATAAAATAAATGTATTATTATTATTATTATATAAAATGTGATCTTTGTTTTTGTATAATTGGTCTGGACATTGAAGATGTGAAAAAGTCATACACATATTGAACAAAGACAAGTATTATATTATAACAGTTATTATAGGAAGTAAAAATATCATTATCTACAGGTAAATTCCGGTATCACCTAAAATTTACACCAATTCTAAAAATCACACCGATCACATGCGCTTGTGGGGGTTTTAGGGGGTACAGTACCCTAAAAAGGTTGGGAACCACTGATCTAAGACTATGCATGAGGCCAAGAATGTCACAGTCTTTAATTGCCGTTTGCTGAAAGGATTCTTGTACATATTTCAAGATACAGATAGTTTTAGTACAACTGCAATTGTAGGACAAGACTTTAGAGCTCAGCATTGTGCAATTGATTCATTCACTGCTGTGCTAACATGAGCTTCAAAGAAACACATACAATCCCCTTTGCTGTAACAATGACTGTTTCATCTAGGATTTTAAAAAATCCCATGTTTATTGACTATCACAAAGTATAAGTTTTCAGGGCTTACTGTTTTCACTTTTTTTAAATTACTGTGATTAGATTGCATTTGAATTACAATCTCTTATGTTTTTACAGAATTTATATACCTATGCTATAATTTTTATGGTTTTGAAGACCTATTTGAATTGCCCCCTCACACAGCAATACTGGTAAATTACCGTAAAATTACCAGATTGACTTACCAGTTAATACAGATAGGCATATGGTGTTCACACAAGCAACGGCGTTCTGGCTTTTTACCACTAAGAGGCCAGCCATTGGAAATTATTTTTAAACACTGTGCAATTGTCTTCATTCGCCCGCATGAGGAGAAGCGCTTTAGTTTCACAATCTGTTCAGTTTGAAAACATTTTTTTTTTGATGATCACACAGAGCATGTTTTTTTTTTTTTGCTCTTACACGGGACACGCATACCAGCTTTATTCCAAAATGGATTAAATTCATTATTTTTCTCAAAATTCTACAAAAATTCCCCATAATGACCATGTGAAATAAGTTTGTTTGAAACCTTTGCAATTTTTTTTTTTAAATTACAAAATCACATGTACATGTATTCACAGCCTTTGCCATGACACTCAAGATTTAGCTCAGGTGCATCCTGTTTCCACTGATCATCCTTGAGATTTTTCTACAACTTGATTGAAGTCCACTTGTGGTATATTCAGTTGATTGGACATGATTTGGAAAGACACACACCTGTCCATATAAGGTCCCACAGTTCACAATGGATTGATATGATATGACAAGATTGTAGCAAGGCACAGATCTTGGGAAGGTTAAAGAAAAAAAAATATGTAGCATTGAAGGTCCCAATGAGCACAGTGGCCTCCATCACCCATAAATGGAAGAAGTTTGGAACAACCAGGACTCTGAGCTGGCTGCCTGACCAAACTGAGCAATGAAGGGCCTTAGTCAGGGAGGTGACTAAGAACCCAATGGTCACTCTAACAGAGCTTGAGTTTGCCAAAAGGCACCTGACTGACTCTTAGACCATGAGAAACAAAATTATCTGGTCTGATGAAACAAAGATTAAACTCTTTGGCCTGAATGGTAAGTCACATGTCTGGAGGAAACCAGGTACTGCTCATCATCTGGCCCATAATATCCCTACAGTGAAGCATAGTGGTGGCAGCATCATGCTGTAGGGATGTTTTTCAGTGGCAGGAACTGGGAGACTAGTCAGGATCGAGGGAAAGATGAATGCAGGAATGTACAGAGACATTCTTGATAAAAACCTGCTCAAGAGCGCTCTGGACCTCAGACTGGGGCGATGGTTCATCTTCCAAGAGGACAACAACCCTAAGCACACAGCCAATATAACAAAGGAATGGCTACAGGACAACTCTATGAATATACACTCACCTAAAGGATTATTAGGAACACCTGTTCAATTTCTCATTAATGCAATTATCTAATCAACCAATCACATGGCAGTTGCTTCAATGCATTTAGGGGTGTGGTCCTGGTCAAGACAATCTCCTGAACTCCAAACTGAATGTCAGAATGGGAAAGAAAGGTGATTTAAGCAATTTTGAGCGTGGCATGGTGGTTGGTGCCAGACGGGCCAGTCTCAGTATTTCACAATCTGCTCAGTTACTGGGATTTTCATGCACAACCATTTCTAGGGTTTAGTCCTGTGGGCGAAAATGCCCTGTTGATGCTAGAGGTCAGAGGAGAATGGGCCGACTGATTCAAGCTGACAGAAGAGCAACTTTGACTGAAATAACCACTCGTTACATCCGAGGTATGCAGCAAAGCATTTGTGAAGCCACAACACGCACAACCTTGAGGCGGATGGGCTACAGCAGCAGAAGACCCCACCGGGTACCACTCATCTTCACTACAAATAGGAAAAAGAGGCTACAATTTGCAAGAGCTCACCAAAATTGGACAGTTGAAGACTGGAAAAATGTTGCCTGGTCTGATGAGTCTCGATTTCTGTTGAGACATTCAGATGGTAGATTCAGAATTTGGTGTAAACAGAATGAGCACATGGATCCATCATGCCTTTTTACCACTGAGCAGGTTGGTGGTTGTGGTGTAATGGTGTGGGGGATGTTTTCTTGGCACACTTTAGGCCCCTTAGTGCCAATTGGGCATCGTTTAAATGCCACAGCCTACCTGAGCATTGTTTCTGACCATGTCCATCCCTTTATGGCCACCATGTACCCATCCTCGGATGGCTACTTCCAGCAGGATAATGCACCATGTCACAAAGCTCGAATCATTTCAAATTGGTTTCTTGAACATGACAATGAGTTCACTGTACTAAAATGCCCCCCACACTCACCAAATCTTAACCCAATAGAGCATATTTGGGATGTGGTGGAACGGGAGCTTTATGCCCTGGATGTGCATCCCACAAATCTCCATCAACTGCAAGATGCTATCCTATCAATATGGGCCATCATTTCTAAAGAATGCTTTCAGCACCTTGTTGAATCAAAGCCACGTAGAATTAAGGCAGTTCTGAAGGCGAAAGGGGGTCAAACACAGTATTAGTATGGTGTTCCTAATAATCCTTTAGGTGAGTGTATATTTTTTACAACAAAAATGAAACGTCACTAAGCTTACTTGAGCCGGATTGTGACGCTATTTTCTTCTAGAAACTAACTTTGTTGCATTATTTTCCTGTTATCTCTGTAAAGATGCTTTGCAACAATCTGTATTCTAAAAAGTGCTATATGAACAAAGGTGACTTGACTATAGTCATGGGATCCTGGCATGTCTTCGCCATGTGATTGTCATGTTGCCATTGAGCACTGGTGTCCCTTGTCTTGTCATTAGTCTTTGTATATTTAAGCCCTCATTTTTGCCTTGTTACTCCTTGTAACCACTGTTGGTGAGCACCATGTCCAAATTCATGCTTTTGCTTTTATTTTGAGTTTCACGCCATGCCTTTGTTTTATGTTTGATCTTGCTTTTGAAGAGTGTTAATATACTGCACTTGGGTTCTACAACTTGCCTCCAGTAGATCACCTGTTAGACTGACGCTCCCCATCCAACCTGATGGAGCTTGAGAGGTTCTGCAAAGAATAATGGGAGAAACTGCTCAAAAAATAGGTGTGCCAAGCTATAATATATCATAATATATAATTTAAAAAAGTCATAACATATCCGTTGGAACTTCCGGTTGAGTGAACACAGCCGCGTTTTGGCTGCCGCTACTCACCGGTTATTTTGTTGTTTTTGTTTTATATCTGAATCTTTTAAGTCAGGAAATTTTATCCAGCCTTTGGTTCATTACTGTACCCTTGGACCTTGGAATCTGATTTGAAGTTTGATATCTATTTCTGACTTTGTGGCGGAGGATTGGCGTTTGCAGCTCAGCCTTCATCTCTGTCATAACTCAACAAGATTTCATCATGTGGTTCTTCAAGCTGCTGCTATGGATTATTTTCTCCTCCGTGGTGTTTAGTGCTACTCCTCGACTGGTGTACTTGGTGGCAGATCTGTACAAACTTAGATCTGTAATTACAACTCCGCTGTCGCAGCATAATCATCCGGATCTACTACGCCAGGTGTGCCCAACCCTGCTCCTGGCGATCGACTGTCCTGCACAGTTCATCTCCAACCCTAATCAAACACACCTGAAGGTCTTCAATTAAGGTCTTAACAACCAATTAAGGTCTTCAGGATTACTTGAAAATTAAAGGCAGGTGTGTTTGATCAGGTTAGATATAAACTGTGCAGGACAGTCGATCTCCAGGAGCAGGGTTGGGCACACCTGTACTACGCCGACCGAAATACACTCAACGTGGGTCTCATCGGAATATCAGAATCAGCTCTGCCAAACCTGAACGTGGTGGACAAATTCGGTCTTTTTGGTCTTTAAATCCAAGACTGCCTAAAAATGCTGGGAGGTCTGTCGATTATGAAGTGCTTGCTCTGGTGCCCATGTCAGATTTCAAGCCTTCTGCACTCTGCTTTACTCTTTTTAATGTTCGGTCACTCAACAACAAGACATCTGTTATTCACAAACTTATTGAAAACCAAAACACTGATTTTTATGTCTATAACTGAGACTTGGCAGAAGCCTAATGACTTTTTTCATTTAAATCAAGCAACACCTGTTGGATCTATGCAAACCTCGCTGCTCTGGTAAAGGGGGTGGTCTTGCACTTATTCATCGTGACAGCTATAAAGTATGTCCGATTTCTGTATCAGAGCAATCATCATTTGAAATCTTGGCCGTACAACTCAAAAGTTCAATTCCCACTATTGTTGTCACAATTTATAGACCACCAAAGGCATCTACTATGAATTTTCTACCATTTTAACACATCTGTGTACCCTGTCTCCGAACATCGTGTTGATGGGAGATTTTAACATTCATTTTGACAATACTACTAATACTCAATATAATGATTTTAAATCAATTCTGGACAGTGCTGACTTTATGCAGTATGTTAATTTTCCAACGCATAGCAAGGGACATATTTTAGATCTTGTATGTTGTTCAGGTGTCAAGCCTTTTAACTTTACTTCTACTGAATCTTCTACCTCAGATCATAAGCCCATTTTATTTAATATCTCTCTTCCATTGTCTAAAGTTAAGCCTTTACATTTCGTAATATTAAGAATATTGATCTTGATGTTCTGGATGGAGTGATTGATTACTCTGTAAACAAATGCTGTTTTAATTATCCTACATCTGACTTGATACATTTTTATAATAACAGTTTTTTCTCAAAAACTTGACAATGTGGCTACTGTGAGAACTCATATTGTATCTTTTGTCAACTCTTCTCCTTGGTATTCTTCTGAGCTCCGTCACCAAAAGGCTTTAGGTCGTAGCCTGGAGAGACTATGCAAACGAACTGGTCTTGAAGTACAGAAACAGATGTATTCTGAGCATCTGGTTTCATATAAGGCTGAATTGGAAAGAGATGATTTTTCATCTTTTTATGCGAATATCATTGCCAATGGACAAAGTAATACAAGGACTTTATTCAGTACTATTAAAAAACTGTTGAAACGTCACAATAATGTTTCACTTTCTCCCTGTCAGTGTGAATCTGTTTCAATTTTTTTAGATCTAAGATTGACAGTATACATCAATAACTACTTCATTCTGACTTAATGTCTAGTGATTATCAAAATGTTTGTAATAATCATATCAGTTGGTCTGCAAGTATTTTCTCTAATTTTGAGCTGCCTTCAGTTGATTCCATTACTAAGCTGATCATTAAGTCTACTGTAAGTCTTCTACTTGCTCACTGGATCCTTTACCTACCGTTTTAGTTAAGTCTTGTATTCATTCAATCTCTCCTATTATTACAGCTATAGTATGTTCATCATTATCTACTGCTACTGTTCATTCATCATTAAAAATGGCTTATATTTATTCATTTATTTGAACATGTAAATAAAATTAAAATAAAAGAAACTAATAATAGAAAAACAAAACAAATGAACAACAAAGTAAAACTCCATATTTTCAAGAACTTAAAGACTTAAAGACTTCACTCCAATTCTCAAAAAACCTGGTGCTGATCCTAATGATCTAAATAATTATAGGCGCATTTCTAATCTTCCTTTTTATATCTAAAATACTTGAAAGAATAGTAGCAACTCAACTTGAATCACATTTGCAAGACAATGACATTTTTGAGCATTTTTAGTCGGGTTTTAGATCTAAACACAGTACAGAAACAGCTCTTGTTAAAGTTACAAATGATCATCTCTTGGCTGATGATTCTGGTTTCTTGTCTATTCTTATTCTTTTAGATATTAGTGCTGCCTTTGACACTATTAGTCATTCAGTATTATTGGAACGATTGGCTTGCATTGGAGTAGCTAGTAATGTCATACTGTACTTTGGTTTTCATCATATTTATGCGACAGGAAACAGTTCGTACAAATTAAGACTGCTCATTTAGAGCACTCAGTCTCAGTCACTCACGGCATTCCACAGGGTCAGTGTTGGGTCCGCTTTTATTAATTCTTTATATTCTACCCCTTGGTCATATTTTTCATTCTTATGGTATTAATTTAAATTTTTATGCTGATGACACACAAGTATATACTGTATCCACAAAACCTAATGCTTCTCATCCCCCAATGTTTGCAGGATGTTAATATATGGATGACTAATAATTTCCTAAAGTTAAATACTAGGTCTAGGTCTGTTTTATCTAAAACTCAATCCTTCACCTTGCTTACTGATAATTGGTCAGTTAACTATTCCACCCAGGTGAAAAGTCTTGGGATCATATTTGATGGTTTGCTTTCTTTTAGTTCCCATATTAATACAATTTCACGTGCTGCATCTTTTCATTTACGTAATATTGCTAGACTTCGTTCTTCCCTTTCTCAACACTGTACTGAAGTAGCCATTCATGCTTTGGTTACATCTCAGATTGATTATTGCAATTCCCTTTTATTTGGTATTCCCGAAAAACAATTTCATAGATTACAGTTAATCCAGAACTCAACAGCCAGGATTGTTACTCACTCACATATTTTTGATCATATAACTCCAATTCTTTACCAACTGCACTGGCTTCCTGTTCGTTATCGTGTACATTACAAAATATTTCTCCTTACATATAAAGCTCTTCATAATTTGGCACCTCAATATTTTTTAGATATTTTTCATTTGGATAGATCATCATGTTCTTTGAGATCCTCTTCTGCAGAATTATTGTCTGTTCCAAACTTCAAGATGAGTTCCTGTGGTGGTAGAGATTTTAGTTGTGTGGCGCCTAAACTGTGGAATGCTTTACCACTGCACATTCGCCAAATGGATTCAATTTCCCATTTTAAAGCTCAAATAAAAACGTATTTGTTTAGAATAGCTTTTAATGATATGATTGTTTGATGTGTAGTTGCTTTGTATGTTCTATATTTATTGTTTTATATTGTACGGTGTCCTTGAGTGCCCTGAAAGGCGCCTTTTAAATAAAAGGTATTATTATTATTATTATCATTATTATAAGCTTTTAGCATCATACTCAAAAAGGACTTGAGGCTGTAATTGGTGCCAAAGGTGCTTCAACAAAGTCTTGAGCAAAGGCTGTGAACACATGTATGTACATATGATTTTATACATCTTATGTATATGTGATTTTGAACACCCATTTCAAACAAACTTCTTTCATGTGTCATTTTGGGGTATTGTTTGTAGAATTTTGAGGACATTAACAAATTTAATCAATTTTGCAATAAAGGCTGTGACATGACAAAATGTGTACAAAGTAAAGTGCTGTGAATACTTTACGGATGCACTGTGTCCATCTAGCCTAGCGGATATGAAGCTACATAGAAAAAACTATGCCTAAATCACAATCTCCTTAACTTTGATTGGCCTAAAGCTGACTTTGTACATTCATACCCGTAATCTTCATTCTGTGTTGCGTTCACATAACTTTACACATGGGATTATACTGATAAGTTACTGGTAGTGTTACAACTTCCCTGAAATTAGAGGTCATGTGTCAAATCGGTTCTGGCAACTTACCAGTATTTTTGAAAAGATCCTGTTCACACATGACCTCTTACAGGTAATTTACAGTCTAGTAAAGACTGTGTAAAATGATCTATTAATAATTTAAACGTTTATCTGATCCTTACAATAACAATAGTTGTCTTTGGTAGGCAAAATTATGTCTGATCCATCTCATACATACATGGTACCCTAAAGGGATACTCCACTTTTTTTGGAAATAGGCTCATTTTACAACTCCCCCAGAGTTAAACAGTTGAGTTTTACCGTTTTTGAATCCATTCAGCCGATTTTCTCATATTTAGAAGAATATCAGTAACCAGACAGTTTCTGGTCTCATTGACTCCCATAGTAGGAAAAAAAATATATACTATGGGAGTCAATGAGACCAGAAACTGTCTGCTTACTGATATTCTTCTCAATATCAGAAAATCGGCTGAATGGATTCAAAAACGGTAAAACTCAACTGTTTAACTCTGAGGGAGTTGTAAAGAGCCTATTTCCAAAAAAAGTGGAGTATCCCTTTAATGGTACTTATTGCAACCTTTTTAAAGGGTTTACCATCCAAGTGACCGCTTTTGTACATTTCTTTTTTCTGAGCGTGCACTCTATTGGATTGAATCTGTGTGTGGTACTGATGTGAGACAGTGTACTTTGTGAAATGCAATACCATTTTTGGAAGATAATTTGACAATAAGAATGAAATTGAATTGAATAAGCTCAAAAACAAATAAACAAATTAACAGGCAACAGGTATCAGTTAATTCCAATATGCATGAATTAAATCAATAGTGTTAGTTTCATCCCGTTTATCCAACAGCTAAATATCACAGTATCTTTCCCTGATGGATATATTACATTGAGCGAGCGTCTAGCCCATTCAAAAGTTTGAGGTCAGAAATAATAAAAATAAAAAATAAAAAAAAATTAACGAAGTTTCTCCTGCTCACTAAGACTATTTATTTTATTTAGTCCATTAAAAAATACAGTAAAACAGTGAACTATTTGTATAATTTAAAGTAACTCTTCTGTAGGACTTTCGCACAGGAGGAACCTTTTATTAGTTCTTAGAACTAATGGTAGAATTACCTGCCTTTTGTTGTGTTCACACCGCAGGAACTGAGGATGATTTTAGTTCCAGGAACTCCTTTTTGGGGAACTAAATTAGCTCCTACTTCAGAGTAGGGTCTAACCCAGCACACACACATTAACCCAGAGTGATGCAGGTATGACATCACTTTGTACGCCAAAACCCGTAAGAGAGTTAGCATTTCAGCACTTCCGTTCCATAGTCCCAAAGTCAATGTTTTTTTTAATGGGATTTTGGTTAAATAGCTGAAAAAAGGTATGTGATGAACACAAGCTCAAGACACTTTCACGTTTTATTCCACAACATAAAATAGTACATCAGAATTACCTCACTCGTGATGTTTTTAAGCTCTTACATGTCTTGAAAAAGGCGTTGCCAATAAGTTGCTAAATGGGACTACAGAGGCTATCCGGAACATCAAACGTCATCACACAGAACATGTAAGATCAGTCCTCTTTTACAGCCTCATTATGCTTATGATTGTGCTCTTATAAACTATTCTGACTCAAACGTAATGGGAAAATGTGAGATAAAAATTGAAAGAAGCTTAGTGATGGTGACGTTGAATTCGCGGGACCGTGGTGTAGTTTGTTTATAGCCTATAACTTTAGCTTTTTACCGCTGGCAACTGCATTTGGGCTTCAATTATCTTAATAGAAAAAAACTTTAAGCATCATAACCGTTTGCTGATGAAAGAGCTTGTTTTTTGCGATAATCAAAAAGCCTATTTTGAAAAAACATATTGGATAACTGCCGGTCGGCCTACAAAGTTCTGCCAAACCTGCACCCCTCTATGGGAACTAGAACCAGTGACGTAAGTGTGACCCAATAGGATTTTTCCATAGAATTTTGGATTATCGCAAAAAACAAGCTCTATGATCGACAAATGTTTATGATACTTACAAGATTTGTCCATCAAGATAATTTTCACAGATGAACACAACTTTTATGAATTTTGAAGCCTAAATGCAGTCAACAGAAATAAAAAGCTAAAAGTACTGTAGGCTATAAAACATGATACATCACCATTACTAAGCTTCCGACAACTCTCAGATTTTATCTGAAAACATTTTCACAGAACGTTTGAGTTAGAGTATTTTATAAAAGCACAGTTATGAGCACAATGAGGCTGTAGAAGCGGACTGAGCTTACCTTTTCACTGTGATGACGTTTAATTCCCCCGGCTTTCTCTGTAGTTCCATTTAGCCACTTTTTTAGAAACCACCTTTTTTAAGACATAACAGCTTTAAAAAATCACGAGTGGGGTAAAACATGTATTTTATGTCATTTTACAGCTTGTGTACACCACAGACCTTATTTCAGCCATTTCACCAAAATCCCATTCATTTATCATATGATATTCATATTAACGTATTCCTGTGATGCACATTTTCAGCATTATTATTCCAGTCTTCAGTGTCACACGATCATTCAGAAATCATTCTAATATGCTGATTAGCTGCTAAAGAAACATTGCTTATATTATCGATGTTAAAGGGTACCTATTATGGCATTTAAAATGTTCCTAATATTGTTCTGGGAGTAACCAACAACAGTTTTACAAGCATGAAATGACAAAAAAAAAAACAATTTTGTTGTCTTATAATATGTATTTATTTTACCTGATTTGCTCACCGACTCCCATATGAATCGTTTAGCGAGTCATTTTTCCAAACCCCGCCTTTGTGTGACGCTAATCTGCGGTGATATGTTAGCTACCATAGCCCAAAGGAGTGACACCGAGCCGACGGGGTGTCATTGGTTGTTGCGTTAAATCTTACCCAGATACAATAGTGCTATTATTCCTTTTTTTATTGGCTAACAACACCAGACAAACAACACCAGAGGAGACGCGCTTGATTCCTGCCGGTTCCAAAGTGAGAGCGGCGCGGCCAGTGTTTTGGGCGCTGCGGCATATTAAATAGATTACAAATAGTTTTTTCAGCGTGAGAAATACAATGTGTGGTGTGGCGGTCGAGCGTGACAAAAGACGGAAATGAGTGACTGTCACGCTCAATGCGTGACACTTGAGAGCCCTGCACTTCACATTTTTTCAATACATTTGGCATTGAAGACCTAGAAGCTGCGCTGTGCGTACACAACACACAAAATAATTATTGAGCATGATACAAAAAACATAAAATCAACAATTAATATTAATAATACTTACAGGTTGTGATTCGGAGAAGGAAGCTGATCCAAATAAACTCGGTATTGAACCTTCCTTCAGCCGGCTCGCGAATCCATACTTTATAGCATTTAGGTTTGTGAAGCAATCATCTTCAAAATGACGTGAACACAGAACAAGGTTCTGTAGTATAGTTGTATATATGAACTGTAGCCACTTAGTCTTCAAATGCGGACTCACTGGGCAGATGAAAAAAGTTTGCTTTTGCGTCGCAATTCAAAACACAGCGTCTGGTCGACATGATGTTAGTTTTCCCTGGCGTCTCTGAACGCAATAAGTGGGCGTATCTTATTCAAATAACTTGTACAGGTGACGTCATAAAGTTAGAGAAAAAGCATCGTTCGTCTATCGATTTATATCAGCGACTCAGAGTCGACTCTTACGTTTGAGAGACAATAACTTTGTATACGGTGAACTTTCATGTTTAAAACTTTGCAGGATGTTTTCGTTCACTTAGAGCAGAGGTCTTCACTCCTGCTCCTGGAGAGCCACTGTCCTGCAAAGTTTAGTTCCAACCCTAATCAAACACACCTGAATCAGCTCATCAAGCACTTCAGAATCGCTTGAGTATTCAAAGGCAGGTGTGGTGAAGCAGGTTGGAACTAAACTCTGCAGGACAGTGGCTCTCCAGGAGCAGGAGTGAAGACCTCTGACTTAGATCTATGTTACACACTACATGAAGGGCAATTTTCAAAAATCCATAATAGGTACCCTTTAAAAACAGTTGTGCTGATTCTAATTTTGTGGAAACCATCCCCCCATCCCCCCTCAGAATATTTGGAATGAATAGAAAAATAAAAATAACAACATAAATATAGTCTTTCATATTATATATAAACAAAAAATGACTAGATGATAAGAGAATGATGTGTGTGTGCGTGCGTGCGTGCGTGCGTGCGTGCGTGCGTGCGTGTGTGTGTGTGTGTGTGTGTGTGTGTGTGTGTGTGTGTGTGTGTGTGTGTGTGTGTGTGTGTGTGTGTGTGTGTGGTGTTTGAAACAGCTTGAAACAGTGTGCACAGCGAGTTAAACTCAAGAAGTGAGGTCAGACAAGGACACACACACACACACACACACACACACACACACACACACACACACACACACACACACACACACACACACACACACACACACACATACACACACACACACACACACACACACACACACACACACACACACACACACTGCACTTTGTGGTTTGTGGCTCAGGTTCATGAAATCACAGAGAGCATTGTTACATTAGCAGTAGAGAGGAGAGGTGGTCTGGAAAAGACCTGCAGAAAGAGTTGAACAGGAGAGGAGAGTGCGTTCTTAAGGGAATTTCTCTTTCCACAGTCAGTCAGACAGACAGACACACAACACACACATTCAGAGTGTGTGTTCGCTGTGGGAGAGACAGGACTTTCTCTCTTGCTCTGTCACTCTGGGACTCTGAGAGCCGCATAAACTCAATGTCTATAAAAAGTGCTGGAGATTTTGATTGTCATCCTTTATAATGAAGGTGCAAGCCAATCGGCAGAAAAGGTCATTCTATTCCAGTTGACCAGAGGGGGATTATGGGTCGGGAAATTGCAGTGCATTGCTTTTGTGACACTGGAATGTAAACCGGATTCTAGGAAATGTGACCTCTTATAAGGGGACTGGATACAAAATACCCTTGGGAAGGTTACGAGTCTGACTGAGCTTTTGCTTATTTATTTTCTTAGTTGTATGAAAGTATTTGGTCTCAAACACTCCATGCAGAAAATGGTTGTTTTTAACAAATAGGCCTTAACATCTATCTGTAATATCACTGCTACAAATAATAGGAATGTTACACACATTAATCTTATGTATACAAATAAAAATGTAGGCTATGTAAGATATGTGTACAATAATGTAGGTCTGTAACAATAATGATATAGATTGGGTTAAATGCTTCAGGACAAATATATACAATATGTTTCAAACAGGTAAATAAAATCAACTGAATATTAAATAGCCTATACTGTTCTTCACCCGTCTGTTAAATCAGAAATGTCTTGACATCAGAACTAGTTTTGAAACAGAAGAGCAGTCTCCACCTGCTGGACAGTTTGAGGATGACAGTTTTCCTGAAAATAAAGAACCGAATGAAACAGTGCTTTCAATGCATTCGTTCTTATAGCCACAACAAAACAGTGCATGTATATACACAAGATAAAGAAACGAAAAACAAATAGGGAAGCATTCACATCCAAGATTTATGATAAATTCACTGAACTACAAATGTGTGCCTTCGATCTAAATACCATATAATTCCGGCATCACTGTGATGGAGTTTGAGATTAGAAATAGGCTACTGTAAGGTCAGTTACGGATAAAATTATGTGTGGCTGTTTTTACTGTTCAAGCTGTTAGAAATCGATCAAATCTTAGATTAGTCTGTCTTTCATCACTGTTCATCAGCATAACAAAACCACTAAAAATGTGCCTTTAAAGTGGACAATACAAGATCAGAAAATGTGTAAATGAAGAACTGAGAACGTCAGATAACGTTAACAGAATGCTCGTTTAAAATGATCCGGTCTTTAATATTTTTTTTTTCAAAACACATTATTAGGCTATAGCCTATAAATCATTCATGGAAAGTTTTTTGTTTCCTTCCCTAAATTGTTAATAATATATATATACACATAAACTGGATGTTTTAAAATGTTCAGAGAGCATTTAAAAAAATGGCAGCTTAATGGCAAAACATTATTAAGCATATTTTTGTAGCTGGGGTACGTGTTAAACTAGAAAACAGATGTAGAGCAAATCCTTTTTAACACATTTACAAAGGGATTACACAGTAATCTGAACACACACACACCTTAAACATGTCAGTCAGTCAGTGTGCGTTTGAGGCACAAACAGGCATTGGATTTAAGAGGCCATGTGTGTGTACTTGTGCATATGACTTTTAGGATGGGGTCTCTCTCTCTCTCTCTCTCTCTCTCTCTCTCTCTCTCTCTCTCTCTCTCTTCTCTCCTCTCTCTCTCTCTCTCTCCTCTCTCTCTCTCTCTCTCTCTCCTCTTCTCTCCTCTCTCTCTCTCTCTCTCTCTCTCTCTCTCTCTCTCTCTCCTCTCTCTCTCTCTCTCTCTCTCTCTCTCTCTCTCTCTCTCTCTCTCTCTCTCTCTCTCTCTCTCTCTCTCTCTCTCTCTCTCTCTCTCTGTGTGAGTGTGTGGGTCTCTGGGGTTGGGCCGTGAGTCTTGTATGACTAGCGGTACAGCAGCAGATGCCAGAGATGGCACAGGGAAATGTCCTTGTGACACCAGAAGCATTATCTTTCAGCACTACTGTGTGCTGAGTGTGTGGAAAAGGGCCAAGGGCACAGAGCACATACTTACACACAGTAACTCACTAAACATACCCATGCTACTAACTTTACTACATTTTTCATTAGCGTGACAGTTGTTTTCAAATCAGAGCAGCTTTTCCACTCACAAGCTAGGCCTACTTTTGTACATGCAGCTTGTGAGCTGAAGGCGATAATCAGACACACTCATTTATTTCATTGAATCGATTTGTTTAGATGTTTCATACATGAAGTGATTTATTTATCACTGATTGATTTGATCTTGCACAGCATTTTAGGTTTGCGATTATTGCGATTAATTGGCTGTTTTAGGGCTTTGTCTTACATTTGTGTGCTTCATTCATGAAATAATTGTAACAAATTATTGTGATTAATTGAATCCTTTGTAAGTCAAGCACTTTAAATCACACACTAATTGCAGTCCTTAACTTTAATTGTAAATCTAATCCACCATTTTAAAAATCCACATTAAATTCCTAAGGGAACAGAAGGCTCAAAAATGTCTTTTGTAACTATAAACTAACAAAACAATCGCATACTTTATAGCAGGTACGGCGTTTGATTTGAAACTTTGTGACCGTTAAAAGAAAGTGTGCAGGGCTGGAAATGGCTGTTTTTTTTTATTTATTTATTTAAATTTAAATTTATTAAATTTAATTTATTTAAAATTTATTTAAACATTAAACATATTTCATGTTTCTCCAAATAATTATTTTTCTTGAGTATCAATGCACATGCAAGGTCAGTGAACAACATTAGTTGTAGTATTATGTTAGTATTGTGTGTGGCACAAACTCTTCATTCAACAGAATCTCTGCTTGGAGAAAATTAGCAGTTTAATTTTTGCCAAATTAAAGATAAATTGTGTAAGAATTACACTGTATGCGTACATACAGAATTGAACAGGTCACACAAAGCTTTAAAAAACATTTGTCCTCAGGTAACATGACACTGTAGAGTGCTTTGGATGGCTGCCTCTCAGTTTAGTGCTTTGAATATCAGCAATTAGGCTAATAAATTAAAGGTGAATCCAAAGCTAAAACAAATAGGGGGTTAACACAGAGACACAGTGTTGATAATTAATGAGGAAAAGTTAACCTATGAATTGCGCATTTATAGTCTATGCATAAGCCGGGACAGGAGAAATTATTTTATTGCTGAAAATGTTACAGGCCTTTGGAAAAATGCAAATAAACAAGTAAATAAGAGTAAAGGAATAATGTTGATAACGTTGATCGTTTGGATTTCAGATGACATTTTTCAGAAATGTTGGCATTGGATTACTACACTGAGAAGCAGCATACTTCAGTAAAAGTCTTCATTTGCTCTCCATTTAATCTCATTGGTGTAGCAGAAACAACTGAGATGTAAAATAGCTCTCTACGACTTTTGTTTCCTATTGGTGCACACACACACACACACACACACACACACACACACACACACACACACACACACACACACACACACACACACACACACACACACACACACACACACACACACACACCACACACACACACACACACACACACACACACACACACACACACACACACACACACTTTTGCAAACTCAAGAACAAATAAGCTCCAAATAAGAAGTGAATGCACAAGTAGTTATGTAATATGTATCCCCTCTTACCATAATGCATTTCACTGGCATCATTTAATCTAGAAAATGATTTAAATGGATTTCTCCTCCTCTCAGGGATCAGATAAACCTCAGGGAGCACTTTATGGATCTCATCATGAAGTGAGCAGTGAAAGGAACAGAATGAGTGTGGGCAGCTTTAACCAGGCATGGGCCAAAGCTCAGCCGTATGGGCTGCATCTGTTAGTCCACTTTCCAATCAATAATGTAATGAGTAGACCCTTTGTCCCCTGAAGACCACTCCACACCTTCAAAACCATCTTTCTCTCTTTCACCCTCATATCTTTAAAGGAACGATACATAAAATCCTACCATTTACCCAATGTCATGTTTTATGTAAATAGAGACATTTTGAAGAATATCCGGGATGCACTTTTCCATGAAATATAACAGAGTACTAGGTCTGTTAAAGCTCCAAAATGCACAATAAGCAGCTGACATTAAATAGCTGTACTGTTTGTGTAAAGTTCTTTCATTTCTCTCACTGTGCTTTTTCTTTCTCTCTCTCTCTCTCTCTCTCTCTCTCCTCTTCTCTCTCTCTCTCTCTCTCTCTCTCTCTCTCTCTCTCTCTCTCTCTCTCTCTCTCTCTCTCTCTCTCTCTCTCTCTCTCTCTCTCTCTCTCTCTCTCTCTCTCTCTCTCCCTCTCTCTCTCTCTCTCTCTCTCTCTCTCTCTCTCTCACACACACACACACACACCAAACCTCATCCGTAGCATCCATACATCCGGGCAGATTGTTCAGCGCATTTTCAATCCCCAAGCCTGTCTTTATGTTTCAACCTGTGTTTGCCAGGCCATAGATCACTTCAGCATTAATGACCTTCAAGTGCTTTGGACAGTTGTAGACAGCTTGTTGAAGAGGTATCTGCCACATCCGTTATCACTTCACTTCTTCATCTGTTCACTGATTAATGCCTCCGAGAGGTCAGAGGTGACTGGCTAACCGATAACTTGCTCCACCACTGAAATGGCTTTTCTTTTCGACTGACGTCAGCAACTCCTTCCCTCCAACCACCTGTCATAGGGACTTTGCATGATCAGGTCAATTTTGATCGATCTGACGAATAAAATCAAGTCCCACCCTAATTTTTTTCTCATTGAATATCCTGTTTCACTTAGAAATACACACATTACAGAAATAAAATGGGATGTGAATGTTCCTTGTTGATTTTAATAGATTGCTTAGAGATCTATGACAAATTACTTCAGCTTGTGATTTATTGCACTGCAAATTTGCATTTGCAGCCATTGTTTGGTGAATGTGATACAACAATATTAGAAATGATGGTGATAAATTTGAAGTTGGGTCAGCTTTTTTGCTCATCATCTTTATTTTTTGAACATTCAGTCAAATGAAAAACACTCCAAATATCACATCTATCACACAGCGTGCAAGATTGCTTGAATCACAGACATCCTCTCCTGAGTGTGCTAGACTGGCAGAAACGCTCTTTAATCAAATGTCAGAGCTTTCATGCTCAGACTGTAACATTCAATTAAAACTAGCTGACAACTGTATTTACTCTCTGTATAAGGGATTTAGTGGATATTTCCTCATTTCACAACTTTATGGATGGATGTTGCATTGAATAAAAACACATAACTTGTTGAAGAATAGGCTTATTACATTTTATACAACACATTATAATAAAGAAATATTTCACCCAAATGGAAAATTCTGTCATGTCATTCCACAGTGTAAATTTTTGCAGGTTACATAATTATGCAGCAGACAAGTGACTGTCATTATGAGTAAGTCATTGAATCCTTCACTCAACCGATTCATTTAGAAACGTTGAATTATTCACTGCTACTATGTTGCAGCAGTTTGCCTTTGTTGGAAACTTTTTACATTGATGGAACAAAAACAGACAAGGTAAGTACATTTTTGTATATTACTGTATGCAGGTTACTCAATATTAACTTCTTGTTTGTTGGACTGTATAAAAAGTGTTGTGGCCGCAGAGTCGCCTGGGATTTCAAAGAAGCAGAAGCACTGGTGCTCTACCTTTTTAACATGCGTAATGGGTCGTCATAAAATACAATGTTTCTTGAAAACAATTTATGCCATGTGACATTTATTCAAACTCATTATTATGTGTTGATTTGTTACTTCAATAACCTCAGAAAAGGCCCAGGCTGTCGTCTACATATATTTTGGACTTTCAATGTCAGATCCTAAATTCGCGGCCAATTTAAGTATAGTTCCTCTCACCAAATTGTCTGAGAGTGCAATTTATTTTAGCTCATTAGGAAAGAGCTTATTAATTCTCCTGTAATAGGCTTCTACTGCTCTCTATGTAAGCTTGTTTCTGCCACAGAATAAAATATAAAGATAATTGCAGTTCTCTTACGAGAGGTTCTCTCGTATTGCGTAAGCTAGCTTACGCTACGGGAAAGATTCCATCTTTCTGAGAAATTGAAGCCAAAAATTATCCTATAATTTTGTATCCATTGTCAACGCAGTTCAGCTGCAGCAGACCATGAGAAGGCTAGCTAGCCGCTCATTGGTTCGCTCACGGAGAACTGCTTAAGCCTATGAGGGAGCGCGGATGAACCCGCGACCAATGAGAGTCTGACTCGCTCTCATTACGTCACCGCCCCCGAAGCGGGCGTGGACGAGGCTATAAATACCCCGAATAGGCTGAATAAATCTGATTTTTCATCCTTCAGCGACGCACCTGCATCTGCTGATCCTGAGAGAGAAGCCGCCGTCGTTGAAAAGGCACCTTTTAGCGAGCGTTTGGGAGACTGAGGAAGCCGGCCGTCTTCGCCACCTTCAGCCGTCCTGTGAGCTAGCGCCATCCGACGGATTGTATCCTTTATACAAAAATGCTTCCTATATATTGTTGTATCTAAAAGAGCGAGCGTCTTTTTCAAGATGTCTCGTAAATTTTCTGGCGGCTTTTGCCGCGCTCCCCTCGAGGCTGGGGACCGCCACCTCTTCTGCGCTCTCTGCCTCGGATTGGAGCACGCCGATCTCGCCCCCGCTGTGGCGGCTGCGAGCTCTGCGAAACTATGCCATTGTTGACCCCGCGGGCTCGACTTCGGCCACTAAGATGCTTCCGTGCCGCCTCTGACTTCGCCGCGGAGAAAGAAACGCCGCTCTCAGAGGCCGCCGGACCCCCAGCCGGAAGCGTTCATCCCGCCGGAGCCTCTCGCTCCCGCTCTCCATCTCCGCCGCTTCCGGACATACAGCTGCCGCCGAGTGGCCGCTCTGTTGCCTCCGTTGACGCCGCGGACACCAAGGAGACATGTTCGCTTCTCGCTTCAGACGGTGAGGATTGGTCCGATTCTCACGCCTCCTCGGCCCGAGAATCAACCGGGACCCGCGCAGCTACTTCCACCAGCGTTCGACTCCCGCCGCTAAACGGGCTGCGCCCTTTCTGCCTGATCTGCACGCAGAACTCACGAAGTCCTGGAACGCCCCGCTCTCTGCTAGAACTCGCTCTGACTCTTCCACCCCGCGTCGCGTTGTGGACGGAGCCGCAGAGAAGGGCTTTATCTCCATTTTCCCTGTAGAGGACCTGGTCGCCGCACGTCTATGCCGCCCTCCGCGAGATGGCGCTCATCACCTGTGCTACCCGCTAAAGCCTGCAGTCCGACTTCAAGCTTTCAGCCGCCGGCCAAGCAGCTTCTGCACCCCATGTCTACTACAGAGTGAGGTACTTCGTGAATGGGACGAGAGCGGGGGAAAAAATCCCCCTTCAGTCGCGGATTGAGGATTTCCTGCGAATTTTGTTCTGCCTCGTCGCGCTAGCTCCTCTGCAGGCCGCTCACGTGACCAGCCTCCTGCACGAGCCCCACCCTAGCGCCTAGCTAAACACAGTCAGACTTCTCAGCGACACCAGGGCGGCCGCCCTCGCTCGCTCTGACAGCCGCCACAGACCGCCGCCTCCCCGGGGGCCTCGGCAGAGGATCGCGCTGAAAACTGATTACTCGAAGTCTGCCTAGCGTGGTTGAGAAAAAGACGGCGCTCTCCCGCCGCGGCCGGATCGCCGTCAAAGTTTCGCCCTCTGTTAGTCCCCGCTCACGCGGCTACTACAGCAGTGTACCCCGCCATTACCAAGCCGGTATCCCTTCCCGCTTGCATGAGCACAAACGCCGTGTTTACGGCGTCCCAGAGAAATCTCAAAAAGAGCGTAAAAGCCTCTTGTGTAGAAAATGTGCCCACAACACTATGTTCACTCATACACAAAACGCCGTGTTTACGGCGTCCCAGAGAAATCTCAAAAAGAGCGTAAAAGCCTCTTGTGTAGAAAATGTGCCCACAACACTGTGTTCACTCATACACAAAACGACGTGTTTACGGCGTCCCAGAGAAATCTCAAAAGAGAGTAAAAGCCTCTTGTGTAGAAAATGTGCCCACAACACTGTGTTCACTCATACACAAAGACACTCCTGTTCCCGTGTCTCACACAGGGTCCACTCTCATAAAGCGGTCCCAACCCGCTCGAGTTTCAGAGTACATAAGCGCGCCCACGAACCCGTGCGCGCGTCCCACCTCTGTTACACGGTCCATAAACTTGTGTAGAGAATGTGCCCACAACACTGTGTTCACTCATACACAAAGACACTCCAGTTCCCCTGTCTCACACAGAGTCCACTCTCATAAAGCGGGCCAAGCCCGCTCGAGTCTCAGAGTGTATAAGCGCGCCCACAAGCCCTGTGCGCATCTTACTTCTGTTCACTCTGTTACAGGGCCCATAAACTCCCCTCCGAGTGTACGTCCCGCTGTTGTAAACACTATCAGCGCGCTCACGCAGCCCGCGAAGTGCAGCGACGGGGACCATGTAGCCATTCACCCCCTAGCGTCACGCTTCAAAGCGTGGGAAGCAGTGGGTGTTAAACACAATAAAGCTAGGCTATCGCTTACAGTTTTGCCGTCGCCTCCTCGCTTCCGAGCGCGGCTAGAAACTACTGTGAACCCAGAAGCAGTGACGCGCTGCTCCGTTCAGAGATAGCAATTCTGTTGTGCAAAAAGGCTATAGAGAGGGTGCCTCTGGCTATGAGTTAGTCGGGGTTTTACGGCCGTTATTTTCTTGTCCCCAAGAAAGACGGCGGTCTCAGACCAATATTAGACCTCAGATCGCTGAACAAAGTTCTCATGAAGAGACCGTTCAAAATGCTCACTATCAGAAAACTCCTCGCGCACGTGCGCCAGGGGGACTGGTTCATATCACTAGATCTGAAAGATGCATACTTTCAGATCCAGATAAATCCCCTTCACAGGCCATTCTTACGTTTCGCCTCGAAGGCCAGGTTTATCAATACACCGCCCTACCGTTCGGCCTATCCCTAGCACCCCGTACGTTCACGAAGTGCATGGATACGGCGCTCGCCCCCCTGCGGAGTCAGGGGCTGCGAATACTGAACTACTTGGACGACTGGCTGATTTTGGCACAATCTCAGAGAGAGTTACTGTCTCATCGTACAGTTCTCCTCGACCATCTGAAAGTTTTGGGCCTCTCTGTCAACTGGACAAAGAGCGTACTACAACCCAGTCAGACTATCTCCTTCTTGGGTATAGAGCTGGACTCGGTCACGATGACGGCGCGTCTGTCAACGCAGCGCGCGCACCGTGTGCAGCGTTTCGCCGCATCTTTTCAGATGAACAGACTCACGCCTTTGAAAACATTTCAGAGAGCGTTGGGCTGTATGGCCTCAGCCTCCGCGGTGCTCCAGCTGGGGTTACTGCGCATGCGCCCGCTTCAGCTTTGGTTGAGGAGCCGTGTGTCTCACCGAGCGTGGACCACGGGCCACCAGCTGATAAAAGTAACGCAGACCTGTATCACAGCTCTGCAGCCATGGTCAGTGGTAGAATGGTTTCAGCGGGGCGTTTCCATGGGGACAGTTTCACGCCGAAAAGTCATCTCGACAGACGCCTCCAACACGGGTTGGGGAGCGGTCTGCGAGGGCTCACCGGCCTTCGGCCCCGGTCAGCTCAAGAGAGCCTCCTACACATAAACTGTTTGGAGAGGTTGGCGGTCGAGAACGCGCTCATGCGCTTTCTCCCGCGCATTCAGGGCCACCACGTGCTGATCCGTTCGGACAATATAGCCGTGGTCTCTTATATAAACCGTCAGGGCGGAGTCAGATCCAGAATCTTTTCCAGCTGACAGAACGCATCTTAGTTTGGTCTCAGTGTCACCTGCTCCCGCTCAGGGCGACGCACGTGCCGGGACATCTGAACGACGGTCCAGACAGCCTGTCCAGGAACCCCATTCCCCCCGGGGAATGGTCCCTGCATCCTCTTACAGTCCAGAAACTGTGGCGTCTATTTGGCAGAGCAGAGGTGGACCTCTTTGCCTCGGCGGAGAACACCCACTGCCCAATATTTTTCTCAAGGAGCGAGGACGCGCTAGCCCAAACCTGGCCCAGCCGCCCGCTTTATGCCTTCCCTCCGGTCTCTCTGTTACCACAGGTGCTTCAGAGAATCAGAGAAGCGCAGCACTCGGTGCTCCTCATAGCCCCGCACTGGGAGGGTCAGACTTGGTTTCCGGAGCTCACGCAGCTGTCACAGACAGCGCCGTGGCCCATTCCAGTCAGAGCAGATCTCCTCTCCCAAGCTCGCGGCTCGATCTGGCATCCCCACCCAGAGCGCTGGGCGCTTCACGCGTGGGTGATCAACAACTACCCGTTGCTTTGCCAGAGGGAGTGTTAAACACGATCATACAGGCTAGAGCGGCTTCTACCAGAAGGCTCTATGCGTCAAAATGGTCTGTGTTATCGAAGTGGTGCACAGATAGGGGTCTGGACCCGCGGTTATGCGAGGTTCCCTCCTTATTAAATTTTCTCCAAGAGATGCTGGACAAGGGCAGATCCCCGTCCACTCTTAAGGTATATGTGGCAGCCGTCGCGGCGTTTGCTGAACCCCGACGCGGCCAGTCACTGGGCAAAGACGGGCTGGTAGTCCGCTTCCTCAGGGGAGCTAGAAGGATGAATCCCCGCGCCCCCCTTCGGTGCCGATTTGGGACCTTTCCATAGTTCTTGATGCTATGAAAGCTCCCCCATTCGAACCGCTAAGCACCGTGGACCTAAAGTACCTGTCGCTAAAGACCGTTTTTTTACTCGCGCTCGCGTCAGTAAAACGGGTGGGAGACCTGCACGCGCTGTCGACCAGCGCGTCCTGTCTTGAGTTTGGACCTAATGACTCATTAGTCGTTCTCAAACCTAGGCATGGCTATGTTCCCAAGGCGATTGGCACCCCGTTCAGGGCACAAGTTATATCCCTATCGGCTCTGCCTGCTTCCGATAGCGAATCAGATTCTAATCTCCTATGCCCGGTCAGGGCTCTGAGATTATATGTCACTCGCACAGCTCCGATCAGACGATCCGAGCAGCTTTTTGTTTCGTTCGGCGGGCCACCAGGGGGTTGGCCGCCTCGAAACAGTCCCTATCCAGATGGATTGTTGATGCCATTGCAGCAGCATACGCATCGAAAGACCTGCCATGCCCTTTGGGCATCAGGGCTCATTCCACTAGAGGCATGGCCTCATCGTGGGCATGGTCCAGTGGGATTTCCATTCACGACATTTGCGTGGCAGCGGGATGGGCTTCCCCCTCCACCTTTGTCAGATTTTACAATCTGGAAGTACCCGCCTTGCAGGCTAAACTACTAGCAGTCTAGTATGTTTCAGCTCTTCTGGTTGAGCTGCACTATAGGGGGTTAATTCACACAGACCGAGTTCGCTCTGTCCCTCTCTTTTATGTGCTTATGTACTACACAATAATCCGGCCCGCTCCGCTGGCCGTTTGTCACAGATACATATATTCATTCCCACTTTCGGTGTTCCCCGGGATGCCCCGCGGGACTAATAGTGGATGCTTAGCACGCACGGCGTTGACCATGGGTTCCCGTAGCGTAAGCTAGCTTACGCAATACGAGAGAACCTCTCGTAAGAGAACGAATCGGTTACCTAACGTAACCTCGGTTCTCTCTAGATGAGGGAACGAGTATTGCGTTCCTGGCCGTGCTTGTGCTACTGGCGATGTTCGCTTCAGAATTGAAAAAAACAGATTTATTCAGCCTATTCGGGGTATTTATAGCCTCGTCCACGCCCGCTTCGGGGGCGGTGACGTAATGAGAGCGAGTCAGACTCTCATTGGTCGCGGGTTCATCCGCGCTCCCTCATAGGCTTAAGCAGTTCTCCGTGAGCGAACCAATGAGCGGCTAGCTAGCCTTCTCATGGTCTGCTGCAGCTGAACTGCGTTGACAATGGATACAAAATTATAGGATAATTTTTGGCTTCAATTTCTCAGAAAGATGGAATCTTTCCCGTAGCGTAAGCTAGCTTACGCAATACTCGTTCCCTCATCTAGAGAGAACCGAGGTTACGTTAGGTAACCGATTCGTTTTTTATCTTACAATTACCTTTTTTTCTGCAATTGTGAGATATCCCACAATTATGTCTTATTTTTCTCACAATTATGAGTTATATCTCATAGTTCTGAGGAAAAGTCTATGGCTGCAGAAAACTTAGGCAGCTGAGTTGTTGCCTCGCTGCCTTTATAGGCGTTTGCGGATGAAGATACCTTACAAAAGTGATTTCGAACCGATTTCTGAGGAGCGTAAATGTTTTATGATCTATACTGCAAAATAGAGTGAGCTTTGGTGAGAAAGAAACAAATATTTAAAAGTAGGCCTAGTAAATTATCAGAAATGGAAAACTTTGACAAAAAATGTAAGTTAACACTGACAAGCAATGTTACTTAATTGAGTAGTTTTTTTGTAGCTACTTATACTTTTTAAGTAGTTTTTAGAATCTGTCATCTTACTTTTACTTAAGTGCGTTTTGTTTTAAGTATTGTACTTTGCTACATTTTAAATCATGTCCTTTACTAAGTAAAAATAAAAATAAATAAATAATAACACAAGGAGGAAAAGAAAATAGAGCTCTGGACACTATACTGCATTGATTGAAGGGATCGAAGGGCGGGAGAACAAACACGCGCGCCCGCAAAAAAAAAAAAAAAAAAAAAAAAAAGAAAGAAAGAAAGAAAAAAATGGGGACGGACAGACAGACGTCACTAGTGATTAACAAGCTGAAAGTGAAACGCCGTCGAATTCGTATGAAACGAACCATGGCCAGTATGGGACTACTTTGAATGTAGAATAAACGGGGGGTTGTCCTCGAGGATATATCCTATTTGCAAAAAATGTGGACAACGTGGCTGTAAGGAGGAAACAACGCCATCCCTCCGTGCAGATAATGGTAGGCCTATATGTCCCGTTTATAACTGTCTGCGTGTCTCTGTGTGAATCATGAACACATGAAGATTTCCAGAGCTGCTCTGGAATAATTCCTAAAGAGCATTTTCATCATTTTATTTGAGTAAAAGTAAAACCATTGTCAAATACACTCTGAAACAGGTATTCACTACAACCCGTCGAAATAAAAGTTTGGTTTAACTAGGAGACATTATGACAGAAATATCTTATTAGTGTAGGCCTACAATAGAACATAATTCTCTAAATATTAACAATAATAATAATAATACAGTTTATTTAAACATTATTTAAGGAATTCTTTTTTTGTCCATGGTTTAATTTAGTAAATCTTTTTTTGCAGCACTGTTTTTGATCATATATTTGTATTAAATCATAAAAAGAAAAAAAAAATCTGAAAAAAATACAGGACTCTATAGTTCTTAAAGATTTTAATAAGTTATTAATGCTAAAAACAGTTGTTAATCTAATTCATTATCAATTATTTATTTTAGTTGATTAGACATGTTTTATTGAAATTTTAATAAACAAAAAAAAGGTTAACAAATAAAAGTTTGTTATAATAAAAAAAAACAAAATTTTTTTCAACCTAAAAACCTGTTTTCATTCATTTAACTGTCATTTTAAATGATGCTAATAATAATAACCATAATTTAATAATACTGTTAATTTATTTAATAATTTATTAACACTGTAAACCGTGATATTTTCTGAGATGGTTATCATTCCGTGAAAATCTAATACATTACAACCCTACAGAGAAGAGTCCCCCACCCCTCCTCAGCTGTTAAAAAAGTGAAGTAAAAAAAAAAAAAACTTTTTTAAATGAGCTACTTTTTACTTTTACTTGAGTAGATTTTTAGACTGGTAATTTCACTTACTTAAGTAAAATTGCATTGAAGTAATAGTACTTTTGGAATATTAAGGATATAATTATATTTTTTTCAATTGAATATTTTATTACTCTCTTTCCACCTCTGCCAGCAACCGCAACTTTCAGATGCCATCTTTATTTTTCTAGCTCAACTGTCACAGAATGAAATGCATAGGATTGTGGGATATCAAAGGCAGCGAAGTATACATCTCTTCTTTGTGAGATTCTGAATTGTGAGATAAAAATGTGCAATTACCTTTTTAATGCAAGCTTATATCTCACAATTCAAACTTTTTTTCTTTCACTTATAAGTTTTGTATATCTCACAATTCTGTGGGATTATAAACTCAGAATGGTGAGAAATAAAGTCAGATTCGGAGAAAAATGGGGGAGACAACTATAACTTAGCTTTCCATTTGTTACTTTGCTTTCCACTACCATACTACAGCAAAATCTACTAGACAAACTAATACATTTCAAACATTATTAAAGACAAGTGAACAAAATATAATAGACCTGTGCGTCTCTGTCCTGGGGACCACTGCACATTTTGTATGTCTCCATCTAAATTCATCTCAGAATGCAAGACATGAAAAACTAATGCACAGTTTAAATATAATGATACACGTTCAATTTCTTTCTGTTCACATTCACTTAACTTAAGACATATTGACTGTGTTTACTAGGGTACTTTTACTGAGACGGGTATTTTGAGAGAATTTGTTTATGTGTCCGTTCAACACAAGGAGATGCGTAAGATAACTCAATTCTGTGTTGCGGCTCTCTGTATGCGTGCTTTGAGTGTGTATGCACAGAAACCAGCATGTGAGTTGTGAACAGTGTGCAAATAGTTGGGTTCCGGAAGTAAAAACTCCACTAATTTTTCAATAATGACAACATCATTTTTAAGTCCATTTAAAAGAATGTTGTGGTCAAAAGTATCAAATGCAGCACTAAGATCCAGTAACACTAATAGAGAGATACAACCACGATCGGATGATAAGAGCAAATAATTTGTGACTCTAATCAAGTCAAGTCAAGTCATCCTCATTTATATAGCGCTTTTAACAATGTAGATTGTTTCATAGCAGCTTTGATTGATTCACTTCCGTCGAAATGATCATTTGTTATTAAATTAGGGGCCGCTAAGACGACGCCGTTCTCTCTAAATAGACTTTAAACGCGAACCTATGATAAACGCTGATGGCATTAAGAATTGATTCTATAGTTATGTGCATTTGAATATATGTGCGCAGGTTTGTAATTCGCTACAAACCATGCCTAAACAAACTACTTGTCTTGCCTATAAATTTTGATGCAGAATTTTATTTTATCAATTCGGGGTAGGGATGCGAAACCAGAATTTCATAGCGCTTTATCTGCAGAGTGGAATAGGGATCCCCCATAGGGAGAGGTTAGTTGGCACTTCAGCACTGCGTTGACATCTGGTCCAGGCGAAGGTCCTTCATCAGAACTGACTGACGACGAAGACTTAAAGCAGCACCGGGTAACTTTTTAACCTTCATAATATATTTCCAAGTCTCTTGTGATGGTGCATCTACTTACAATAGGTTGAATGACACGTCTGCCATAGCCTGACGGGGTCTGTAGCGTTTTTAATCGTACTTTTAAACTTCAGGTTTCGGGTAGTAACCGGCGAACAAAGAGAACTACAAAATTCGACTGCTTTACGGCATATACGTCACTTCCACCACCACCCCCACTTCCTTAAAATCGGACGTGCGAGCCAAATGTTATATAGTCATGGCCGAAGCAGCACAGAAAAACAAGAAAGCAAAGGTTTTATCGGAGCAAAGCAAAAAGAGAAAGTGATCGCGTTAAAGGCAGAACAAGGATCAACACTGTGCCTGCGTTTTCTCGCTGGCGTCAGCTGAAGGAGGAGGAGGGGTGCCTGACCGATGCGGACTTGGCTGTAATGCTTTTGTACTAGTAAGTATATTGTTTGCATACTAGCTAGGGTGACCTGACCAGACGTCCCGTTTTACCCGGGACAGTCCCGTACTTCAACTCTAATTTTAGTGTCCCGACTTATTAAATTGAATACGCGCATGACAGAGAGGGAGAGAGCGAGAGACCTTGCGTGTGTGTGCTAGAGTAGCCTACGCATTAATACGCACGCGCGCACATTATTGATATAATAATATAGCTTGATATTATAATATTGACGATATATGGTTATTATCTACCACTCAAACATTGCATTGAAGTATAGATTCAGTAAAACGGTAACCAATAGGCTAGACTAGGCTACTATAATGACGCTGGCTTGTAAACGTGAGCATCGCGATCATTTGTCGTTAGAAAAAAATAAATAAAACCCATGAAATTATATTCATATGACATGCTGAAATATATGCCACTGTACCTGGGATGAAGACATTTCATACGCGACGCAAGCTAGCAGAACATCTGCATGTGACCTCCTCCTACAGTGTTCACGGCTATCATGGTTGTCAACAAATGCATGTGCTACATTCATGACGGTTTACGACAGTAAGTAGAGGACAATACTGTTTCCCAACTGTAGGGGGGGACCCCGAGAGCTAAAGTTAAATTTTACCTGGTGTTACTTTAACAGAGCAGCCATCAAGTGTTAGACAATATTCTAGGTTATTAGGTGAGGAAGTTTTTTGTTCAATAATTACAATCTGTGTTTTTTCAGAATTTAGTAGTAGGAAATTACTGGTCATCCAATTTTTTATATCAGCTATGCATTCCGTTAATTTTGTGAATTGGTAAGTTTCGTTAGGTTTTGAAGAAATATACAGCTGAGTATCATCAGCATAACAGTGAAAGCTAATTCCATGTTTCCTAATGATATCTCCTAATGGTAGCATGTACAGAATGAACAGCAGCGGTCCTAGTACTGAGCCTTGTGGTACAACATACTGAACTTGTGATCGATAAGACATCTCTTCATTTACTGAGATGATATAATGAGAGCTGTCTCAGTGATCCGGGCTAAATCCTGACTGGAAATCCTTGCAAATACCATTTCTTTCTAAAAAAGGAACATGGTTGTGAGGATACTGCCTTTTTATGTTTGACAAAAAGGGTAGATTTGAGATTGCGCCTGTAATTGACTAATTATCCAGAATAAATTTTTTATGTTTTTTTTTTAATAAGAGGTTTATAATAGCGAACTTAAAAGTTTTTGATACGTATCCTAATGACAAAGATGAATTAATGATTTTAAGAAGATGATCTATGACCTCCGGAAGCATCTCTTTCAGTTCTTCCTCTCCTATAGCAAATAATGAATGAATGGAATTTTTCCTCAGGGAACAATGCACTGTCTGATGTGATACTGTAGTAGACGGTTGCATAGTTATAATTTTCTCCCTAATATTATCAATCTTGCAAGTAAAGAAGTTCATAAAGGCATTATCGCTGTGCTCTTTGGAAACGTCTGAAGTTAAATCTTTATTTCTTGCTAATTTAAAACAGTATCTCCTTCACGAACAATGCAGTTTTAATAACTTTTTTACTATTGAGCACGCCCTGTAATTAAGCAGCAGTATACTGTATTTTACGACAATTACTGATCTAGCTGATTTTGATGTTAAGTTTTTGGCTTTTAGGAAGGAAAGTAAGCACACAACTGTGAAGGAAGAAAATGTGCTGCTCTAGTTTCTTGCTGTCATTGTTGCAGGGTTGCTGTCATGAAGCAATTTCATAACCACGAGTTCCCTTATCGAAAAGGGAACTTCGAGATGCGTCGAAAACGCTACGGGAATGCCTTCTGCGTGATTGCGTCTGAAGCATCTATGTCAACTTAGTCCAATGGAAAGAGAGAATGAGCGTCACGGGCGGGTGACGTCATGACCAGGAAATGATAAAAGCACTTCCGCTGCAAACGGCAGTAGCTTCTGTTGCCTCAGCAAGCGATCTGTGTCAAAACTGTCTCTGTCTATTTATTGTTGTCTGTTGCAATATTGTTGGAAACGTTATGGCGAAACAAATGTACAAACAGTGTGTTCTCTGCCCGCGTTTATTTAAACGGGTGGGGACACTCACAAGCTTTGTGTCATTTGTTTGGGAGTAAGAGCATGCGGTCTACAGCCTCTGAGGGGGCTGAGTGCCAATATTGTGAAAGTGAAACTACCAGATTAGCATGCTCTGCTCTCGCCTGTCACTCTGAACGATAGTGGCAGGCTCGCGATCCTCAGAGATCAGGACCCGCGTTTGCCGAGGCAGCGCGGAGAATGCATTTCTGGGGATCGCAGAAGGATCTTTTGGAGGGGCTGGAGACAGGTCTGAGGGCCTTTTCTCTGTCCTTACCCGGAAGATCCAGCGCTACCTCCCCGGTGTCGGAAGCACGCTCTGCGGTTTCTTCCGCCCGGGGAGAGAGAGCCCTTTTTTCCTTCATTACTCTTCCTCCGAGGAGGTTAAATGTTTGAGTATAGTAAGTGAAAGCACACACGATTGAATTAGATTCGCCATCTATTTCTCCAGTATATGATGAGCTGGTGGAGGTTTTGTCCCGTGCTGTTAGTAAATTAAATATTTAATGGCCAGCTGAAATAAAAGGACGCTCGTCCTAAAACCTAACTAGACGAGTGTTTCCTTATATTTATCACATTATCTCCACCACGAGGCTTCCCTTTTTTCCCCTGATTTACACACTGAATATCTATATTGTGGAATAAACCGTATTCATTACTACCTTTCAGCCCTCATGTTAATGTTTATTCAAAGTTAGAGGGTTGAAAGATTACGGTTATGATATGATGCCCCAGGCTGAAAAAAAAAAAAAAATGCTATTTTTTCACCTGGTCCAGCATCGTCATTTAAAGCCTCTGCTTTGCTAAAACCTAATACTAAAAAATCTCGCGTTTGCCGAGGCAGCGCGTAGGTTCAATGTTGCCTTGCACTTGCAATACAGAATCTAGCTCGGATCTCGCGTTTGCGAGGCAGCGCTTAGATTTCGAGTGTACTCTGTGGCTGGAATCTCGCGTTTGCCGAGGCAGCGCGTAGGTTTAGGCAAAACTACTTTGGTTTTATGGGTAAAGCTTATACGGCAGCAGGTCAGCTGGAGAATGTTTTTAGAAAACTATAGTATAATGCTCCAGGCTTTTCAGGCCGATCTGCTGGGGATCTGGATATAGCGAAAAATGAGATATGTATGTATGTATATATATATATATATATATATATATATATATATATATATATATATATATAATATATATATATATATATATAATATATATAAAATATATATAAAAATGAGGAATATATATATAATTAAGTTTCTCCCTCGCCGTGTCTAGCCCCCCTGGGGCTGCTGGGCGTGAGCAGCCCCAGCCGTCGAGTTCATCATATTATGTGCACAGAAAGGAATAGCTGCGGCTCGTGTTCCTCCACGTAGATACTGGAGACAGACGCAACCCTCTCAACCGAAGTCTTCTAAGCCTAAGCCGTTCACGGCCGTTCAACAGCCGTTCAGTGTTCACGGCTATCATGGTTGTCAACAAATGCATGTGCTACATTCATGACGGTTTACGACAGTAAGTAGAGGACAATACTGTTTCCCAACTGTAGGGGGGGACCCCGAGAGCTAAAGTTAAATTTTACCTGGTGTTACTTTAACAGAGCAGCCATCAAGTGTTAGACAATATTCTAGGTTATTAGGTGAGGAAGTTTTTTGTTCAATAATTACAATCTGTGTTTTTTCAGAATTTAGTAGTAGGAAATTACTGGTCATCCAATTTTTTATATCAGCTATGCATTCCGTTAATTTTGTGAATTGGTAAGTTTCGTTAGGTTTTGAAGAAATATACAGCTGAGTATCATCAGCATAACAGTGAAAGCTAATTCCATGTTTCCTAATGATATCTCCTAATGGTAGCATGTACAGAATGAACAGCAGCGGTCCTAGTACTGAGCCTTGTGGTACAACATACTGAACTTGTGATCGATAAGACATCTCTTCATTTACTGAGATGATATAATGAGAGCTGTCTCAGTGATCCGGGCTAAATCCTGACTGGAAATCCTTGCAAATACCATTTCTTTCTAAAAAAGGAACATGGTTGTGAGGATACTGCCTTTTTATGTTTGACAAAAAGGGTAGATTTGAGATCGGCCTGTAATTTGACTAATTATCCAGAATAAATTTTTTATGTTTTTTTTTTAATAAGAGGTTTAATAATAGCGAACTTAAAAGTTCCCTTTCGAAAGGGAACTCCACAATACGTCATCGACGCTATGGGGAAACGCCTCAGGCGTGACAGGTGTCTGAAATCACTATCAAATCACGTCAATCACATTGACCGGCGACAGCCCGTGAATCATTATTGTGAATGATTAGCGTGCGACCTGGAAGCATAAAAGGGCGCCTAGAAAACATGACAAATCATCTTTTCGTCTTCAGGGACTGTTTGTTTGAATCGCTACTCAAAGGAAACGCAAGTATGAGTATGAAACGCACGGCTAAGGTAGATTGTTTTCGTAAATGTGCCGACCCGTGTCCTAGGTTTTTGACACCGACAGACACACACGAGCTGTGCGTTTTCTGCCTGGGAGAAGAGCACGCGCGGGAGGTTCTCGAGGGAACCCTCTGTGCGAACTGCGAGCAGTTTTCTCTGAAAACGCTCCGCTCTCGTCTAGCCCTCTTCTCGAGTGAAGGGGGCTCAGCGTCTGGTCCTCGTGGTGCGGGTCCCGCTCGAGCCGAGGCTGAGCGGCGGCTAGCATCATGGGGTTCCCAGATGGACCTTGTCGATCACCTCGAGAGGGTTGTTAACCTCTCAGATGATTCGACGGCTGACGAGGGCGAACTGCAGGTTGATGTGGATGACTATTCTCCGATTGGTCCTGCAGTTGCAGCTCTTCAGGACGTGCAGGAGATGCCTGAGGGGGTTCATGATCCCGAACTCTCTCAGTCATCCTGCCCCGTGTATGCTGAGCTGTTGGATGTGATGGAGCGCGCTGCTGGTAGGCTGCAGTTGCCTTGGCAGCGCGCTAGAGGAGAGACCGCTCGCGGCAGGCTTGATGATCGGTTTCTCCCCGGCCATACACCGCCAGCTCGGGTGAGCCTTCCATTTCTTCCCGATCTGCACACTGAGATCGAGAAGGCATGGAAGAAACCATGCTCTGCCCGTATTCATCAACATCAGCGGGCCAGTTTCGCTGATGTTGAGGGGATCGGAGAGCATGGTTACGTGTCGATGCCGCCGATTGACGAGACGTTTGCGAACTATCTCGTGTCTGGGCGGGCAACGACACTGAAAGCTCCAACCCTGCCATCCAAGCCACTCAAAGCAACGGCTCGTTTGAATGGCAGAGCATACACGGCAGTAGGTCAGGCCGGTGCTGCACTCCATACCATGGCAGTATTGCAGGCTTACCAGGCCGACTTACTGAGGGATCTCGACCAGGGGGCAGGAATGTCCCCTGAGGCGGTAGCTGAGCTGCGCTTAACCACAGATCTGGCTCTCCGGGCTACCAAACAAACCGCTGCCGCGATCGGTCGGTCGATGGCGGCGATGGTGGCCACGGAGAGACATCTGTGGTTAAATCTGGCTGACATCGGGGAGAAAGAGAAGGCCTTTCTTCTCGATTCGCCAGTGTCGCCTTCTGAACTCTTTGGCACCTCCGTAGAGGCGGTGGTAGGGAAATTCAGGGAGGCGAAAGCGCGCTCAGCAGCGTTTAAGACCTGTATACCGCTGAGATCCGCGCCCGCACCCAGGCAGGCGGGAGGGCCTGGCCCTTCACGGTCTGACGACCGTAAGCAGGGCCAGCGAGCCAGTGTCGCCTCTCGTGCGCCCCCTCCTCCGAGGAGCAGGTCGCAGAGGAGGCGTAACTCCCGCAAAAGAAGAGATTTGAGGGAGGTTATTCAGAGCAAACGCTCACAGCGTTGGTAATGGATAACCTCCCCGGAGGGTCATAGCTGCCCTCTCTCTTCTGACCCCCAGGCGTTCATTACATCAGTCCTGGGGATGGGCTGATGATGAGAACTACGTTCTGATGGCTCTCCTAGGCTTGGTTAATGGTAACGCCCCTTTTCAGGTATGTAAGGTGGCAGACCCCAGGTTCATAAGGAACTATCTGGCGAGTCTTCACCTTGCACGCCGCAGGTGAACTACTGGTTTTTCAAAGAGTATTTTTTGTGAAAATAACATATTTCTCTTTACAGACCTCGTTCCCTGTATAAGAGCTATGGGGTCATGTCAAGGAATTAAGGTAAGAACGTTATTATGTCATTAGGGCCCTGAAGTTCCCTGGTAGGTGGCCAGAGTGATAACTGTGTTAGCCTTATGGCTACTAGCCACCTGAAGGTAAGAGTAGTTGGTCTCTCTCTTTAGTATGTTAAAACCTAGAGTGTTGACTGACGCTAGAGCTTCAGATAGATCTTATGTCCGGCCCATTGGACCGTTTTGACTTCACTGAGTATTTCGCCCCTTGAGCTCTGTTTGAGTGTTCTTAGGCTGTGCGATCCTGCAGCCACTTGTATGGAATAATACAATGTTTATTTTCCTGTTAGGCTGTGGCTCCTCCGAGCCCTCAGTTAGATCTATGCTTACAGGTTGGCCTTCACCAGGCCACCTCTGTAGCTGGCCTAGGCTGTACCAGGGATATTAGAGGTGTTCTGCTAAAATTAGCATTTTTTCCTCTTACCCTTCACTTTGTGAATGTAGGTTTCTAGCATCCCTGTATAACAGCCTCCTCCCTTGGGAGTCGTTAGGCCAAGGCCCGCCCCCTTCTCTGCATTCTGGGGTGACTAGAGTAATGCAGCGTGGTGCAGAGGATGGTTTATAAGGACATGGTAGGCCTCAACAGGCCTCCGTGGTATATATGTCTTTTTTGAGCCAGGGTTAGGCAGGCCGCCAGTATAGGCTTTACTCACCTCGCTGAGCCACTGCTCGAGCGCTGGGTGTGTAGGTGGTTGGCTTTCTTTCAAGCCCCACTCCCCTAGGTTGAGCACAGATGCATTTCTGTCACCCCTAGAGCCGCTGGCAGGCCCGCACCCTGGTAACTTCAGGGTGAGGTGTGAGTGTTCCCCTGTGATACAGGGTAGGTCTGAGCACTTCACTCCCGGTTCTGTTTCATCCTACCTCGCACCACTATGGCTCGGGTCGAGTATGAAGTAAAGCTTTCAACTTCTTTGGTCGAAGTATGCTCCCCTGAAGCCAGAGCATTGCCCTGAGCTGACGCCCATGCATAGATGGTAGGCCCCTCACTAACTGGGGCCTCCATTGAGGCAGAGTGGCGTACGTTGTACTCCCCTTGCTTTAAGGGTGCTAGCTCTCTTGCTGAGTACACTGCCATGGGTAATGTGATTAGGCATGATGCTGTAGGCGCTGTGTAACAGCTTATCTGCCAACGAGGGCTGTGCCATCAGGTAGTAGGCCCCAGCAGGCCTCCTTGACTGGCAGCCCCCGTGAGGGCACTGTAGGCTAGCCTACTTCTATTCGAGGTTGGCCTTGGTGTTTCGGCAGTTGACTCACCGACAGGTATTAGGCCTTAATCAGGCCGCCTTAGGAGGTGAGTCTCAATGTTGTAGGGACATACTTTTAGCCGCTACCAGGTAGCTAGCCGTATTAGGCCTCCTGTGTGTGGGCCCAATAGTTTATGTTGGTGTAGTATGTTCCCAACATTGTCTCTTTGTAGCAGAATGTACTTGCTATCAGCTAGTAGGCCCAACCAGGCCTCCCTGATAGGCGAGTCCCCAGCTGGCTGGCCCTGTAAGGCCGCCTCAATGCAATCACCCAGTCTCAGTGACCAGTTGCCATCAGGTAGTAGGCCTCACCAGGCCTCCCTGAAGTAGAATACTGCGGTTATCAGGTAGAAGGCCTCACCAGGCCTCCCTGAAGGTGAGCTCCCACATTTTCCTGTGGTTATCAGGTAGTAGGCCTCACAGGCCTCCTTGATGGTGAGCTCCCACATTCACTGTGGTTATCAGGTAGTAGGCCTCACCAGGCCTCCCTGAAGTTGAATTCCCACATAATATGATTTTCAGGTAGAAGGCTTCATCAGGCCTCCCTGAAGGAGAATTCCCACATACTGCGGTTATCAGGTAGAAGGCCTCGCCAGGCCTCCCTGAAGGTGAGCTCCCACATTCACTGTGGTTATCAGGTAGTAGGCCTCACCAGGCCTCCCATTAGGAGAATTCTCACATACTGTGGCATACTGTGGTTTCCAGGTAGAAGGCCTCACCAGGCCTCCCTGAAGGAGAATTCCCACATACTGCAGTTGTCAGGTAGAAGGCCTCACCAGGCCTCCATGAAGGTGAGCTCCCACATTTCCTGTGGTTATCAGGTAGTAGGCCTCACCAGGCCTCCTTGATGGTGAGCTCCCACTCTCACTGTGGTTATCAGGCAGTAGGCCTCACCAGGCCTCCCTGAAGGAGAATTCCCTCATACTGTGGTTTCCAGGTAGAAGGCTTCAACAGGCCTCCCTGAAGTAGAATTCCCACATACTGCGGTTATCAGGTAGAAGGCCTTACCAGGCCTCCCTGAAGGTGAGCTCCCACATTTCCTGTGGTTATCAGGTAGTAGGCCTCACCAGGCCTCCCTGATGGTGAGCTCCCATTTTCACTGTGGTTATCAGGCAGTAGGCCTCACCAGGCCTCCCTGAAGGAGAATTCCCACATACTGTGGCATACTGTGGTTTCCAGGAAGAAGGCTTCTACAGGCCTCCCTGTAGGAGAATTCCCACATGCTGTGATTTTCAGGAGACCCCTCCAGGCCTCCTTGAATGAGAACGCTCAGGTAGTAGGCCTCACCAGGCCTCCCTGAAGGTGAGTTCCCGCAGGTTGTGGTTATCAGGTTGTAGGCCTCTCCAGGCCTCCCTGTGTATGGTTCCCTTATGTTGCTGGGTTTATGAAGCTAGTGGCCTCTTGCTATCAGTCTCAGCTAGCCTTAGTTGGCAGCTGCTGAAGGCGAGCTCGCGCCCTGGCTCGCTAAAGTGTTCATTCTCTGCTACTGGTTCCCTCCCGGAACCTTTCCTGCCTACAGCGTGGTTTGCCTACCAGGCGGACCTTGTGCTCCCCTCACCGAGGGTCGCTATGAGCTTGCGGCCTCCTGAGTCTGGTCAGACGGTTGTAGGCCTCTCGTGAGGCCTCCCAGTTAGATCAGCCCTTAGGCCTTAACAGGCCTCCTCAGTGTTTTGAAACACAGACACTGGGTTGATCCGTGGATCGAGTAGAGAAACTCCCCTCGCTAGCTAGGGTTGGAAAGCGCTATGCTGAGTCATACTCTCCGGGATATCCCGTCTCTGAGATCCGGGCCGAGTGGTTCACTGCCAGCTTCGCAGTCCCTCGGGTTGGATGCCGTTCTTAAGGCAATTGTCCAGAGGCTCTGTCTTCAGACAGACAGGAAGTGGCCAGACTAGTGTCTATGTTCTGACGCCAGGTCAGGCCGTCCTGGTGGTTTTTCGGGGTGAGTACGTTCCCCTGAACAGTGATTGGCTGGGGTTCCTTCGGGTTCCCTAGCCACATTCCCTAGAAGGGACCCCTTCTAATTGGAAGCTGTGGTTCCAGGTCCGGAGCCGGCCCAGGTAACCATGTTTATGGAGGTGTTGCCTGTGAGGCTGTAGCTTGGGCTATGACCGGAGGGAATGCTGTCACTGACAGCCCAGTGTGACCGGAGGGTGAGTGGTTCAAGCGTTTCATTTGAAGTTGCTAGTTCTGACAGTTGTCACTGCCCTTGGGCATGCACTCCCCTCAGCATGGCGGATTGGGTATTTCGTTCCCCATAGCGTCGATGACGTATTGTGGAGTTCCCTTTCGAAAGGGAACGTCTCAGGTTACAACTGTAACCTATGTTCCCTGAGAACAGGGAACGAGACAATACGTCTCCCTGCCATGCCTCGGGGCTCGCCTACCGTACAGTCCCTTCAGACGATAAGGTGATTTGTCATGTTTTCTAGGCGCCCTTTTATGCTTCCAGGTCGCACGCTAATCATTCACAATAATGATTCACGGGCTGTCGCCGGTCAATGTGATTGACGTGATTTGATAGTGATTTCAGACACCTGTCACGCCTGAGGCGTTTCCCCATAGCGTCGATGACGTATTGTCTCGTTCCCTGTTCTCAGGGAACATAGGTTACAGTTGTAACCTGAGACGTTTTTGATACGTATCCTAATGACAAAGATGAATTAATGATTTTAAGAAGATGATCTATGACCTCCGGAAGCATCTCTTTCAGTTCTTCCTCTCCTATAGCAAATAATGAATGAATGGAATTTTTCCTCAGGGAACAATGCACTGTCTGATGTGATACTGTAGTAGACGGTTGCATAGTTATAATTTTCTCCCTAATATTATCAATCTTGCAAGTAAAGAAGTTCATAAAGGCATTATCGCTGTGCTCTTTGGAAACGTCTGAAGTTAAATCTTTATTTCTTGCTAATTTAAAACAGTATCTCCTTCACGAACAATGCAGTTTTAATAACTTTTTTACTATTGAGCACGCCGTGTAATTAAGCAGCAGTATACTGTATTTTACGACAATTACTGATCTAGCTGATTTTGATGTTAGGTTTTTGGCTTTTAGGAAGGAAAGTAAGCACACAACTGTGAAGGAAGAAAATGTGCTGCTCTAGTTTCTTGCTGTCATTGTTGCAGGGTTGCTGTCATGAAGCAATTTCATAACCACGAGTTCCCTTATCGAAAAGGGAACTTCGAGATGCGTCGAAAACGCTACGGGAATGCCTTCTGCGTGATTGCGTCTGAAGCATCTATGTCAACTTAGTCCAATGGAAAGAGAGAATGAGCGTCACGGCGGGTGACGTCATGACCAGGAAATGATAAAAGCACTTCCGCTGCAAACGGCAGTAGCTTCTGTTGCCTCAGCAAGCGATCTGTGTCAAAACTGTCTCTGTCTATTTATTGTTGTCTGTTGCAATATTGTTGGAAACGTTATGGCGAAACAAATGTACAAACAGTGTGTTCTCTGCCCGCGTTTATTTAAACGGGTGGGGACACTCACGAGCTTTGTGTCATTTGTTTGGGAGTAAGAGCATGCGGTCTACAGCCTCTGAGGGGGCTGAGTGCCAACATTGTGAAAGTGAAACTACCAGATTAGCATGCTCTGCTCTCGCCTGTCACTCTGAACGATAGTGGCAGGCTCGCGATCCTCAGAGATCAGGACCCGCGTTTGCCGAGGCAGCGCGGAGAATGCATTTCTGGGGATTGCAGAAGGATCTTTTGGAGGGGCTGGAGACAGGTCTGAGGGCCTTTTCTCTGTCCTTACCCGGAAGATCCAGCGCTACCTCCCCGGTGTCGGAAGCACGCTCTGCGGTTTCTTCCGCCCGGGGAGAGAGAGCCCTTTTTTCCTTCATTACTCTTCCTCCGAGGAGGTTAAATGTTTGAGTATAGTAAGTGAAAGCACACACGATTGAATTAGATTCGCCATCTATTTCTCCAGTATATGATGAGCTGGTGGAGGTTTTGTCCCGTGCTGTTAGTAAATTAAATATTTAATGGCCAGCTGAAATAAAAGGACGCTCGTCCTAAAACCAAACTAGACGAGCGTTTCCTTATATTTATCACATTATCTCCACCACGAGGCTTCCCTTTTTTCCCCTGATTTACACACTGAATATCTATATTGTGGAATAAACCGTATTCATTACTACCTTTCAGCCCTCATGTTAATGTTTATTCAAAGTTAGAGGGTTGAAAGATTACGGTTATGATATGATGCCCCAGGCTGAAAAAAAAAAAAAATGCTATTTTTTCACCTGGTCCAGCATCGTCATTTAAAGCCTCTGCTTTGCTAAAACCTAATACTAAAAAATCTCGCGTTTGCCGAGGCAGCGCGTAGGTTCAATGTTGCCTTGCACTTGCAATACAGAATCTAGCTCGGATCTCGCGTTTGCCGAGGCAGCGCTTAGATTTCGAGTGTACTCTGTGGCTGGAATCTCGCGTTTGCCGAGGCAGCGCGTAGGTTTAGGCAAAACTACTTTGGTTTTATGGGTAAAGCTTATACGGCAGCAGGTCAGCTGGAGAATGTTTTTAGAAAACTATAGTATAATGCTCCAGGCTTTTCAGGCCGATCTGCTGGGGATCTGGATATAGCGAAAAATGAGATATGTATGTATGTATATATATAATATATATATATATATATATATAATATAATGAAGTATATAATATATATATATAATTATATGTTTTATAATTCTCCCTCGCCGTGTCTAGCCCCCCTGGGGCTGCTGGGCGTGAGCAGCCCCAGCCGTCGAGTTCATCATATTATGTGCACAGAAAGGAATAGCTGCGGCTCGTGTTCCTCCACGTAGATACTGGAGACAGACGCAACCCTCTCAACCGAAGTCTTCTAAGCCTAAGCCGGATCTGAGGACCGTTCTTCAGGCGAAGAAAACTTCGGTTTAAAAAAGAAAAGGTCTTGATGTTTAGGCGTCAGGCCTGTGAGGACAGCCCCGACCGATGTGGAGTGGTGTACACCTCATTACACGGTGCCCGTTCCATTTCGGGGTCCTTACAAGACCCTCCTGCTAACCCTGCCACCTCCGGTGCTTCAGGGCGCAGCGGTCTCCAGCGAGTCGCTGATGCTATGCTGCGGCACAGCATTGGTTTCACGCCCTCTGAGGGGGGCTTTAGAGCAGTCAGGTCAGGTAGTTCCTGCCATTATGTTTCAGGCTCCAGATTTGGCTCTCTCAGTAACACCAGAGACCAGCCTCGAGAGGCTGGTTCCCTTAGTAAATTTTCTGGCAGCGTGAAAGCTTCTGCCGAATATTTCTCGTTGGGTCCTGTAGATTGTAGAGGAGGTTACAGAGTCCAGTTTGGTTCTCGTCCTCCTTGTTACAACGGGGTGTTGCCCACAGTGGTGCATCCCGAGCAGGCTCTGGTGATGGAACAAGAGGTAAAGGCCCTGTTAGCAAAGGATGCTATAGAACAGGTGTACTCACCCGACCGAAAGTAGGGTTTTTACAGCCGTTATTTCATTGTTCCAAAGAAGGATGGAGGGTTGCGTCCCTTTTTAGATCTTCATCTGTTAATTCGGTCAGTTCAGAAACAAAAATTCATTATAGCTGACACTCAAACAGATCGTGGCTCAAACCAGATCCGAGGACTGGTTTGTCACGATGGATCTGAAGGACGCTTACTTCCATATCTCCATCCTCCCTCAGCACAGGAAGTTCCTAGGGTTTTCTTTCGGGGGCAAAGAATACCAGTATCGGGTTCTTCCTTTCGGTCTAGCTTTATCACCCCGCACGTTCACGAAATGCGTGGATACAGCTCTAGCCCCCTTGGGCTTCAGGGCGTACGTATTCTGAACTACATCGGCGACTGGCTGATTCTGCGGAATCGGAGCAGTTGGCGGTTCGGCACCGAGGTGTCGTTCTCACTCTTATGCAGATGTTGGGGTTGATGCTCAATACCAAGAAGAGTGTGCTTTCTCCAGTATTGAGAACCACTTTCCTTGGTGTGGTATGGGATTCAGTGACGATGCGGGCCACTCTGTCGCCCGTTCGTTTAGATGCTATCCTATCAGCCACGAAAGAGCTGAGGCTAGGCCAGTCACGCACTGTAAAACAGTTTGAGAGACTGTTGGGTCTACTGGCAGCAGGGTCCAACGGAATTCCTTTTGGCCTGCTGTACATGAGACCTTTACAGTGCTGGCTCAGGACCAAAGGGTTCTCCCCGAGGGGAAACCCACTTTGCATATCAAGGTCACACGGCGATGCTTTCGGGCCTTAGTTATATGTAGTAAACACTGGTTCTTAACCCAGGGTCCGGTGTTGGGAGCTCTTTGCCATCGAGCTATGATCTCGACAGATGCTTCCCTCACCGGCTGGGGAGCGGTAATGGAAGGCCGCTCGGTTCAGGGTCTGTGGAAAAGCCATCATCTTTCGTGGCACATAAAATGCCTGGAGATGATGACCGTCTTCAATGCGATGAGACATTTCCTTCCAGACCTAAGAGGCCATCATGTGCTCGTTCGAACAGACAACACATCTCTGGTCTCTTATCTGAACCGTCAGGGGGGTCTCAGGTCGCGTCCGCTTTGCAAACTGGCGCACCAGATCCTCCTGTGGTCTCTGGGGAAGGTACTCTCCCTGAGGGCAGTGTATATTCCTGGGGACCAGAATATAGGAGCAGACATCCTGTCGAGGCAGGAGCTGAGGCCAGGGGACTGGAGACTCCACCCCGAGGCGGTGGAGAAAATCAGGGAGGCATATTGCACAGCAGAGGTGGACCTGTTCGCGTCTCACAACACGACGCACTGTCCCCTCTGGTATTCCCTTACTCACCCAGCCCCCCTGGGGCTGGATGCCATGGTGCAGACGTGGCCGAGGCTACGTCTGTACGCCTTTCCCCCTGTTGCTCTGCACCCAGGAGTTCTGGAGCGGGTCCGTCAGTGTGGATTAAGCCTACTGCTAGTAGCACCATGCTGGCCGAGTCGGATCTGGTTTTCGGACCTGATCCTTCTGCTAGACGGGCCTCCATTGGAGATCCCTTTGAGGAGGGACCTTCTGTCTCAGGCCGGGGGCACAATATTTCACCCTCATCCAGAGATTTGGAACTTGTGGGTTTGGCCTCTGAGGGGGCCCAACTCATTTAGAGTGGTCTCTCAACTGAGGTTGTTGAGACCGTTCTAGCTCCAGAGCTCCCGCTACGAGGAAACTATATTCACTGTTTCGAGAGTTTTTTCATGTGTTACCAGCGTTAGTGGAATCCGGTTAACTGTTCAGTAAACACAGTACTTGAGGTTCTGCAAGAACGCTTTGTGTCAGGTCTATTCCTTCCACACTTAAGGTATGCTTGGCGGCCTTTGTAAAAAAAAAGAGAGCTTTCCACGCCCTGGTGGATGGAACGTTTTGGGTTGAGACCCCCTGATCACTCGTTTCCTTCGTGGCACCTTGAGGCTGAGGCCTGCAACTTGCACTAGGGTTCCGGCTTGGGACCTTACTATAGTTTAGGCCTATCTGGGGCTCTCTTTGAGCCCTTAGATTTGGTCTCAGAGAATTCCTTTCTTTTAAGACTATTTCTGCTAACTATTCGTCCCTTTGAGTCAGACCTTCAGGCCCTTTCGGTCCCCAACTGCCTGAGGGCACCGGGGATGGCCAAGGCATAAAGTTGCCTACCATTTTCCGAGGCCTTTTGTGCTGTATGTCTCTGTCCTCTCCCAAGTTTTCGGACCAGGAAAAAGCTGACCTCTTGTGCCCAGTGTACCACTGGACACTTATATGTTCGGACATCCTCAACGAGGAAGTCCGACCTATTACTGATTTACTTTGGATCACCTAAGAAAGGTCTTCCTGCTTCTAAACAGACGGTCAGTAAGTGGATAGTTGAGGCTATTTCACTTGCATGCGAGTACTCGGACCAGCCTTGTCCTTTGGTGGTCCGAGCTCACTCGACTAGGAGTATGGCGGCTTCTAAGCCTTACTGTATGGAGTTTCTCCTCAAGATGTCTGTGATGCTGTGGGCTTCCTTTCCGCTCACATTCGCCAGATTTTACAGTTTAGACCTGGATGCTAAGGCCCCAGGTTCTCAGGTGCTTAGTGCTTAGTACAACAGACTGACACTCAGGTACTTGAATTATGGCGCATTGGGTATTCTCGTTCCCGTAGCGTTTTCGACGCATCTCGAAGTTCCCTTTTCGATAAGGGAACGTCTCAGGTTACTATTGTAACCATAGTTCCCTGAGAACAGGGAACGAGACGATGCGTCCCTCTGCCATACATCCTGCGTCCCTGCGATCGGCTTGCTTTGGCAAATTTCGAAGCTACTGCCGTTTGCAGCGGAAGTGCTTTTATCATTTCCTGGTCATGACGTCACCCGCCTGTGACGCTCATTCTCTCTTTCCATTGGACTAAGTTGACATAGATGCTTCAGACGCAATCACGCAGAAGGCGTTCCCGTAGCGTTTTCGACGCATCGTCTCGTTCCCTGTTCTCAGGGAACTATGGTTACAATAGTAACCTGAGACGTTTTGAGCATTCTTTTTGAGTTTTGAGTAGCATGATTTAAGCCACACGACCATGAGGACCTACCGGCTGGTAAACGATGAGTGTGATTTGGAACGCTCGATCGGGAGGGCTAACGCTGCTTCTTGATGGGAGAAGCTCACAGAGCCAGGCGGATAGACCCCCACTGGCCAACGAACGAGGAGCAGTGTAATTTTAAATGCAATGCAATGAACAGGGAAACAATACACATGGCATCGGGTGGATAAGTCTAAGAAAGGAAAGGTTTGAATGGGAGGCTCTCGCAGCATCCGACGGGAGTTCAAAAATCAAGGCATCGGATGGTTAAGCATCGGCAGTAGTTGAAAGAAAAACCATTGAGAAAGTGTGAAGGGAGAAATAGACCTCTTGTGGGAGCGGAGGAGATAACACTGCTGTGGCAGTGAAAGCAAGTTGGATGGAGAAACTGAGCTCCTGTGTAAGCGGAGGAGATGATGCTGCTGCGGATGGAGCTGGATGGAAAAATCCGGAGCTTAGAGATGGTGGTATGAAATGGCTGAGACAGCTGAGCTTGAACGGTGCAGCGCCGGGGAAAGCCGCGGTGTATGGCTGAGAAAAGGGAGGAGGAGAGTGGGGCCTGGGGCATTGCCCAGTCCTGCTGAAGGCCTGCTGCCGCGTCCTGCACTCATCTTCTAACGCGTGAGTTGAAAGCGCGAGGGAGAGGAGATGTGATATAAAAGGGCGGCCTTGTGTGATTATGTTCATCGTGAAGTTTAAGTGGCTGAGCAAAGATTCGCATTTAGAAAAGTTTGGACTGCCTAGGAAGGTGGATGCGACCAGAAATATCCTATCGATTTTTTCTTGTGCAATGAACTATATCCAAATGAATGGTCAGAAATTCAATGGACGTGGCTTATGCACATAATTAGTTTTGTCCTAATTTTTATCCATGCAAGAGATAAACCCGTGATCTTTTATTTTGGCGGAAACTGTAGTCGAGCTTTTATTTTGGGGGAAAGCAAGTTAAGAAACGCTTCTCATCACAAATCTAGTGAAATGCTGTAATTGTCAACAATACAAATGTGAAAATAATGCGTAACTTTGTTCCCAAATACATGCTAAATTCAGCACATGCAGAGATGAAGTTCACTGCATTCATTCACTGTGAACTGAGACTCGGAGCTGATCACGGGCTGATCGTGTGAGCATTTCTCTTTGCGCAGCGCAGACAGACAGTCTTTTGATAAGTACACAAAGCCTTATCACGCTTTCGATTTTATTTAGTTTGACAGCAGTGCCACAAGACAAGACATTAAAGAGCTTTTATGTTATTATGAGAAGTTTAAATATATATATTCGGGCCACTGCAGTGTAGTTAATGAATGAGAAGCACTGAAATCTATTTGTGGCGGTCAATGATGATATTGTGCCAGGTTGCCACAAATATATCAAAGTATGGGAAACACTGAGATGGTATCAAGGCAATTCGGTCGTTACCTAAATGTATCGAAATCGATACCCAGTCCTAGTTTTGAAGTAGGCGTGGCTTTGTGGACACTCTGAAGGGAGGGTGGGTTCTTATTAGCCTAGAAATCTAGACGCACCATACGCAGCGGCAGCAACATTTATTTTGCAGCCAGTGTAGTCTAGCAACTCTCTGTTGGCTTTCGAGCTGGAAAAACCAAACTCTAGTCAGGCCAATCACATTGTGTATAGAGTTGGTGCGCAGGCTTAACATAATGACGGCAGAGTTGTGACGGTTCCGTGTGAATCCCCTGCTACTTGAAAACAAAGATTGCGGCTGCTTCTGGCGAACAGCGGTCTTTCGAATCGGCTTTGGTCGCAACTCTGGAGGACTTTTCTTTGAGAAAAGAACAAAGAACGGCACTTAAGTCATTCTTAAAAAAGGAAGATGTGTTCGTAGTTTTGCCGACCAGATACGGCAAAAATTTAATACATCAACTAGCTCCGCTGGTGGGAAAACGCATGGGACTCAGCCACAACCGTTCGTTGCTCTGGTTGGTTGTAGCGCTATCCTATTGCGTGCAGAGACAACCGTTTATTCCACCATCGGATTGAGGCATGCCAATGGTGAGCTCCCAGACCTAACATCTTGATGTGGGTCTGGCTTGCCAGGCTAGGTTCTTATGCTTTCAAAGCTAGTTTGCTATATACCTTATTTACAGCAGTGCCATCTTTGATTATGTATGGGAAAAACTCCTGACAGTAGAAAATTGTAAATGATCTAGGAGCTTTATAGAGCTTTTTACAGCAGATGCAACTGAAAACATGATAAATCTATCCCTTACTGCTCTGAATAAGGTCTATTGATAGCCTCTCTGAAAATTGCCTACCCTACCTTTCAAACATGTTTCAGAAAAAAAAACATTCTATGAACAATGTTTTTGTGTTAAGGATTTGAGAACACTATTAAGAGAACTGAACGAACGATCTATTAACGTTACTGGAAGAATGTTATAACTTGAGAGGACCTTGCCAAAGTTTTGGGAATAATAACAATAAAGCTCTGTCCACAAGCCTGTGGGTCCGATAACATTAATGTTCTCTCAATTGTTACATTCCCCCTCATATTAAACAGGTGAGACTTTGTGAGCTCTACTGATGTCCCCCAGTCATGATACTGTGCACAGCAACAGCAGATAATCACATATGAGTGTTCGGACGCAGATCAGATTACCAGATGTCAGATGCACATCAGATTTAGAACCACATTTCAACGTGGCTCAAATTGGATGCAAAAAAAACCCCAACAAGATCCTGAATCTGTGCCAGTTACTCTAGTAACCCCAAAACAATATGCATCACCCTAGCATGATTGTGAGAACTTTATCACTACTCATATTTTTCACAGGAAATGTCTAGTTTTATATTTATTGTACATTACTTATTTTCTCTCATATACAATATCTGGTTGGCTTTGACCAACTACTGTGTAAATCTTGTTTTGCAGACATACTTTGTGATTTCTATTTGATAAAAATTAGACTGCAGCTGTAGGCCTATACACTAAAGCTGCAGTCAGAAGCGTTGTTTGAGTGTAGTGGTAGATACTGTTAGCACCAAGAATAAATAACAACAAATAGCATTTTGTTTACACTAAGTGCACTTAGTGATAGTTGCTTAGCACACAAAGTGTCAACAGAATTAACATGCTATTTGTACTAAAGGTAAATCATCTGGGCAATGGTGGGCGGAGCTAGTGACACAGTTGACTAGTTGCTTTCAGTGTAAGCAGATACTGCCTAAACATGGTGCAGATTAGGTGACTTGCTGTTTTGATTGATTGATTATTACTGTTGTTGTTATTTTTTTGGGAAAACTCTGGTATCATCTGAGAATAAGTGTCCGTGATAGCAGATAATGTACTGAATTGTCACATTGCTATTTTGACCATTGTTGAATAGTGACTGCCTGATGCAATTGTATTGTTTTTTTTTGTTTTTGTTTTGTTTGCTTGGTGTTTTTGGTGGGATCATTGGACAGGTCATCTAGGGCACCAAGAGAGCTAAGACTTCTTTGAGACTTGTTAGCTTGTTGTTTTTGGTGGGCTCATTGGATAGGTCATCTAGGGCACCAAGCGAGTTAAGACTTCATATGTGACCCTAGATCACAAAACCAGTTACAAGTAGCACGGGTATATTTGTGGCAATAGCCAACAATAAATTGAGTAAAAATTATAGATTGTTTCTTTTATGCCAAAAATCATTAGGATATTAAGTAAAGATCATGTTCCATGAAGATATTTAGTAAATTTCCTGCCGTAAAAATATAAAAAAAATATTTTTGTGAGTGAATGCAACACAATTGCTAACATAAAAGGACAAATTTAAAGGCAGTTTTCTCAATGTTTTGAATTTTTTGTACCCTCAGATTTCAGATTTTCAAATAGTTGCATCTCTGGCAAATATTGTCCTATCCTAACAAACCATACATGGAAAGCATCTTTATTTGGCTTTCAGGTGATGTATAAATCTCAAATTTATAATATTGACCCATGTGACGTTTTTTTTTTTTTTTTGGTCCAGGGTCAGACTATTAATCAGTATTATAATAATAATCAGTATTATAATAATAATTATTATTTGCCACAAATGCTAAATGAAATTAAACCTCCCCTTCCCAGTAGAGAACCTCCCCTTCCCCTTCCCTATTTAGGGCTACCATTTGGGGTTTATAAATGCTGGCTAAAGAAAAAAAAAACAAGGTTGTGCTAACAAATTCATAGGGGCAGGAACTCCTGTTTTCTGATTAATGGCAGGGTCAGAGGCTGACAAGTGTTTTAATTTGATTCGACGGCCAGATAAAAAAAAAAAAAAACACTGCGATGTTTGAGGGCCATTTATGGAGCCTGTGCAGCACACAGACTAAATTCCCTCTGATGGTTCCTGAGGGACCTGCTCACACTGCATATCTCTCTCTCTCTCCTCCTCTCTCTCTCTTCTCTCTCTCTCCTCTCTCCTCTCCTCTCTCTCTCTCTCTCTCCTCTCTCTCTCTCTCTCTCTCTCTCTCTCTCTCACGTCTGCTCTAATCCTCTTCACGCAAGCAAGTAGAGTGCAGGTTTACCCGCTTTACGTCAGTGGGCTGTAATAAAATACCCCTCCTGGTTATCTGATCAATGCTTAGAGGAGAGGTCCGACTCAGCCCGGGTTAATGGCCGCCATTTCACTTAAATACCAAATTATTGACCCGGGCTGAGACTGGGGAATACTGCAGCCCGGATCACATAACACAGCAATGAGAGGGGAATCATGGAGGTCTGTCACTGTTAGAGGAGGATGTGTAAAAAGGCTCAAGTCACAAATGTGGTGTAGAGTAACACATAGGACTTCTGCCTATGATCCTGTCAATAGCACTAATGACAGGTCACGTCTGCCAGGAGCACTGAAGGAGAACTCACTGAGAACCGATCCATGCTGTTAGTTTGAATGCACTGTATACATTGTTTCTGATTGGCTAAAGTAATTATAGTACTTGGGTTGCAGAATGCAAAACGCACATTCACCATCTTGCAGGTTGGGTCTGAGTGCTCAGTGTCTAAACATCCGAATCCGGCTCTTTAAAGTGACTGTCGTCTACACTGGGCATCTGAATATACACTGTAAAAAATATTTTAATAGTAAAAGACTGTAAAATCCAATCATAAAACCTGTTAATCGACTGGGTGTACAACAGTGCATACGCAAGGTGAATGTTGAGGTGGCAATATACACTTATGATATTGTAAAAAAGTTAAGGCTCAGGGAAGAAGGAAATGGGAACCAGCAAACAATCAACATAACCTTAATCCAAAAATAACAAAACAAAAGTAAAGCGACAGCCCCTTACCGACGACTATTAACCTAACCTATTAACCATGACGGCGCTTAAACTAAAACAAAACATTAACATAAATAGTCCAGGCCTGGTCCTCTCTCGTCCTTCACTGTCGTCACTCCTTCTTTTATCCTTCCGGTGATCCTCTGTGAGACTCGAGACTGGTGTGGCACGCAGTTTCGCACGCCTTTTTGCCCCACCCTACTGGCCACATACCTCCATCGCCCCTCGAAGGCTGAGGGGTACCCTTGAGACTGCACTCTACTCCCCCTCCCCCTCACCGCCGAATCCCCTGGGGGTTAGGATAGATGAGGTGAGATAAAAGTTGACGGAAGGATGAGGAGAGACCAATATAAGATAATTTCCAGGTGGTGGTGCTGGAAAGCCCTCTGTGGATGACCCTTTAATTCCTCGGATGCCTGGTGGACGGCGACGACGATTCCAGTTTCGGGCAGCCGGCGAGAGAGTCCCTCACTCGATGGCACCACGGATTTCTCACAGCGACGAGTACTCTTTGAGAGTACGTTGCACCTTCCTACTGGGTTTTCGTCACCTAACAAAGTTAAGGGTCAGGTAAGAAAGAGGCAGGAGGCAGGAACCTGGCAAATGATCAACATAACTTTAATCCAAAAATAAACACAAATAACAAAACGTGGCAGTAAAGTGTCAGCCCCTCAAGGACAACTGCAGCTTAAACTAAGTACAATTAGATAAAACAATATAAATAGTCAGGTCTGCTAATCCTCTCTCGTCCTTCACTGTCACTCCTTTTGTCCTTCCGGTGCTCCTCCGTGATACTCGAGACTAGTGTGGTGCGCAGGTGCGCATGCCACTGGCCTCGCTTCGTTCCCGTGGCTCTCAGCCCCGCCCTGCTTGCCACAGATATATTGCACATTAGTCGAGGAAGAGTGCGTAAAGAATGATACAAAACAATACACTGTTTCAAGAACAGCAAACAAAGCAGCATATTATTCTCCATAGTTTTTGTTTTGGGTGTGGTTCTTGTTCTCAACTTTGCATTCAATGGCGGATCTGCTACTTTCTCTCTTTTATCCTTCCTAGTCAATGTCCTGTTAATGACATTATTCAGTGGTGCCCTCTGAGCAATTTTACTGCACATTTGTCAAACTCGTCCATTCACACTCATCCATATTTGAGTATACTTTGAAAGCTGAGCAGACACGATTGTGCACTGGATGGTGTGGAACATGGACAATGAAGAATACCCAGGCCATAAGTTAAATTATGCTATAGTGGAAAAAAAAAAAGCCTGAATGGTACATTTTGTGTACTTTTACAGTAAAATAGGCTACTATTATTGACAGTTTTTAAACACATTGAAGACATTTTTGATTCAATGTACACATTTCAACAATGATTTATACATTTTTTTGTTTACCTTTTCCAGCCATTTAGCATTAAACATTATATCAGCATTGGTTCAAACTTTGAAAAACAACTTACATTATTTCAACCTTATTTCAACATTGAAGGTCAGTAATGTGGGATGGGATTAATTTACAGTGAAAACTGGCATTCCCAGAATATTCTGTGTGACATCACATTTTATGTTTTTTCAGCCACAAACAGCATTTTTTAAGGCATATGGTGGACATCAAATAGTCAGCGATGTAAATGTGGTGACGAATGGAGCCAAACGAGATGGCGCTGGTGACGGATAACAGATAAGCAAAGAAAAACCTGCTTCTTGTGCTTCGTTGAAAATAGAAAGCAAACAGAAAGAGATATCAGGAATCAGAGCGCGAGTTCAAGGACTTACTTTCCTCACGTAAGCATTCTGCTGTAGCTCGAGCCCAGTGTCTCCTCGCAGAGCATTGATCCGCAGGCCTTTGTAATGGACTCAAATAACAACTCTATTACAGCACACGAGCCGATTGCTGTGTGTGGCTACAAAATTAGCGGCAAAGGAGCCAGCTTGTCAATATTCATTCTGCAGGAGAGATTACTTGTTATATGAGAACAAAGGTGTTCCCTGGACAACTGAAGTCCTCGCCTGGTACAGTTCAAGCCAGGTATCGATTCGTTTTCTATATTGAGTCAGAGCCTCAGAAACAGGCAAGCACGACGCAACTGTCCAGGCTACGGTTTTAGCACGAGACACACTTTGTCCACTCGCCACCGTTCGGCAACATACGGCAAATTAAATCAATGCGCTCCTGCGAGCAGATGGGTGTTTTAACAGTCAGTTAGCCTTTAGATAATTGAGGCGTCGACTCTGGAATCATAAAACGGATGACTTGTTTATACATTTTGCCGAAGTAGATCACGGAGGTTAAATAAATGAAATCCCATTTGTCAGCCGGTAATAAATGGCAGCGGTTCCCCCTCCCCGCAAACAGCGATGTTTGGCCTAATAAATACGGAGGGGCCAATGGAGGCGCTCCTCTATTGATAGGGTAACAGCTTAATGAAACGCTCACTCCCTGCGCTTGTTTTCCCCTCTCCTCCTGCACCCGGTGATAAGTAGCAAAGCAACCAAGCCTGTAATTACAATCTTACAGAGAACCCGGCCAATCTGTATATAAATCTCACCATCCAATTACAAGATGTAATAATTTTGCAGTCAAGCTGGTAATGAGGTCTAATACTCATGCATGTGATAATCCCCCCTGGATGCTGACTCTATCAGATGTTAGCTTTGTAATTATACTGGCAGAAAATCATTATTTCATGTTCAGCAGAAAAATGAGGTTGGTGGTGAAGTTAATTTTCTCCATGCTCCGTGAAGCATAGACAAAATTTTAATGATTTAATCATTATCCACGATGCTGTCTGCAATTGACCCGTGTTACTTGTGTGTGGCTACATTTGCACAGTTAAGAGTCCCTGATACATAGCGAGGCCTGCCAGGTAGCCTGTCGCGCCTGTTTTGTGTAATTGTGCCACAATAAAACTATTACGCTAATGGAAAGGAAATCTATATTGTAAAAGCCACCATCTCATTTAACAGCCACGTGGGGCATTAATCAAAATTTTTAATGCGCGGTTAACGCGCAGCATTATCGCAAGCGTTCGGCTGGATTGTTAAGCTGTTTTTTTTCTCTCTCTGATTGTTGACCTAAATGAGGCGGGGAAAAGGTCACTCGTGTTGGGAATGTTGAACAGATTTAAAGTCCAGTGCAAACATGGGAAGTGTTTGACTGAAGCTCTTTTAATCTCACAAAACGGTTTACATTGAAAGTTAAATGTATGGTGACACTGTATAAGTATACATTACTTACAAATCATTAACAGACTATTAGTTTATAGTTAGTTTATAGTAGGGCTGTGCGATATAACTAAAAACAATTATCACAAAATAATGTTTCATATCGTTCGGTATCAATAATTATTGACATATTTTATAACTTTTTTTTAAAGACAAGTAGAAAGTTTGAATTTAAAAGTGTAAACATGGAACAATCAAGGCCAACTTTGAGGTAGATCAACATCTGTAATACATTTGATTATTTATTAAAATAACTTATTTTTAAATAAGAGTGAGTTTTCCTTACATCTTGGAACTTTTAGTTTTATAAATGGGGGTATTCTTTGACGGATGAACAAATAATGTTTTCGTCATCACGTTAAAAATAACATTTAAATATGATATTTAAGTTTCGAAGTGCTGGAAAATGACGTGTGACTTACTTGAAAGCATTTTACTATTTCTGCCAAACTTCCATGGTTACAGTTAGTGTTACTATATTAAATCCATGGTGAATTATGCTGGTCTGTGGACTTGAAGCCTATAATAGTTCATTCAATGCACAGTGTTTCTCCTGGTTTCCACGTCAACGCTGTTTGATCTAATAGTAATCTACGTTTAATAACTGAGACATTTGGATGCTTCTCACTAGATCTCGCAGCGATGTTATTACTTCAGTGGCGAATGCAAATGCTTTCTTTGGATCTCTTAGTGCTGTGTAGTAAAGTCGCTTTTCCATTACCCTTCAAATTGCGCAAATTGAAATTGCAAATGGAAAATACAACCAATGGAAACACGTCGATTTCACCAAAACATACCATTTATCGCAAAAAAGTTTTTACACTAGCATGAGGTGGTTTTTCAGGCAATTCGAAAAATAAATATTTCGCAAAACTGCAATGGAAACAGTTTTTGCGGATTTACAGGTCAACTGATGTAGATGACGCGGTCTGTTTGGACAGAATACGAGACAGATTTCTTTATTAAATTCATAAAAGACAAAATAATTACAGGAATACTGGAATATTCTAAACCTCAAAGAAATGCCACAATCAAGACCTCGAAGCAGATATGAGGGAGAAACACCCAGAAACACTTGCTGCTCCAAATATAAGTGGTTAATGGAAACGTGGTCATTTCGCATTTTAGTTTTTTGTCGACATTTAGAAAAAAACTCAATATTTTTGCGCAAATCTGTAATGGAAACGTGCTTAGTGTCGCTTGATCAAGATCGACTCGTTGCACTGATATTGATGGTCCAAACTGATAAAAGGTCTGTGAAGCACAAGATAATGAGTAGCTCAGTTTCGTTCTGCTTTCATTACGTTTGCCATTTGATGCAACGGTGTGGTGGTCTCGCCATCTTTAAATTCGCAGTCCACTTATGGTCGAATGGAACGCACATTCAGTCAATATGATGAGTAGAGAGTGGTTCATGGTTTTATAGCAACGACAGACGCTAGGGAGCGCAAGCAAAAGAAGGAGACAGCGGCACACACATTTTTAGATGCGATATGTGAACGACCCCTAAGATCCACGGGCGATGCATGCATTTTAATGAAAAAATCGAGAACTATATAGACAAATTTGTATATCGTTACTGACAATGGTGTACCGTCAATAAATACCGATACCGTTTTATCGCCCAGCCCTAAATCCTAGTTGATATATTTTAGTTTCTACATTGTTAATAATATATTGATATATGCTATACAATACTGAGTTCTTCATTCATTGTCACTACTTAACACAATTATTATTTTTTAATTAGCTCGTAGTAAAGGAATTGCTAATTTGTTATTAGGAGTCAATAGTTATCACTTAATAAAAATAGAAAAGTGCTTTAAACCAACCTTTATTAGACATTAAATTGTATTCATATTCAGTGTTTTATAAATTGATTAAGCACATGCACGTCTGGCTCACTATCTTTGTGGGGAATCTCCATATGTAATGGTTTTTTACTGTACAAACTGTATATTCTATCCCCTCACTAACCAACCCCTAAACCTACCCATCACTGAAAACTTTCTGTATTTTTTATTTAAAAAATACTGATTTAGTATGTTTATCAATCCATTTCCCTCTTGGGGACCACTGGCTGGTCCACACAATGTAGGTGATCTCAGGTTTTACCATCCTTTTGGGGACATTTGGTCTTCAGTTTATGATTTTTACATATGTTATATCGTACTACAAACAAATTAATTGTCAGGACTTGACTAGTTCTGACTGTACATATAAAGCCAGACACTCACTCAAACCAGCAACACATACTATAGGCGAACCAAAAGTTATACTGTTAGGGTTCAGTATTGGCGTTAGCACTATTGTTATCGTCAGGTGAAGTAAAAGCTGCAATCTGCAGGTGATGTTATCTGTGCTCAGCTGGTCTGGGGTCAGTCCATGTGGAGCGTGAGATAGGCCTGTTAATGCAGGTGATTGATGGAGGCTGACCTGAGAGAGCAGGACACTGGGATTAAGGACATGATTTGCGTCTTTCCTTAAATGTTAACTAATCCAGAGTCGAGAGAAGGCGCAGGCCATGGATGTTTAATGAATGAGTGAACGATCAATGTGTTGCACAGGGCTGCCCTAATAAATTGAGTCTTTGGTATTTACACACTGCAAGATTTGGAAAGATTTCAAATGTATTGATGGGTGGCATCTGTCTAGACTCGGCCCACTCCTTCAATGTAAGTCTGTGGGATTTTTATTATTTTTTGATTTTCTGAGACTAAAGTAACAACCTTTCCTCAATAAGGTACACAAAATATGTATTTTATTGTATTCATTGACCCTGTTTTTTTTTTTTTTTTTTTAATAATAAACTATTTAAAGCATGCCTTATTTCACATTGTTACTTTCTATTTACTAAGTCTTCCATTCAGTCTGTTCAAGCTTAAATCACAACACCGATATGATCCCGATATGAGATACACTGATACATGATTCTATCTGCCATCACATATTACATAATTGATCTTGAATACCTTGAAGTGTATTATTTCCTAGCATCTCATAATGTGATAATGTAAGATCCGGTGTTGCATTCTATTTGTAATCAGTTCCATCTGAGCTCAGGCAGAAAATCCGCGTTCGGGATCAGACCGTGCTTACAAAAGGCCTGTTTTAAATTCCTGAAAGTGTCAGTGGATGGTGAGCAGGGATGAGAGGCTGTTACTTTTGCTTTTTCCCATTAACTGTTATTTAAATGTTGTCAGTCAAACTGCCGCCTGCATCTGGCATCCATGCCATGTGAAATTTATTTATTGAGAGTTTTGGTCACACATGGAAAGTTAAGCAGATGGTGCACACACACTCACACACACACACGGGATGTGACAGGAGGATTTCCACCCCTCCCCGTCCCATTTTATGTATAATCTTTATGCCTGTCTGTTTCTGGACACGAATGGCGTTGTTTTGCCATTTTAAACCGATCTAATCAGTAAGGTGTTAAACAAGAGGGGATCTTTTATGCATTGGGTGTTAGGACAAGCAAATCACTGCTGTAGATCACCAGAATAAACAACTTGAGCTGATTCAATTACAATGGTCAGGCTGCCTTTATCTGCCTGTGACATCATTTCAATCAAAATGTAAAATAATCTAATGCAGTAGATGCAATAGCTGAGATAGGCTAGATCGGATACAGACTGCTGCTTTTAGTCATTTAATAAAAAACGTGAAGGAAAAAATAAATAAATAAATGCGATACATTCTTCCCTCTGACAGCTGTGCGGAAGTTGCCCAAGCCAAACTCTATTACGGCGCATAATTGTATTCAAAAACGAGCGGCGCCGTGAGATTGTCTATTACTTTTCTTTTTTTACGAGTCAGAGTTGTTACTGAAGACACAGCCTAGCGATTGTTTCCTCATTTAATTAACAAACGCATATGATTTATCCCTTCGCTTTTGAGTTAGCGACAGCCATTACCCGTCGGTTCGCATTTGCCAAAGGATTGAAATTTCTCCAAAGGCTGTAATAATCACAGGTTGCTGTAATGTTCTAAATTATGGATCCTATTGAAATAGGATCCAGGCCGCTGCCCTTTTAGCCTGTTTAATTAACAAAGCAAAATCCACTTTAACAGAATACAGGAATATCCCCGGCCGAGAGGGGAGGGAGGTTTCTTTCACAGTAATACCGCAGGAAATTGAATGTATGGGAATGTACGACAATGTTAATAATTCGATGTGGCCTATCTACAACGGCGTAATCTAATAGAAAGCAATTAATTTAGGACACAGGCTGCTGCACTTTTTAGTCGTTTAATTAAAGCGGGTTTCGTATGGATGAAAATATAAAGGCTTACACCCTTTGTCACCCTTGAGATGCAGGTTTGGGCGGGTGCCGTGTAATGTATGTTTGCGGCGAGGGTTGTAAACCTCTGTGTTCGCTCCCCTCCCTCACTCTCCTTCTCTGCAGCCCGACGCCGAAGCTTGGTGCGTGACGTATTAAAGGATATGTTGCATTACAACTATCGAGGACTGTAATGAAATCCAGTGGAAACTTATTCTGTGTTTAGGGTACTAACACCCAGCCCAGTCTGAAGAGCCTCTTCTCTCTCAAACCCAAACAGATTATAAACTGAGAGGATTCAGGGTCTCAAATCCCTGTTTGAAATAATAGTTGTACATGTGCTGCGGGTGTAGTGTTAGAAAACCAAACCCAAATGACAATCCATTTTGTAATAAAAAAAAAATAATAATAATTTATTCTAAAAATGCTTTAAAAATGTATAAAAAGTCTGGGGGTTTTGTAACATTATAAATGTAGTTACTGTCACTTTTTTTTTTCTCCATTAGGTCACCTGATGGAGTTTTAGGACACCAGTAGGTCAATTGATGGGGTTTTTTCGGTCCCTTGCCACTGTTGCGTTTGGCTTGCTCAGTTGGGGATATTTTGAATGATACTGTGAAGCTGCTTTCATACAATATATATTGTGAAAAGCGCTATATAAATATACTTGACTTGACTTGACTTGACTTGACTTTTGATTTAAGGCATCCTTCCTAAAAATCCTTCCTCTTTTCCAACGTGATCTCATGAGAATACGTGTGTATTTTTACGTAAAGTGTATTTCTATCATACGTACATTTGTTTACGTTTTATATACGAAGAAACGTATAATACTGACGTATTTACAGCACTAAAACGTACAAATATTTACGTATTGACAGCACAAAAACGTAATTTATTAACGAATGAACAAATCTACCGACGTAGACATTTGTACGTGTTGCTATTTATGCATAATCTTGGCATTAATGTTTTGACTCTGTTGCATTCAACTGTCTTATCAATTACGTTTTCAGTCGAATTTATTAATATAATAGGCCTAAGAACGTTACTCATAAATATTAACATTTCGCTCTGTTCGTGCCTTCTGCAACAAACTCGTTTTGGAGGATTAGCCTGCGTGGTGTTAAAAAGGAATACACTTTTAACCTTAAAAATACCTTGTTTAATCGTTTAACCATTTTGTAGTATTTAACGTTAGTGTATTTACACAAAAAGCATTTTCTCCAATAAAACACAACATACTGATACATTCACAAAAGACATACATTTTATTATCTTAATGTAATCCAAATCCTAGAATCCATACGTTGTTTGCAAGAAACAGATCCAAATTCAGCCTTTTATCCAGAGATCTTCATCTTCATTTCTCAGCAGCGACCGCAAACGTATCCTGTGCTGGTGATGAATTCAAATTCAAAAAATGCGCCTTCAAGAAGCGTTACGACATGTTTTACGGCCGTGATATCAAACGCTCATTGGCTCTCGCCTGCTTCGTCACAGATTGCGACATGCCGTGTTTCAGTCGGTGAATTTTTTTAAATGGAGAAGCGCGCGTGCATTCAGAGAGCGAACCGGAATCGGATTAACATTTTCATGGATTAACGTTAATAACTTAAATTCTGATCTGTACCTCAATACACAACTACTATAATACTGCCAGAGAGGACTGCAACTGCAACGCATCATCATGTGAACGACTTTTGGTAATGTTAACATGACCGGTTTTGACATTTTCGCAATAAATAAATTATTGTGAAATGTATACTTGTCTGTCTGTTATGTTTTTTTTTTCTTCATTTGTGTTAGCCTACGTAGTTTTATGGAATGGTTATGGGTAGGTTTAGAGGTAACGTTAGGAGTAGGATTAGTGGCTCAAAATATATTTTAATGCTATATTTTTGATAAAACTGCCATTTACCTACACAATTCTGTCCATTACGTTTTATCCTTTTTATATTCTGTATAAAATGGATATGTTTAGGTTTTGGGAGTAGGATTAAGGGATCTTGTTACGTTTATCTTTAAAGATATACAGATATCTATATGATATGAAAAATATACGTAAATAGTTAACGTTTTGTAGCTGTAAAAACGTAATAATGTATACGTTTAAATGTTGCAAATACGTCCATTTTATACGTTTCAGCATCTATCCAAACGTACAAAAACGTACGTTTTCTATCTTTGAAAATAACGTATTAATACCTACGTATTAACAATGAGACCAGGCTGTCTTTTCCCACTAAATTTGAAATGTGTCTTTGTTTTCCCCATTAATGACGGTAACCCAGTTTACGATTCATTTAAGATGCAATGAAGGACAACTTTTTTTTTTTGCAAATATATAAAAAAGATGTAATGATCCAATTCTGTTTGACATGAGACTTTAGTCCATTTAGTTGGTGTGAAAGCAGTTTTCACCTGAGTGAGTGCAATATAAAAAAGTGCAATATAAAACATGTTTGTACACATTAAGTGCATTGTATCAAATGTTTAATTACATTTTTATTACATAGTTAAACTCTTAATATAAAGAGGAACCACATTTTTTACTTCTATTACATTTGATGACGCTCGGTGTATCTGTGTGTAGACGTTTGGCATGTATTGGATTTCTCCAAAACCTTAGAGCTTGATGATGAGCATGATAAGAATTTGATATATCCGAAGCATTAGAGATCAGCGATAATAGTGCCAACGTGTCCACCTCGTGACGGATATATGTATTAATATTAATATAGCCATGTTAGCACTGGTAAATCCTGTAGCCATCAACTTTTTGTCATGTTTTTTTTTTTTATTTCATTAAATGCATCAGTGACCACTTCAAGTAGCATTATGAGATAATAACATGCATAACTCTTTTGCATTAATATGACGGAAAGTAGTTTTACCTTCCTCCAGAACAGTAAAGGTTACTCTTGTAAGGTGAGCAGAGGAGGGAGTGACTTTTCTCCTTCTAAACAAGCCTTTTATAATTCATCAGAAGCGTTGACAGATGAGTTCTGCTGGAGAATATTAGAAAATGTCTCAAATCTCATATATATGCTAATAGTATGCTGAGACCGGTTGGAAGTGAGGTGGACTTTTTAATCTGCCCTGACCAGTGAGGAAAGTGGAGGAGACAAGTCATTGCACTCAACAATTTATGATCAAACAAGCGGACTGTATAAAAATCTGCACAGGATGCAGGATGGGGGGAGAAAGACATTTTCTCATTTAGCTCTTGTGTAATAACAAATAACAACAGTTCCCGCTTCGCTCGTCGGCGGAGGCGTTGAATTAGTTTTCCCCTGTCTTTTATTTATTCTCACATATATGTATTATTCTTTACATGTATTGCGTTTTGTGTTCGACATAACTGCACAGTCAGTTTAAAACACTGTTCTGTGCTAATGATTTTTTTTTTCCGTCTCACGTAAATGTACGGATCTTTACATTGAATGTCTCCATAACACTTAATGCATTATCAAGATCTATGGAAACACTTGTAGGTTTGAGTAAATGTGCTTTACTATGAGTTTGTAGATTGTTCTGTGTCGTATTGTGATGATGATTCTCTAAGATCTCAGTTGTCTCTTCTAGACAGTATGGGATTAAATTGAGACTTTTACTTTATCCTCCTGCTTCTCAGATGTTTCTCCTGATAAAGGAGACGAGGGAGACACATTCCCATTTACACCTGGTGTTTTAAATCGTCTCTTTTGTCCACTTTCAAACATTTTCTTCTAGGGTAAATGTATGTTTTTTTCTTTTCCGATCTTTAGATGTAATGGACAACATGAGCTCATACAATTTACATATGAACGCCCCCGGAGACGACGGATAAAACATACGGAGAGCATCAGTTGTCGTTTCTGCTTTGATAGCCGCAAGACCATAGCGAACGCTGTGAGTGTGTGTTAGAAATCAGGATTGGTGAGTGAACATTGCGCTTGGTACCTTTTTTTCATCTTCAAACCAAACTTGGGTCTTCAGTTGATAAAGTTTAAATCCCATCTGGCTAGCGCGCTTCCCATGATGTTTATGCTTTACAGTAGGTGGAGAGTAGATGGTCTTTTGTGGCTGTTTGAAATCATTCAACCAAATTAACATTTACACTACGAACACAATCCGGTCGAATGCGGTTTAGACTATCTCTAGAAGTGGTCGAAAGTGAACAAGCTCAAAATGTTTTAGACCCCATTTCCTGTATTTAGTGCATCCACTCGTGAACCGATCGACCAAAAAGCATCTTAAAGGAAAAGTTCACCCAAAAATGAAAATTAGACCATGATTTACTCACCCTGAAGCCATCCTAGGTGTATATGACATTCTTCTTTCAGACGAATACAATCGGAGTTATATAAAAAAATGTCCTGGCTCTTCCAAGCGTTATAATGGGAGTCAGTGGTCATATTTTTTTTGAAAGTCCATCAAAATGCAAAAAAAGTGCTCGAAACGCCTCTGGGGGGGGGGGGGGGGGGGGGGGGGTGTGGTTAATAAAGGTCTACTGAAGTGAAGCTAAAATAATAGCTTCCGGTAGATGGCCCTACGCAAGTTGACTTACGCCAAAAGAGTAACCCTTGGACTTGATGCACAATGTAATGACAAAGGTGGTTGCCAGTTTTAATTATGGATATTTTTCTTACACGAACGCATCGCTTCACTTCAGAAGACCTTTATTAACCCCCCAAAGCCTTATTTTTATGATATAAAGTAGTCCAATGAACATAGTTCATGCTACATACTCCGATACAGTAGGTGGCGGTATGCACCTTCAAAAGTCATGGTTGGGCTACCCTGCCATATCTGCCAAAAACGATAACAAGAAAGAAACCCCCAAAAGCCGTTTTGAGCACTTTTATCAAGGATGGATGCACTTTGATGGATTTCCAAAAAAAATTTACCCATTGACTCCCATTATTTCTCTTGGAAATATTTTTTTATATAACTCCGATTGTATTAGTCTGAAAGAAGAATGTCATAAACACCTAGGATGGCTTCAGGGTGAGTAAATCATGGGATAATTTTCATTTTTGGGCGAACTATTCCTTTTATACCAAGTGTAAACAAGGCCAAAAAGACCCCAGACATCTCTCATGTTTCTCCTCTAGAGGTTCAAAAGAAGTCTAAACCTGTGCGTAAGCCTATATTTGAGCAGTACAATGTTTACCCTTAGGACCAGCATGTCATGCCGCAGCTTTATGGTGAGATTCTTTTGACTACACATACATTTCAAAGAAACAATAAACAAGGCTCTCTAAGTGAATGAGCCAGAGATTTTTTGAGCAAGAGATTCGCCCCTCACTCCATTCTAGAAAACCTGTGCATATTTATGCAAAACAGTACACTAAAAATGATACCATAATCAGTCAGAGGAGCCGATTCCCTGCTCTATTGGAGCTTGTGATGAAGTATTAATGGTTGGTAGCTGGTGCTTTATTTCTCGTAAATTACATGTGTCAAAGATAAAGGCTTTGTTTAGACTGTCGGGTCGCTCTGGGAAAATAAGGGCAGTAATGGAGGGCTCAGTTCAGTGCATGTGAAGCAAAGTTTGGAGAAGAAGAAAGTGTTGTCTTTTTTTTCTGACAGTCTGTCTACAACAGGCCAAATGCTGCCAGGAGTTTTCTGAACGCTTATGCTGATCATAAACATCTGGTTTAAGCTTCATTTTGACTTTCTAAACCTGTTAAGGCATATCCAACTATTTGATAAACACCTACTTATGGCCTTTATTCCATGTGGAGGATCACGTTTAGTGCAGTTTCTTTTTCCTAAGGCTTTATTTTTTGGGAGGGACTGAAGATGGAGGAGGCATTTTGTGTCACGATATGAAATCTGGTGAGCTTTGTGTCGATAAAGTGAGGTTTTTTTTGTATAAACCCCTGACTGCTTACTAGAGCTGGAGCGATCTCATGACCTGGTACTTCTGTGAGGATTAATAGAGTAGCAATAAAATTAGTGTGGACATTTCAAGCTTTTCCCAATTCTATCAAATTCCTACACCTGTTCCCTTTCAGGACAGCATTAGCGTCTTATCCTTTTGTTCGACGAAAAAGCAGACTTGTGCACAGTTTTTGGTGATTTAGCAGAGTGTTATTCGATTACTGCACACTTCCCGCTGAGGTAACACTTCACATCCTCTCGGCAACTCCGTCTGTTAACGGATCCACTGATGAACAATCATTACACATCATTATGTTTTTTTTAGAACCACAATTTAGCTGGCCTCCAGAAATGATTCTCTGGTGAAAGGCGCGAGTAATGGAAAGTGTCTCCTCTGCTTAAGTTGAGCAGCCGTCTCCTGTGTCACACCGGTCAATTAGCTGTCTTCAGGAGGAAGCTGATGGCTACTTCTATATATTAAACATGTTAAAGTTTATCATGGTATCAAAGACTTTATCAGGAGATTGGAAATTAAAAAGAGAGCCTAACACATGTTAAATTTAGTGTTCATTTATTTAAAATTGCATTGAACACGTGCCGCATCAGGATTCTACGGAGCCCCTAAAGGGACATGGTGAAGAAAAAAAATTGATTGGAGGAAAAATTATTTGGCAATGCTTTTGCGTTCTCTCAAATGTTTTGCAATTCCTGGAGAAACTTTGCATTCACCCGCACACAAAACACAAAAGTTTTACGTGGGAACCCAAAGGTTTTGTGAGCGAACGCAAAGTTTCTCAGGGGAGCGCAAACATTTTGCGAACGCAAATTTTCTCTGGGAACACAAACATTTTCGAGAGATCGCAAAAGCATTGACTTTATAGGTGTCCACCACCATGTCCCCTTAGACGCCCCGTAGAATTCTCCCCGAGAAGGCATGGTTTTGACGTTTTTTTTTTTAGCAATATTTACTAACCCTAAATATTTGAACAATGTGTGTATTTTACAAGGAAAGAAAAACACACTGTGACACATTTCCGTCTGAAACTGAATATTTCTATTTTAGATTTGTTGGTAATCAAACAGTTTTGGTGACCATTGACTTTCATTCACAACTCCCCCCCCAAAAAAACAATTCTCAAAATACCTGCTTATATTCTGCAGAAGAAAGTCATACAGAGGTGCTTTCCCCAAAAGCAATGATTGCAAGTACTGTTGTTGGCAACTAAGTTCAATGATTCGGTGTTTCCCGAAACCGTAGTTCTAATGAACATCCGCAAACAGCATTGAAAGTTGCGTGATTGGAACTACAGCTCTCAGCCTATGGTTAAAAGAATAGTTTATTGTTAAAATGATGTGAAATTTAGTTCATGCTATTGGGCGCAATAACCAAACTAACATTCAGTACATTGTATAATTTATTCTTTTTAAATATCTGTATATTTTAATCTATATATTTTAGCATGTCAACAATCAGCACCATTTTTGTGCGCATGTACATAAAAAGCACAAGGTGGATCCCTGGAGTATGACATAAGAGGGAACCCATGATGAATCAAACATCAAATAAAGCAAAATGATATGGAGCAAAAAACAATGTAGTCATTAGGTGGCGTGTTCGTTACCGCAGCATCTCGGAGATTAACGACAGTCCCATATAAGGACATATTTAGAAGCTTTATATGGTAAATTTAAATTTTATGTTGTCCTCTAAAACCCATCAAAATCACAATTCTATCAGTTGGACCAAAAAATAAAGATTACTCATTCCACATTTCTGTCCAATTACTTGCTCTCTAGCATGATAATCTCCCTCCTTTTAAAGCAATTGGAAATCATGTTGATAGCTGAGATGTAAACTAAAAGCTAATGGCGATTTGATATGATATACATCAAGCCATGCTCTGAGTCTTTTCAAGGGGACTTTAATGTCTCTTTCTCTCCCGACATTCAGCGAAGCTCTGCCTCACACGAACCGCCCCATCTTTAAGACATTTGTCTAGGTTTTGTCACGAATCATTTGTGCCTTGTCCCTCGGCGGCTCTGAAGGAGCGTTGCGAGGTTAAGGGACCAAAGTGGATGCGGTCAGGGAATTAGACAGGGCCTCTCTCAATCTTCTGTCCTCCTTTGACCATCTCTATCTCTCTCCATCTCCTTCTCCATACCTTGTTCGGCGTTCAGTCATTGCCGCTGTCTGCTCCATTATGCGGGAGAGTGAGAATGATGATGAATGGGCCGGCCGGAGGAGGGAGGACAGATCGGCTCTGAGGGTTGGGAATTGGTTAAGTACTTCTGCGGTGCTGTGACCTCATAATCGCTTGTAGCCTCTTGGCCAGCTTGATTTATAAACTGGGTGGTGATTAATGCTTTTATAAGTGGCTGAGGCATGGCTGGGATGCCCGGACCGAATCGACACGCCACCATGCTGCGAACAATAGCGTCCGGCCTTTAGGTAGTTGTGTGTTTCTATGGCGTCAGCCAATCGCATTCTCCCAGGCTATAAATCACACGCGCTGCTCATCTCTGACATCCGCCCTGCCAGTGCGTAAGCTGTTTTTTTTTTTTTTTTTTTTTTTTTTTTTGATATCTTGTCAGGGTGCTTGTTGAGGGGCGGGCACTCCAGGTTTAGTCATGTGATGGAGGGAGAGGTGCGTGACCCAGAATGATTCGGACATCAGGGCTGCCTCGCTCTCATTACACCTCATAATCAAACACATATTCTGTCTGCTCTAATTCAAATGCACATCACACTCATTTATTATAATAAGACTATTAGTAATAATATGAATTAATTCAGTTTGCATAGCCTGTCTAAAGAATACTGTACATTTTATGTATTAAATGTATTATTATGGATTACACATTAAGAGTAATTATTTAAAACAATGATGTTGTTTATTATTATTATACAATACATATTTATTAATTTTATTTTTCAGAGCACACTGCAGATTACTTTAATTCTACTTCTGATGTTACCACAGATAGATATACTGATTATACTGATACTAAGTAGATATTGTCTGTAAGTTAATTACTTTTACCTTGAAAAAGTGAAGGATTTACTCGTCATTTGTATTTGTACTTATGTTGTAATTGGATTAAATACTGTATAGAACATTTTATATAAAACAATAGTATTAAAATGTAATGTCTAATGGTAAAATTTATAAAATATATTATTTATTTGTAAGAATTAAAGAGCAGTTTCATGTATATTCTTGTACAGATTAACTGGTTGATGTTGATCTGGGGTTTAGAAAATAATTAGTAATAAGTAATGCAGTACTTTTTAGAGAGATTACTTAGATTTTTTATTTTTTTTATTTTTTGTAGTGTGACATTATTGTCCCTGACATTTTTACTATTGTAATGCAAACAATAAATAAAAAGTCATTGTCATATATATAATAAAAAAAAGGAAAATAATGCAAAACGGCAATAAGAAATTGAGATTGTGTGTGTGTGTGTGTGTGTGTGTGTGTGTGTGTGTGTGTGTGTGTGTGTGTGTGTGTGTGTGTGTGTGTGTGTGTGTGTGTGTGTGTGTGTGTGTGTGTGTGTGGTGTGTGTGTGTGTGTGTGTGTGTGTGTGTGTGTGTGTGTGTGTGTGTGTGTGTGTGTGTGTGCGCGCGGTGTGCGCCCTGGTGAAAAATAAATATGTATTTGAAATACATTTATGCTAAGTATACTACAAATACATGTACAAATATAATACTTAATATAAATACACTGCAATTGTACTTTTGGTATTCTAAATGAATATACTTAAAGTCTGCTAAATTGGAACTACTAATTTAGTACTTATTGTACTTTAGTTATCCAGAAATTGGTTGAGGAGATTCCCCCTTCTATGTAAAACGCTTTGAGTGCAGAGAAAAGTGCAATATAAGTGTAATTAATTATTATTATTAAGTCGATCTTGCATTTAAAGAATGATATTATACAGAGATCATACTGTCCTAATAAAAGTGATATTAAAACACATTTAGGCTTAATATTAAGAAATATGCACTGTGCAATGAAGTACTCCAAATGAAAGTTTAATTATAATATTTAAGTCTCAAGCGATATGTCTGTAAATATGTTAATGGATTTGTATTATACAGAGGATAAAATGAATATATTTTATATATAATAATTTTACTTGTGTACATGTATTTTTAAGTGATCTTATGAACCACTGACTACTCTTAAATAACTGGTTTGTAAGTAATGTCTTTTAATGCTTTATAAATGATGAATTAACTGTTTACTCATGCTTAACTAATGATGAATAGCGTGCAGTTATTATAAAGTGTTACCTTTTTTTAAGGTTTTGGACTAAACTGTGACCGGGGCATGTTTCCGTGTGGTTTACCTGATATACTGGAGTGAGCAGCTGGCCTTTAAAGTTTGTTCGACACCGGCTTAACTTTCTTGTTTTCTTCGTTCAGGCCCGAGATTGACAACTCACTTTAGACTTTCACAGTGAGCGCAGTTCGTGAGGAAATTTGTTTGGACTCGTCTCTCCTGCGGGCATCTCTCTCTCTCTCTCTCTCTCTCTCTCTCTCTCCTCTCTCTCTCTCTCTCTCCTCTCTCTCTCTCTCTCTCTCTCTCTCCTCTCTCCTCTCTCTCTCTCTCTCCCTCCTCTCTCTCTCCTCTCCTCTCTCTTCTCCTCTCCTCTCTCTCTCTCTCTCTCTCTCTCTCCTCTCTCTCTCTCTCTCTCTCTCTCTCTCTCTCTCTCCTCTCCTCTCTCCTCCTCTCTCCTCTCTCTCTCTCTCTCTCTCTCTCTCTCTCTCCTCTCTCTCTCTCTCTCTCTCCTCCTCTCTCTCTCTCCTCTCTCCTCTCTCTCTCTCATCTCTCTCTCCTCTCTCTCTCTCTACTCTCTCTCTGCTGAGCTACTCTGTCTCTGCCATCGGCTTTACACTGATAATGGAGCAGCTGTGCATGTAATCCTCATTCCCGTTAGCTCCTGAATCTAGCATAATTCCGCTCTCACTAATTGTCCTGTGTTGATGACACTGCTCTCCACTACTATAGAGACATATTAACGATGCCCACCAATAAGCTTGTAAAGCAGGATTGTTCCTTGTTCTCCCTAATAGAGCATTACAGACAATTGGAAAACTTTGTATTCATGCGTCGGAGCTGATGATATCATGTCGGACTGAGTGATAATACCTGGGTGTTGGAATCGGACACGTTTGGCTGGATTTGTGTGGAGAGACACTGTAGGGACTTGTGTAGATTTTATTAAGCGAGTAAAATGATTTTCTCCCGTCGTGACAGAAAGCACACGTCGTCTGAGCTAACATAATAATCTCTCGCTTTCCGTGTCTCACGGCAAATTTTTTTCCTCTTGCAATCTACGCGTTTTGGATTAAATGAAAGAGTACTCATGCCTAACAAAGCTTTGCTGATGGTCCTATACTTCAGATATGATTTTGTAATCAAATCCTGATCAAATCTGTCACTGCTGCAGTGACGAAACTGCAAGTGCCTCGGAGAAAACGACGCCGTTCGTTTTAGTTTGGCTTTAGTGAAATGATGACTGAAAACTAATATCGGAGAGACTGTCATCAATCATATTCTTTAAAGTGACATTTCCCATTCCTGTTTTCTAAGCCCTCGCTCTAATTACGCAGGCGTGCCGTCGATGGCGGCCCGTAGGTTAATGGGTGAACTTTGGAGGGCAGGAGCTGCTGGAACAGGTGCTCAGTAATCGAGGGATCAGCCGGCTGGTGTGGTTCCCAGACGTGCCTGGAGGGTGAGGGGATCCGGGGCCCGTGGAGCCCTGCTGTTCAACCAATGCTCAACCAGTCAAGTGTTCGCTTCCACACAGTCCTACACACAAGCACACATGGCTGTGATGATCTTTGCCTTGTGTCTGATCATAACTTTACAAGTGCATTAAGCATCAGGTATCTGTACATGTTTTTATAGCTACATATTTGCAGATATATCCATATCTACACACATTACCATTTAAGTGTTTTTTTGTTACACTCAAAAAAAATATAAGCTGTTGAACCAACTTAATTAAATTAAGGAAAACTTGTTCACGATATTGACATTACATTTTTCCAACAACATCTAATTAGTTTGAAAGGTTTTGTTGTAATCTTGCTGTATGGACTTACATTAATTTAGTCAAGACTACTAAAATAATTGTCATTCCTACTAGATAAAAGTTGTGTTAATTTTTGTCCTGCCTAAAATCACCAACATTATAATTTTAGCTAATTTGACTCTATAGTTATTTCCAATGATAGTAGCTACTAGCATATAATTGATTTAGAACAACCTTTTACATGGTAATATATTAGATATGACTTATGCAGGTCTGCAAGTGAGGTTTAATATAGTAGCTATTTACTGTGTGGCCACTTCTGCATAATGGTAACCACAAAAAAAAAAAAAAAAAAAAAAAAAAAAAAATCCTCTAAGTTTCTAACATAACTGAACATTAAATACTAACAACATCTTTCCATTTACTGAAAAAACACATAAAATAACACTAATCCCTAAATTCACCCTCCTAATGCAGTCCCTTGCAAAGCATGCTGGGAACTACAGAGCCACTGCCCAGTTAGTTGTCAACAAAAATTATTAATTTAGTTTTCACACAAATGAATTAGGTAAACTTCAGTTTTAAATATATTAGGTTGATTGAACACAATTAAATTAAATGGTGACAAAATTTGAAACAATCGTGTTACTTTTGATTATTTTAATTAATTAAATTTAACGAGGCAAAACAAATTGTGTACATTTATTTTATACTTTTATTTAGCAAAGATTAAAGGGGGGGTGAAATGCTGTTTCATGCATAGTTTTACACTGTTAAAGAGTTGGATTACCATGCTAAACATGGAAAAAGTTTCAAAAATGAAGTTGTAAGTTTGATGGAGTATTTCTGTTCCAAAAATACTCCTTCCGGTTTGTCACAAGTTTCGGAAAGTTTTTTTCGAATACGTAACTACATGACGTCAGAGTGGGCGGAATTTCCTTATACGGGTCTTAAGAGCACTTCTGCCGGAAGGGCGCGCGCGCGCATCTGTAGCCAGTGCGTGCGAGAGTGTCCATCAGAGCGCTATAGGCTTGGCTGCGCTGCAATCAAAAAAATGGCACCAAAAAGTGGGTTTTTGGTTGCCAGGGCAAGACAACTGCACAAATTTCCAAAGAACCCAGAGTTAAGGGACCTGTGGATGGATTTTGTTTTTCCAGAGCAGCAACGGAGTTGCGCAAGTGTTCTTATTTCTGTTCCCTTCATTTCGGCGGTAGCTGCTAATAGTTTTATAAACAAGGCACAGTTCGACGATTTGCAGATCGCCTAATACTGGAGCAGTCCCAACGATAAAGGTTCACGGAACCGCAGGCGGTGAGTAAAACTGCTTCAAATGTCTGTGTGTTGTTAACTATCAGCGTGTAAGTTAAGCACAGCAAGTAAACAACATGATCACGTACAGTTAATGTATCGATGGAGCATGCGATGTATGGTGTGTGTGTGTGTGTGTGTGTGTGTGTGTGTGTTTGTGTGTTTAAATACATTTGTTTAGCTGGCCACTGTAGGTGTCAGTTTGTTTATTGTAAAACTAAATCATGTCCTCATAAACCACGAGTCTGTCTGTTTACAACACACGCAAAAGCTTCGCGCGCTCCCGCCCACACGGCACGCCTCACCCGCTCGGGTTTTTCGGAAAGACTCGGTACAGCCTATCTTTCTTTTATAATATAATAAACTAAAGACTTTTTGGGATATGAAGGATGCAATACTACTCTATAGGTACTCAAGATTAACATGAGATTGAGTGAAACTGAGTATTTCACCCCCCCCCCCCTTTAAATAAATTGAAAAAAGTGACAGGAAAGACAATTCCAATGAGAAAATATTTCTATTTCAAATACAATAATCCTGAAAAAATATTCAGGATTCGCTCTGTTTAGTTTGATATTCATGGGTCATTAGAATCAGAATGCGTCCAAAATCGCATACTCTCTTGAGTATGTAGTCCTACTTGGTTAAGTAATTACTTCACGACCGCTAAAAAAGTATGTTCTAGTATATGAATACAGGTTTAAATGTAATCCGGACATACTACAGTAGATTCACCATGATGTCATTATCACGTGACCTACCAGCGTCAGTTACGTCGCTTCACTGCCATTCACAAGTCCACTCCAGTGGCCTCATGCCCTTCCCGGAAGAAGTAGCTCATCCGAGTACTTTTTGCTTACTCTTGTATGAGTACTGTGAATTCGGACATACTTCTTTTGTCACATACTGTTTTTAACTTACTATATATTAGTAAAAAATATATAGTTGTATCATATCGGCATTTCGTCCATACGGATCCAGCGTTTGGGGAGCCTGAGTAGATAAATCTGAAATCGACACTTCATTTGTACAGCCAATCCCTATATTTTGTAAAACGATGATGTCACCCCACGTGTCGACCCTAGTCAGACACCGCTACGTTTTTTTTTAGAATGAGGGAATGCCTCAGTTTGTCTTTCTTCAGTTTCCTGTTTCCTTTGTTATAGTTTCCCTATGCTTTAACAAGCACACCTGTCTGTATTTAGTTCATCACCATTTTTTTTAAAAAATTCATAATTTCCTTTCATTAATTTTCCGGTATTGTTGTGTGTTATATGCTGTCTTGTTGCCTTTCTTCTTGTGGATAATCTGAGTTTTGTTTGTTTAATAAATCATTTTGTTATTTAAACCATTTTGGGACTCTTCATCATCATCGGACTAAAACATGACATAGAGTTTATGAATGAGTGTCCGAAAAAGATTGTAAAGTAGACTTTCTGTTCGTGCAGCTAAATGTTTACATGCTCTGAAGAAAATTTGAGTGGTGTTTGCTTGTGCAAAACTCAGCATTATGATGCTTGTGAGTTTCCAGAGCATTGCTATTCTGTTGTTAGGGAGTTCTGTGAGATAGCAAAGGTGGCTACTTGCCAGCTTAAGTCAAAAGAGTTCTTTGTCTAGTCTCCTATCCAATGGTAGTGTGATGTGAATTTTATTCATCATAAATTGTAAGTAGCAAGAAACGTGTTTGCAGTAGAAATGTCTGAGGTAACATTCTTTTTTTTTAGCACAAATAGTACTGAACTAATAAGTTTAATTTTTAACTTAACATTAAACCTCCATATGAGATTGATGAAAAACATATGCAAAATATGTTTATTCAAATGTGCCATTAGCATACTTCTTTTAAACTAAAAATAAGAAATAAGAAATCAGTCTTTTGATCGAGATATAGCCTACTTAAAAGTAAGTATTCTAAGTATACTTGGTTTGTAGTTTTTTATAATAGTAGCCTATTTTTCCCCACAGTTTAGCTACTTACTGTCTGATAAACTTCCATTGTTATATAATTACATAAAAAAAAAATACAAATTTGTTTCTATTTTGTATCTGAATTTGTGTAGGCTATAGTCCACTTTTAGTGTATGAAATTTATTATCCTCGTCATTGACTGAATTGTCGATGGTCCTCACTGCAGAACACAAAATCCAGGGGGAGGAGTTGGATCCAGATCCAACTCCTCTCACCTTACATACACCTAAACCTACCCATCTCTGCCCCCTGATGCCTAAACCAACTCCTAAACCTACCCATCTCCACCCCTTAGATCTGGATCCAACTCCGCCCCCTGGATCTCTGCAATGAGGTGCTACTGGAATTTTCCGGCTATCCATGTTTTCACTGTTATACGGTAGGGGGCGCTATTACACATCTTCTGAAATAATACTGAATCTCCGTATCAAAACACAGGTGAAGAAGAAGCAGAAACAATTGATAGAAGATTATTCCACAAATGTAAATTAATGTGATCATTAAACGGCATATAAATCAAAACGTTACTAAATGAAATGTCGAACCCATGAAGAGGAAACGAATGTGAAGCATTGAGGGTGTTGATGGACTCAATCTAATCCATCTGTGTTTTGATCATCGTTCTGAATCCCACCCGGACATAGTCTTTGACAAAAATGCGATTTTTTTTTTATGAAACTTACCTGCATTCAAGTGTTGATAAAAGGTTAAATGTATATTTTAAGTATATAAAAAAGGTATACGTAAATAGGAACATAGCAGAATACGTAAAGTGCAAAAATAATGTATACATAGTAAACTATAAATATGTTATGTTCACTTAAATAAAACATGTTCACTTAAATAAAACATGTTATGTTCACTTAAAGAAAACTTACAAGTATACTTGCAGTGTAAACCTACTAAACTTGTTTACTGTGAGTATACGTCAAAGTGTAGTTTCATAAACTAAAGAAATCCGCTACAAGTTTTTGACTAGTAAACTACCAGTATACCTATAAGTTAACTTGTTGTATAGCTGCAGTGCAAACGAAAAACTTAATTGTAAACTAGTTGTGTACTCAGTTTACCACTGTAGCACTTAAATCATACTTAAAATATACTTTTATACACTAAAAAGTGTCCCCAAGTAGTATTGAAACAGTACACTTACAAGTATACTACTAGTTTATTGATATTAGAATGCTTACTTTATAAAGTATACTTGTAACTTGAACTTGAAGTATACCTATTTTTTGTAATGGAAGACATATTTTAGTGTAACAGTGTTCAAGAATATCTGTTTGTTTACTGCCTCAAACAAAACATTCATCTTTCAAAGTTTCAATCCACAAACCAATGACTACCCCTGTAAAAAACAGAAGTGTGCTTAATTTTATTGAATGTGCACGTTATAAGTGTATTTTTATTCTGAAGTTGCTTCTTTTTGCGCAAGGGTTCTTCCTCAGACGTACTCATTGTAGAAGCTGCTAACTGTGTAACAAACTTTGTTTACTAGCGCCTTGATAGAAACTGTGCATCCTGATCCAGGAAGTAGCAGCCGGCCAATCAGATTACAACTGGCGTCTTTTGGCAGCTCTAGCTGTTTTAATGAAAAATCCGCATCAGACAGTCCATAAACATTCCCAGGGCGGCCGGTCGGTGTGCCGTCTGTGGCTAAGACTAGATATGACCTTTCTGTCATAGGCCTCAGTCTTTCTCTCTGTCTCCTGCACGCTCTGCTGCCCCTAATGGCCTTCTCATTACCACCTCCAGAGCCGCAGCTGAGCTGAGAGAGAAACTAAATCAAACGACCGACACCGTGAACAACCTGGACACTCTCCCCTGCAAGCCTCACCCCCAGATAAGAGGATGTAGTAGACAAATGCAGGGCTAATTTAATTAACTGGCTTCCCGGAGCCTCAGCTATAAGCTTGTGTTCAGGGATTCTTTCTGTAGAGAGCTGATGAGATTTTAAGGCTGTGTGCGGTATGACTCACTTAATCTTTAATGGGATGGTTCATCTGTGCAGTTTCAATATTATTTCACACAGGAGGCTGCCTCTCAGTGGTCAATTTAAAGACAATCACTCTGCTAAATATCCCTTCACCCATGACCAACCCGCTAATTGTGTTTAATTCCAGGTGCTGATTGTCATTTTCATTTAAAAGCTGCCTGTCAGGCAACTTCCCAGCTAACAAATTATATTTTAAAAATGATTTTACGTCAATTCTGAACGTTCTCTTTACGTTCAAACCGGCCAATTTTTAAATGTTTTAAAAACATGGTTTAGAATTTTGCAAGCATTCTTGAAACGTTACTTTTGAATGTTGCCTGCCCGTCAGGCAACTTTCCAGCTAACAAATTGTTTAAAAAAAAAAAAAGATTTTATGTATATTCGGATCGTTCTCTTATCGTTTAAACCGGCCAGTAAAAAATAAAAATAAAAAAAAAACATGGTTTATAATTTTGTAAACATTTTTTAAACGTTACTTTTGAATTTTCTCTGAACATTCCCTAACTAGTAAGGAGTAACACAAAAAAAAACGTTTTACTTAAAAAAAACAAAAAAATTTCATGAACAATGTGTAAATAGCATTTTTGGTTACTTTAAGTTATTAAAGTCCAACTCTAGTCAATAATTATATCCCTTAAAACTCATCTTTGATCTCCAAAATGACATATTTTAAAGTTTTTTCATTGTAATATTTTTTCTTTATGCCTTAAAATAGCACAATATTATTGTACACCAATGAATATGCAAATTAGCCCCATCTCCACTTACTCCCGCCAGCTCAGAGATCCACTCGTTGACGATCACACGTTGACGAGATTGGTTACAAGGCAGTTTGTGATGTCAGAAACACCAGTGATTTCAAGCTGCGTTTTTGAGACTATCTTTGGTTCACTGCAGTTTTAAAGAGAAAATACTAAGCAATGGTGTTGACTTATGAATTTGCAAATGGTTTGTCTTAAAGCATATTAAAAACACCACATAGTCATAAACAACATTAAAAGCTTGATTTTCACCACGGGGCAACTTTAAAAACCACATGGCTTTTAACTAACGTGCTGTTAATGTTACTGGAAAAAAACATGTATTCATAACTTTAAGAGATTCTTGCCAAAGTTATGAGAACGTTCCCTGTTAGCTGTGTTCTTTCTCTTTCTTTTTTTGTTGTAAATTGAAGGGTTGCTGAACACAAACGTTGAGCAAAGTGACTGGAGAGTTGTCTGGTATTAGTGTGTTTTATGGAGCTGCGTTGCTGTGTTGTTTTGCATTTGCATTTCCACTGATAGGAGACGCTACGATAGGAATGCAGATATATGAGGCCTGCTCTTTTCGTATAAGCGTCTAAGTAAGAGTAATATGCAGATACGTAGTTCTGTGACAAAGTCGAGGAGAAGGAGGAGAGAGATAATAGCAGAAATCAGATAGCAAGCACAGGTATTTCTCAAACGGAGCTCTGTCTCGCGATAGCCCATGCATATATGGAAAACAGCAGATTAGCCCAGCCAAATCTCCTCATGCCGCTCTGAAGTCCTTTGTCGAATCGCAGAGGGTAGGGGACTAAGCTGGTGAGCATGTTTACATAGCTTGTATGAGTATCGTTGTCCAATAAGTCCTGTCTCCCATGGTCTACACTTAAACAAGGGCAACCCTGCGAGGAAACAAATGAGAAGTCCCATATCACGCTTTGAACGCTGCCGCATTACCGGGGCCTCTCTCTGTGTGTTAGCGGCGATAAGCGAAGCGCTAATACCGTGCGTAAGGCACTAATAAACAAACACTGGCTAAATTGCTTGAAAAGAAGCACCGATGCGTAGGCTGCGACTGCCGTCTGAATGGCTTAATCTTCCCTTACTTTACATTCTTATTCAAGATTGGGTGTTAAATGGGAAAAGATCGTGCATGTTTTCCTTTCTTAGTTCCTCCCACCAGCATCAAATCTGTCTTTTCTTTTGCAATTTTTGCCTGGAGATTACGTCGCACGTTTGGATTTTGAGGGGCATTTTTTTTTTGGCTACACGGGATATGCGATTGTGTTCCCCGTGTTAACGTTTTTTTCAACAAAGAGCGAGTCTTTCAGCGAAATTAAAAGCATTTGTTGCTTGTGCGCTTCTAAGGAGACCCGGGAGCAACCATATATTAATCTCTAATTTGTTGTGGGAGCCAAAGACAGTCGTTTAGGCCTCTCAGCGTGAATCGAGTTCGGCCAAATAGCTTGCATTGTTTCTGCTAATGTGCATGCTGTGAGATGCGAGCAAACCACTCCGCACTTTGACTGTACAAATACTACACAAGTACAGCTTTGCCTTTGAACAGAGTTTACAATGAAGGCTTCTTGTTCTTGCTAGTCACATGCAGCAACAAACCATTGGCTGAATGACCAGCACAGTCAAAAACTAAAAACAATCCTCACAAATCAGTCTCAAACTCATGAATTAAATCGGTCTAAAGGATGATACTCCTTTGCATAACTACCTTTTAATATTTTTTTCCGAATTCTACGAGAATAGGGAAGTCCACAGCGATAACGATAATGACACAGAGGAACCATATCATTGGAATCACTTTTTTTTCCAGTTGATACCACCCAAAAAAAATGTAGTCTAAGAATTTCTTAGTAACATTCACATTATACAATCTGCAAAAGTGTTCTCTGCAAACGTAATGGGAATGCTACTTTTGAATGTTCTCGAACATTCTGAAAAGTGTATTATCGTTTAAAAATACATTAGGTGAGCATCCAACTAAACGTTTCTGGCTACCTGAGTAAATGATAAAAACATTGATAGCCAATCAGAGTTCATCCGACTTTATAGAGCTTAAGCATTTAAAGCGGCAGAATTAAGAGCACAATTCCTTTCACCTATGAAAGTTTTGTGGGACCATGGTATTATCTTATTCATATGGTATTTATATGGTACCTCAAAGGGATTTATGCTAATACAATGATAATTTGGTACATTTTGTTTGTGTTGGCTCATGATTGTAACTTTTATTAAGTAGTATGTCATTAAGGTTGAATGAATCATTTGAAATGTCCATATTCCAGTTCTCATTTGACAACACGTCGACATTGCACATTTCTGGGAACTGCACTCTTTTCACATCCCTCCCTCTTTCGCGCTCTCCTGTTGTCCACTTCTCGGCCGCGGTCAGCACTCAGTATTCTAGTGCGCTGAGCTGGCTTACGGAGGTTTCGGACCATCTCAGGCATGTGTTTTAGACTGTAGCGGCCATTGTGCCCTGAAGAAGCCACACAAGAAAGGACATTGTTCTTCCGGGGGGCGATTCAGGAGGTTTTTCCCAGAGCCTCCCGGGTCAAGTTTTTATAGGGCCTGTTTGGTTTTCAAATGCCCACCCCCTCCCTCTCCATGGCTGTAGTGTTCAAACTTGTCTACATTTACTCCTTGTGTTTTTGTGCATGGTCGATGGCCTTTTAGAGAAAAGTGGCTGAAATAACTCTTTATTCTCCTTTTGTTGGCTCATATTCGCTGTTTTCATGAACTCTGGCCCCGGCCATGGCAACAGCAAGAAAAATGTTAACAGTGATTGACAGGATTAAGGAAACCCCCCGTCCCCGTACGCATTTCAAACACCGGCAGAACAATGGCATCGGGTGTGATTGAATTAATGAGCTAGCGTAGACTGTCAAAGGAGCACACATACTTTACATAAACCTGATTATCTTTGCATGGCAGAAACTGAAGAAAAGGCGGGGTGAGGGGGAGCGGGGAGGCGGGCGGGCGGCCTTTCATTGGGCACCTCTAACGGAAGCATCAAAGTGTGGGTCGGGGCTTAGAAAGTGTTCTGGCGAGGCTCGCTCCCGTCTGCATGGGCTCCGCTTAGCATAAATCAACTGTGGAGTTTTAACAAATCTATTCAAGGAGCTGCGCGGGCCCAGAAAACAACGTTGTTTCTCTCCTTCTCCTATGCTCTTCACTTTCTCGCTCTCTCTCTCTCTCCCACATCTTGCGCTTTGCCGGCTGCCATTGTCGAGTCCAAACAGTCTATAGATCTCAGCGTTTCTCCTGCCCGGCCTGAGCCGTTCGGTTCTCGAAGGTGATGAAGGTGACGGAGGTGACGAAGCTGACATCACATGCCCGGTTCTGCCTCCTCCTCCTTCTAGATACGGCTTCTATAGTGCCACGTCAGCAGAAATGGGTCTCTGAAAGAATATTCTCCGCTTGTTATCTATTTGTATACAGAAGATAAATGCCTGCCCAAAAATGGCACATGCGCTCTGGCAGAATTTTGTGTCAAGTGGATTTTAAATGCATGCATAGCGTTCAAATTTTGGAGGCTTTTTTAAATTATATTTTTTATCATGTGACATTTTTACATTTTTAAATATATTCCGATAGGAAATGGTTAAAATAATGTTATGGTCAAATTTATGATCCAATAAATGGCTCTGTGAGCATAAGATACTCCTTTCAAAACATAAAAAAAGTACCTAACCTTAACTGTAGTGTATATTTGAGGATTAAATACCATGATGTTTGCAATTAATGGTTTAAAAAGCTCAAATCACATATTCACATCTCAAAATTTGGTCAGCTCAATCAAGTTGCACCTCAATTGATTTTTCTCTTATTATCTACAATCTCATGTCTACAAACTCATTAATTTAATAAGAACGGCAAACTGAATAATAAAATGTGCGCTCCTAAACTGAGCTCCTTTCATGTTGGGATTCATTTTAAAGTATCTGTCTGTTCAGATGGTTCATCAAACTGAAAAGGGTTAAATGACTCACTGATTCTTTTAAGGCCCTTTTATAGAATACAACTTTTATATTAAATATTAAATATTAAAGCGTCCTTTAATATTTCAGTCTTTTATCATTCTCCTCATTCAGCTAGCAGTCATTCACCACTGTTAAAATCAGCATGAAACGTAAGTTGTGAGTCTTTTCTTCCCTATTGTGATGTATATCTGATTGAAACGGCTTCTGCAACTAGAAAAAATGTAGGACAGGACATGATTTTGTCCATGGGGAATTGATTTTAATGGTTGTGGTTTGGTATTGGTCAATCTCATGTGAGTGACAGATTGCCCCACCTCTACGGCAGTAAAAACACATCAGAGAAGAGGAAGTTGTTTTGATTTGAAGATTAATAAAAAAAATTAAAAAAAGATAATATATATATATATATATATATATATATATATATATATATATATAGTGTGTGTGTGTGTGTGTGTGTGTGTGTGTATGTGTATGTGTGTGTGTGTGTGTGTGCGCGCGCGCGCGCGTGTTTGCGTGCGTGAAAGTATGCAGTGAGAGGTTTTACATATTCCCTCAACCCTTTACAACTGAATGCTGAAAGAAATGATATGAATGAATGCATTTTATGAATGTCTCGGAAGGGAAACTACTGTCTTAAAAAAAAAATCTTCTTATACATGTGATGCCTATAGGGGCCTTTCACACAGAACACACTTGAGATGTTTAACTCGCTTATTTTAACTCGACCACCGCGTTTTTAGAACACCATGTCATGCGCGAGATGCTGCAAAAGACTGAGTGCAACACATTTTGTTTTTTTTGGTGTTTGGTGTTAACACTTGGTGTTAAGTTTTTCTTTGAGAAAACAATAAAGAACAGCACTTTTAAAAGTCATTCTTAAAGAATGAAGATCTGTTCGAAGTTTTGCCGACCGGATACGGCAAAAGTTTAATATATCAACTAGCTCCGCTGGTGGGAAAACACATGGGACTCACTCAGCCACAGCCATTCGTTGCTCTGGTTGGTTGTAACGCTATCCTATTGCGTGCAGAGGGAATTTGAAAGACAACTGTTTATCCCGCCCCTCGGATTAAGGCATGCCAATGGTGAGTTCCCAGACCTTACATCTTGATGTGGGTCTGGCTTGCCAGGCTAGTGTTCTGTGTGATCGGCCCCTAAGTAGTGTTTATAAGAGCAGCGCTGCTTCGTGGATAGCTGTCCCATAAACACCACCTACAGCCAGAGTGTGAATTTACATTTTCATTCAGCCAAATTTTAGTTTGTATTATTTATATTTTGTAAATTTTAAACAGTTAATGGAAAATATGCTATAATAAGGTATCTAGAATTATTCACTGTTTATAATTTTATAAAACTAGTAGCATGTAGGAAGTAGCATGTTATAAGTCATAAAAAAATAATTTAAAAAAACATTAAATTAAAGTCTGGCCATTCTTGTTAATGTTCATTTTAATGTTTATGCAAGCAAAAAATGTGATTTCCATCACATTTTAACAATAATGTGATAATATTGATAACCATGATCATTTTGGTCAATATGATATTAAACTTTCATACCGTTTCATCTCATCTAGTTCAGTCCAAACTGGTCTGAAGGCCTCTGCCCAGTGCAGGTTCACCCTCAGCCGCACTCAATCCTATCTCTCTAATGTATTGCTGATGCCTTGCATATTGAAAGTTATAAATTGTACTTGGCACTGTGAGTTGAGGTGCATAAATTGGAATTGTGGGATGTCAGAGAGTAATATACTTAGCATTATTCATAACGGAGCAAGATTAAAGCTCTCTACTGAGAAAGCCGCTGTGTGTCTGACAGAGACGTTACATACGAGCTAATGCAGCCCTTTATCAGTCCGTTCTGTCAGTAATAGATATTCCTGTGGGTTCTGTGCACTGTGTTTCACTGTGCTGATAGAGCAAAATAAATTAGGCCACAATAATGTTCTTCAGGCCACTGTGTTTCCCCTACAGTCTTTCCACTTGTTCCCATCGTGTGCACGATTATAACAGTATGAAAAATAGCTCCATAAATTTGAGATAACAGCCAGAATTTTCCTCTGTTAAGACATATGTTATGGAGAGATGGCCAGACCGGAGAGATGCACCTCTTCAGTGGGTAAACCAGTGGGTAAACCAATGGGTTTTATTTGGCTAGAGCTCTTTGTTTTCATCTCATAATCTGAGGGAGAACATTTGGTTTCAACACAACACTAAGTGTTTCTGATTGTAGATTTTGTCCAGATAGTTAGATTGGTAATTTTGCTTTGCTTTGCTTTGTTTAGCCATCAAACAGTTAGTATGTGTACGTATGGACAACAATAATCCATTATTAACTCGATTAAGACAATACTCTGATTATGAAACTACCATGTAAACAGCGATTTCTGCTTACCTTGATCCGACTAAAATCATATTTCGAAGTAAACACAAATCGAATTAAGGTGTGTGGAGTATTTCTATTTTCAAGAGTTCACACGTACATGAAATCAGATATAGTAATTTATGTGTATTTACTGTGCTGTCCGGGAGAGTGCTCCGAGCTCTGATTTTGGCCCGAACCAAAAATCTGAAAATCAGCCAAGTGTTAGATGATGGGGTGGTGGAAGGTTGCTGTGAAACTGTCATGGGACAAAGGTTAATGAAGGCTATATTTATACCAGTTCCTCTAGTGCTGATTGGTTGATTACCTAAACGTGCTTCGTAAAATACACCCAAACTGCATGGTACCATAACGAAGACGAACTGTATGTTGATACGTGAAATTCTGGAGGGAACGGAATGGTATGGAGACGTAATGACGTGTGCCTTTAATCGATCTATGTTCTATAACGGGAACATGAAAGGGATATTCTAAAACCAACTCATGTAAACACCTTAATCAGAATAATGTCTTATTCAGAATGTCAATAATTTATTACTGCTGTCCATGTAAACGTAGTCACTGTCATTAGTGTTTTGTTTTGTTTTTCCTGAACCCAAACTGAACTGAAATGAACTGAACTGTATATTTTCAATGTGTATATCTGCTGAAACATAATTTTTGCTTTGGAGCTAAGTGGTTGCATCTAGTGATCACTCTTCCAATCGCTTCGTAAAACAGCACTATTAAAGGGCACCTATTATGCAAAACTCACTTTTACATGCTGTTTGAACATAAATGTGTGTTGGCAGTGTGTGAGCAAAACCACCCTAGAATGATAAAAATCCACCCAGTGGTTTTTTTACAATCTCAATAAATCATAAGCACTGTCTCAGAACGAGCTGATCTCAGATTCTGTGCTTTGTGACGTAGAATTGGGCAAGCCCCACCGACGTGGTTTGATTGACAGTGTGGTTTTGGCATAGACCCCGCCCTCTGTGATCTGTACGGTCTCCATTGTTTCAACGACAGCCGTAATGTCTCCTAAGAAACAGAAGTGTTCTGTTGTGGGATGTTGTAAGTTTTCACTTACTTCCGACATCAGAGCCACTGAAAACGCAGTGGATGGATTTTATTTACTAAGGAAAGGCGCCACTTAAACTTCCAAAATACGTTTATGTTTGCGCAAATCATTTTCTGACTGACTGTTTTGTGAACGAGGGTCGATTCAAAACAGGTCTTGCCTCAAAGTTAGTCCTCAAGTGTGGATTGTTGCCTACTGTTCGCGATCCAACGTCACCTCCAGAAGAAGTAAGTGTATTTTATGATTTTTGAGCAAACAGTCATTTCAGTCATCAGCCAATTCAATAACAAATGCGTCTAAAGTTGTTTTCGTCGTCGTAGGATGTCTGATATAATTTAAACCTTGTTTGTATAGTGTGTAACCCACGTTTATAAATATATTTTTTAAAGATATTGAATTAAAAACGGTTTATGTTCTGTAGCCATCTTCTCACAGTTGCCAAATAAGCACCTGTACGACAAGTAATGTAATCATGATGCAACAGGTCTCTCGCATAAGTGTAATTTCATTTGTACGTAGCAAACGTTATCACAGTATTTGTGTTTGTAGTTTCAAAAAATTGTGCCAACGTTATCACAGTTTGTGTGTGTCTGTGTGTGTGTTGCACATCCATAATTGCAAAGAGGACGCGATTACAACTCTATAAGTACATAAATGTATCAAATAACCATTCCGAGACGTCCTGGTCCATTCTCATTTGTGTTTATTCTGCCGGAGTCTGTTCATTATCTGGGTCTGATTCAATGTACGGCTGTGCGCTTTCTCTGTCTCCATCTCGCAAGGTGTCCTCTTCGGCAACACTCTTGAGGACTTTTCCAAGCAGTTCTCGGCAGTCCAAAAGCAGACGGAGGCCATAAAGTACATCCTGTCCCTGCGTGATACTACTGCCACCAACCAGGCTGCCGTGGGCAGGCCCCCAGTCTGCTTGTTGCCGGGATCACCCCTGCGGCTTCTACACCTGCTCCAGCATGGCCAGAAACATCAACCCCACTGCCATATTAACCCCCTCGCAGGAAGGCAATGCAGCCTGTCCCTCAAGCCTCCGCTAAGCCCTCCAAGCGTCCATCAAAGGGGCCCTGACATAGCCGACCCAGAGATGGAGAGAGCTGCTCTGAACCAGGAGGTGGTGATCACAACACTCCTTACCCTGAAGGAGGGTTGGGCAGTGAATCTTCAGTTTTGTCTGAGTTTATTTCTGTTCCCAAATTTTTGATAATGAGCAGTTTCCTCAGTCTCTGGGCCATACCAGGTGCGGTCTGGCAGTAAGAGACGCTACACCTAATCACTCCCAGCCCCGAGCCCTCCATTCGCCACAAGCCATGAGGTAACCCAAAAACTTGCCAGCATCTGCAACTCCAACACTAGCAACATAGTTCAGTGGTTTCTTCATTTCCATAGGGACCACATTTGTCAGTATTGACATAACATTGAACGTGATAGGGAACATCTCAGTTACTGTCGTAACCCTCGTTCCCTGATGGAGGGAACATAGACGTTATGTTCCTCCTGCCACAACCTATAAGTACCCCGTCGAATGGCTGGAACACAGTCTCGGTTCCTCAGCATAAACCTGAATGTATGTATGTCAGAGGAGTGGCTCAGCATGCAAATGGGTTTTACTACACAGCTGATTGGGGCTCCCAAGTGAGACCCCATGTGTCAGTATTGACAGAACCTCTCAGTTCCCTCCATCAGGGAACACGGGTTACAGTAACCAAGATGTTTAAGTATTTTTTTTAATTATTTAATTTAATTTCAGTTGACATTCAATTTCAAGTAACTTTTTGTATGGTTTTAGTTAACTTTACTGTAATAGGTTTGTAGTACACCTCAGAGCTAATGGGCATAAATTAAATTAATTTTAGCTTATCTAAATTAAATTAAAGGAAAATGGAAATTATTTATCATGTGTCTCCCTTGATAGAGGGAAGTCTAAGAGATGTCATAGTGTTTAACTACTTTTGTGTAGATACTAAAGTCTGGAATCAAAAGTCAGAACCAAAACATTTCTCATCAAACTTCTTCTGTATGGTTAGTTCTATACTCTTATTGTATGTCAACAATAGTCTTGTTTGTTGTCTTATATTTATTTTATTAGGAGAGATGTGTGAAAAATTTAACTTAAATTAAATATTTTGGTGTTCCTGTAGTGCAAATGATAGAACATGATGCAATGCCAGGGTTTTGAATTGCGCTTGAATACATCTCATGTAAATATCTAAAGAATAATCTTTCTGCAAGGATGACCTCTGAGCAATCCAGTGTTCCTCTGGGATGACTGATCATATTGTATTTAGTTTTGTTTACGTATTCTTTCATTTACGATTAATTTTTGTTTTTAGTGTAGTCATCTCAATTGTAATTTCTTCATCTTAGGAAATCCTGGTTCAACATAATTTAAAGCATACAGCTGATCATTGCAGCTAAGCCGCTTCATTCACAGTCTGCATAGGCATATTCATTAGCTTAATGTTACTCCATTCATTACTGCCCCATTAGTCACTACAGATTGATCAATACATCATGCATAGAACATCTTGAGCGTGGATGTCTGGAGTCATTGTGGCCCTGAAGATAATGACTACTTTATTCAAAACAACTTGTAGGAACAGGGAGATAAAGGCAAGCAAAGAGAGCATTATTGTGCCACAGAGTTGGGGGAGGTATCTGTGAGATTATAAGAAAGGAGTCTAAAACAGTTGACTGCATGAAGAAAGATCTGAACGCCTCAAATGGAAGCTGCGTTCTGTCTACCCAGCAGCCTCTTCAGCATTTCAGAGAGCTGTAGAGACAAGCTTTGTGTGGGAGGCAGTGAAGGGGCTTGAAAGAGCTAACAGGCATGAGCAGTTCAACGCTACTCCTCAGTCTGAGCAGAATACTTGTTGAGATGTCAGCGGTTACCGAGCATTGCACACATCTGTGTGGTGTTTGTGTTACTCAAGTGCCCATTGTAATGTTCCTGCTACCATTAGCTGTTATAGTTGCCGGTAAGTAAGGTAAATGGTGCTGGAAAATTTATCTAATCTCAGGTCCTGATATTAAGAAGCGTTTTCCTCAATCCGATCACAAGTGGACGGCACTAAATACAGGTGTAAACGGGGTCTAAAATGTTTTGAGTTGTCCAGTTTTGACCACTTCCAGAGATAGTACAAAATACCATCTACTCTCCGCCTACTGACCTAATGCTGAAACATTGACTGATCATATTGTAAGGACTGAAAGTGCGTTAGCTAGGCAGGATATAAACTTTGTCTGATGAAGACTTAAGTTTGGTTTGAAGATGAAAAACATACCAAGCACAATGTTTTCTCATTATTCCTGATTTCAAACATGCACTCCACAGCATTCGGCATGGAATTGAGACCATCAGATCCAGAAACTAACGCTGCTGCTCTCCATATGTTTCTCCGATGTCTCTTTGCGTGAGTTATTCGTCCATTAGATCTGAAAAAGCCCATATATTTACCTGCCCATAAGACCCTCCTCGAAAAAGCAGGCAAAGTGGGATGGATAAAACACCTGGTGTAAACTGAATGTATCTCCCTCGTCTACTTGTGATCTGATCTGATCGACTTAATTTCAGGTGTAAACAGGGCCTCAATTTACTGACTGGTTTCTCTCTTTCTGTCATTGATTTAAATTTACTATATTTGATCTCACAGAAAGTACCACTGACATAAGTTTCTACACTGCTCAAAATACAAAATAAACAAACCACTATAATCTCTGTGATCATTTATTCCTTTTTGCTTTCTGAACTTTCAAATGCACATGCTTTGGAGATAATACAAATTGAAATTTAGGTCTCATGAGTAATTTTTCTACCATTTGGAATGCTCTATTTTGAGCTCAAGCGAGTTTAATAGGCGTTATGCCGAGTGTGACGTGGCCAAACCGGAAACCATGTGTCATTACATCCGCTTGTCAGAGAAAGTGTTAACGGCCGTAAGAACAAACTACGATATCTATGGATTTTAAGGTAATCAGCTAACGTACTAAGTTCACTTTGTTATTGGTGTTTTATGCTATTTAAATACTAAAGGTTAGTTGGAAGAAGAAAAATTAAAAAACTTTTTAATATCAATCTGCACATGCCAGGGGACATTGGTTATGCTCATTTTTGCTTGCTCCTTTAAGGTTATCTTGAGTAAAACCGCAAAAATTTTCATGAAGCACATACAAAAGACCTGAAATCGGAAGCGATGCGATCTGTTTTTCCAGGCTTGGTCACGTGACGCTCGGCATAAAGCCTATTGGGATGCAATTTAATATCTTATTGACTCTTGTTGACTATTGTGGCATCTATTTTCCCTCTTTTTAGTTTAGTTGAGAGAGCAAAATACAAAAGGAACTGAGAACCCGGGGCAGCCATCCAGGTCTAAGCTGTAAAACCATAAGAATGTGAGCGTGAGGACCAGCCCGCCGCATCACAAACGTCTTGGCAAGAACTCCAGATGATATGCTTAGAAGCCATACTCCTAGTGGAATGAGCCCTGACAAACAAATGGTTGGCCATAAGACCCACAAGCAAGAAGAATAGTATCGATTTCCTATTTGCTCAATAGGTTGGATTTTCTCGACAGAGAAGTCCGCTAAACATAAGTGTCCAGTGCCGCACTGGGCACAAGAGGTTCAGCTTTTCCTGGTCCGAAAATGGGGGAGGACAGAAACCTGCAGCACAATAGGCCTCGGAATAATGGTAGGCAACTTAGGAACATATCCATGTTTGGTAAGATTGCCTTGGCCATCCCCGGTGCACTCAAGGCAGGTGGGGGCCGAAAGGGCCTGAAAGTCTGACTCTTATAGGGACGAAAACTGCTAGCAGAAAATAGTCTTAAAAGAAAGGAACTTCTCTGAGACCAAATCTAAGGGCTCAAAGGGAGCCCCAGATAGGCCTTATAGAACTATTGTAAGGTCCCAAGCCGGCACCCTAGTGCAAGTTGCAGGCCTCAGCCTCAAAGTGCCACGAAGGAAACAAGTGATCAGGGGTCTCGACCCAAAAATGTACCACCCACCAGGGCGTGGAAAGCTGCAATGGCCACCACGTATACCTTAAGCGTGGAAGGACATAGACCTGATACAAAGTGTTCTTGCAGAAACTCAAATACTGTGTTTACTGAACAGTTAACCGGATTCCACTGACGCTGGTAACACCAAGAAGTGAAAAACTCTCGGAATAGTGAATATAGTTTCCTCGTAGCGGGAGCTCTGGAGCTTAGAATGGTCTCAACAACCTCGGTTGAGAGACCACTCTCTATGAGTTGGGCCCCCTCAGAGGCCAAACCCACAGTTTCTAAATCCCCTGCCGGGGGTGCAATATTGCATCCCCTGCCTGAGATGGAAGTTCTCTCCTGATCGGGACCTCAAAGGGAGGGCCGTCGAGGAGAAGAATTAGGTCCGCAAACCAAATTCGGCTTGGCCAGGGTGGTGCTACTAGCAATAGGCTTATACCATTCTGGCTGATTCACTCCAGAACTCCTGGGAGCAGAGCAACAGGGGGAAATGCGTACAGACGTAGCCTCGGCCATGTCTGCACCATAGCATCCAGCCCCAAGGGGGCTGGTTGAGCGTGGGAGAACCAGAGTGGACAGTGCGTCGTATGCTGAGACGTGAACAGATCCACTTCTGCCTGGCCGTAAAACTCCCATATTTGCTCCACCGCCTCAGAGTGGAGGCCCCTGGCCTCAGCCCCTGCCTCGACAGGGTGTCTGCTCCAATATTCTGGCCCTCTGGAATATACACTGCCCTCAGATAGCGTATTTTCTTGAGGGACCAAAATAAGAGGCCACCAACGTGTTGTCTGTGGAACAAGAACCAGAGTTTCCTCCATATAACCAAGGCGCGGGGATACTGCCGCGTGATCTTGATGGTATGGGGTGGGTTTCCCCTCGGGGAGAACCCTCTGGTCCTGATCCAGAGCAACACATGATGGCCCCTCAGGTCTGGGAGGAGATGTCTCAACGCACTGACGACGACCATCATCTCTAGGCAATTCATGTGCCAAAAGAGATGATGACTCCTCCACAAGCCCTGAGCTGAGCGGCCTTCCAATACCGCTCCCCAGCCGGTGAGGGAAGCATCTGTCGAGATCACAACTCGATGGCAAAGAGCTCCCAACACCGGACCCTGGGTTAAGAACCAGTGTTTCCTCCATATAACTAAGGCGCGGAGACACCGCCGCGTGATCTTGATCATACGAAGTGGGTTTCCCCTCGGGGAGAACCCTCTGGTCCTGAGCCACCACTGTAAAGGTCTCATGTACAGCATGCCAAAAGGTATCCCGTTGGACGCTGCTGCCACAAGACCCAACAGTCTCTCAAACTGTTTTACAGTGCGTGACTGGCCTAGCCTCAGCTCTTTTGTGGCTGTTAGGATAGCAGCTACACGAACGGGCGACAGAGTGGCCCGCATCGTCACTGAATCCCATACCACACCAAGGAAAGTGGTTCTCTGTACTGGAGAAAGCACACTCTTCTTGGCATTGAGCCTCAACCCCAACATCTGCATATGAGCGAGAACGACACCTCGGTGCCGAACCGCTAACTGTTCTGATTCCACTAGAATCAGCCAGTCATCAATAAAATTCAGAATGCGTATGCACTGCAGCCTGGCGGGGCCAGAGCTGCGTCTACACGCTTCTAGAATGTCCGGGGTGATAGAGCTAGACCGAAAGGAAGTGCCTGATACTGGTGTTCTTTGCCCCAAAGGAAACCTCAGGAACCTCCTGTGCTGAGGGAGGATGGAGATATGGAAGTATGCGTATTTTAGATCTATCGTGACAAACCAGTCCTCGGATCTGATTTGAATCACGATCTGTTTGAGTGTCAGCATCTTGGACTTGAGTTCCAGCACCAAACACTCCAACAAACGAAGATCTAGTAAGTGACACAGCTCTCCATCCTTTTTTGGAACAATGAGATAACGACTGTAAAGACCCGACGCAATGTCGGGTGAGTACACCTGCTCTATAGCTTTCTTTGCTAACAGGGCCTTTACCTCTTGCTCCATTACCAGAGCCTGCTAGGAATGCACTAACGTGAGCAACACCCCGTTGTAGCCTGAAGGACGAGAACCAAATCTGCCTCTTACTACTAACTGCAGGACCCATAGAGATATATTTGGCAGTAGCTTCCGCGCTGCCAGAAAATCTACCAAGGGAACTCTCGAGGCTGGCCTCTGGTGTAATAAAGACAGCCAGTCCGGAGACCTGAAGCATACTGGCAGGAACCACCCGAACTGATTGTTTTAGAACCCCCCTCAGAGGGCGCGAGTCCGACGCAATGTCGAGTTGACGCTGCGCCAGCTCACTGGAGACCGCTGCGCCCCGAAGCACCAAGGGTGGGGGGTTGGCAGAACGGTCCACTGAGGGCACCGAGATGGAAAGGGCACCGTATAATGAGGTGTACACCATTCCACCCCGGTTGGGGCTGCCCTCACCGGTCTGACACCAGTGGCGCCAGATCTTTTCTTTTGAGCCGCAGGAGCTGCTCACGCCCATGCAGCCCCAGGGGGTTGGACATAGCGAGGGAGAGATTATCTTGTATCTTTCTCCATGATTCCCATCAAATTGAGCCAGAGGTGTCTCTCAGTGACCACAAGGGCTGCCCTGAGAGATAATTATGTGGCCCGACGGGGTTCTCAAACTCCATCGGGCCAAACTCCCTCACTTCTGTCCAAATACCGCAGCAAGGTCAGCCTGATATGCTTGTAGCACAGCTATAGTGTGCAAGCAGGCTCATGCTAGACCCACTGCCATATATGCTTTTTCCACTAGATTAAAAAATAGTTTTCTTTAATGGTTTAGTGAAAGAAGCCGACGCCTTCAGGGACGATACTGAACTGGGAGACAGATTGCTCGCAAGCGTCTGTTCAACCCGGGGTATTGCCCCATAGCCATACTCTCTTAACCCCCAAATATCTGAATATACATGAATGTGGGGCTAAAAGACAAGATGAGTAAGGCTTTTTCCATGATCTAGACTGCTCGCTGTGCAGATCGGGAAAAATGGAAGGCCCCATGATGGAGGTGGAAAAATAGAGGGAAGGAAACTTGTTTAATTTATTTTATTTTTAGGACGAGTGACCCCTTATTTCTGCTGGCCATTAAATATTTAATTTATCTACAGCCTTAGTAAACACCTCCACCAGCTTATTATTTTTTTATATATATTATATATAATATTTTATGTATATTCCTTTTTTTATATATAATATATAAACTATCATATATATATATATATATATATATATATATATATATATATATATATATATATATATATATATATATATATATATATAGGCTATATATTTCTCATACACTGGGGAAAGAGATGGCAAATACACTTCCCCCATGATTGTGTGTTTCACTTTAAATGCCCAGCACATCTACCTCCTTGGAGGTAGAGCACTGAAGCATTGATTTGTCTCCCCGGGTGGAAGAGATCGCAGCGCGGGCTTCCGAGACCGGCGAGAGAGCACTGGATCCCTCGTGGAAAGGGAGGACGATAAGATCCGCGGACCCGTCTCCAACCACGTAAAGAGATCCTTTTCGCGATCCACAGGAATGCATTGCATGCAATGTCACAACATGACATCATGACTTTTGCGTAAAACACTTTCAAGTCAAGTGGCGTGTTATTTATACGCATTTTGAGCTATCCGCGTGTACGCGTGTATATCTACGCCGTTATGTCCGAGTGATTCCGCGTGTATGTACACACCGTTAAAAATCCGAGCGAAATAAAGCCAAAATGTTTGATATACATCTGGGGAGCGATAGTTTTCTTACTAGGATGGCAGGGAAAGACTTATAAATGGTATTAACCAGTGACGGGTAGGTTTAGGGACGGGGTTGGAGTAGGTCATATATTTGTATATACAGTAATGTAACGTTAAGTTAACGGCGTTCATAAACACGCTGAAAAGCGATTTTGCGTGTTGATAGCACGCCAAAAATGGAAATAGGAATTGGCGTGTCATACATACGCAGTTTCATGAGATCAGTCTGCCCTGAGAATCGCGAGCCCGGCCACTTTCCTCGAAAAGTGACAGGCGGGAGCGGAGCATGCAAAGCGAAAGCTTCTACAATGTTGGCAATCAGCCCCCTCGGAGGCTGATACCGCATGCTCTACTCCCAAACACATCACACAAAGCTCGTGTTGTCACGGTTCACAGATGAAACAGGCTGGATGGTAAGTTTATATAGTTTATTTTGCAGATGGAAATCACAACCGGAGATAACAGGTGAGAATCAGATGACTTTGAAACATAAACAAGCTTAGCTGATGAGTAATGTCCTTTTCTCTCTTGTAGATGGTTTGGTAGCAGACACATGGAAGATGGAAGGTATTCACAAGGATCGGGAAGCAGGTAAGTTGCAGGTTGGATGACGGAGAGTCTGTGAGTCATGGATAGACGAGATCAGACCGTGACTGCAGGGAGAGTGAGTGTTTTATAGTCCATGCTGGTGATGGGACACAGGTGACGGTGATCATGATGAGGTGCAGGTGCAGGTGATGATGACCGGGAATGCTGGGAAGTGTAGTGAAGACAGATGAAGGAGGTGAGTGTGAATGTGACATTACACCCCCGCTCCGGAAAGCGCGACCTCGCGCTGCAGAGGAACCAAGGCGGAGCAGATGGAGGGAAGGGCCAAGGCGGAGCAGATGGAGGGAGGAGCCAAGGCGGAGCAGATGAGAGAGGACATGGCCAGGGCGGAGCAGGACGTGGGCGTGGCCAGGGCGGAGAGACCCCTTCGGGTGGCCATGGCGGAGAGACCCCCTCGGGTGGCCATGGCGGTGAAGACCCTGCAGGAGTTCCAGAGATCCCCAACTGAGCCGGAGGGACCCAGAACCGAGGTGACACCACAGGTCTGGAGGGCCAAGGCGGATCTGCAGGCTCATGGGACCGAGGCGAAGAAGGGGCTCTGGAAGCCCGTTGCGTTACCAGTGCGAGGGAGGACGACTGAGGAGCAGGAGGGAAGATGGAGCCCGGTGGAGCAGAAGGGATGCAGGGCAGAGGCACAGCCGGCAGCACGGAGTCCCGAGGTGGAACCAGGGTGACGGCTGACCAATGCGAGGAAGGAAGGAGGAGTGAGCCTGGTGGAGCTATAGGGCTGACAAGACCCGGTGGAGATGAGGGCACAATGAGCCAAAGAGAAGCTGTAGGGTCGGAGGACCAAGGTGGAGTCAGAGGTTCAGGGGATTGAGGCAAGGACAGGGGTTCCACTGACCAGGGCGATGCTGAGGCTTGGAGACCCTGAGGCGGCTCCACAGCAATACTGGGGGGTAGCTGTGGATGGGCAGCAGGGTCGACAGGGCTCAGTAGAGGCAAAACAGTAGAGCATGAAGACATCAACAGCGGAGGTGGGAGAGGGAGGCAGGGTGGGAATACCGTCTCTGGCTGGGCGTGGCTGACGTGAAGCTCTGGCTGGGCGTGGCTGACGTGAAGCTCTGGCTGGGCGTGGCTGACGTGAAGCTCTGGCTGGGCGTGGCTGACGTGAAGCCCTGGCTGGACGGCGGTCTCTGGCTGGACGACGGTCTCTGGCTGGACGGCGGTCTCTGGCTGGACGGCGGTCTCTGGCTGGACGGCGGTCTCTGGCTGGACGGGACCAGCGGCGAAGGCTTGACTGGGCTGGACGGGACCAGCGGCGAAGGCTTGACTGGGCTGGACGGGACCAGCGGCGAAGGCTTGACTGGGCTGGACGGGACCAGCGGCGAAGGCTTGACTGGGCTGGACGGGACCAGCGGCGAAGGCTTGACTGGGCTGGACGGGACCAGCGGTGAAGGCTTGACTGGGCTGGACGGGACCAGCGGCGAAGGCTTGACTGGGCTGGACGGGACCAGCGGTGAAGGCTCTGGGGGAAGAAGCTCAGGTAGGTCGTCAAAGGGCTCGGCCATCTTGGGTGAAGTATGGAACACAGAGTTCTTGGAGAGGCATGCAGGCACGGCATGGCGGGACCTCACCAACCCAGGATCAAAGAGGGGCCAGAGTGGAGAATGGTGTCGGGACTCCTCACGACCACTGCCTCTACTGCGGCCTCCACGGGTCCCGCGAAATATGGCCAGACGGGTTCCCTCGAACGAACTTCCACGGGCAAAAGGTGGGAGATTTTGGCTCTCCTCTGCCAGGACGACAAAACTAACCCTATCGTCCATTTTAGGGTGGTCTGATCTTCTGTCACGGTTCACAGATGAAACAGGCTGGATGGTAAGTTTATATAGTTTATTTTGCAGATGGAAATCACAACCGGAGATAACAGGTGAGAATCAGATTACTTTGAAACATAAACAAGCTTAGCTGATGAGTAATGTCCTTTTCTCTCTTGTAGATGGTTTGGTAGCAGACACATGGAAGATGGAAGGTATTCACAAGGATCGGGAAGCAGGTAAGTTGCAGGTTGGATGACGGAGAGTCTGTGAGTCATGGATAGACGAGATCAGACCGTGACTGCAGGGAGAGTGAGTGTTTTATAGTCCATGCTGGTGATGGGACACAGGTGACGGTGATCATGATGAGGTGCAGGTGCAGGTGATGATGACCGGGAATGCTGGGAAGTGTAGTGAAGACAGATGAAGGAGGTGAGTGTGAATGTGACACGTGTGTGTCCATACTCGTTAAATAGCGCGAGCAGGGAGAACACAGAGTTTGTGCAATTGTTTAGTTTGCATATTTAAATATATATATATCAGACAGACAACAGTAAATATAACAGACAGTTTGACACAGATCACTTGCTGAGGCAACAGAAGCTAATGCCGGTTTGCACCGGATGTGCTTTTATCCCTTCCTGGTCATGATGTCACCCGCCCGTGACGCTCATTCTTTCCATTGGACTAGTTGACATAGATGCTTCAGACGCATTCACGCTGGGAGCGTTCCCAAGGCGTCGTTGACGCATCGCGAGTTCCCTTGTAAGGGAAGTGCAGTTTGTGGGCATGTTTACACGACAGCGATGTTCTAAAAACAGATATGTTTTCCGCGTACCAACAACAAAGTTGTCAAAACGATCCCCGTTTACCAGGATCCATGAAAACGTAAAAAAAATGCTGCATTATGCATGCCAGGCCATTAGTTGGCGATGTCACCTGGTATTCATGTGCATGATGTCACCGTTTTCACAAATTCATGTTTTTGTAGTTTAAACTTAGATGATAATGGTATCGCTTTTAAAAAATGTTTTCAGACCCCCAAAATGCTGTTGTGTATACTGCCCTACAAAGGCAAAACGCCGTAACATCATGTTTGGTCAAAAATGAGTTAATGTCATTTTTGTGGTATTTGAGCCCTCTTTTATCATGTGAATAAATATCGTGAGTCAGTTTGATTGTTTTAACGAGAAAATAAAGGGCTATGACAACCGTAACATCCAAAACCATATGAGAAACCACAGCAGAACGCCGTAACAGCTGTTACGGCTCTTTGCCTTTGTTCCAGCACGCTGAAGTTGAGTTAAGGTGTTCTGGCTTTGTTTAGCCTGGCATCAAGGGAGATGTTACGGTGCCGCTGTGATGTTACTGTACACTCTGGCTTTGTCATACTGTCAAATTTTGCCGCTCTCAAACCACGTAACATACACACGACACATCTTTGGTAAGAACATACCAATAAACATGATACATTTTCGATTGCATTCTGCTTAATTCAGCTAGTTTGCGAGAACAACATACCACCAACTTTGCTGGCCAGACAAACTGCTAAGTATGCAATCAGAAACAAAGCAAGGTGAACAAGCCATACGGTATGCAAGCTAATAGGTTGTCATAAATGTTGTTTTTCGTTCAGGGCGATTAGTTCAGATCTGTCAATGTCAGTGACAGCTCGGAGCTAACGTTAGCTAAATTTAATCTATGTCACGTAAATTAGCGTTAACGTTCAGAGACGCCAAAAACTAATTATTAAATAACTGTTACACAGGCATCCTACCTTTCCATGCAATCCGATTTAATCCATGGAAATTCCATAATCCATAGCAATGCACGTCATCTGATGTATACACAACAATCCATACGTGTTTGAGCCATATTTCCTTCTTGCAGGTGTTCATGTCAGATCTTACTCAAATCCATAGCACAAAGCTAGTTATCGCTAACGTCCGTACAAAGTAGGCTAACCTAAATGGTAAAAGAAATTCCAGCTTTTTTTCGGTTGACTGTCTATTATCTCAGATTTAAAAAGCAGTAGGCTAATCCAAGTCGAGTTCGTTGACTGTGCATCTTGAGCAGTTAACCCTTTAACTGTCACCACACCGTTCTCCCCTCCCCTCCTTTTTTTCGCATAGACATGAAAATCACAATCCAAACTTAAATGGTTGTAATTCAATAATGCTTTGTAATAGACCTATGGACAAATTGTGTTCCAAATTTTAAATTGATATCTCAAAAAATTAGCTTTCAGTAAGATTTTTTTTGGGTGCAGTAACAAACTTTGTCACTAGATGGACAGCCAAGCTTCCTTACTGACCATATAAGGACGCCTTCATTTTCATATATGCTTTGAGTGATCTGAACCAAGTATTTCCATAATTTGCATACAATTTATGAAGTAGAAATCCTATTCAGAAGTAGTATGAGTTGTTTGGCAGTATTTGATTTGAATTCAACCAAAAATAAACGCATAAAATAAGCATATGTGCGTTAGTACAGCTGGCAGCCGCATCACAAATCGAGAATCCATAATATTTTTGTTTATATATATAAAAAAGAATTCTGACTTTTTTTATATAAAATTGAATTGTGTTATTTTTTGAACTCTTGGTATGAAAACAAAATAAAGCCCTAAAGGCGCCTAATGAATATGAAATATTCTTGTTGCAAATTGATAATTTATGTTTAATTAATTATTACTCTATATCTTGCATTTAAATACATATACATTTGTATTCAATTATAATTAAATTATCTTTATTGTGGAAAATTTTCTTGTATTTATTCATACTGTACATACTGTACTGCAAAGTAACTTATCTGTCATACTGTTTAACTGTGTTAGTGTTGCCACACTATCCTGATCATTATAGCACTAAATAGGAACAACCAAAGGTCTTCTATATAATTTAAAACACATACCATGATGACTAGACCTTGGTTAGGTGTTCTTATAATGGATGTAAGTATGGGGAACAGCAAGCAAATTTTGAGTATATGTCAGTTACTGCCTTTTGCCTTTGCACGACTCCTTCTTTTTGGCACATGATACAAAGGCAGAGTACAGTAACTGCCAGACAAGGGTCAAAGGTCAATTTTGAGCTCAAGATTTTTTGCATACAAACATTTCTTCATTATAGCAACTAGTTGTCAAATTTTGGGAGTCCTACCTATAATACTTTTGTCTGGACAAAACAAAAACTTTAAAGTCATTTTTCTCAGTTTCACACTCTAGCGAGTTAAGGTCTTTTGCCTTTGCAGGGCAGTATATATACATATTATATATATATATATATATATATATATATATATATATATATATATATATATATATATATATATATATATATATATATATATATATATATATATATATATATATATATTATATATATATATATATATATATATATATATTATATATATATTGTATACATATATTACTGATCCCAAAACATTGATGAATTTCCTTTACCTTCAAAATATTCATTGAGTTTGTAGCACATTTTGGGATTGCCTTAAGCTTTAAAGTTTGGCCAAAATAAAGTAAGTTTAAAAACACTGTAACTTTGCTGCCTGTATTGTTCGAAACAGCTGTTGCATCAGGAGTGCACCTGTGATGTCTACAATTGTTGTCTGGTTAGGCAGCTGTCAATGTTTTGGTACAGAGCTGTTGAAATCCGGACACCACTGAAGTGATCATGACATTCGCTCAATCTTGTGTTTCTGGGTACCAGCTTCACTATTTATCAGAATTGTTTTTAATGTCTCTCTTTAGCATGACACGGTTGTGCAATCACCTTCACGGCTGCTCATCAGAGCTACATACAGTAGTCTCTAAACAGATATTTCCCATTCATATTTTGAGCAATGCCAGATTAGACAACTCCATCTGCAGCAATTACAAGAATGAGATGCTCTTAATGGCAATTTGAGCATTTTGGTGGTCCTTCACTTCTTTGGGATTAGCCTCCAATAGCCTCTTGAGGTTTGTGTGAATAAAAGCAGCAGAGAAGAGGAGCTGACCATTGGTGGGCCAATAAATATGCACCATGCATTGTCTGTTTCTGGGTATTAGTTGATGTTGGAGATCAGGATGAATATAGTCTTGTGTTTCATTGTCTATCGCCTGTAAATACTGCTAAATGTGATTCTGGAAATTTTCAGCAGACTATGAAGAGGAACCTGACTGTTACACTCTGTGGGTGTGATCTGTTCCACTCATTTTATCATCCATAAATAAACATCAAGAAGCAAGGTTTAATTTTTTATGAGGGTGATCATCCATGGCTCAGTCTCGTAAACCTTTCTAATCTTCACGCTATACTACCTGAAAACGGTCAAGTTGTCCCTATGGACCATTTCAGTCTTCCGTCGAGCATTTTCGACCCTACTTGCACCGCATTACTCCGCCAGAGCGCAGCTTCCAGACTCTCCGCGGCCACAGCGGAGGTGAAATTGGAAGGGGGGAAATGAGTGAAGATGTAATTTGAAGGTGCAGGGCAACAAAGGCTCCGTTTTCTTCAGACAAAGCCTTTCAGCGGCGCAATCGAAGAAGCTGTTGGCTCACCTTGACAGCTCCTCTACCCACAATGCACTAAGTGGATGATTAAAAAGAAATGGAGGGTTTTACTGTGGGGTATGCGTGGCCTCCCTGGAGTCCCTCGAGCTGCTGAAGCGCAGAGCTACAGCTGTCCTCCAAACAAGCCCGACATTCTTTATTTATTTCTTATGAAATATTGATGCATGTTATGAAAGGTTTAAAATAATGTGTCTAGCCTCCTCTGGCCCGGCCACACTGTTTTCTAATGCATAAATAATTCTGGGCCCTCGGACAGAGAGCCGGCACATTAGGTGGGGATGTAGCCGATGTATCGCATTCTTTCTGCCTGAGAGCAAAAGTGGACTTTCGTAATTTCCTACGTTTATACAATCGCTGTGGCCACTTAATAATTGATGGACAAATTTAGGGACTAAAACTCCAACACAATATGACTTTATGTCGAAGGGTTAGTCCCTGCAGATCAGGGGCCGGTCGTACGTTTGGCCGCAAAATCTCATTTTTGATTTCCTGCCGGTTCGGGTGCCAGCATCTCGCGCACGTCGTGCCCTTGATGAGGTCTGGCTGTGCATGGCTGGAGATAAGCGAACGCTTTAGCCCATTATGAGAGAAGGGGGAAATGTTTTGTTTCTGAACACAAATGGGTTTTTCACACTGACATGAACCTGGTTTGATTGCCTGGCCGACATACAGATGTGATGGGGCGACCTCTCGCTTTCTCATCTTAATATCGGGTGTGATGTACAATTATGCCCACAATTGTCAGCCAGATCTATTTGCCTGATACACACCAGGACCAAAGGCTGGATAGCAATTTCACTCTCAATGCTTCAATTAACATGTGGCACCCGATAAAGCTGCTCGGACAGCTCGGGTACAGTTCTCGGGTACACATCCTCGCAATGCTGCCAACTTGAAATAAAAGAGGCCATTTAACCAAAGTATTCAACATAGACATATTTACCGAGTTTTAAAAATGCTCGAGGCGCTCTTGTTTTAGAATGGCTGCATATTGAAATGGCAGCGCTAGTGCTTAAAATGGCATTTTGGTCTAATAAGGTGAGAGGAAATACTCTGGATTGGGTGCAAACCGAGTGTAAAGATGAGGGAATTTTCATTTAACCTCTAATGATCCAGAAGCATGCGATCGAGATTTTGAGTCGTAAGTGCCAGACATCTGTATTGACTGTCATCTTCTGAGAGACTGAGAGCCAGCGCTCTGTCTTGATGACTTTTTGCGCATTGATTTTGGAGTTGGAGTTTGCTGGTGCTAATGTCCACCCTTTGTCTTTTGCCTCCTGGGGCGGCACAGACTCACTCAAAGGTCTTACTCTAAATACAGGCTACATCTTTAGCAGTTCGATACTTTTCTTGCTTTTTTTGTGGCTAATGAGAAATTATGGTGGATTGATGGATCAGTTTTGCTTTTCATTTGGTGCACAATTTTTGAAGAAGCAGCAATAATAAAGATTAGGTTAAATGTTCAAAAATTCAGGGTTAACAGATGACATTGATTTTTGGCATTGTGGCTCAAAAATGTAATTGCCTTTGGCAGCAGCATGTCAATTACTGCATGTGACACACTTAAAGGGCTAATGAATACAAAAATGAGCATCGCACCTCCTGCTTCATACTTGAGAGGTTGACATTCTCTGGCATATCCTTTGGGCGTACGCAAGACCTTTCCATAAACAGAGATGACCCCGGTACCCTTACTGACCTCTTCAGAGGTGTCAGATCAATGACAACTTCTCCTCATCTGACCCCTCTTTCAAAGCTGCCTGTGGTAAAAATAACGCTTGAGGCAAGGTTTCCCACTTTCAATTGTGACCACTCTTTATAATCAGTTGCCCAATCTTTATGATGACCATCCACATGCTGCACACACATACACAGCACTGAATAAAGCTCGGTGAGCACAACCTGCAACCCACCGGTTCTATCCATGATTAATCTGATAAATAATAAATATATCAATCTAGCCCTCAGACAAGGACAAATTTTTAACAGCAGGAAGGCACAAGACCCCCTTCAACTGCTGCCTGTAGCTGCAAAATTAATTATTTAATGATTAATTTTTGGGGAAATGAGAAAAGTTTTGATTAATGTTGTCCAGTCTCAGTTCTGTGTTGTTTGAAATATGTCAAACGCTTCACCCACCCTTCCCTCCGGCCTTTAGACATACACACACACACATGCATCCCCCCCCCCCCCCATGCTTTAAAAAAAAGCCTACAGGCACTTGACACAGGGATCAGATGTTGATCATCTCAGGATAAATTAAAGTAACAATTTCCAACACCTTGTGAACATGGTGGCTTTGAATAACCTCCATTCTGTCAGGGTTCACAAATGTTTGGTAATGGAAGCGTCCTGAGCTGTATGAGCATATGAATTTTTTATCAGGTCAAATTCTCATCTGTTCTTCACTGTTTGTTGAAGAGAATTGCGTCAGCCGTTTCTTTCTAAGTTATTCCTCTGGGCAGATTGTAATTTAATTCCACTTCCTTATAATAAGGTTTACACACGTGTCATTTTACAAACGCAACAAGAAATTGTACTTAATCACAAATGTAACAAATAGTGATCATGCTAAATTATTATGTTGAGCAATGATTATTATCCTCAGTAGTAAAAGTATTAATAATAATTAATTATCATTATTCGTTCAATTTTGCAAAAGCCTAATTTAAGTATTAAACAACCTAGTATAAGTATTAAGCATGTTGCTTTTATGAACTCATATTTATTGAATATTTGTACTTTCAAAAATTATTTTTCCTCACCACAGGACTATATGACTGATTATAAAACTGATTCAAAGATTCTAAACCAAACTGAAATATTTTACGATTTTATGTGCAGTTTCATTTCTATATTACTTCAGTACATTGTAGTTTTAGGGAGTATAACTGGCTTTCTGTATTCCAGAGACCTCTACAACCCACACACACACACACACACACACACACACACACACACACACACACACACACACACACACACACACACACACACACACACGTTTGTCCCTTTTCAATCCGTACAAAAACACAGGCCTGCCCTGAAGGCGGGTCAAGGGCCCAGGGTTTAATAGGGCCAACAACCCAACAAATCTACCAAGGTCCTGCATAATATATTTCCCTGCCCAGAATGAAATAAATAAATGAGCAAATATCTGTTTGTGAGCTTGGCAAATCAGTTGCGGACTGACAGAGCACATTGTCTGAGGCAGCTCTACCGGTTGTTACAAGCGTCAAGACATTAGGCCAAACAATAGCTGGATTGGCAGCATCATCAATCACAGGGCTCTGACAGTTGACTTCAGTTTGTTTATTCCTCTCTGCATAATAAGCGATCGGATCAGGTTTAATTAGATATTGGGTAATCAATCATTGCCAACAAGGTACTTGGCTAGCAGGTCTCAGCACGTGGCATTGTCAAAAAATAAATGACAAAAGCGAAACCCGCGTGGCAACAGTCAAAAAGTAACGCGTGCTATTAAGAGGTCCAAGCGGCGCTTTTGAGATGCAGCCTGATGAAGACAACGATGTCGGATGCAATTAACTCTGCCAGCAGCATAGGCTATTTACATAATGAATGAGCAAATGTAATTTTAATATGTTTGGTTCACACTAAAATGCAACCGCTACAGCATAATCCTTCTGATCGCACCAGTGAATGACGTTTCTTCCTTATATTCACGTGCACTACTTTTGCGGCATAATGATAATTGTTCTAGATTTATAATGGAAGATAAGTTTGTATGCTTTCCAGTCTTTTTGACATTGATGATTCGGTTATCTTGGCACTGTGCAACATCTTAGCAGCCCAAAGTACAGTTGTTTTTATTAGCCAATTATTTCACAACTTTTATTATAGAATATCGTAACAGGGACTTCAATGGTGGGTATGCCTAAACCAACAGAAAAGGTAGATAGAGAATGAAGCATCTGCGCCTGTGCCTCCGAGCCCCGCCGCCACTGCTGATGAGACAGTTACAAGTTTACAACATCTGCCTACTAATGTTTGATCAGTGATAAAATATGCCAAGGTGACAACATCATGCTGCCCTGCATTTGTGAGCTGGGGGCCTATTAAAATTTCAGCGGCCCACGAGTGGAGCCCTGAAGGACCCCGCGCTCCCCAAACAGTGCGCAGGATTGAGACGACTTCACAAGATGTCAGAAACAATATCCGGTCGCGTTTGTCGTGCCAACCTTCAGAGTAACCCTTCTCTGACATCTGTGTTTGCACTGAAGTGCAGCTGAGAATTTGCTTCTGGATGAGGAAGGAACAAAGAAAATGTCATCCAACAGAAAACCCAGCTAACAAAGTACACAGAACGCTCTAGCAAGTTATGATCAAGCATTCTTCCGGTAACATTAATAGAATGTTAGTTCAAAGTTATCTGTGCCCGGTTGCATAAAGCACCTTAAGTTTTTCCCTTAAGTATGATACCTAAGGGGCGATTTCCCCTTACCTAAGAGAATAACTTAAGGGTGTTGCATATAATCTCTTAAACGGTTCTCTTAGGTAAGGGAAACATTTAAGTGTTTCACGACAGCGATCCTGGATTCACGTTATAAAAGTCTGTTGTTGCCATAGATACGCAAAACACTAACATGTCGGAATATCACGTGTCAGTCCAGTGACGCTTTCACGCAACACCGTGTTAGCTCCGAAAGTGGCGGCAGGTTGTGTTGTTGTTCATTGTCTCATGCTTTGGCATTTGTTTAGGTTTTGTGAATGCACTTCTGGCTCTGTGTCTCGAAATACAGCTGAGTATATTTCCATAGCATACCTGTTTTTTCTGCCATGATTCCTTTAAAACACAGAATCAGCTCGTTCTCCTGTGATTTTTTTTCTGCACGGGTCCGCCACACACTCTCCGTGCGCGCACTGACTAACGTTGTCATAGTCTACATGCTAGGAGTGACGCCCGTGTAATGACAGACAGACAGCTGTCTAGTTTGTTAGCGATGTCAGATATTGTGCGTCGATCAAAATCGGTATTCTTGCAACAATTTTTCATAGCTAAATTGTCCAAAGGGTTCTCCCTATTCCCTATGATCTTCAGCTGGTTCCATAAATTCAGCCATAGTCTTATTTTTGCCCGCGTTACTCTTAAGGTTACGATTTCCAAACCTTAAGTTATACTTAGGGAAATTGCCGTTAAGGGGTTTTATGCAACACTTAACGATTACTTAAGTGAAAAAAACAGCATTTAAGGGAAATTCTAAGTGTTTATGACGTTTCACTTAAAAAAAAACGTTAAGTAACACTTAAGGGTATTTTTCTGCAACACCCTTAGGTTTAAGGGAAACATAAGGGCGACCTTAAGGGAAAATTACACTTAAGGTGCTTTATGCAACCGGGCACTGGTCTTTAATAATGTTCTTGAAACATTAGCATATAATGCTATTTAAACATTTGTTTATACAACTTTTTTTTTTTTTCTGAAACGTTTTAGTTGGACGTCGTCTAACATGGAACATTCTGAAACAAGTAGTAACATTTAAACAGAGAAAATTAAAGAGTAATGTTCCCAACATGTTTGCAGAATGATAAAATGAAATGTTTCCTTAACAATTGCATAACTAATAAAAAAAAAGTTTTGTTAAACATCTAAAGCATAAGATTGAGAACAGTCAGAAATTGCATTTTTATAACTTACCCGGAATATTAGCAAAACGTTCTTGGAACATATTTTTGTTTGCTTCAGGTTGTCCTGTGCAAGTGCTAAATGAGCAAACTCTGGCATCTGGCCACCATAACAAAAGACTGCTGTGTGGAGAATTGTTGTGTCTTTGGTGATGCGTTCACAAGTCTCCTTTGTTGCGGAGCGGCTTGCAGATCGCGCATGCCAAGCCCATTCTCCAACCAAATGTCAACTGTCAGCACACGGCTCATCAGTTCAGCAAGGTGCATCAAGCAGAGACGCCTCTCGGGTGCTCGTGCCAGCAACCATATTGTAGTGAGTGAAAGAGCGTCTCTTACACTATGAGAAGACGCTAGCTGGCCAGATGTGATGCCAACATCTATATCAGAATGACAGTGGTTAATGTGAACCTGGATCTGAATGTGATGTGTATATGTTATGATTGAGACCCATTTATTTAGAGTTGAAATCAAATGATACAATGATTAATAAACTCCACGGATACATTTACACACACACATAATCCGTTAGTAATCGGGTTGATGGTTCAATCAGACTGAAAAGCCTTCATGTAAACACCTCAATCAATCAGACACATGTCCTCTTGCTGAGTTAGAAGAAGCAATCCTGGGTTATCCCATTTTGTTGATCCAGGGACAACATTCCTGTCTGAAAATGTTGTCCTAACTATATCCCTACGCCTAACCATAAATTATCCCTAAAATCTGAGGGAAATGATATGTTAATAACACTGATTGTATAGAACCACCAAACCCTGATTGTAAACCTAAACTTGACATAAACTGTAAACTTGTCCCTCAAATCTGATGGTTGATTGGAATGTTGAAAAATGTTGAACCTGGAACATGTTGTGAAATCAGGTTCTGCGATGTAGACCCTGAATAATCTGATCAACAGAAGAAGAACAAAAAGAAGCCTGTAAATCAATGTTTAGTGCTCATATAAACTTAACTTTCAAAACCTGATATCGGACTGGATTTCATTCGTATTGAGGGAACTTAGTGCTTGTAAACAAACCTACAATATTGTTCAAAGAGTAAAAGTATCTTGCTTAGCTGCAATGTTGAATTTTGAAATTGTGTTTGAAATCTTGTTTACAAAAATTCCAAACTGTATGAGATTCCAAACAGCAGATGTCCACAGAATCAGGCAGGGACATTTGTGGACTCCAGTTTTCTGTTGATCGATCATGATGAAGACGGTCGGTCTCATTTGCTTATCCTCGGCACATGAATATAGGCGTGAGCATCTTTTGTTTGTCCCTGTTTGTAAGAGAGGACCAGCAGCTAAATAATTCAGCGTGAGTAAGAATCAGCATATCTTAGCGAATGCTTAATGTGCCAGATGCATGCGAGGGATAGGTTCATTTCAATTAGGCCTATTGTTACCGACAATGAGGTGACAAATTCATTTCATTACCGGGCCAGACATTCCGCGTCGCAGCTTTTGTACCTGGCTTGTATGTTTACCTCAGGTTTTTTTTTTCTTGTCATCTCTCGTGACATGTTTTTGTCGTCTTCCCCTCCCACTGGCATCTTTTCCAGCCCTCCCTTCATCTTTTGTTTTTTCCCTCACGCAGCAGAATGAGTGTTTTGCGAGGGTTGCGTTACCTGGGATCAAGTGACTCTTCGGCCCGAACACTGGAGCATGTTCTCCGGGGTCAGTGTGATCTCTCCGGCTAATTGGATCGGGTGTAAGCTAAGCCGGCGTCATGATGACTTTGATGTGACACTTTAGAGGCCTGTGACTGTGAGTGGCTGGTTTGCAGGTGGACGCTGACTCACCTCCACCGTGGCTGCTGTTGAGCTGCGGGCAAATAAAAGTGCTGCTAATCGTGGTGTATTACAAGAGGAAACTGTATAGAGGGGGGTCATTAATTTTTCACACAGTACTTGGGCCGCTAATGTTTCACGTCTTTGTGAATCGGCGTTTTGTCCTTCTTGTTCATGAGATTGGTAGGTTTCCATTCACTCAATCAGCCATCTACAGCTTTATAATGGGAAAACAGGGGTGGGGGGGCAATTATGCTGGTTAGATCAAATTAGTTTTACTGTGGATAATTTGAGGGCCATTTATCACATTTTATTTGTATAGACATATAGGACAAATAGTAAGAACACTCAAACATTAAACAAAATATATATTTAATGTGATTCTCTGCTATGAAACCTGTGTAAACTTGATCTGAACTGACATCATACATCCAGTAAATATCACCAAATTAACAGATCAAAAGTGACACACAAAAAAAAAATTAATGTTACAAATGATTTCTCTTTCAATTAAATGATGTTATTTTAAACTTTCCATTCATCAAATAAATCTTGTAAATGTATCTCCGTTTTCACAAAAATATGAAGCAGCAGAACTGTTTTCAACATTGATAATAATAAGAAATGTTTCTTGAGCAGCAAATCCGCATATTAGAATGATTTCTGAAGGATCATGTGACACATGAAGGCATGCTGAAAATGCAGCTTTGCCATCACTGGAAAAAAATACATTTTAAAATATATTGAAATTGGAAACTTTTATTTAAAATTGTACTAGTATTTCAAAATATTACTGTTTTTTTTTTTACTGTACACTCTAAGAAATAAATCCGTAAAATAACAGAAAAAGTACTGGCAGCTCATTACCCGGACTTTGTCCCGTAATTAAAAAACAGAAATTTTCTGTTAATTCACAGTGTGCCCACTGTAAATAAAACAGAAATTTTCTGTTATGTAATGGTCTATCTATAGTAAAAGACCAGACACTTTCTGTCATTTAATGATGTATTTATAGTAAAAAAACAGGACACTTTCTGTTATTTAATGATATAACTACAGTAAAAAAACGCAAATATTAAATAAATCCGTAAAATAACAGAAAATGTACTGGCAGCTCATTACCCGGACTTTGTTCCGTAATTAAAAGATGAAAAATTTCTGTTAATTTATGGTTTTCCTACAGTAAAAATAAAACAGATGAATTTAGGCAATATACCTACAGCAAATAGAAATTTAACTTTTCTGTTAGTTAACAGTGTAATGATAACTCTTGTTGAAAACATTTAAAAAAAATCTTCTGTGATTAAAAAATATTTTTATTTACTTATAGATCTACAACAATTCCAAGAAAACTAGAATATAAAGGGAAAAAAACACAAAAGGGAAAAGTATATATAGTTTCTCATCTCTAAATTGTATCAAGTCTGCCAATTGATGACACTTTGTTAACATTACAACAATCGCATCCACTGAATAAATTATTTTAAAATGTGTGAGGGGAAAAGGTTTTTCAGAGGAACATGGATTGGGGTGGATTGGGGTGGGGTGGGGTGTGGGGTGGTACTCTTCTTGTCTTCAGGTAAGATGAAGGCTGTAAAAGAAATACAAAACATTATTACTGACATACAGAATGTGCCAAAACAAAGATTCTAGGTGGGGAAACTCATCACTCACCAAGAAATGTGTAGTAAATTCTTCAGAGCCACTGATTGGACCAGGTCCTGGTAGGATTGCAGACTCGGGTTTAGCCACCAAAAGCTACAGAGGGGAGAGAACAGTATGTGGCCTATCCATCAAGATGTTTCAAATTTATTTACCGTGTACTGTAATGGTTCTGTCTGCGGTTAACCGTACCCGTCTGTCTCGTGGCGAGAGGCCTGCATTACGGCCCAGCTGTCCCTCCAGGTTGTCGTTGTTCTCTCCGTGCCGACACAGGTAGATGGTTCAGGGCTGGACGTAGATGTTCATCAGGTAGATTATACTGGATCTGTTTGATGAGGAAGTGCAGATCCCCGTCTATCGCCTAGATGAAGGAGTGATCGGTATGTTCAGTTAAAGTCTCATTTTGAGATTTGATAAAAGCTAAATCTTTACATGGTTTTTCGAAGTTGTTCATACAGGAACTTCAGCAGTCTTGGAGGAATGTGTATACGTTTGGTTTCCTTCATCTCAGCCTTTTCAACATTCGTTCAGGATTTCAGCACAGAAAAGTTGGATATGAAGAAAAAAAATAGATATATTATAGCTACGCAAGAAATTAAATGAAGGAAAATGAACTACAAAGTATCATGCAGACCAGGTTGAGGTTTAAAAACAATTGTACAGTATTTTACGTTCGTTAAATTATCAACTATAAATAATCAGCCATCCCTAATTCTTTCAAATTCAAACACTGTATATAAAATGATAAGACTTTTGTTTTCAGTGGACTCCAATTGCATGTCATGTTAGCTTTTCTGCTCAACTATACATTATAATATGTTTAATTATTTTCAACTAAATAAACAGAAACACAATAACATAATCTATAAATCATTTAATTAAAAATGTGTTGCTTACCTTTATATGAACTCCAGGCAGGATAAGTGCCATTTTCTTCAGGTATTTTGAAGCTTACTGCCTCAATGGGGTAGAGATGTGGTCAATAATAACTTCTTGAATGACAGCAATCCTGAATGTCCACCACCTTAAACAAAAAAGATATTACAAAATGATATTACAATCATAAAGATATTACATTACACGATCACTTCAGAAAACCGCTTTAAAGGGGTAGTTCACTTTAAAATGAAAATTCTGTCATCATTTACTCACCCTCAAGTTGTTTCAAACCTGTATGAATTAATTTCTTCTGCTGAACACAAAGATATTTTGAAGAATGTCGGTAACCAAACCGTTAACTGGAGCCATTGACTTCCATAGTAGGAAAAAAAAAATAGTATGGAAGTCAATGGCTTCAGTTAATGGTTTGGTTACCGACATTCTTCAAAATATCTTTGTGTTCAGCAGAAGAAATTAATTCATACAGGTTTGAAACAACTTGAGGGTGAGTAAATGATGACAGAATTTTCATTTTAAAGTGAACTATTCCTTTAAACATAGTTGTTTAAATTTTCCCTATACAATTTGTATTTCTACTGACCATGTAAGCATACACATCTTTGAAGGGGGTATTCAGCAACCAACTTTTTCTATCAACATTTTTCCTCAGACTTTAAATTTAATTGTGTGTTGCCAGTCCTGAACACTCATAGTGAATTGTGATTAATAATACAAAAATGCTAATAAAAAAAATACAAACCTGTAAGCAGCATGCAGGTGGTGCTTGGGATGCAAACTACAGCAGCAAAGTCCTGTCAATAGATAAAACAACAGAAAAACTATGAAACAAACTGAGGAGGGATCTAGTTAAGACCAACGTTACAGGAAGAAGAGTAACAGATAATAGCAGTCATGTTAAATGTAAAAATAATATTTCGTGGTCATTATTTGTGTGTGTATGTGTGTGTGTGTGTGTGTGTGTGTGTGTGTGTGTGTGTGTGTGTGTGTGTGTGTGTGTGTGTGTGTGTGTGTGTGTGTGTGTGTGTGTGTGTGTGTGTGTGTGTGTGTGTCTCGTCTAAAACAAAAACAAGTCTAACGTAAACATAACGTTAACTTACCTCATTTGGCAGAAAAGGTGGTGTTTTTCTTGATCCAGCTGTAACAGTTACTGCATCTTCACACACAGTATCTTCACGTTGTATCTTCATGCCTTTTAAATCAAGCAAGTCTAAATGGCCTTTACTTTTCTTGACGATTCCTCTGGTAGCTTATGTTTGAAGGCATTAAATTGCTCCAAAAACACTAACGTTAGTAACGTTACTGCATTTTATCACAACTGGTTAACGGATGCGCTCGTCAAGAAATAAACCGTATCACCGACAAATAAAAGTAAATAAACCAAATTACAACGAGGGCACACTATAACACATATATCAGGGAACCTCCACGAGTGTAAACTAACGTTAAATCTTTTAATGTGTGACGATATGCATAAAATGATCAATGCGACGGCTCCGACATTCATTTGCCTAACATGCCAGATGGCAACTAAATAACGTTACGTTAACAGCTTATTTGAACATAAATTTCGTATTTTACCATAGAAGTGTCAGAATGGCTTCCACACACCCGAAATCCGACTTTAATAAACAACTTTGGCCGCGGTCATCTGCGTGTGTAATGGCGGTTGCGTCTTAAACTTTAAGCGCCTCCAGGTTTTTGTTCCCACTATGCAACGCGTGTAATTCAAAATACGGGTAAATGACCTGTAAAAGACAAATACGGAAAAATCCTTCAAATTTATATGGTACATTGGACCGTAGTTTTACGGATTTTTTTTACAGTGTATTTTTATTAAATAAATACAGGCATGGTGAGCATAACATATTTATTTCAGAAACATTAATAAATCTGACCATCCCCAAACTTTTGAACAATAATGTGTAACTCAGGGACCCTGAGCATTTTTTCTTCTGGTGTACAGTAAGGTCAGTAGAAAGGTCCTAAGTTATTGTTACTGTGACCTTATTTGTCTACCGCCTGTAAACTGTTAGTGTCTTAACTGTTCCACAGGTGCATGTGCAATAATTGCATTGTTTAAACCCTTTCCAATAAAGATATAAGGCTTACTTGGATTTTACAAAATTATCTTTAAATTACAGTATCTTGAAAAAGGGACGTTTTCTTTTTGGTGAGTTTATATAATTAACAAGAATATAAGTTCACTGTGAATGGGATTTTACAGTACAATATAGTCCTGGATCAACATCTTTGGAACCTGGAACAAAACTCTAATCAACCAATCAGATTTGGGTGGTGATAGCAGAACTGTTTTTGTTTCAAGAAGAAAAAACTAACCCACAAATAAAAATAGCTTATAATAATATAATAATACTTTGAAGTAATCATCACAGTGAGAGCTAAAGTAATGTCATCATATACGATTATACTTTTGATTTATCGAAGCGACAACATACATTAACACATTTACTGTCGCTATTCCAGAATATTAATAATATTAGGCCTAAGTCCAGGAACGATTTAGTCTTTTTTTGTAGCCTATAGAAACAAACATATTTAATTAATTGAATGTTTCAGTTATTTTTTGTAAACATTTGGACGTTTCTCTAGCCACCCGCAATCAAAAAATTGATGGTTCTGCACAAATCACCTATAGGCTATATGACAAATATTTTAGCTTCAAAACTAAAAAAATCACCAATTTTGAGGCACTATTCATTTTATTCTAAGATTAGAGTAAACTTTATAGTTATGTCGTCAAATTTAATTTGAAAGGATTATTGCAGAGTCCTTACACATATCAATGTATATTTCACAAATTACAAATATTTTTTTTTTTTGCTAGTATTTATTTGTATTTAAATGTCAGATACATAAAATAAATATTATATGGTTGAAAACACTGAAGAGCCAGCCAAAGCGTGAACGCAGACTTGAATTTAGCAGTTGATAACGTTAACCTTAATAATCACACCGGTGTGATCGTTCACTGATCATTATGGGTCTTTAGGTTCAAGGGTTTTCAAAAACTGTTTAAGCTGGGGAAAAAAAACATCTGTTTTTTTTTGTTTTGTTTTTTTCAATCAACCTCTTGACTGCATGTCTTTCTCTCTTTCGGTCTTTTAACACCCTCATTGAGCAGATTTCATCAGAAGAGCCTCCTCATCTCCACCGCACTTTAATCTCATCCACTCGCGTAATCATTCCAGAGCCAGTAACCACAGGACTTTTGATTTGCCCTGCTATTTATTAGCTTGAAGCATCTAGAAAGAATCTTTGATTAATTGGGGTGAGCCACCCCATATAACAAGGTCAAAGCTCCTGAGCTCACTGTGCTTTTTTCATTTACATCAATTAGAAGGGGGAGCCGAGGGCTACTCGGCACCTCTCAGAAAAAGCTCTTGTGTGCGGTGGCCGGGACTTGTTTAAATATAACTCTAAGAGAGCGGTAATGAAGTTAATGCAAATGAGACATTCTCTTTTTCCCTGCCACTTTCTTCTCTCTCTTACATTTCCTCAGATACTGAAAGCCAATTACAAGCTAGGAAAAGGCCTTTGGAGAAACTAATAATGGCTGAAGTTTGTATGGATTGAAAATGAGATGAAAGGGAAGAACTCGTCTTAACCGGTCATTTGTCATCACGCATACATGTAGAATGAAGTCTCACTGACCATAGAGGAGATCATATGTTAGAGACCTTAAGACCTGTGTTGACATTTTAGAGCAAAAGATTCAAAGTATCTCATGGCTCAGTCTCATGCCATAAAATGCTGAAAATGATATTCAGGATTCACAAATGACCTGTAAAAAGTATTAAGGAAAAATGCATTTAATGCCCTAAATGAAATGCTGCAAAAACAGAGCTAGTGTAGGGAATTAAGGTAGTCAGTATTGTGACTTTGTGTTTGTGGAGCATGTTTAGAAGTGACGAAGGAGATCTTATACAGCTTGTGTTTACAGATACTAGTTGATCTTATTTTGTGGTAATGCTGAAAAATGGCATCAGCTGTGAGGGTGGAAAAAAAAAAGAAGTGAGAAAGAAAGAAATTTCTTCCTTTTCAGACAGAGGGCGGCCTTGTGTCACCAACACCTATCATCCCCCCTCCCCCTTCTATGCAAATGAGCTGTAAATGATAGAATGCTGGTTCAATCAGAGACTGAACACAGACAGAGCTGCTTACTTTTAGATATTTACGTCATAATTCTTTTTGTCGAACTGATTTCAGTGCATTTTCAAGTCTTGGCACATCTAAGGGTCTAGAACAATTTCCAGTAAGCTTTACAGCAAAAATTGAATGAAGGCTTATTTCTTTGTACAAGTGAATCATATAGAAATGCAAACACTGACATTTATAAATTCCTCTACTTCTTTCAAACATCCGCCAAACTGCATTCCCTGGATTGAGGGATAGGAACGTTGTCTTCGTTACCTTTGTTAAAAGAAACGATGAAACACGTTTAGCAGCTCTTCAGATTTAGTTATCCTGCTAAATCTGAAGAGCTGCTGAACGTGTTTTGTTATTTCTTTTTACAATGACTAATAAAGATATATTCTATTCTATTATATTCTTCAAAAAACGTCCAGAGGTTTAGTCTTGCATAGCCAGACTAGACTGACGGCAGAAGTTCTGGACTCCATCACAGCTTTCATTGGCCGTAGGACTGACATGTAAAACAACCAATCACAGTTAATTCGCCTCAGGGCATCCAAGACCAAGTCATATCTATTTGAATGTGGGAATCCTCTAATCTTAAAAACGTCTCAGGTTACTATTGTAACCATAGTTCCCTGAGAAACAGGGAACGAGACGATGCGTCGAACGACACGGTGGGAACGCCTCTTGCGTGATTGCGTCTGAAGCATCTATGCCAACTAGTCCAATGGAATGAGAGAATGAGCGTCACGGGCGGGTGACGTCATGAACCAGGAAAGGATAAGAGCACTTCCGCTGCTCGCCGGCATTTAGCTTCGACAGTTGCCGAAGCAAGCCGATCGCAGGGACGCAGGAAGTATGGCAGGGGGACGCATCGTCTCGTTCCCTGTTTCTCAGGGAACTATGGTTACAATAGTAACCTGAGACGTTCCCTTTATCGAAAAAGGGAACTTCGAGATGCGTCGAACGACACGGTGGGAACGAGAATACCCAACCCGCCATAATTACAAGTACCTGAGTGTCAGTCTGTTGATCTAAGCACTCAGCACCTGAGAACCTGGGGCAGCATCCAGGTCCAAACTGTAAAATCTCACGAATGTGAGCGGAGAGGACCAGCCCGCCGCATCACAAACATCTTGAAGAGATACCCCCTGCAATATGGCTTTAGAAGCCGCCATACTCCTGGTCGAGTGAGCTCGGACCACCAAAGGACAAGGCTGGCCCGAGTACTCGTATGCCAGTGAAATAGCCTCGACTATCCACTTACTGACTGTCTGTTTGGAAGCAGGAAGACCTTTCTTAGGTGATCCAAAGCAAATCAGTAATTGGTCGGACTTCCTGATTGAGGATGTCCGACGTACATACGTGTCCAATGCTCGCACTGGACACAAGAGGTGCAGTCTTTCCTGGTCCGCAGTTGCAAAAGGAGGACAGAAAGCCTGCAGCACAATAGGCCTCGGAGTCAAGGTTGGAACCCTAGGGACGTATCCCTGTTTTGGATATAGGAACGCCTTGACCATCCCCGGTGCAAATTCAAGGCAGGTGGGGGAGACCGAAAGAGCCTGAAGGTCACCAACTCTCTTTAGGGACGAAATAGCTAGCAGAAAGAAGTCTTGAAAGTAAGGAACTTTTCTGAGACCGAATCTAAGGGCTCGAATGGAGCCCTAGACAGGCCTACTAGAACTACAGTCAAATCCCAAGCTGGCACCTTAGTGCGAATTGCAGGCCTCAGCCTCAAAGTGCCACGAAGGAAACGTGTAATCAGGGGGTCTCGACCCAAAGATATACCTCCCACCATGGTATGGTAAGCCGCAATGGCTGCCACGTAAACTTTTAGTGTGGAAGGACATAGACCTGACACAAAGCGCTCCTGCAGGAACTCGATTACTGTGTTGACAGAACAATTAACCGGATCCCACTGATGTCGGTGACACCATAAGGAGAAAACTCTCCATTTAAGCGCATACAGTTTCCTCGTAGCTGGAGCTCTGGAGCTTAGGATGGTCTCAACAGCCTCAGCTGAAAGACCACTATCTATAAGTTGGACCTCCTCAGAGGCCAAACCCAAAGATTCCACATGTCTGGTCGAGGGTGAAATATTGTGCCCCCGGCCTGAGACAGAAGGTCCCTCCTCAAAGGGATCTCCAATGGAGGCCCGTCTAGCAGAAGGATCAGGTCCGCAAACCAGATCCGACTTGGCCAGCGTGGTGCTACTAGCAGTAGGCTTATTCCATACCGACGGACCCTCTCCAGAACTCCTGGGAGCAGAGCAACAGGGGGAAAGGCGTACAGACGTAGCCTCGGCCACGTCTGCACCATGGCGTCCAGCCCCAGGGGGGCTGGGTGCGTCAGAGAATACCAGAGAGGACAGTGCGTCGTGTTCTGAGACGCGAACAGATCCACCTCTGCCTGACCATATGCCTCCCAGATTTTCTCCACCGCCTCGGGGTGGAGTCTCCAATCCCCTGGCCTCAGCTCCTGCCTCGACAGGATGTCTGCTCCTATATTCTGGTCCCCAGGAATATACACTGCCCTCAGAGAGAGTACCTTCCCCAGAGACCACAGGAGGATCTGGTGCGCCAGTTTGCAAAGCGGACGCGAGCGCAGACCCCCCTGGCGGTTCAGATAAGAGACCACTGGTGTGTTGTCTGTTCGAACGAGCACATGATGGCCTCTTAGGTCCGGAAGGAAATGTCTCAACGCATTGAAGACGGCCATCATCTCCAGGCAATTTATGTGCCAAGAAAGATGATGGCTTTTCCACAGACCCTGAACCGAGCGGCCTTCCATTACCGCTCCCCAGCCGGTGAGAGAAGCATCTGTCGAGATCACTACTCGATGGCAAAGAGCTCCCAACACCGGACCCTGGGTTAAGAACCAGAATTTACATATAACTAAGGCACGAAAGCATCGCCGCGTGCCTTGATATGCAAAGTGGGTTTCCCCTCGGGGAGAACCTTCTGGTCCTGAGCCAGCACTGTAAAGGTCTCATGTACAGCATGCCAAAAGGAATTCCGTTGGACGCTGCTGCCAGTAGACCCAACAGTCTCTCGAACTGTTTTACAGTGCGTGACTGGCCTAACCTCAGCTCTTCTGTGGCTGTTAGGATAATAAATCCCATACCACACCAAGGAAAGTGGTTCTCTGTACTGGAGAAAGTACACTCTTCTTGGCATTGAGCCTCAACCCCAACATCTCTATATGAGCGAGAACGACACCTCAGTGCCGAACCGCCAACTGCTCTGATTCCGCTAGAATCAGCCAGTCGATATAATTCAGAATGCGTATGCCCTGAAGCCTGAGAGGGGCTAAAGCTGCATCCATGCATTTCGTGAACGTGCGGGGTGACAAAGCTAGGCCGAAAGGAAGAACCCGATATTGGTATTCTTTGCCCCTGAAAGAAAACCTCAGGAACTTCCTGTGCTGAGGGAAGATGGAGATATGGAAGTATGCATCCTTTAGATCTATCGTGACGAACCAGTCCTCGGATCTGATTTGGGTCACGATCTGTTTGAGGGTCAGCTAACTTGAACTTTAGTTTCTGAACTGACCGAATAAACAGGCGAAGATCTAAAAGGGACGCAACCCTCCATCCTTTTTTGGAACAATGAAATAATGGCTGTAAAAACCCGACTCTCTGACGGGTGAGTACACCTGTTCTATAGCTTCTTTGCTAACAGGGCCTTTACTTCTTGTCCCATTACCAGAGCCTGCTCGGGATGCACCACTGTGGGCAGCACCCCGCTGTAATGAGGAGGACGAGAGCCAAACTGGATTCTGTATCCCTTCTCTACAAACTGCAGGACCCAATGAGAAATATTCGGCAGAAGCATCCACGCTGCCAGAAAATTTACTAAGGGAACCAGCCCCTCGAGGCTGGTCTCTGGTGTTACTGAGGGAGCCAAATCTGGAGCCTGAAACATAATGGCAGGAACTACCTGACCTGACTACTCAAAAGCCCCCCTCAGAGGGCGCGAAACCAATGCTGTACCGCAGCATAGCATCAGCGACTCGCTGGAGACCGCTGCGCCCTGAAGCACCGGAGGTGGCAGGGTTGGCAGGAGGGTCTCGTGAGGACCCCGAAATGGAACGGGCACCGTGAAATGAGGTGTACACCACTCTACTTCGGTCGGGGCTGTCCTCACAGGCCTGATGCCTAAGCATCAGGACCTTTTTTTTTTTTTTTTTTGAACCGAAGCTTTCTTCGCCTGAAGAACGGTCCTCAGATCCGGCTTAGGCTTAGGCGACTTCGGTTGAGAGGGTTGCGTCTGTCTCCAGTATCTACATGGAGGAACACGAGACGCAGCACTCTCTTTCTGTGCACATAATATGATGAACTCGACGGCTGGGGCTGCTCACGCCCAGCAGCCCCAGGGGGCTGGACACAGCGAGGGAGAAACCTTATTATATATATTTTTTTTATATATATATATATCTTTTATCACCTAACAACGACCGCATGGAATGCGTCGCCGAAGAGACCCGAAGGCTCAAATTTCGCTATATCCAGAACCCCAGCAGATCGGCCTGATAAGCCTGGAGCATTATAATATAGATTTCTATAAACATTCTCCAGCTGACCTGCTGCCGTATAAGCTTTACCCATAAAACCAAGTAGTTCTGCTTAAACCTACGCGCTGCCTCGGCAAACGCGAGATCCCAGCCACAGAATCTTATTTTTGCAAAATACACTCGAAATCTAAGCGGTGCCTCGGCAAACGCGAGATCCGAGCTAGATTCTGATTACAACATTAAACCTACACGCTGCCTCGGCAAACGCGAGATTCTTTAGTATAGGCTTATGAGCAAAGCAGAGACTTAAATGATGATACTGGACCAGGTGAAAAAATAGCATTTTCCTATTTTTATTTCTGTTCAGCCTGGGGCATCGTATCATAACCGTAATCTTTCAACCCTCTAATCTTGAATAAACATTTAACACGAGGGCTGAAAGTAGTGATAAATACGGTTTATTCCATAATTTAAATATTCAGTGTGTAAATCAGGGAAAAAATGGAAGCCTCGTGGTGGAGATAATGTGATAGAAATAAGAAAACGCTCGTCAAGTTTCTTAGGACGAGCGTTCCTTTTTCTCAGCTGGCCATTAAATATTTAATTTACTAACAGCACGGGACAAAACCTCCACCAGTTCATCATATACTGGAAAAATAGATGGCGAATCTAATTCAACAGTGTGTGTGCTTGCTTTCACTTTCAATATTCTCAACACAAACCTCCTCGGAGGAAGAAATGAAGGAAAAAAGGGCTCTCTCTCCCCGAGCGGAAGAAACCGCAGAGCGTGCTTCCAACACCGGGGAGATAGAGCTGGATCTTCCGGGCAAGGAAGAAGAAAAGGCCCTCGGACCGTTCTCCCACCCCTCCAAAAGATCCTTTTGCGATCCCCAGGAATGCATTCTCCGCGCCGCCTCGGCAAACGCGGGTCCTGTCATCCCGTGAGAATCGCGAGCCTGCCACTATCATACAGAGTGACAGGCGAGAGCAGAGCATGCTAATCTGGTAGTTTCACTTTCACAATGTTAGCACTCAGCATGCTCTTACTCTCAAACAAAATGCCACAAAGCTGTGTGTGTCCCCACCCGTTTAAATAAACGCGGGCAGGGAGGAACACACTGTTTGTACATTTGTTTCGCCATAACGTTTCCGACAATATTGTAACAGACAACAATAAATAGACAGAGACAGTTTGACACAGATCGCTTGCTGAGGCAACAGAAGCTAAATGCCGGCGAGCAGCGGAAGTGCTCTTATCCTTTCCTGGTTCATGACGTCACCCGCCCGTGACGCTCATTCTCTCATTCCATTGGACTAGTTGGCATAGATGCTTCAGACGCAATCACGCAAGAGGCGTTCCCACCGTGTCGTTCGACGCATCTCGAAGTTCCCTTTTTCGATAAAGGGAACTGCTTGCCGAACTCACAATTAAATAACATATTTCAATTCAGCAACAAAATCTGAAATGAGCTGTCCCATAAATGTTGTTTCCTATGCTCAAATAGTTAAAAAAGCTTATTTTTCTGTCTAGACCAACCAATGCGCATGTCACTCCTAAGCGTGAGTCTCAGATTTCTATGGAAACCAGAGCTTCTAACGACAGCTGCAGTGACGCAATGACTTTACCAATCAGCGATTGGCTCTTTTACTTAGAAGGCGGGACATATTCTGCCATATTGTGTTGCAGTTTCTCTCATTCATATGTAATAAGAGTGAACCATTTTTCTATATTTATAATCTTTGATTAACATGTAACTAGGCTGACCAGATGTCCCGAACAATTCTGGACAGTCCTGAAATCTAAGCTGTTGTCCCGAATCCGGCACTAATTGTCCCGAAAATTATACTAAAGCAAAATCGTCTCAGGTTACTATTGTAACCATAGTTCCCTGAGAACAGGGAACGAGACGATGCGTCGAAACGCTGCGGGAACGCCTTCTGCGTGATTGCGTCTGAAGCATCTATGCCAACTAGTCCAATGGAAAAAGGGAATGAGCGTCACGGGCGGGTGACGTCATGACCAGGAAAGGATAAGAGCACTTCCGCTGCTCGCCGGCATTTAGCTTCGACAGTGCCGAAGCAAGCCGATCGCAGGGACGCCAGAAGTATGGCAGGGGGACGCATCGTCTCGTTCCCTGTTCTCAGGGAACTATGGTTACAATAGTAACCTGAGACGTTCCCTTATCGAAAAGGGAACTTCGAGATGCGTCGAAACGCTGCGGGAACGAGAATACCCAATGCGCCATAATTCAAGTACCTGAGTGTCAGACTGTTCAGCTAAGCACTAAGCACCTGAGAACCTGGGGCAGCATCCAGGTCCAAACTGTAAAATCTCACGAATGTGAGCGGAGAGGACCAGCCCGCCGCATCACAAACATCTTGGAGAGAAACCCCATGCAACAAGGCTTTAGAAGCCGCCATACTCCTGGTGGAATGAGCTCGGACCGCCAAAGGACAAGGCTGGCCCGAGTACTCATAAGCAAGTGAAATAGCCTCGACTATCCACTTACTGACTGTCTGTTTTGAAGCAGGAAGACCTTTTTTAGGTGATCCAAAGCAAATAAATAGTTGATCGGACTTCCTGATTGAGGATGTCCGATGTACATATGTGTCCAATGCTCGCACTGGACACGACAAGTGCAGTCTTTCCTGGTCCGCAGTTGCAAACGGAGGAGGACAGAAAGCCTGCAGCACAATAGGCCTCGGAGTCAAGGTCGGCACCTTAGGGACGTATCCCTGTTTTGGATAAAGGAACGCCTTGACCATCCCCGGAGCAAATTCAAGGCAGGTGGGGGAGACCGAAAGAGCCTGAAGGTCACCAACTCTCTTGAGGGACGAAATAGCTAGGAGAAAGATGGTCTTAAGAGTAAGGAACTTCTCTGAGACCGATTCTAAGGGCTCGAATGGAGCCCTAGACAGGCCTTCTAGAACTACAGTCAAATCCCAAGCTGGCACCTTAGTGCGAGTTGCAGGCCTCAGCCTCAAAGTGCCACGAAGGAAACGTGTAATCAGGGGGTCTCGACCCAGAGATATACCTCCCACCATGGTATGATAAGCCGCAATGGCTGCCACGTAAACTTTTAGTGTGGAAGGACATAGACCTGACACAAAGCGCTCCTGCAGGAACTCGATTACCGTGTTGACAGAACAATTAACCGGATCCCACTGATGTCGGTGACACCATAAGGAGAAAACTCTCCATTTAAGCGCATAGAGTTTCCTCGTAGCTGGAGCTCTGGAGCTTAGGATGGTCTCAACAGCCTCAGCTGAAAGACCACTATCTACAAGTTGGGCCCCCTCAGAGGCCAAACCCAAAGATTCCATATCTCTGGCCGAGGGTGAAATATTGTGCCCCCGGCCTGAGACAGAAGGTCCCTCCTCAAAGGGATCTCCAATGGAGGCCCGTCTAACAGAAGGATCAGGTCCGCAAACCAGATCCGACTTGGCCAGCGTGGTGCTACTAGCAGTAGGCTTATCCCACACTGACGGACCCGCTCCAGAACTCCTGGGAGCAGAGCAACAGGGGGAAAGGCGTACAGACGTAGCCTCGGCCACGTCTGCACCATGGCATCCAGCCCCAGGGGGGCCGGGTGAGTAAGTGAATACCAGAGGGGACAGTGCGTCGTGTTGTGAGACGCGAACAGGTCCACCTCTGCTCTGCCATATGCCTCCCAGATTTTCTCCACCGCCTCGGGGTGGAGTCTCCAATCCCCTGGCCTCAGCTCCTGCCTCGACAGGATGTCTGCTCCTATATTCTGGTCCCCAGGAATATACACTGCCCTCAGGGAGAGTACCTTCCCCAGGGACCACAGGAGGATCCGGTGCGCCAGTTTGCAAAGCGGACGCGACCTCAGACCCCCCTGGCGGTTCAGATAAGAGACCACAGATGTGTTGTCTGTTCGAACGAGCACATGATGGCCTCTTAGGTCCGGAAGGAAATGTCTCAACGCATTGAAGACAGCCATCATCTCCAGGCAATTGATGTGCCACGAAAGATGATGGCTTTTCCACAGACCCTGAACCGAGCGGCCTTCCATTACCGCTCCCCAGCCGGTGAGGGAAGCATCTGTCGAGATAGTAGCTCGATGGCAAAGAGCTCCCAACACCGGGCCCTGGGTTAAGAACCAGTGTTTTTTCCATATCTCTAAGGCCCGAAGGCATCGCCGCGTAACCTTGATCATACGGAACGGGTTTCCCCTCGGGGAGAACCCTCTGGTCCTGAGCCACCACTGTAAAGGCCTCATGTACAGCAGGCCAAAAGGTATCACGTTGGACGCTGCTGCCAGTAGACCCAACAGTTTCTCGAACTGTTTTACAGTGCGTGACTGACCTAGCTTTAGCTCTTTGGTGGCTGCCAGGATAACAGCTACACGAACGGGCGATAGGCTGGCCCTCATCGTCACTGAATCCCATACCACACCAAGGAAAGTGGTTCTCTGTACTGGAGAAAGAACACTCTTCTTGGCATTGAGCCTCAACCCCAACATCTGCATATGGGCGAGAACGACACCTCGGTGCCGAACCGCCAACTGCTCTGATTCCGCTAGAATCAGCCAGTCGTCGATATAATTCAGAATGCGAATGCCCTGAAGCCTGAGAGGGGCTAAAGCTGCATCCATGCATTTCGTGAATGTGCGGGGTGACAAAGCTAGGCCGAAAGGAAGAACCCGATACTGGTATTCTTTGCCCCTGAAAGAAAACCTTAGGAACTTCCTGTGCTGAGGGAGGATGGAGATATGGAAGTATGCATCCTTCAGATCTATCGTGACAAACCAGTCCTCGGATCTGATTTGAGTCACGATCTGCTTGAGGGTCAGCATCTTGAACTTGAGTTTCTGAACTGACCGATTCAACAGGCGAAGATCTAAAATGGGACGCAAACCTCCATCCTTTTTTGGAACAATGAAGTAACGGCTGTAAAAACCCGACTCTCTGTCGGGTGAGTACACCTGTTCTATAGCCTCTTTTGCTAACAGGGCCTTTACTTCTTGCTCCATTACCAGAGCCTGCTCGGGACGTACCACTGTGGGTAACACCCCGCTGTAACGAGGAGGACGAGAGCCAAACTGGATTCTGTATCCTTTCTCTACAATCTGCAGGACCCAATGAGAAATATTCGGCAGAAGCTTCCACGCTGCCAGAAAATTTACTAAGGGAACCAGCCTCTCGAGGCTGGTCTCTGGTGTTACTGAGAGAGCCAAATCTGGAGCCTGAAACATACCGGCAGGAACTACCTGACCTGACTGCTCTAAAACCCCCCTCAGAGGGCGCGAAACCGATGCTGTGCCGCGGCACAGCACCAGCGACTCGCTGGAGACCACTGCGCCCTGAAGCACCAGAGGTGGCAGGGTTGGCAGGAGGGTCTCGTGAGGACCCCGAAGTGGAACGGGCACCGTGTACTGAGGTGAACACCGCTCCACCTCGGTCGGGGCTGTCCTCACAGGTCTGATGCCTAAGCATCAGGACCTTTTTTTTTTTTTTTGAACCGAAGCTTTCTTCGCCTGAAGAACGGTCCTCAGATCCGGCTTAGGCTTAGTCGACTTCGGTTGAGAGGGCTGCGTCTGTCTCCAGTATCTTCGTGGAGGAGCACGAGACGCAACACTCTCTTTCTGTTGCACATGATATGATGAGCTAGATGGCTGGGGCTGCTCACGCCCAGCAGCCCCAGGGGGCTGGACACGGCGAGGGATAAACTTTTTAAAAGCGTCCGACTGTTTTTTAGCATCCTGGAATCTTTCTACTACAGCGTGAACTGCGTCACCAAAGAGACCAGACGGTTCAAGCGGAGCATCTAACAAAAAAGTGCGATCTTTCTCTTTAATATCAGATAGATTGAGCCATAAATGTCTCTCAGTGGCTACCAAAGCTGCCATAGACCGCCCAATTGCTCTGGCGGTCTCTTTAGTAGCCCTGAGAGAAAGATCAGTCGCCCTACGAAGTTCTCGAACATCGTCATGACTTATACCCTCACTATTATCCAGATCCCCCAGCAGATCAGCCTGATAAGCCTGAAGCAGTGCCATAGTGTGCAGGCACGCTCCGGCTTGACCTGCTGCCGAATAAGCTTTGCCCACTAAACTAGATGTATTTCTTAGTGGTCTAGTGGGCAAAACTGGGGCTTTAATAGAAGATGCGGGACCAGGCGCGAGATAACTCGCTAGATTTTGTTCAACCTGGGGCATCGAACTATAGCCGTAATCTTTAGACCCTCTTATTTTAGAATATATATTAGAATGAGGGACAAAGACACGAGAAGAGAACGGCTTTTTCCATGATTTAGATAATTCATCGTGTAAATCAGGAAAAAAAGGAAGCCCTCGCGGTGGAGATAGTGTGGCTGAAGAAAGATAACGCTCGTCTAATCTGCTTTTGGGACGAGTGTTTTTAGTTTCAGATGGCCAGTCAATATTTAATCTTTCTACAGCTCGTGACATGACATCCACCAGCTCATCATACGCTGGGGAAATAAATTGTAATTCCCTTTCCCCCGTGTGTGCATTATCACTGTCCATACTGACAACATCAACTTCCTCAGAAGAAGAGCACAGTAATAAAGGGCTCTCTCCCCGGGCGGAAGAAACCGCAAAGCGTGCTTCCGACACCGGGGGAGGAGAGCTGGATCTCCCGGGTAAGGAAGGAGAAAGGGCCCTCGGACCCGTCTCGATCCCCTCCGAGAGATCCAATTGCGATCCCCAGGAATGCATTCTCCGCGTTGCCTCGGCAGACGCGGGTCCTGATCCCTGAGGATCGCGAGCCTGCCCACTCTGTTTGTCGAAGAGTGACAGGCGGGATCTGAGCATGCGAAGCGGTAGCTTCTCACAGTGCTGGCACTCAGCCCCCTCGAAGGCTGAGGCTGCATGCTCAAATCCCAAACAAATCACACAAAGCTCGTGTGTGTCCCCACCCGTTAAATAACGCGGGCAGGGAAGAACACACTGTTTGTAGACTTGTTTCGCCATCGATACCAACAATATTGACAGACAACAATAAATAGACGGGGACAGTTTAGACACAGATCGCTTGCTGAGGCACAGAAGCTAAATGCCGGCGAGCAGCGGAAGTGCTCTTATCCTTTCCTGGTCATGACGTCACCCGCCCGTGACGCTCATTCCCTTTTTCCATTGGACTAGTTGGCATAGATGCTTCAGACGCAATCACGCAGAAGGCGTTCCCGCAGCGTTTCGACGCATCTCGAAGTTCCCTTTTCGATAAGGGAACTTGTAGTTATTGTCTGATAAAATATTAAAAACTCTCCGTGGAGGTTGAGTCGGCCGCCGCCGGTGTCTCATTGGCTGCAGCATCTTTTCTGTTTCTTTTTTTGAAGTTCTACAAAGATGTAGGCGCAAATTTCAATATACATTGATAAGCAAATTTTCATTAATTCATTTCGTTGACATGGCTGGTGTACCACAATACGCCGTTTTTTATTGGCAGACTAAAGACTAATGCAGACTGACTGATCTTTAAAAAAAATAAGTTTGGTTCAGGTTTGAAATTCATTATCTTTTAATATAGGCTATGTAGTCCAATATCATAGTAGGCAACCCATAAACACCCCCCTGGGTCCCGAATTTCAGCCAATCTCATCTGGTCACCCTACATGTAACGTAGATGTCCCCACAATAACACACCTTGTGTAAAACTCTTGGGCGTATTTTAAAGAGTCAATGCAACCAACTTCACATACTTTTGAAAATCCAGCATTTAGTTGATCCCGATAAGCACTCAGTCACATTAGTAAACACAACTGCTTTCTTTTTCCATAAGAGGGTTTGGCATCATGACGGCTTTGTTTCCAGGTGGACCGTTAAGGAAATCCTTTAGAATTCAACCAATCAGATGATGACTTAGAAACTCTTGAAGTAATTCCAATTTTGTGTGCCATATGCATCAGACAGCAGTCCGTAGGTGGCATCTGAGGTTGAGACTAGAAAGTGGTCTTGATACATAGAACGTGATGCAAACGTCACATCCAGACATGCCTTGTTGAGCTCTGTGCTCCTTATGAAGGTCTTTCACGAGTGTCCAGAGGACAGTGCTGACCCAGCAGACAGCAGGACCTCTCACAGCAGCAGCCGCCTGATAAAGCGCAAGGAGGAAGGAGAAACACTGACCACAAAGCAGGCGGCATCAGATAGTGTGACAACATGCGGATGAACACATGTTCTGGGCCGTAGATTATGACAGAGCACAGTTATTTCCTGTCCAGCTACATTTTCAATTTCCTGCCCAGCACTTTAGTTTTATTACAGTGATAAGAGGATAGCATCAGCAGTATCCATGGGGACAACGGTGACAATGTCTGAATAGCGCTACAGCCTGATAAGAACAATGTGGAATAATAACAGATTTAAGCCACCGAGAAAGACTCTATTGTGTCTATATACTCTATATATGTTGTTTTTTTTTGTGTATGTGCTAATGAAAATATCAATTAAGCATTGCTTCTGATTACTAGCTTATAACAATATGAACAATTAGGGCAAACAAATGTCATGAATCTTATAGTCATGATAATGATTGACATCCATATACAAATACTAAGCATTCATTAACATTTGCTGGGTTTATTATATATAATGCTAATTAATGTTCATTCATTTCTATAAAAGGGCATAATCTTTCTAATGCAGTCAAATTATATTCTAATTTGGCTAAGGGATCACAATATTTATTAGATCAGTTTCATTAGAAGCACATGACAATAGACAGCAGTCTCCATCTGTCATGTTGAGATTGAAAGCGATACAAAGAATGAAAGCGGCTGCTCCCATGGAGTCTGACCTCTGTCATAAAACACCTCCATATTGTAAAGGACAGTGTCTCATTCAGACGCTCAGGCCTTTTATCAGCCCATCACAATGACTTACACCCAATATGCATATATAGGGGGGAATTTAGGGATATGGAACACCAAGATCTGAATCCAAACCAATATAATATAATATACGCATCTGAGTATACATTACCAATTGGATGCTAAATAGATGGTCTAGTCATGGTTGCCAAAAAAAGATAACCAAACCATCAGGACATTATTTTGAGTTTGTTTAAGTCATATGATATAAAAACTGCATCTTATTGTGAACAATTAATCTTTGGTCCAATCTTTGGCCAATCTGTATACTGTAACTAGTAGCTAAACAGCAATTTATCCATTTGTTAACTCGGATTCTGACTTCACTCTTTGCTTTTCACAACCCAACCAATTCCCATTGGAAACAATATCTATGTTTCCTCTCTTTAGAATTTTCAGATTCATTCACAATATGACATTTAAATAGTTTGGAAACAGCAGTTCACCTTGACACCCAGATTCTTCTATTTGAGATAGTAGATAGTTGATGTTTAACTAACTGTAACCTAAATACAATTTGGGTTACAAACCTCAACAGAAAGTATTTCCTTTGGTCTCACCTGAAAGTTATTGTATAATTCGCAAACTTTTCACTTGTCGTCAAAAAGACTATAATGATTATTTTTACTCACTTGCACTATTTAACCTCTGGTGCTCTTTTTTTTCTTCATCGGAATGGAAAAAATAGTCACACTTGTGCTCCTCGCGGTCAAAAATGACCGCATTGAAAATGAATGGGAGACATTTTATCTAGTGGTCATTTTTGGCACTGCGGCCAAACAAAATCTTACTGAAAGCAATTTTTTTTGAGATATCAGGTTCAAATTTTGAGCACTTGTTTAGATTATGTCTTTGATTTTCTCACAGTTTTAGAGTAAAACATATTTTTGAAAATATAATTTTCATAACCATAAATCTAAGTGAATTTAATTTCACTTTTTAAAACTTGTTTTCACTTCAGCAATAATCTGCCAAGTGTAGTCTTTGAAAAGAGACCAAACTTACATTAAGTCTGTGCTCTAAAGCATTCAACATTTATGACAGTTTAAGTTGGAAATTTAATTTTCAGATCTATACCCAAAGAGTGAATAAATGGATTATAAATACAGTGTAAATGTCACGGTTTGGGTTTTGTTCCTTGTTCCTGGTTCTTGTCTGTCATGTGATCCCCTGTTCTAGTCATGTGATCTTGCCTTGTGTTCCCCTGCCTGTTGTGTTATGTTGTCATTGGTTGATTGTTTAAATATTCACAGGTGTCCCTTGTCTCGTTAGTCTAGTATGTATTTAAGCCCTGTGTCTTGTTCAGTCTTTGTGAGTTCTTGTTGTAGTGTTATATGTTGGCTGTCCTGAATCTGGTTATCTTGTCTGTATTTGTTAGTTTCTAGATTATTTAAATAAAACCCCCTGCTGCACTTGGATCCTGCTTTTTGCCTCTGCTTCAGCCGCATCATAACAGTAAATATAATTTAGTACCCTAAAAATACAAAATATTAAATAGAAAAACATTATCAAACTAAAATATAGTACATAAATTTAATTGAAATAAAAATAAAAGATTTCGGTCATTTTTGACCGACACGCGAAGAGCACCGGAGGGTTAAGTATGTGAATATTTATTGTGAGGTTCACACCCGTCTTCTTCCGGCTCAAGCCCTTCTTTCTTGGTCTGTCCACACCGGGTCTTGATCTCCACTTAGCCCAATTCAAGTCAATTTGTTATTGCAAATATAAATGTAGTGGACGGGCAATATGCAGTGGCCTTAGGAGAAATCCCAGAGCGCTCCCCTTCACTCCTGACCTCCCATCCAAACTGCCCCCTTTTGTTCGTTAAGCCATTCAGCTGCCAATCATCCCGGGGCTTTTTCATTAAATTCACTACAGCAGTGAGTTCCAGCTATCACAGGAATGCATCTAAGTGCTTAATATCAACAGCGCTTGGCCTGACTCGTCCGCCAAACGGCGAGAGCTTTGGTTTGTTGACGTATTGTTGCACCAACTTCAAGGAGTAAAGACAAACCCCAAACCAATACGACAAAGCGAGAGTGTTTTGCGGGGTCCCGCAAAAGCGCTCACCTGACTCCTCGGGCCCCTGGGAGACGTACGGGGCGGTTCGCACACAATTAAAAACCACACAAACGGAGAACGAGAAAGATCTTCTCCCTCGAGCAGTTGACATTTACCCCAGTTGGATAATTGAGGAATAACATTTGCGTTACAATTTAACATGACCTCTGCCTTCAAAAGCCCTTTCATATTACCTCTCTGAAATGACTGCAGACAGCCACGGACACAGACACGATGGGCTGCTCTGCGATGGGTTACTGTTGATGATATAAGAAAGGGAGAAACCTTATTATGACTGTGGCAGAGTCAATGTCAAGAGGAGGCGAGTTGCCCTTTTCATTCACGGGCGAACAACTATTAAGAAAAATGTATTAAAAGCTCAGATGGGTGGGTAGGGGGGGATGCAGCGACCTGGAGCCTGAGCTAAAAGCAAAGGTTAATGGATTGACTGTTACCTGCTCGAGAGGCTTAACTGCGCACCGATACACAGGGGAGGAAAACTCCTCGCGTAGCTTGTTTGTCGGGCGCCGAAATTAAAGGGCTCACACTTATTTGTTGGAGAAATTAGCTGGTTGATCTGTTTATTTCCATCAGAGGAACAAGGTCAAGGTGAGCTCTTAATCACTGGCCGCATGAGTGATGTCTGTTTCCACCGCCGCTTGGCATTTTGGTCACGTGGCTGGGATGTAAGCAGGTTTCTACAAGGTGGAATCTGTGATCAAGTAACATATCTTTTTTCAATGTAATGTGAGCCATGAACTATAACCAAAAATTCACTGTGCTTATAGTGCATTCAAGTCATGTCGGAAATATCATATTTATGAGTTTAACGTGCATGAGCATCACCAAAAAGTTGTAATTACAAACGGGAAACTTGGGATTTTCTTTAAGCCTGATTTTCTAAGTTGATAGAGTGTCCGTAAGAAAAAAATTTATGTGGATTTTGCCACATTAATGTTACATTTGTTAAACTGAAAGAAAGTTACTTCATTAAATAAAACTAAATCGCAAAACACAATAGTATTGTACATTTACGATTGAACATCTAACGATTCAATTTACAAAATATTCATAAATTGAATAAAAATAAAAAAAACGGCAAACACACACTTGATGTGCATCCTTTTGTAGATGTGAAGTTGAAAAATCTTGTTGAATTTTATGTAGAAAAGGTACATCGCCATCTTCCTCAAAAGTGATTTGAACACGTGATGACGTAATTACAACTTCCCAAATCCTAAATACGAACTTCCCAGGATGCTTTGAACGCACCATTACTGTACATTTATTTGGTCAAAATACATTTTACTTGATGCACACTGTAAGCAAAAAAAAAAAATACGGAAACTACAAATGTGCTGCATGTGGTAACATCTAAATTAACGGTAACACTTTACAATAATGTTCTAGTTAACATTAATTAAATACATTAGTTAGCATGAACTAATAATGAACTGCACTTATACAGCATTTATTAATCTTTGTTAATGTTAATTTCAACATTTACTAATACTTTATTACAATCTTGCCAACATTAGTTAATGCACTGTGAACTAACAAGAATAAACAATGAACAGGTGCATCTGTATTTGTATTATAACGTTAAAAAAGATTAACAAATACAGTACTAAATGTACTGCTCATGTTTAGTTCATGTTAGTTAATGTATTAACTAATTAACTAATGAACCTTATTGTAAAAAGTGTTGCCAATTAACTTTTGCTATCAATTTATTCAAGCTAAAATATAATTGAATATGATTGAATTATCCAAGCGAAGGTCATGTTTAAGGCTCAGATCAGTGTAAACAGCTCCTCAATCCAACAACTGCACATTTTCACTTTTTTACAGTTCAGCGAGTTTTTTTTTTTCTAATTCTCTAAAAAAATGCAATCAATTCAATAAATACTAATTCTTCAAAGGTTGCAGTAGTCTACAAGTTTCAGTCCTCACAGCGAGGCTAAAGATTTTTTTCCCCCAACCAGCTCTTTCCTCAGCGCTGATATTTTTATGCAGAGAGCCATATTTCATGTGTCTGCCCCTCCACTGCACGGGAAAACTGCGTCATCTGACTGAGCGAGCTCCTCTGATAAATGACTGACGAGCGGCTGCTACACTTTATTAAAAAGTAATAACAATTTTTGTAGGCTCCCTTGATGTTGTAAGGGGCCCATGAATCAAGGGACATTGGCTGTCTGTATCTGATAAATGCATCGTTTACCATCTGAGGAGTTATTTAGGACTGGCTATTAATTTAAATCACATTTATCTCCTCTGAATAGGGCCGAGAGCTGTGATAGGACTGCAAACGACTGCTAACTGGGGCCTTATTTATTGCTACAGCACGCAAAACAAAAGCTCAATATGCTAAACAGTGTCTGCCAATCACTCTAGTCAATCTTGACCCACCAGTTAGACAATCTTTTCCTCATAAAATATACATTCTGCTTCTCTAGTGCCTGTAGCAATGAGGAACTGAGAAACAGAAAGAGAAAAGAGCACTGTTCTCTAGAAGCGTTTAACTGAATTCCCGAATGGTAACGTAGAAACGTATAAGACACTGTTCAAAGTTCACATTCTGTGAATGCAAATACAACACAACAGAAAATGAGGAAGCACTGTTCTATTTGCTGGCATGAATTGGATGATAATATGCAGTGCATTTGAACAGACTTGTTTAACCAGACTTGTTACAGAATATATGACCTTAGACCCTTACTCATATTTCTATGTGACTGTCCTCTTTATATGTTATTGTGCTTGTTTATGACAACATAACTTCAATATGGTGAAATATGCATTACTGTCTATTGTGGTAACCTACAATTGTTAACTCAAGGATCTACAGACTTTTGTTGGTGTAACCTGATTTAACTGAATAAAACCTGTTCATTTAGATGTTATCACATGCCTTTTTAGGTTACCTGAAAAACACTTTGCGCTTGCAGTCGACAGACTTGTGTGCGAAATAATATATTATAAAATAAAGAAGAGAAATGACGCTACTCTTGTTTTGATGTAAAGGGAAACATTATGCATTTTAATAATTCATACAATTCACTTCTAACATATTTACCTGTTTCCTCCTTAATTCCCAGGAATGAGATTAAGGTGGTCTCTTTCATATCCTGACAGAGGTTATGATAACATTTAGCAAGGCACAAGGGTTTTTGAGTAAAGCCACCTCAAAATTAAATAAATGCCACCATTTTTTTTGCACCTAATGATTTGTCATGTGTGTGGCACCCTTCTGAATATATTTGGCCTTTTATGTGTATGAAGAAAAGTTGGTATTACTTTCAGAATGATTTTTTTTCCAGCTGGTGAACAATAAAAGCATTGACAGCCAATCAGAGTCTATCCTGTTTACAGAGCTTGAGCATTTAAAGCGGCAGACGACAAAACTGCAGCGCATGCTTAGAATAAACAGAACGGAATCGTCTGCTGGTGTGGACATTATTGTTCTATGTATATAATGCATCAACTTACAGGCATTCCTAAGTGTTGTTTACACATCCAACTACTTTTTGGGGAGCCATTGTATATTCATAGGTGGAGGGGTGTTTCCTCTGTGGAGGCAAGGGAGGCAGTGCCTCCTCAAAAATGGATGAGAACATAACTGATATCACAAAAATAAAACAATGCAAATATTACAAAATGTAACATTAAAAAGTGTAATCACTACACTTACAAGGTATGTTTGGACAGAAGACGAGACAGAGTTCTTCATTAAACTCATAAAAGACAAAAGTTTTACAGGAAAACTTCTTTGATGTTCATACTAAACATCAAAGAAATGCCACAATTTATCAAGACCTTGAAGCAGGTATGAGGGAGAAACACCTCACGTGTGCCGCTCCCAAGTATAAGGGGCTTTCGTTGCCATTAATGCTTGGATAACACGCATACGTCTCCTTCGATTAGAAATAATGGTTAGTGCGGTGGCTGAGATGTACGTAAACCTAACATCCATTGCCATGAATTTTGAAATGACGTTCCTCTGTCTGTTAATCTTCTCTTAGATTGGGTGTATTTCAGAGTGTGCTTAAAACATATTTGTTTGCTTTCGCATTTGAAATTGCTTTATAAGCAGTGTGTTTAAATTGTCTTTATGTTTTGTTTACGTTTTTTACTTCTGTACAGCACTTTGGTTCCACTTTTGTTGAAAGTGCTTTATAAATAAAGTTGAGTTGAGTGAGAGGAAAAATTGGTTTATGGAAACCAATATTTTCTAAAATATCACAAAAGATTTGCGCAAATCTGTAGTGGAAATGCAGCTACTGTCTAACAGCGGGGAAGTTACTGAAGGAGTATGTGTCTCTCTTCCCCTTTTCCCTGAGCCCATTGACACTGATAGACATGCGGTGGGGGGTAATCGAGAATGAATGGGGGAAAGTTACGTGAGACAACCGATATCATGGCAATTCATATGTTTTTTACGAGGTGGCTAATTTGTGCGAATTCTTACGACCTCACTCGTATGACCTCACTCATACTTTGCTAATTCGTACGTATTTTACGAGTTGCCCAATTCGTATGAATTCGTACGAATGACCTAACCCTGACCCCGCACCTAAACCTACCCATCACTGGGGTTTAGACAAATCGTACGAATTAGCCACCTCGTAAAATATTTATGAATTGGCCGAGAGATAGATTTGCGTGAAAGGAGGCAATGCCTTCATCGTGATATTGGATAGGATTGGAAAGGATTGGTTTATGCGATAAATCATGCCTCTTTTTTCATGCGCGTTTTAGAATCGGCCTGAATGAAGGATGATGCCGTTAATGGGAAGTCTGATTAAAAAGAAAAAGAACTTAGCCACTTAAATATCACTTTTTGTGAGGGTTTGTGAGGTTTTTTTTGTGTTTTTTTTGTGAGCAATCAGTTTGGTGAAATTAAAGGTACATCTTCCTGTCTGTGCCGATTCCGAGCTTCATGATGATGATCCGAAAAGAACCTAACATCATTCACAATAATATTATATAATATTTTATATATATTTTATTTATTTTATTAATTGTTACTGCATTTAGTTATTATTTTGGAATATATGTAAAAATGCTTAAAAAACTGAATGGATGAGATTTTTACTTATTATTATTATTATTATTTTTTAGATTTATAGGAGATTTTTACATTTTAAATAATGTAAAAACACAAATAGAACTGTATTTGGTTTATCTTATTTGATGTAATGCTTATTTAACCTGGGACATAAATAAACATTTGATTTATAGATTTTTTTTTTTAACTGCGAGGACTCCTCATTTCAGAACACCACTGATTTATGTGTAAATTTAAATATTTTTTGACACATTCATACTATCCGAAGTCATATTTTCTAATGTCCCGTGCATATAGTTTCACTCTTTTGAAACTAACTAAACCAAATGATGTTTAGTAACCTTCCAAGCTGTATTTAATAAGGACAGTCATAACCAGGGCCAGATGCAGGAGTCTGAATGATTTGTTTGTAACTGTGATGAGGTCACGTTTGAACGAGACCTCTGAACTCGAGGAACCAACGCAAATGAAACGACAGCAGTTTCACATCTAGCATTTAGCCTCGGCTTAGAGAAAATGAAAGCGAGAGCGTGTGAGATGCTCAGGCCAAAGCGTTGTACACCTCGCTTATGTGTGCGCGCTACGTCATGTTTGTCTAACCCTGTCGGTGGACTCGGAGAGGCCGCGGCGGTAATTGAAACGCAACAGAATTAAGTTACAAATATCTGACAGGACTCTGTGTGTACAGTAAAACCCCAGATGCTCCTCGGGTTAGCACATATTTTCTTTTAATTAGTTTTTCATTCGTTTCCTTACGTCTTGAATCAATATGGATAAGTGTGTCTTGTGAGGCTGTTCTGTGTGTTTCTATACGCGTCACCTCCCACATCGAAACAAAATAATTCATCGAACGCACTCCATCCGATCCTCATGTTGAGAATAAAGCTGCGTGACCTGAACGAACCTCACACATATTCACTGACACACAGAAATATATGGCTCATAACTAAACTCTTAGAATTGAATTCCTGCCTTGATGCAACCACAAAGTATTTGATTTAACTTTATAATGTGTGTGTGTGAGTGTGAGAAAAGTCTCAGACAGGATTGGCCTCATGATTAATGGCGCGGGGCTTGACAGCAGGCCAAACCTGTGTTGCTCGGGGCCGTTGGGTGTTTCTCCAGCCCAGGTGAAGGGTGTCGGGGCCGCGCCGGTCCCCTGCGGGATGCAGGTGTGTTTGGGGAGCCGATGCATGATTTCAGGTCCACATAACAACAACTCAGACTCAGGAAAACACTCAGGCCCGGTTTCACAGACAGGGCTTAGATTAAGCCAGGATTAGGGTTGAGCTCAATTAGGGCATTTTAGTAGCTTTCATAAACGTGCTTTAGAAAAAAAAAAACATTACTGGTGTGACTCTTGAGACAAAACAATGACACTGACATATTTCAAGTCACTTTCAGTTAAAACCGCTAGTCTGGGACTAGACTTAAGCCTGGTATGTGAAACCGGGGGTCAGTGTAATGCTTAAGACCTCAGGTGGTTTAGACCTCAGACTTTGTCTTCATTCTTAAAAAAAAGTTGTTTCACTCCACTGTGAAAAATACAACTTGTGAAATGTTTTTCTAACAAAAAGTATCTTAAACAACAACAACAGAAAAAGTTAGTAGGAGGAATTAATTTAATATTTTTGTGAACTGAGCAAGAGTAGAAAACTTTTGTTTCGAACAAAAGTTGTTTTGGTGACACTGACTACTGATGTTTTTGAGAGAAGTCTTGCCAAGTCAGTATTTAATTGATAAAAAATACAGTAAAACAGTAATATTGTGAAATATTTTTAGAATATAAAATAACTTTTTCATTTGAATATATTTGAAAATTGTGTTTATTCTTTGATGCAAATCTGAAATTTCAGCATCATTACTCCAGTCTTCAGTGTCACATGATCCTTCAGAAATCATTCTAATATGCTGATTTCCTGCTCAAGAAACTGTATTATTACTACCGGTGTCAATGTTGAAAACAGTTATATACTCTAAGAATAGAAAGTTCAAAAGAACAGCAAATATTTGAAATAGAGATCTTAGTGACATTATAAATATATATTCACTGTCATGTTTGATCAATTTAATGCTTCCTTGCTGAATAAAAGTTAATTTATTCAACAAAAAAATTGAAATGTGTACCGTCAACTCATGGTAGTATTTGTCAAATTGATGAATCTGAAAAACTGATTAAAATATTATCAAATAATTTAAAATAAAAAGCAGTGTCTCCACATCTTTGATAACTGAAATAAAAGATTGTGCATGCTTGTGTATTATTCTTCAGCCGGTGTCTCTGCGCTGAAAGCCTGCAGTCTAGAGCACAAAACAGACACTAGATGGCTGCAGATAATGGAGTTCAGCACTAATGAATCGCTCAATCCACTGAGCTCCCGTCTGCACAAAACATGCAACACACACGCTCACCACAATAAACGTATCCCATGATTCCCTTCAGGGCGTCTGCAGGTGAAAGACAGTGACGATGTGACCTTGTTTGAGGGGCTTTCCACTTAAAGATAGATAATGATTTCAGATTGTCATTCTCAGAGCACATTAACCATGCAAATAAAATGAGTATGATTTTTAGGTGTTTACTGTGGGATTATGTCTTCTGTATGTTCATAATAGTAATATGTTCTTCAGAACCTTATTTCTATGCGTAGGTCACCCATAAATAAAAACTCATAATTTGCTCACTCCTTGTTCTTATTCTAAAAAAAAAATTATATTCAGTGTTATTTTAGTTTTATTTGTATTTTTATATATATTTTTTAATATTTTGAATGAACTTTTATTTTTATATTTATTTTTATTTTAGTTCATTTTGTAGTAATTTTGTTATGTGCTTTTGTCATTTTATGTATTTTTTTTTTATTTTATATTGCTATTTAGGTTTCATTTAATTTATTTGTAAGTCAGTGTTAGTTTGTTTAGTTTTATTTTTCATTCTTTTTCCAGATATCAAGTGTTTTTCAATTTAAAGGAATATTTCACTCAAAAACATTTCCTTATTATTTGCTCACCCCAAGGCCATCCAAGATCTATATGACGTCCTCTCTCAGCCGAAGATAAATAAGGTTTGGCAGGAAAACATTCCAGGATTTTTCTCCATCTAATGTAAGTGAATGCTGCCCAACATAGACCAGTTTTGATGGTCCAAAATTAGGCAGCGTCAAACGGTTCCACACCAGCCGACGAATAAGGGTCTTCTCATTTTTAGAAAAGAAAAGAAGAAAAGTATACTTTTTAGGGACAAATGCTCTCCTTGGTCCAGCTTTGTGAAGCGGTTGAGTTCATGTCCTCTCGTGTGACAAATTCAGATGGCAATAGTTGTTTGCAAGTGTGGATAAATCTGGAGAACAAATAGTCATTTCTGTATATTAGTATTTGTTTCAGTTTATTGTTACAAATGATCTGTCCGTGTGTGTATCCCGGATGTAAACTCCTTGTAAACAATCGTCTCGTGAACGCGCTTCTCAGAGCTGGACCAAGTGAATCATTTTCAGTCTTTCCTCATATTTCCTCTCAAACATCAACTATAGCAAATTGTGTTGACCACTTTTATGACACATGTTTTTTTTTACAGGGATAGTTCACCCACAAAGAAAAATTATGTCATCATTTACATACTGCATGACTTTCTTTGTTCAGTTGAACACAAAATAATAGATTTTGAAGAGTGTTGGTAACCATCAAGACTTGCTTGTCCCCATTTACTTCTATATATTTGTTTCATACTATGGAAGTCAATGGGGACCAACAACTGTTTGGTTACCAACATTCTTCAAAATATCTGTTTATTTTGATGGTCCCTTTAACACATTCTGTTGACTATAAGTAACGTTGCATCTACATGTCTACTAACTCTCATTAGAGTGTTAGTAGATTAGTAGACTGGTAGGGTTAGGGTTAGAATAAGATAACATGCATTTGCAAAGTTAGAATGTCTGTTGGGAGCATGAAAATAAAGAGTTAGCAGATATTAAGCAATCTAAGGCCCCATCCACACTACTACGTTTTAGTTTAGAAACGGAGACCTTTTGCTACGTTTGCACCTCCCGTCCAGACTAAAACGGCAAAAACGAAGACCTAAAACAGAGAAGTTTAGAAACGCTGCCGACCCCGTTTTGAATCTCCGGAGGGCGTTTTAGTGAAGACGTGTCAAAACGGAGGACTTTAGAAACGATGACGCAGAGGCTCACGCTCGGCTCTCTGATTGGCTGTCACACCATACATACCTTTAGTGATTTTGTCCTTATTGTGGCGTTCACCTTTCCCATTGTTGTGGCTTGCTCTGGCGATGGATAATGCTCCCGGTACCTTTCCAATATGTCGCCGTATTTGGTTTGCGTTTGTGTTTTCTGCCACCATGGCTGTTTTGTATTCCCGTGTAACTTTAAGTAAAAGTTCCACCTCGTCGTCGGTCCATGAAAATAAATCTCTGGTCTTCGACATTGCTAATCTTTGCAGAGGTAACTTAGCTACTTTCTTCTTCGTCAAATCTGAGGAATGCCCATTGTAGGTTAATGGTCACGTGATCCGCGTTTTCAGTCGTTTTAATGTTTAAAAGTATCAATTCTAATACGCAGCTAAAACGCTGGTGTGGACAGAGATCGTTTCGTTTTAATTCTCCGTTTTTTAAACTAAAACGCAGTAGTGTGGATGGGGCCTAATACTCTAGTGAGAGTTAGTTGACATGTAGTTGCAAAGTTACTTATAGTCAACAGAATGTTCAAAAGGGACCATCAAAATAAAGTGTTGGCAAAATATCTTCTTTGTGTTCAACAGAACAAAGAAACTCGTACAGGTTTAGAGCAACTAGAGAGTGATTAAAGGATTTCAGAATATTTATTTTAGTGTGAACTATCCCTTTAACAGTGTTAACATTCACTTCTCATAAAGAACCGCCGTGAGGGTGAGTACGTGATGACAGAATGTGCACTTTGTTTTATTTAGGCTTTTGGGTATCAAGATGTCCGAATCATTTTGAAATAACTCCCAGAATAACATGGATCAAAATACCATGAAGGAGAAGCAGAGGCAATATATAGAAAGAAAAGCACATTTTCTAGGCCACAATGACTTATTTGAGGTTGTGGCAAAACTATATTCTTGGAGAAAATGGGGATATTCATCTCTTTCCTTTGGTAGAGATTATGCTATTTCACAATCAATAGAGCAGTCCGAATACATTTTTATTGGGTGCATTACACTGCAAATGAATTGTAGAGCCGGGCAAAGCCAATTGGATGTGTGATGGAATATGTGCGAGCCGCGCTTTGACAATCCGTTACATTTCCAGAACATGTAGATTAATGGCGTTCAACACATGCCACATCTCTGGTATTTATTAGACTCCATTACAGCACACTCATGGGCCTGGCGCCGATGTATCAAGAACAATTGATTATCTTTAAACTGAGAGGAGCCTAATCTCTCTATGGGAAGTGCACAGAGTGCTTTAAATATGTTCCACTTCGCTCTGTAATATTTTTCACCTTAAAATGCAATTGCTGCCTTTATTTATGGTGTGAATGGCGCAGTGCTGCGGTGGTCTTTATCTGGCTGAATTTAGACAGTTTTATTAAGACTCCTCGAGGATTTGGGTGGATTTGTCTGCTGCTAGATCATAGCATTAGCATCTTTGAGAGATTACATTCAAGCACAGCAGCAGTAAATACATGTTTATCTCGTAAAGCCTTCATTTATTCGCTCTGATTCCTTCATAGTTATCTGTGCTAGAGAAGAAGCTCTCTGTGCAGAAGAAGGCCAGGAGAATCCTTCTGTTCAGATTGCATGAATGTCTGTCTTCTCTCTTTTGTCAGATCAATTTAATTCGATTTAACATCCTTTTTCATGTGTGTGTGTGTGTGTGTGTGTGTGTGTGTGTGTGTGTGTGTGTGTGTGTGTGTGTTGTGTGTGTGTGTGTGTGTGTGTGTGTGTGTGTGTGTGTGTGTACTGGTAAACCCTACATTATGGGGGAAAAATGTCCCCACAAAGATGGCAATATCTCAAATCCTTGTGGAGACAATTTTTAGTCCCCATCAGGAAAACAGCTTATAAATCATACTAAGTGATGTTTTTGTAAAACAGAAGACCCACAATTTATAGTTTTTAACCATTTTGCAAAAAAATAGACTATATATATATATAATATTTTTTCATTAGAACTTTCACTTCATATGCTCACAAAAGCTGCTTTATTTGGTCAAATGAAGTAAAAACACTAATATTGTGAAATATTATTACAAAATAACTGTTTTCTATTGTAATACATTTCAAGGTGTAATTTATTCCTGTGATGCAAAGCATCATTACTCCAGTCTTCTTAGTCACATGATCCTTCAGAAATCATTATAATATGCTGATTTGCTGCTCAAGACATTTATTCATTATTATTCGCAAAAAAAACCGCTCGCAAAAAAATGGACAATATTTGTATTAATTCAAGCTAGCTTACTTATGTTTTGAAATGCGTCTCTTAAGCTCATCAATGCTACATATATTTGATCATAAATACAGTAAATGCAGTAAGATTGAGAAACATTATTTATTATTTGGATTCCAGCATCATTACTTCACATGTTAGATGATCCTTCAGAAAAGTGTGCTGTTGTTTGCACAAAATTGACAATATTTTAATTTGTTAAAGCATATTTTAAACACAAAAAGAAAAGAAAAAAAACAATGGCATCCCATCATATTATTAACATTGGAAATTATTTTCTGTGGTAATCGTCTTTAAACAACTTGAATAGCTTTTACCCCTCTTACAGTAGAACTGTTCCACGGATGTGTGTTTAATCATGTTAAAGATGTACACTAAAGCTAACTGAATGGCACATTTCATACGAGGTGCACCTGCCTCATTTTCCTACTGCAGTGGAGGCTCATGGGAATGCTAGCATATAACTGGCTATGGGATTAGCCACCCGTGTCATCTCCCCAGCACCATCCTGCTACTTATCTCCTATCTGCAATACAAATGAAGCACAAACTTAATTCAATTTGATGTGATATACTTGCATTTAAAGGTCCGGGAAGCCCGGGCAACTTTTTTTCCCGCGTGCGTTCCCCAGCGCGAGGCGTCTGATGACTTTGTCGAGGTGGAACAGCAGAGAGGAGAGCAGGCCTGGTGTGCTGGGGGAGATACGGCTGTCCCCCGGAGTCATATTTGTTTTCTCTGAGCCCCGTCTCTTACTCCCCCTTCTAACTCCCGGAGCTGTAAATTGGATTTGCCATGGAGTTGTGCTCCTGCACACACTGAGGAAGAGCCTCCATCTGATCTACAGGAGAAAACCTTTTAGTGGTTGAACACAACAGTCCTGCTTTGTTTTTTAAAGAATATGCCTCTTATTCTGCTGCTGTCTATCCAGCTTATTTTTTAGTATAAAAAAAATGAATAAAGGCTGTTGTCTTCAATTTTGCCAAATATGTAGTAGAACTACATACACCCATAATGCACTTGGCATGTTGCCCTCCAAGGCCACTCCTAAAGGTCTGGTATGGATATGAATGACCAGTCAAATACTGCATTGCTTTAGTAGGAAATGCATATTAGCAAACTTAGTCATTATGGTATCGACTTGTGTTCCCCAGTGCAAGAATTTGGAAAAGTAAACGTTTATAGCGGGATAATATGCTATAATATGTGTTATGTGTGTACATGAATATCATGCATTCATTAATTCATGTGTTCGTGACTTCCGTGATTTTTACCTCGCTTAGCATTGTTACAATATCGGTAGTATAAAATGAACAAAGTTTACTGAGAAATTCACGTTTATTTGTCAGCAAACACTTTTGATAGCTCCAGGGTTTTCGTGAAAATTATAAATGTTTTACAGTGTAGGAGTAATAAACATGTTGTCCTTTAAACTAGAGTTGCGTGAATCTCTGAACCCCTACACAAGTTGTCTGTTTTGTGAGTTGCTGTAGTTTGTTGTTCTATCTCTTCTGTTTCTTTTTCGTCTGTGAAACAACGGGCCGGGCGCATTCGTGAAAAATGATGGAGAGTTTTACGTAATCCTGTTTACGCATAACCGTACGTATAAAAAACTAAACATGCTTTGGGCTTAACAAAAACTAAGTTGTATATCGTGTTCTGTACATCAATGACTTACGCTTGGTTTAAAATCTTTCCCTGCTGAAGATCCCATAAGTGTGTGTACCTGTGTGTAATTAGCTCTTTGACATTCATTGTGTTTGATGTGAAAAAAGATGCAAATATCAAGATCTTAAAATGTACGGCAAACAAAGGCTCTGCGTATCTCCCCTTATTTCCAACCGCGAGGGCAGAGAAGATGTTTGTCCTGTGGGACGTGTTCCAGTGTTTCCAAATCTGATCTGGGTAACAGGAAAACAATGAAAGACCTGCTGCATGCGTACTCTTTCCAATACGCCATGCTTTCTTAACTATGTAAATATTCATGTTTCCTCTCCTTTTCTTTTGTTAATTGACACGCAGGGCTCATTATTTCTGGTTTGAATTCATTTGTGGTGAATGATCTTGGAAAGACAAGATGCTCTGTGATTGTAATGATGTTCTCAGATCACTAATAGCTGCTTCTGTGAGTCTAAGAAAAACTGTTTCACCAAAATCCTCCCTTTCATCATAATCAACTTAGCTTCAAAGAAAACATCCAGCAGGGCTTTCAACATCTGAATAACACGACACACTCGAGAAGAGACATGCGCTGCGAAGACTTGTGCGTATGATGTGATCTTTCCATAAATGCTTCTGGAGCTGCGACTTTACATCGGAGAAGTTACTAACTGGTTTAATACATACTTCACTGGTTTTTGGAGGAGCAGCTCCTTGAGACAAGAGCGTTTATCTTTGGTGCAGAGTCAGGGCTCCTTGAGGGCCTGCCTGAGGCCTTAGAGGAAACAATTCCCTTCAGTTCGCTGGCCGCAGGGCGTCGGGCAAAAACTGGATCCTTTGTTTATGTACTTCTGCATACAATGACCCAATTCATTGGGTTTGGGGAGTTCTCCCAAAAATGAAAATGTTGTTTCACCCTAACGTCCTTCCAAATCGGTATGACTATTGTTTCTTGTGGAACACAAACGAAGATATTTTGAGAAAATGTTTCTTGTGTCAAGGGGCTCCAATATTTTGGGACACCACTGTAAAAAATAAAACGTAATAAAAAAATGGTAAAAAAACGGCAGCTGTGGTTGCCAGAACTTTACCGTCAAAAATACGGTAGCAATGTTAGTGGTTTTTTTATCTGATATAGTGTTAATTTACCGACCTAATGAAGTATTAATATCGGTTTTGTACCATTGTAATACACTGACGACCAACAATCACAGCAGTGATGCGTCACATGATCAATCAAAGCTCATCACAAGCAACTCTTCCACAAGAAAGTTAATACTAACATATAGAAGTTGCACCGTGTCATTTGCACAAACATTAACAACATAAAAGAAATTAATGTGAAAAATGCAATAAACATTAATTTAACAACATTACATGTAACATAAAACCCTAATTTACATAACTGATTAGAAAAAAAACTTAGAAAACTATGAGGAAAAATAGTTATTTCAACAAAAATACATAAAATGTGAAGTGTCACGCAAGGAATTGTGGGAATGCCAATTTACAGTTTATCACTACAATGAGTTGTTCTTTTTCACTTTCAAAAACTGTAAATTTAAAGGTAATCTACAGTAAAATTACATAAAATTTACTATTAGATCTATAACAGTAATTTACCGTATATAGTACGGAAACTTTCTGTTAACCAATTAAAAGTTTTGCACTGTAGCATTTTTACCGTTCAAATCGTTCAAGTCTTGTGTCCATGCAATGGAAGTCAATGGGTCCCAATGTTTTTGGACACCAGTGTTCTTTAAAATATTTTCTTTTTATGTTCTGCAGAAGAAAGGGTTGTAATGACATGAGGTAGAGTAAATTATGAGAGAATGATAATTTTTTGGGTGAATTATCCCTGTATGATATCTTTAGCAATGCTATGGGTTTAGGAACATCTAAATTCTTTAACAGTTTCATTCCACATCTACTGTTCAGTGTCCATGGAATATGACTTTTGTTAATTAATAGTAGTTTAATACAATGTGTACAATAAGGTAGTTCAATGAATCACCCCTTAATTAATTCGCTACACAATTTTAAAGGCCTTTTTCTATCTGACTGGCTTGAATTGATTCTGCTGTGCTTTAGGACGTCTATTATACCAGCTTCAGCTTTGTCAGGCATCATTATTTTCAAATTGAGCTTGTCGGCTCACAGGTTTGAAAAAGAAACCCATTAAAATCCCCATCCAGTAAGAGTTATCACATCCATCTCATGACATGGTGTGAGATTTTAATCCACGAGATCCACCCGTAACATCTACATAAACTTGTGTTCAGATGATAATCTCAGTTTAGATGCACAACATCACAAACCACTGACTTAAACTATTTTTCTAGTACAAAGAAAATCAGAAGAGACAACCTTGGGCATCTTTCATAGTACATGTGTGTATGCATATTACCTCTTTCACTCACTATGTTGAATCTCATGGCAGTCATATATTTGATTCGGTAATGCTTCCTAATGAGAGTCTGCTGGCTATTTGCAAACCCTTGATTTTTTAACCCTGCGTTCTCCTCAGATAGAACGTCAGTGGTGCGTTTGTAAAACTTCCCACTCGACGTCATCTGATGATGACCCGTTACAAGTGAAGTTTTTACACCTCAAAGCTGGTGAATCTGTGAGCAGGACTCCAGGTGAAGGAGCTCAGCATTTGCCACAGCGGATCAGGAAGGCAGCCGTGTCCATCCGCCAAAATGGCTCAGATGGCAGCCGAAAGCCCAGCGCTGTCGGACAGACGGCCAGCGCTCATGCAGACGGCAGCAGGGCCGAGCGTGAAGGGATCAGCTTCTGTTTGCATGTGTTTGCAAGGGAAAACAGGCACAATACGAGCTCTCAGAGCCACTAGGCTCCTGTCACCTCTGGATTTCATTGTCAGCATCCAGAGAGAGCGAATTTTGGCTTGGCCTCTCATGTAATGCTCCCTGGACAAGCAACTGGGCATGTGATCCACCAAATCCCAAAACACTGCAGGACCTGATCTGTCTTTGCCTTTCTGTTGTTTTTCAGTGTGTTGGGTAGATTCACTCTTGCATACAAGAATAGTATATATTTAGGATTAAAATTAAGCGTGACATTAGTGTGACTGAACAGAACTGTAAAACATTAGGTGTGTTCGACTTGAAGCAACGCTGCACAGAACGATTGGTGTATGACATTAAAGTACGATGAGAGCGATTAGAGAGCAGATGGTTCTGTAAGCTTTCATTCATTCTCACGCTACTTTGCCATACACCAATCGAACACAGTTAATGCTTTCTTGAACACTCCCTGATCTACCATTGGTCAGACAAAAACTGATAGCCCCGCCCCAAAACTGAAAACCAACAAAATCAATGTTACACGTTGAGAGTGTTACACTTCCAAGCAAAATCAATTTACAATTTTTAGTTCCATATTAAATTTGAATGAGTTATTTTAATTACTTTATTTAACTAAAACTAAAACAAACTCAATAAAAAAAGTACTAGTATTAATGAAGTGTTGAATATCTTATTTTTTTTTTTATGAAAAATGGAAATGTTGGAAAAGTACGAAAATTAATAAAACTGACAAAAAAATGAAAGCTATATAAATTATTAAGGTAAAAACTAAGAAAAGCACAAAACAAAACGACTAGAGCGTAAGCTAAAATTAAATAAAAAGCTATTCAGTATATTAATGTATTAATTTTAATAATTTTAAAATGATTTGCTCAGTATGTAGATGTGAGTGTAATACATAAAACAGAGGGACTCACTAAAGAGCAAAAAGCAAATGACTTACAGTGAAAGAGCATGTTTATATAATATTAATATAGGCCTACATAAAACATAATTCTGGTACATTGTTTAAGAATAGAACATGTTTGACACAAAGAACATGCCTTTGGATGTCTTTAGAGGAATAAAGTCAAATCAGTGTGTGTGTTGGCAGATGCGTGTGGTGTGTGTGTGTGTGTGTGTGTGTGTGTGTGTGTGGGACTATGGAGCCATCATGAGCGATGACCCCACCCTCAGAGCCCCTGGGAAGAGGACTGAGGCTCACCGTCTGGAACGGAGTGTGTCCCGGGCATGTGTGTACACTACAACCGCAAAATTGATTTGGACAGCTGCTCGACAGAGCCACATGTGTCCCAGGTTAACTTTACAGAGGCCGATGTCAATCCAAACACAGGGACAGAAAGCTACTAACATGCAATACACTTCAGTTCAGCACGCGGTGCGGCTTGTACGGCTCTGACGCAGGGCTGAATTATGGATGTAGATGAAAATACATCTGAAATCTTGATAAGGAATACTCACCCCAAAATGAGAAGTGATTCTTCATCATCTTATAGATTCACATAAGATCACATGTCACTTTTTTCCCAGTGAAACACAAAAGGTTATTTTTATATGTATTTTTTGTATTTTAGGATATCTTCCCTTGTGAAAAAGAAGTGCACCAGTGTACCTCAAACCTTCAAAATGATATTTAAAAAAAAATGCTTGCAGATAATATAATATTAAGGCTACTTAAGTGTACTTAAATAGAGCTCACTGTTTCTTAACACATTTAAGACTTGAGTGAACTTTGTAAGAATGTCATATTTTGATAATTGTTTTTCATGCTTTAAGAAGTACACTTAATTTGATGTGTTGACTGACATACTAAAGCACATGTAAAAACTTGCTTATAATTTTAACCGTAGTGTGTCCAACATTACAGTTAAAGTTAATATATAATGGGTTTGAATATATGATGTACTGCACATATTTAAATAAAAAATTACATTTAAATATATTTTAGTTTACCATAAATGCTTGTCAGTAACCATATTTCAAAGACAATAGAAGTAATTATGAAATTGCATATACAGTAAATATGTACATACGGCTTCAGTGGGTCAAAAAACCCTTTAAAGAACTAATTGCATTTATTATAAATGTACACTATAATACATTTGTATTTTAAGTGCAATTGATAGTATGAAAACATTGCATTTAGTTTGCAGTTATTTTTAAAAATTAATATTATTTTCATAATAAGTATCCTTTTTAAAAGTGTGCAAAATTCTGTTTATTTTTCCGAATGGCTTTCCATACAGTTGACCATATAAAATGAAATACAACTAGGGCTTTATTTCAGCATGTCAACTCATATTTGTGTGAATGAGAGAATTGATTGAGTTCAAAGTTCAAATACGTACAGTATGAAAGGCTTATGGACAGGAGTTGCAAAATAATTGATGATAATTGATATTACTTTTATGGAGGAGAGGTGGGAAGAGACTGCAGTTTTCTCTCTGTCATTGCTAATGCTAACTCACTGTTCCTCCTCCTGTAACTGCTATGTGTGTTGTCTGGTTGGCTCAGTGTCAGTTTGAGGTGAGACTGGTTACTGGAAGTGCAGTTACCCAGGAAAGGTGATATAATTTGGTCCTTTTAACTTGTGATATGCAAGCAGAGATGAGGAGCAGTCGCCCACAGCGGGCGTTAGGTTCCACATGGTCTCATGTTAACCCGCGTCATGTTTACAGTGCCACCGGATCGGCCCGGGAAAGCAGACATATTCGTTACAAACAACTGCGCCTGTTTTTTAACACCCGTTCAAAGATAGCGGACAAGATAACAGAGCAGGTGAAGAAGCCGCACACTTGTCTAGCTAATTATAACATTTAAAGGGACAAAAGAGGATTGGACGCTCAGGTGGAAGACATGAAACCTAACACTTTCATAACAAAACGAGAAAAGAACATAGCTGAAAAAAATATATTCACTGTGTCATGTTTATTGGTTTTAGAATTACTATTATTTTGGGTCTTTTGCCACTATAATGAACCAAACATGCATCTGCTGAATTGCTACTGAAAGTCAGAAGTTTTGGCTCTGCTAGAAATTTGCTGTGCATTTTGTTTATACAATTACATAAACATGAATAATGTTCAGAATCAAAGCTCTGTAATAACTGCCAACATAATAACTGTGCTGTTATCTGAGTACCTCAGTGTGCTGTATTGAAATCTAGAAGCAATGATGCAGAAAAGCAGTGACATTACATTCAAACAAGAACCCGACACAACAGACTGTATTTCTGCATATCTCAGTGTGTTTGGCCAGAGACTCAGATGCTCATCTGCGTCCTTAATCAAGTTGACAGCTTAGCCCTCTCATGAAGAGATAACATTTATTATAGACGTAAGCTATACATACGGGCGAGGAGAGAGTTTGTGGCGTGCGCTCAACACCTTGTAATCACTGCTGTCTGGGTTTAAGTGTGCTTCGGGATCTATTGACTCCATCTTTAGTCAATAAATTATGCCCGGGTCAGGCCCACTGTAGAGCCGAGAGCTGAATACGTACGTGACGGACTTCACCTGCATTTGTGCCAGCTGTCCTGGATCCTGGAGGTTTTGCACAAGTGACAAATCCCACGGTGCTTCAATAAAAAAAATAAAAAAAATACACTGGACTAACAGTAGATACTGTAGATGCCTTAGTAAAAGCTGTTTCTATGGGCCGCTGTTGGAACACATGTATGAATATCCACACTACTGTAAAAGTTTGGTGTCGATACGATTTTTATTATTTTTTTTTTATGGAATGAATACTTTTCTTAAGAAAGGACACATTAAATTGATCAAAAGTGACAGTAAAGACATTTATAATAATGTGACATGTGACACTGAAGACTGGAGTAATGATGCTGAAAATTCAGCTTTGATCACAGGAATAAATTACACTTTACTATTCACATAGAAAACGTACTCGGTTACTAACGTAACCTCGGTTCTCTCTAGAGAGGGAACGAGTACTGCGTAATATCTTACGCTATGGGGAAAACTCTTTTCCACGAGATATTGAAGCCAAAAATTATCCTTAATTTTTTATTAATGTAAAACGCTTTGCAGCAGCAAGCAGACATAGGCGAGACAGCTCGTGCGCCTATTGGCTGCCCTGCGGCAATAGCAGCAGCCTATCGAGAGAGGCTCTGCGTGACGTCACGACGAATGGGGGCCTTTCGCGCCCATATCGTCACGTCCCGCCAGAAAGGGCGTGGTCTCGCCCCATATCTAGGCTCGATAGCTGCTCTTACGTTGGTTTTCATCGCCGAAGCGAACCAGAGCGTATTCCAAGCACGGCAAGATACGCAGTACTCGTTCCCTCTCTAGAGAGAACCGAGGTTACGTTAGTAACCGAGTACGTTCTCTTACGAGAGTATCTCTCGTACTGCGTAATATCTTACGCTATGGGGAACACAATGCAACACGCCGTGCTGGTAGGGATCCAACACCAAAGTCCCAGGGGCCGAAGCCCGGGGAGCATATAGTGCATAATCACCATAAACTCACAGAGAGAACCATAAACTCACACCAAAACTGAAGAGAGGCTAGAAGCATCATTCCCTGTAAATAGCATCCGAAGGAGCTGATCATGTGACAAATAGACCATACCGTCAGGGTGAACATTCAGCCTGAACTGGGTGGCCACAAGTGTGTCGACATTTTAATGAGCTGCTGTACCGGTCAGTGAGCAATACACAGGTCAAACTCAGTATCTGAGCCGCACAGCGGGCAGATAGCACTGAACTTTATACCGCCAAAAGCTTAGCTTGCAAGGCGGGAACCTCCAGGTTATAGTATTTTATAAATGTAGACGGCGAGGCCCAGCCCGCGGCCATACAATATCTTGCAGGGTAACCCCGCTAGACCATGCCCACGAGGAGGCCATGCCTCCTGTGGAGTGCGCTCCAACACCCAAAGGGCACTGTAGGCCCTTAGAAGTGTAAGCCAGCGCTATGGCACCAACTATCCATCTGGATAGGCTCTGTTTCGAAGCGGCAAGTCCCTTAGCACGGCCGCCAAACGAAACGAAAAGCTGCTCAGTCTGTCTGAAACCAGACGAGCGGGACACATAAGCCCTTAGTGCCCTAACAGGGCAAAGGAGACTCGCGTCCTTCTCCTCATTGAGAACCGGAAGGGCAGACAGGGAAATCACCTGGGCCCTGAACGGTGTGTTGAGGGATTTTGGCACGTATCCGTGCTTCGGTTTGAGTATGACCTTAGAGTCATTAGGTCCAAACTCCATGCATGACGCGCTCACTGAGAGCGCTTGCAAGTCCCCTACGCGCTTCACTGAAGCGAGAGCCATAAGAAACGCTGTCTTGAAGACAAGTGTTTCATGTCTGACGACTGGATTGGCTCGAATGGGGCACCTTTCATGGCCTCCAAGACCGTGGAAAGGTCCCATGTCGGGACTGAAGGGGGCCTGGGAGGGTTTAGCCTCCGAGCTCCTCTAAGGAAACGCACGACTAAGTCGTTCTTTCCTAGTGACTGGCCAGACACCGGTTTTACAAACGTTGCTATGGCCGCCACGTATACTTTGAGCGTGGAAGGGGTCCTGCCCTTATCCAGTAGCTCCTGAAGGAAGGAAAGCACTTCCGTAACCCCGCAGTCTACAGGTGAAAAGCTCTGCGCTTGACACCAAGCAGAGAACACAGACCACTTCGAGGTGTAGAGCCGTCTGGTAGACGGGGCTCTAGCCTGCGCGATCGTGTTTAACACTCCCTCTGGGAGGTCAGCGGGTACCCGTTGATGGCCCCTGCGTGCAGGGACCACAAATCCGGGCGAGGATGCCAAATCGAGCCTCCCGCCTGAGAGAGGAGGTCTCTCCTCAACGGTAAAGGCCATGGGGCAGCGCTGGTCAGCTGCATCAGGACAGGGAACCACGACTGGTTTGTCCAGAGCGGAGCTATGAGTAGCACTGGGCATCCCTCCCTCCTGATTCGCTCCAACACCTGAGGCAGGAGTGAGACAGGGGGAAAAGCATATAGGGGGCGGCGGGGCCAAACATGGGCCAGCGCCTCCCGGCATTTCGAGAAGAATCTCGGGCAGTGAGCGTTTTCTTGGGACGCGAACAGGTCCACCTGCGCTTTGCCAAACGTTTCCCACAGCAGCTGGATCGTCTGCGGGTGCAGAGACCATTCTCCTGCTGGGACGTTGTTTCTGGACAGCCTGTCTGGCCCCACATTTAGGTGACCAGGCACATGCGCCGCTCTCAGCGAGAGCAGGTTGTGCTGAGCCCAGACCAGGAGGCGTTCCGTCAGCCTGTAAAGGTTTCGGGACCTGACGCCGCCCTGGTGATTTATGTACGCCACCACTGACATGTTGTCTGACCGGACCAATACGTGGTGGCCTTTTATCTGGGGACAGAAGCGCCGTAGCGCTTTGTCGACTGCTATTAATTCCAAGCAGTTTATGTGAAGGAGCTTCTCCCGTACTGACCATAGGCCAGCTAGCGGTCTGCCTTCGAGCAGCGCTCCCTGCCCCGAAGTGGAGGCGTCCGTAGACACCACCTTCACACTCGAGGGGATCCCCAGACTCACACCTGACTGATACCAGTCGGTTGCTTTCCATGGTTTCAGAGCCGAAATGCACTGAAGGTCGACCCTGAGGCGAAATAGACCTGCGGTCCACGCCCTGGGGGGAACTCGTGCTTTTAGCCATAGCTGCAGTGGGCGCATGCGGAGCAGGCCCAACTGGAGTACGGAGGCTGCTGAGGCCATCAGACCCAGCATTTTCTGAAACCTTCTGAGCGGGACTATAGAGCCGTGGCGGAAGGATCTCGCGACGTGCTGAATATTCAATCCGCGCTCCGGTGACAGGCGTGCTGTCATGGATAGCGAGTCTAACACTGTTCCCAGAAAGGAAATTCTCCGACTGGGGAGCAGTGAGCTTTTCGCCCAACTGACTGTAAGGCCCAGCTCCTCGAGGTGCTCGAGTAATGCGGCACTGTGTTCTATGAGCTCCGTTCGTGAACGAGCTAGAATCAGCCAATCGTCCAAGTAGTTCAAAAACTCGCATGCCCGAAGTCTCAGGGGGGGCGAGGGCCGCGTCCATGCACTTCGTGAACGTACGGGGTGGTAGGGACAGGCTGAACGGCAGGACTGTGTATTGATATGCCTGGCCCTCGAAGGCGAATCTCAAGAATCGCCTGTGATGGGACGCTATTTGTATTTGAAAATAGGCGTCTTTCAGATCTATTGACATGAACCAGTCTCCTTGGCGCACTTGCGCGAGGATTTTCCTGGTCGTAAGCATTCTGAACTGGCGCTTCACAAGCGTTCTGTTCAGCAGTCGCAGATCTAGAATGGGTCTGAGCCCACCATCTTTTTTCGGTACCAGAAAATATCTGCTGTATAAGCCCCCTTCGCCCTGAGATAGAGGTTCTATAGCCCCTTTTCTCAGTAGTTTCGCTATCTCGGCTCGAAGTAGATGAAACACTTCGCTTTACACCGTAGTTTCGACTCGCGCCGTATAACGGCGGGGGCGTCGAGCGAACTGTAGCGAACAGCCTCTCGTTATAGTGTTCAACACCCATTCTGATACCCCGGGAAGCCTTGACCACGCATCTGTGTGAATAGCTAGGGGTAGAATGAAATATGGGCTCTGGCCGCGGCAGGACGGCGGCTCGAGAGCCCCTGTGTACTGGGAACACAACACCGTGTTTACAGCGTTCGAGGCGGGGGGCGCGCTGATCACAGCGGGCAGCCTGGCCGCGCTCAGCTTCTCTATGGCGGGACGCGCAGAGAAAGCGAGCGGGGCGAATCCCGTGGGCGCGTGTGAGGGAATGTGGGCACATTTACTACATGCGGGCACATTTACTACACTGAGAATACTGTCAGCTCGCGCCGACTAAATCACTGCTGTGTTTACAGCGTGCGAGGCGCGCGCTGATCACAGCTGGCAGCCTGGCCGCGCTCAGCTTCTCTGTGACGGGTTGTGCAGAGAAAACGAGCGGGGGCGAATCCCGTGAGATTCGGAGTGTCTGTGAGAAATGCGGGCGCGAGACAGCGGGCACATTTTCAGCACGGAGAACACTCGGCTCGCGCCGACTGAATCAACGCTGTGTTCACAGCGTGCGAGGTGCGCGCTAATCACAGCGGGCAGCCTGGCCGCGCTCAGCTTCTCTGTGACGGGTTGTGCATAAAAAGCGAGCGGGGGTGAATCCCGTGGGATTCGGCGTGTCAGTGAGGAAATGCGGGACAGCGGGCACATTTACTGCACTGAGAACACTGTCGGCTCGCGCCGACTAAATGTGTGTTAGTTTCGTTTTTACAGAAACCAAGGGACACGCATCATGTAGTGTAAGCGGGCATTGTATGGGCGCGTTCACTACATTTTCTGCACAACCAACATGAGTTGGTTTTATTTGTGCTAGCCCTGCACCGTGGCGGGCTGTGTCTGGGTGTGGGAATGGGCACTGGGACGTGGGCATTCTTACAACACTCGTAACACCATCGGCCGTGGCCGGGACACCAGAAAATGCACTCTTTATTGGATTTATCTGGGTAGCCATAGAAACGGCTTTTGTGCGCAGGCAAGCGGGCTGAGACACCGGCTGCTTCACTGCGAAATACACTGGGACAGTCACAACGCATGGAACTGAACGAGCGAGAAGTTTTGGTGGAAATCCGGCCGCAGCGGGATCTGAACACCGTCACTTTCCTAGAGAGACTAGGAAGGCCTTGAGACCTCGGGCTTTACCTCAATCCTCGGCCGGGGCCCGCGCTGAGGGGGGCGGCGTCCAGCAGAGCGAGAGCGCGGTGTTTGATCTCGGGCCTGGCGGCGCTGCTAGTTAGCCGAAACGACGGCCTTTGTGCGCAGGCAAGCGGGCTGTGGAACCAGCTTGCTCACTGCGAAATACACTGGAAAACAGTCACATTGCTTGGAACTGAACGAGCGAGAAGTTTTGGTGGAAATCCGGCCGCAGCGGGAACTGAACACCGTCGCTTTCCTAGAGAGACTAGGAAGGCCTTGAGACCTCGGGCTTTATCTCAATCCTCGGCCGGGGCCCGCGCTGAGGGGGGCGGCGTCCAGCAGAGCGAGAACGTCGAGGAACACGGAGCGCTCAGCTTCCGTCATCTCGGATAGTTAGCCACAAATGTTTCTCACCATTCAGGGGGGAAAGGCGCGGGTCTCGACTGTGACGGAGCTTCGTCTTTCCCGAGAAAGCGTCCGTCCAGCCTATTGCGCGTTAGTTGCGCGAGCGCCTTTCAGTCGAGGCCGATGTAATCCACGGCTTGAGAGAGCGGACGCATCGGCTCAGTTTCAATGCCGTCTCCGGTAAGTTCGTCGAGCTCAAGTGCGGACGCGGCGGCAGACGGCGGCCACTGTCCGTCCGTGGGCGACTCGAGCGAAGCCGGCGAAGCTGGCGGGCGAACCGGCGAGCTTTGGCGGGCTGGAAATAGCTCGGCGCGCGCGCTGGGCGCGGCGCTTCTTGCGGCGCGGCGTCACGGCAGGCTGGGATGCGGGCTCGGATAACGCAGCTAGGCGAGTCCGCAGAGTCACCATAGGCAAACGTTCACAATGATGGCATCCGCCGTCAGCGAGCGCGATGGCCGCGTGATCCTCACCCAGGCAGGACACGCAGATGACATGGCGGTCCTCATCGCTGAGTGGGGCTCGGCAAGAACCACAGGAAGGCATCTTTAAAAAGACGCCGCTCTTTTAGAGGGGTGGGAAAAAAAGGCAGATAATGCAATCACACACACTCTAAGCAGAGGAAAGGATATGTACGCCGGAAAGCAGGTACGGCGGCTGAAGGCGGCGAGGCCAGCGACTCCAGGCTCGATGGCACGTCCCGCTGAAGGCTACAGGTCGACGGCGCGGCTTCTCACTCTGGATCCAGCGATGCGGGAGGCTTCGCTGAAGAGATGAAAATCAACGTAAGAGCAGCTATCGAGCCTAGATATGGGGCGAGACCACGCCCTTTCTGGCGGGACGTGACGATATGGGCGCGAAAGGCCCCCATTCGTCGTGACGTCACGCAGAGCCTCTCTCGATAGGCTGCTGCTATTGCCGCAGGGCAGCCAATAGGCGCGCGAGCTGTCTCGCCTATGTCTGCTTGCTGCTGCAAAGCGTTTTACATTAATAAAAAATTAAGGATAATTTTTGGCTTCAATATCTCGTGGAAAAGAGTTTTCCCCATAGCGTAAGATATTACGCAGTACGAGAGATACTCTCGTAAGAGAACAGCTGTTTTACATTGAATTAGTATTTCACAATATTACTGGGTTTGTTGTGTATTTTTAATCAAATAAATGCAAAATATTACCGACCCCAAACTTTTGAACGATAGTGTATATCTGCAACAGACTTCAGCAGATTATTTTGCTAAACTAACACAATACAACAAGACAAAGGCATTAGCTAACAAAACATTAAAATGTTACTGTAGTTTAAAACCTGTAATGAGTTAACATATTTAAAAACACAAATCAACACTGCACTCACCGTGAAGGTTATCCCATTTCTTCAGGAATTTAAATCGAGGTGGTTTTTACAACCAGAGGCTGCGTAATGTTGAGGCATCTTGATAAACTCATTGATTTTTACTGAGAGTGACGACAGCATCTGAAATGTTGCAAGATGTCGAGCGCATCAACATGTCTGGAGGGGTCAAATGTGGCATCTACATAGACATGTCTATGGGACTAACAGCCATAGAGTGCTACAGGGATTTTTTTTGTAGGCCAACCATCAGCTGGTTCCCTCGAAAAAAAAACCAAAAGGATTTTTCCATTTTCTTTTGGATTATTGCAGAAAATAAGCTTTGTGACCAACAATAGTTTATGATTCTCGATTGTTTTGTTAATCTTGATATTCTTCACAAATGGACACAACTGTCATGAATTTTGAGTCATAAATACAACAACCAAAAATAAAAAAGCTAAATGTAGGCTGTATGAACTACACCACAGCCACATGACTTCAACATCCCCATCATTAAGCTTCCGACAACTGTTTAAGACTTTTCAGTAAAAAAAAAAACAATTAGTTAGAATAGTTTGCAAGAGTGCAATTATAAACTCATCGAAGTTGTGAAAGCGACCACTGAGTAGATGAGTTTACCTGTTCAGTGTGCATGATGATGTGTAATGTCTGACAATCTCTGAAGTCCCGTTTAGACACTTGTTAGCAACTGCCTTTGAAAAGTAAAAGCTTTGAAAAAATCCCAAAGGGGTTTTACTTGTATATATTATGTCGACGTGAAAATATCTTGAGCTTGTGTTAACCACGGACTCTATTTCAGGCATTAACCCCATAAAAAAATAAATTAAAAAAACAATGACGTGATGATGGAACCGGAAGTGCAAAATGCAGCTAGTTTCGGGGTTTTGACCTACAAAAACACTTCTTCTCTGCAGCACTCTATAGACCTTCAGGGATATAGCTGATCTCATCTGATTTTGGAAGGAAATAAGGGTTTTGTTTGGTTAGTACTTGGGTGGATGGGAAAAAAGCAATGGAAAAATCACACCAGAGTTAGGCTCTTATATTCACCTCAGGACAAAATAAAAAAAATAAAAAGTAAATATTCAACACATTACAGAAAGCAACCAGACCTACCATAAATTGTGTTCACAGTATTCTGTGCAGAACAAGAGATATGTTGCTGCAGTGTTTTATTAATCATAGTGTAGAAAATGCAGGATGAAGCTGATTTGATCAACTAAACCGCAGAGAGATAGGCCTCATGGGAAAATGAACTCTTTATATTTGAGAGACGACAAGTATGTTAACTGCATTATACTTCCTGTAGGCCTATATTGGGATTTTTTTTTTTTTTATTGTGTCATTATAATAACGTTAAGGAAAGGCACAGTTTTTCCCCAGCTATATGCTAATATTGATGTTTGATTTAAATTTGCCTGTGTTTACTTGGGAGTCACTGTGTGTCAATACGCTTGTTAAAACTCACGTGCTAACACTGGTTTGTGGACATGATTTTATAATTTAATTTATATTTTTATGAGATACACGTGCGTATAAGCTACATGTACAAACTTTGAGTGTAAATAGTGAATGCTGCTATGTGTTTAAGTATCGGTCACACCCATCTTAACTGTGTCTGTTAGATTTATTGATTTCATGTGTAAAGAAGATACCCCAGCAGTTTGTTCTGCGATTCAGGTGAAAGTTTAATGTAATTATTATTTTTTAACTAGTGCATTTTGGCATGTGACTCCTCCTGGACTATTTATGCTACATACGTACCTGAATGATGCCTCAAATAATGCGGCATTTTGAAAAAATTACTTTATTACCCACAAAGCAACACCCTGACATCATGGCATTGATATTTACATGAGCAAAAACCACTTACATTTTCATCTGAAAATGTAGTAATTTCGTTTTTTTTTTAACTGTTATGCTTTTGTAAACGCTCACATCCAATAGTGGCACGTTGCCTCCACTCTCAATCTCATAATTATTGCTCTCTTTTGCTCTGTTTTCCTTCACTTTTACTCTTCGCCCCTGTGCACTTTCTCTTTGTCCAGTGATGGCAGCTCATCTCCCGTGGTTAGCGAACAGCCGGCTCGGTCCGCGCTCACTGATTGCATGAACTGTGAGGATTAATGGACATTTATATTTCATTAAATCCATTGCTTGGCGGAGAATAATGCATCATTCACCGATATTGAAACATATGTCAACCCGATCCTCTTACCCATAATTCAGTTAGACTCAAATGTGATGATCAAGTGTTATTACAGCCCAATATATCATCTCAAACAGGCCAGCGGCGTCTCCATACTTGTGCGATGAAAAGGAAGCGATTGTGAGGGTTGTGACTGTGCTGGAGGCGTCTGCATCTGTTGAAGGAGTTCATTACGAGATGAGTCAACTCAGGTGAAGGAGAGGGCCGTGAAGTCAGGTTACCTGAAACATGTACGCTAGAAGAGTCTGTTAATATTTATTAACATAATCAATTCATGAAGGTTAGACTTAAGAAATAAATACATTTGAAAAAAATATGCTTAAAAACAGTTCAACTAAGTCAAAGCAAAACTGTTAGATAGACCATAAGGAAAACGTTTTTTACATTATACCTTCATTTGTGCATTCGCTTAGACTATGATTTAGTTCATACAGTGGCCCTGAAAGTGTTTTAATACTTGAATGCATTCCCAGCAGGCACAGGATATAGTCTACAACGTCAGTCAGACGTTGGATTTTGGTTGAATATGAAAGTTGGGTTGACGTCTAAATCCAATGTTTGTTTGACGTCAAGCTCCAACGTTGGGCAGTCATAGAATTTTGTTTGGAATAAACCAAACAAAAAGGTGAAATGCATGGCCGTACACTTATTACCAGCTTCACTTAAAACTAACCAGATTTACTTTATTTAATTTCCGGTTTAATGAAATCATATTTAATTTCCGGTTTAATGAAATCATATTTTGTATTTTTAAAGTCACCATGGTGGTGGTTAGCGTTTGCTTTAGTTGTGTTCTTGACCCTTGACACTTTAATATTAAATGTTCTGTGGCTGCTTCAAGTGTGTATTTATAAAGCACAATTGTTGAAGGTAAGAAAGCCATGAGATCAGTTGGTGTTGGCTGTTTATTGATGATGATATCATCATGTAATTGCCTGAATCCCTGATCTTATTCAGTGTCTAATGCTTTGATTATATAGGGCTTTTTTACTATTGGATTTAGTACTGCTTTATTCAAAATATAAATTTGATTCTACAGCATTCTTGTTGAACAGCATTGTTTATCAAATAATATACTTGTTTTTTGAATACTATTTAGTGCACAAAAACCTTTAATCTATGGTATTACTTGGATGCACACAGACATCAAGAAACAGCATATGAACCTCAACAATGGTGACAATCAAACAAAATATCCAGATAATCAGATCAACTCTGAGCATAAAACAAGCTACAAAAAAATCCAGCTGCATAATTTATTCATGCCACAATGCATGCTGGGAGATATGGGTGAGTTTTGATTGGTGGTACCCAGCATGCACTGCAGCATGAAGCATTTCATTGATTGTCACCATTGTTGAGAGTCATACACTGATTATTGATGTCTAAGTAATTAGGAAAAAGTGTAATGCACTAAATGTTTGTAAAATCCTTTATATTATTTGATAAACGGCATAGCTCTCATGCTGTAAAATTAAATGGCTTCAGTTATAAAACAACATTAAAAACACAAATTCAATATAATCTAAACACTAGACACTGACTTAGATCAGGAATTCAGGCTTCATCATCAATAAACAGCCAACATCACCTGATCTCATAGCTTATTTGCCACAATAAATGTGCTTTATAAACACACAATTATAGCAGCCAGAAAAAAATTTATAATAAAAAGTCAAGGGGCAGGAGTCCAACTAAAGCAAACACTAACCACTATAATGGTGACTTTAAAATACAACTATTAATTTCATTTAACCGGAAATGAAATAAAGTATATCTGGTTAGTAATTAGTGAAGCTGGTAATGCTGTTTGAGTTGTTTACTCCTCCTCTAGTGAGATATTCACAGATTTAGTGAGCTGACATGCATGTCACATTTTTTTGCGGTGCTTATTCCAACCTAAATTCAACATCTGTCTGACGTTGGAGCTTGACGTCAAACAAACGTTGGGTTTAGACGTCAACCTGATTTTCATTTTCAACCAAAATATGACGTCTGACTGACGTTGGATTAGTTGGAGGCCAACGTCTTCCTGACGTCACATTGACGTACTGTGCCTGCTGGGTTAGTTACACATATTTTCTCTTCACTTCATCATTGTTTAAGTCTTAGGCTGTGTTCAGACTGCAGGCAAATGTGGCCCAAATTCAATTGTTTCACTCATATGTGTCAAGTCAAGTCACCTTCATTTATATAGCGCTTTTAACAATATAGATTGTTTCAAAGCAGCTTTACAGTGATGATAGGAAATTAAAGTAACAGAGATTGTTTTGGCTTTACAGCAGCTCTAGAATAAAGTTATTGTCTAGCTAAAGTTAGTTTTGACAGTGGAGAGAGTAGTTGACACTTCAGGACTGCGTTGTCGTCATGTCCAGGTGCAGGTCCTTCATCAGATCTGGATACGGCCTGGATCCGGTGGACTGCGGTAAACCTCGGAATAAACAGAGAGACTAATATTAGCATAGACACCATACTTCTTATGATGTAACAAGTACATCAGTATTTATGGGAAGTGTTCCTGGTTCCGGTTGATCTAATCTATGCAGCCTAACATTGAATTATAGAAGTCAATATTGTTTTATGTGTATGCCGGGCCAAAGAGATGTGTTTTAGTGTAGATTTGAACTGACAGAGTGTCTCTGCTTCCCGGACAATGTTAGGAAGATTGTTCCAAAGTTGTGGTGCTAAATATGGAAAAGGATCTACCGCCAGCAGTCAATTTTGATATTCAATCACAGATCTGAGTATATGTGACTCAGATCTGATCTGTTGTTCTCAGGACAGTGCCACATGGAATCTGTTCTATTCAATTCAGATTTGGGTCACTTCCATATGTGGTCCTAAATCAGACACAGGTCAGGGGTCTCATTTATAAAAATGTGTGTTTTATCCTTACTAAAAGTGTATGTGTGCCCGAAAACCAAAAATATTCAGACTTATAAAACCGTGCGTACGCCAAAACCTGTGCATAATTCCCTTTATAAAACCCAGTCAGCGTAAGATTGTGCGTACATGCGTCTCCACTCTCTCTCCTCCCTGAAATAACCATATATGGAACTTATGCATATCATCATCTGCATATAATTTGCATTATGCATATTCATCCACGTAATACCATGTACAAGACATTAGGAAAATATGAGATACAGATGTGCCGCCACATCACATTGCTAAAAATCATAGTAGCTTATCCTTGCCTTGTTTTTGAATATATAAATCAATTAAAAAACACATTTCAAAGAACGTTTTTCTCAATCTTTTCCACTGGCCAAATAGTATTTTTAATTGCCTTGTATTCTTTTTATGGAAACAGATAGGCCTTATTGTACATTATTGATCATTATTTGCGCGGAAATGTTTTCTCAGACCATGAGTTCTGCTATAGTTAAAGTTTCACTGTAGTTAAAACTTTAAAACACAGCATGCCACAGGAAAGCGTTACTCTAGATCAACATTCGTCACAATGCACTCAAGGGAGTCAGATTTTACATACCCGAAGTTATTAAGATCAAGTTGCAAAAGGTAGTCAGTGAAGGACAGTGATGTGTCAGAGCTCATAAGTATTACAGTGACAGCTCTATATACTGTACAAACAACACATGAGGGCTTGGAATCCCTCATATCATAAATGTTGCAAAACTCTGCTCTCTTTTTTCACATCCTCATCTTTGTTTTTTTTTTACATCACCTGCACATAAATTATCTGGCTACCGAGGCAAATCATGCTATAAATAAACGCGTAATTGTTTAATGTTTTCCATGTTTACTTCCGTATGACGGCGTGCTGCACGTCATCTTTTTATCATTCTTTTGCTCATGCGGATCAGTTCAAGACCGTAATCTGTTCACACTGGAATCTGATATTGGCCACATTTTAAACAATGTGAACAGCTATATGAATAATAATAATAATAATAATAATAATAATAATCAGATCTGAGCAGTAAATCGGAATTGAGCTCTAAGGCTCGCAGTGTAAACGTATTTTAATGTTTTGTAAAATATCCATTAGTCTTATTGGTTTAGAACGACATGAGAGTGAACAAATGACAGAATGTCCATTTTTGGGTATATCAAATAAAGTTTTCAAAAGTTTTTTTATTTTTTTATCAGTGACGCCATAGAAAACATTCTTGATTCCCAAATAACCTTTCAGAGATACATTTTTCTTAGTGTGAAGCATACCCTTTTCCACTAGAAATAACCTTTAATGCAATGGAAAGATTCAACATCTTTTCTCTTCACTTCATGAAGTCTCAGTGTATTTTAATGTTTTGGTGATTTTTACTGGATGTTCTCAGTTCACACAGGTGTCCTAGCAAAAGAGACTCGGGTGTAATGCATCACATTATCTATTAACATGATCCACTCACCGCAAACACACACAAGGCTGACTGTCTTCATGTTCAACACTACATCTATTGGTTTAACATTTCAAACACAACAAACTTTTGTCTGTTTGTCTGAGTTATTAGTTAGTTATTAGTAAAACTTGTTCCTTTCTTCAACACTTATAGCTCATTTTATTTCAGAAAGTTCTCAAACCATTTTTTAGTTCCATTTAGTTTTATTTGATGTACTAAAATAACTGAAACAAAAACTATATGGAGGCCTTTTAAAAAATCAAACATCCAACAAGATTACTGAAATTATGATGAGAACAGAAAATATCATTTTTAAATGTACGCATTTCAATTAAAAGTAAAATTCCATCAAATTAAATGTAATAATCCTTACATATTTTTCACACTACGAATTAAAAATGTCAAAAACCCAGACCTTAATAAAACATTTAATTTAAATCTTAGAATAAGGGAATGGACCATTTAGTCTATGTGATTTGTATTAATAAAAAAAAAAAAAATGAAAATATGTTTAAGTTTAAGATGTATACAAAATGTTAATAAATATTAAGCTCTATTTTTTACTGATTTAAAATTTATAATTCATAATATGAATATAATATGTAAGGATTATTCAATTCAATTTGATGGAATTTTACTATTGATTGAAATACGTAAATCTTGAAAAAAAAGCTGTATATACCTAAAGAACAGTTTTGTGTAACTCGCCTCGTGAAATGTTATTCTGTGTTCCATTCAAATGAAAAGCCAAAAGCCTCTCGTATGACCACTGCTCAATATTCACCGCTGCCAATGACACTTTTCAGCGTGGCCAAATAAGATCCCGTCCGCCGAAGAGCTCGGTTTTGGGACAATGGGCCCCAAACAATGCTTACCTGTCCTGCGAGGGTTTCCAGAGCGAGAGGACGGACTATGACAGCCAGTCAGTCTGCTGTCAGCTTGTGTTCAGTCTGTCACACTACACTCACCTCCTGCTGTTTCCAGTAATCAATACAGGCCTGAAATCACCTAGTGCTCTCCACCTCCCACACTAGCTGTTTTGTCCTGCTATCAATAATGAATTCGGTTCCCCCTTTCTAGTCCACACACCGCCGACTCCACGCAGTCCTTTTTGCCAAACACATGCCGCGTGCGCACACGCACACTCTCCCCTCTCTCTCTCTCTCTCTCTCTCTCTCTCTCTCTCTCTCCTCGCTCACACAACATAGAGTCTAACATTTCTATTGCATTTGCTAATCATTAATCAATAATTCAGGGCCCCTCTCTGGTGGTGAAGAGTCTGTGCTTCCTGGAACATATGGCAGAAGGGCAAGCAAGTTCAGGTTACAGCCTCATCTTATCACAAAAGCCAGCCAGGGAAAACAAGATGTTTAAAGTTGTTTTTCTTTCATTTCTCTCTCTCTCTCTCTCTTTCTCTCTGTCGCTTTTTTTTCAAGAGCTGACTTTTGTTCCTCAGCTTGTTAACATTAATGACCGCGTGACTTCAGTGGCTAAAACAGCCAGTCGCAATTTGTTGCATTAGTAGACACGATGCTTATCACACGAGGCACTTTTTTTTACTATCCCTCATCATCTTTAAGTGAAAGTTCATCCAAAAATGTAAATTCTGTCATCAATTATTCACTCTCATGTTGTTCCTAAACCGTAAGACCTTTGTTCATCTTCTTGCTTGAGCTTTCGTTTACCATATGCGATATGTTCTATGTATATTCATAAATCAATGTTTATATGTGATTGTGTCTCCAAAAGACTAAACTGCTTGGATTTATTTTACAATCTCTAACATTTTTAAGTGTTTTGGGTGAGTGACAGAGAGGGACAGAAATATCTCAGAATTCATTAAGAATATCCAACTCGTACAAATTCGTACAAGTGAGTAAAAGGTGGCTAATTTGTACAAATTTGTACGACCTCGCTCGTATGAATTCATATGATTTGTCTAAACCCCAGTGATGGGTAGGTTTAGGGACGGTTCAGGGGTAGGTTATTCGTACGAATTCATACAATTTGGGCAAAAAATATTTACAATTTACCAAAAATCTTACGAATTCATACGAGTGAGATCGCACAAATTCATACAAATTAGCCACCTCGTAAAATTCGTACGAATTACCATAAAATAGGGTTGAAATATCTTCAATTGTTTGTTCAAAGATTTGTACAAATTCGCCAACTCGTAAAATTCGTACAAATTGCCGTAAAATCGGGTCGGAATATCTTCAGTTGTTTGTTCAAAGATTCGTAAAAATTAGCCAACTAGTAAAATTCGTACAAATTGCCGTGAAATCGGGTTGGAATATCTTCAATTGCTTGTTCAAAGATTCGTACAAATTAGCCACCTCGTAAAATTCATAAGAATTGCCGTGAAATCGGGTTGGAATATCTTTAATTGTTTGTTCAAAAATTTGTACAAATTAGCTACCTTGTAAAATTCGTACGAATTGCCTTAAAAAAGGGTTGGGATATCTTCAATTGTTTGTTCAAAGATTTGTACAAATTAGCCAACTCGTAACATTCATAAGAATTGCCGTGAAATCGGGTTGGAATATCTTTAATTGTTTGTTCAAAAATTTGTACAAATTAGCCACCTTGTAAAATTCGTACGAATTGCCTTAAAAAAGGGTTGGGATATCTTCAATTGTTTGTTCAAAGATTCGTACAAATTAGCCAACTTGTAAAATTTGCACGAATTGCCGTGAAATCAGGGTTGGAATATCTTGAATTGTTTGTTCAAAGAATGTTACAAATTAGCCACCTCGTAAAATTCATACGAATTTCCGTGAAATCGGGTTGGAATATCTTCAATTGTTTGTTCAAAAATTTGTACAAATTAGTCACCTCGTAAAATTCGTACGAATTGTCGTAAAAATAGGGTTGGAATATCTTCAATTGTTTGTTCAAAGATTCGTACAAATTAGCCACCTCGTAAAATTCATACGAATTGCCGTGAAATCGGGTTGGAATATCTTTAATTGTTTTTTCAAAAATTTGTACAAATTAGCCACCTTGTAAAATTCGTACGAATTGCCTTAAAAAAGGGTTGGGATATCTTCAATTGTTTGTGCAAAGATTCGTACAAATTAGCCAACTCGTAAAATTTGCACGAATTGCCGTGAAATCGGGTTGGAATATCTTCAATTGTTTGTTCAAAAGATTTGTACAAATTAGCCACCTCGTGAAATTCGTACGAATTGCCGTGAAATCGGGTTGGAATATTTTCAATTGTTTGTTCAAAAGATTCGTACAAATTAGCCAACTCGTGAAATTCGTACAAATTGCCGTGAAATCGGGTTGGAATGTCTTCAATTGTTTGTTCAAAGATTTGTACAAATTAGCCACCTCGTAAAGTTCGTACGAATTGCAGTAAAAATATGGTTGGAATATCTTTAATTGTTTGTTCAAAAATTTGTACAAATTAGCCACATTGTAAAATTCGTACAAATTGCCTTAAAAAAGGGTTGGGATATCTTCAATTGTTTGTTCAAAGATTCGTACAAATTAGCCAACTCGTAAAATTTGCACGAATTGCCGTGAAATCGGGTTGGAATATCTTCAATTGTTTGTTCAAAGATTCGTACAAATTAGCCACCTCGTAAAATTCATACGAATTGCCGTGAAATCGGGTTGGAATATCTTCAATTGTTTGTTCAAAAATGTTTACAAATTAGTCACCTCGTAAAATTCGTACGAATTGCCGTAAAAATAGGGTTGGAATATCTTCAATTGTTTGTTCAAAGATTCGTACAAATTAGCCACCTCGTAAAATTCATACGAATTGCCGTGAAATCGGGTTGGATTATCTTTAATTGTTTTTTCAAAAATTTGTACAAATTAGCCACCTTGTAAAATTCGTACGAATTGCCTTAAAAAAGGGTTGGGATATCTTCAATTGTTTGTTCAAAGATTCGTACAAATTAGCCAACTCGTAAAATTTGCACGAATTGCCGTGAAATCGGGTTGGAATATCTTCAATTGTTTGTTCAAAAGATTTGTACAAATTAGCCACCTCGTGAAATTCGTACGAATTGCCGTGAAATCGGGTTGGAATATCTTCAATTGTTTGTTCAAAAGATTCGTACAAATTAGCCACCTCGTAAAGTTCGTACGAATTGCAGTAAAAATAGGGTTGGAATATCTTCAATTGTTTGTTCAAAGATTTGTACAAATTAGCCAACTCATAAAATTCGTACAAATTGCCGTGAAATCGGGTTGTAATATCTTTATTTGTTGTTTCAACAATGAAAAAAAGTCTTATAGGTTTAGAACGACATGAGACTGAGAAACATGACAGAATATACATTTGTGGATGATCTATCCCTTCAAGTTTCCAATACATTTTTTTTTTTTTTTTCACAATTTAGCACACATTACACACACAGCTCAACAACATCACATAAAACAGTAGGGACAATACAGCAAAACATATTGGCAGGTTAGTAAAGAAAGAGATGAGAAAGATACATATTTTTATGCTATATAGAAGAACCATTTTTGTTTCCCAAAAGAATATTTCAGTGAAAATTTCTTAAAAGAACTATTATTTTCGTAGTGTGAATAATATCTTAATAATCTAAATAACCCTTTTCTGCTATAAGAAGCTATTGTGGAATGGAAAGATTTGTTTTTAAAGTGTTCTTCTGATTACCAGGTGAATCACAATAATTTAAATATTTAGCAAATATTTAGCTTTTATATTATCGCTCATTTCCACGATCCACCGGCATCTCATTATTCATCCTAATGTCTTTGGAGAACGTGACATAACTCATTTGGGGGATCTGGTGGAGCGGATCCGTCTCATGTGCACTTGTAGCGCATCCCGTGTCCCATGTGCGGTCTGGAGGTGAGGCTGACCAGTGCGCAGCAGCCTGGGGTTTTGGCTGGGAAAGCTTTACATATGGACGCCTCTGTGGGCATCCATCCCTGGTGAAGGATGGCACCTCTCACACTCACCCATGACCTGCTGGGCTGTTGATAAATCGAGGATGCCACTGTAACATCCTCACAACCAGCCCTGCTCTCGTTCCCAGGGCAAGCTTTTGTTGTCCCACAAAACAGATTCCATATATGATGATGAGAAAAGACTTCCCACACTTTGTGACCAGTGAATTTCTGGGATAGTTCCATAACCTTTGCAGTCTTTCAGAATTTCTGGATAAGGAGTTTCACAGAAATTGCTAGGTGGATGTTCATGTGTTTGCCAGATATCAGTTTATCTATTGAATTAACTCAAGATACATTTCTCATTAATATCAGTGTTGAAAACAGTTGTGCTGCTTCATATTTTTGTGGAAACCATACATTTTGTCCCCTAAGATTATTTGATGAATATCTATTCATCAAATAATCTTAGGGGACAAAATGTATGGTTTAGAGTTTAAAGAACAGCATTTATTTTAAATAATCTATTGTAACATTATAAATCAATCAAATGAATGTATTCATAACCCTCTGGTGCTCCTCTGTCATTTTTGACCGAAAAGTTTTACGTTTTGTTTTTTTTAGAATTTTTTACTTAATTGGAATGGTACGAAACTTGATAAAGGTTTTGGCACTTGCTATGTGAACACACACACACACACACACACACACACACACACACACACACGCGCGCGCGTGATCCTCGGGGTCAAAATATAGTGCATTGGAAATTAATGGGAAACGAATTTCATCTAGTGGAACCTTTTGGTACTTCAGCCAAACAAAATCTTTCTGAAAGCTAATTTTTTGGGAATATCAAGATGAAATTTGGAACACAACTTGTTTAGATTTGTGGCTTTGATTTTCTTGCAGTTTTAGAGTTATTGAAAATATATATATAAAAATGTAAAATATTATTTTTGTAATTTTTTCAAAACAATTCATGTAAAATTCTGTCACTTTTTTAAGTTCACTTTTTTCACTTCAGCAATAACCTGCCAAGTATCGTCTTTGAAAAGAGATCAAACTTAAGACTGTGCTCTAAAACATTTAAGATTTACGACAGTTTAAGTGGAAATTACATTTTCAGTCTATGCTCAAAAATTGAATAAATGGATTATAAACAGAGCGTTAATATAATAAGTTTAGTATAAAAAAATCCCCTAAAATTATTAAATATGAAATCAAAATCATTAGAAAACTAAAATATAGTACATTCATTTCATTGAAAAAAAAAATACAATTATTTACACGCGAAGAGCACGATAACAAATATTTTATATTAAAAAATCTAGCTGAACCCTAACACATTTTGAAGTCCGTGACACATCTATTGCAGTCACAATTACAGTCAGTGATGTAATGAGGGATTGATTTTGGACCTCCCAAGTCACATTTCTGGGGAAGTGCTAAAATCAGCCAGAGGGATGGTTGCTAAAAAGTGCATTTGACACCAAATCCCCAGTTATTTTACTTATTTATTTTCCTTTCTTATGCACCTCTTTGCCGGCTAATTCTAATAAAGAGGCCTCCGATGACTTAATTTGCGAGAGAGTTAATTGGTTTTGGTGCTTCCTGCTGGAGTCAGTCCCGTGTTTCGGAGGCGAGTGGCTGGGCGTCTATGTCGCCCCTGTTAGCTCACACTTTAATTAGATCTGGCAGCCACCTCATAATGATAAATGCTGCAGAGATGAATGGAAATGCAAATGCTGTTGAAGTAGCCCCCGCCATCATGGCCCGCCATCATTAACACTTTCCTGCTGTCAAATCTATCATTGTCATGTGAAGGGAGGAGCGCGTGTCCCGCTAGCTCGGCTGGGGTACTTAGAGTTAAAAGTCAGAGAGGATGGAGGATGGGAGGAGAGATCAGCAGCACAATGCCACCCGAGTCAAACAGACCCCGTGGCTTTTCCTAAGTCTGTCATGTTACTATACACTCTTAGAAGAAGAAAAAAAAGGTTCTATATAGAATACTAGGGTTCTTCTCTCTATTTTAAACAACTTTTTATGCCAAAATAGTTCTATATAAGGAGAAATGTCTTGAATTGCTGGATCATTATTTTATTTTTAACAGGTTATTTCTTCTACTGATAAAGTATGTTTACAAGCTGTTCAATTAATACAATTTTATTAAAAACTGCTCATTTCCAGTGACTTTTCATTTATTCTGAAATAGTATTTTATAGAGCTCTGCTCACTCTGAAAATTCATCAACCAGGACTTTTAACACATTTATCTACTAAATAAAGAAGAAAAACAGAATTTAACCATAACACCACTGTATCAAATTTGGTATACAAATTTGTAAGGCCTCTAAGTTATCAATATGATCTAAACTTTCGGAAAAACATGACTTCTACATGCCTTCTGTTGTCGGATTGATAGTTTATAGGTTTTTGCAAGTAAAAGGCCTCTTTAGTCGTAATACAATATTGATTTAAAAAAAAAAAAAAACTTACTATTCACTTTTGTATTGTTTGTAGTATTTCAATTTGAACACTTACTGGACTGAAGCAACTTCATGTTAAAAATGTAAGAATCAAATATGATGTATTAGGCTTTTGAGGAGCATATATTTGTTCATATGTTAATCATTATTTTATTACATTGCATTATATGTTTTGAAACTACAGATCTTTAATCAAAAAAGCATTTAAATGTCATCTTACATTATTGGGAGTTATAGAGTAACAACTGATATCTACTGTTAGAAAAATCTCGTTGAAGCCTTTAGATCAAATGTTGTTTAAGATCACAAGAAACATAAATTCTGTGTATAATTCAGCTCAATGTTCTGCCTCATCTAGCCAAACATCCTCTCAGAGAAATAATATAAATCTCAGGAAATATAGACATTCTTGAATCATTCAGCACTGATGCGAGTTCATCTCAGACTCTTGTCTACTCATCAGAGGTGTAAAGAGTACCATAAAACCACACTTGAGCAAAAGTACAGATATCTTACAGCGAAAATGACTATATTACCGGTTACAAGTCACCAATTCCAATACGACTTGAGTAAATGTTTTACCCCCGGTTTAAGAGACACAGTTTAAGCTAGTCCCAGACTAAACTGCATGTTTGAACTTGCACTGGCATATCTAAAAAGGTGTCGTGCCATTGTTTTGTCTCAAAATAATCACCAGTAATGTTGTTGTTTTTCTAAGGCACAATTATAAAAGCCACTTCTTTAATGCCTTAATTGAAATAAGGCCTAATCCTGGCTTAATCTAAGACTGTCTGTGAAACCAGGCCTCAGAGTATCTGATTTTAACAGTTGCCTACTTGAATGTTGACTCAAAAAAAGCAGTAGCCCTCAACTCCTAAGAGACATGCCAGTGAAAAACAAGAAACAGTTGATTTGTGAGGAGCGCAATCACAAGTTTATTTTCTAAAATCAAAAGGTCAAGGTCGACCAAGGTCAAGGTCGACACAACAGCCTCTTAAACGTCTACACTCAAGTCTTAGTTGAGCTCAATTAAACCAATATCCTTCTAAAAGGTCTCGTCAATAGAATGGATAAATACAATTATGTTTAAGGGATAGTTCACCCAAAAATAAAAATTATGTCAGTAATCACTCACCCTCATGTTGATCCAACCCCATATGACTTTCGTTCATCTTCGGAACACAAATTAAGATATTTTTGATTAAATCTGAGAGTGGTCTCACTCCTCCATAGGCTTCTAAGGGATTGAAACTTGCCAGCCCTGAAAAGTTATTAAAGGCATCGTTAAAATAGTCCAAGTGCAGTGGCTCAATCTTAATTTTATCAAGCGACAAAAATACTTTTTGTCTGCAAAAACAAAACAAAAAGAACGAC